>CM026213.1:23547307-24147307 GCA_014839995.1 Xenentodon cancila | reverse complement strand
AATGTTTAAATCAAAACGTTGAGTCCCGCATTCAAATTACACTTCAAAGCCTTTCATACACTTGCAACACAAAGTACTGCAAATGGCAAGGGGTGTGTGTGTGTGTGTGTGTGTGTGTGTGTGTGTGTGTGTGTGTGTGTGTGTGTGTGTGTGTGTGTGTGTGTGTGTGTGTGTGTGTGTGTGTGTGTGTGTGTGTGTGTGTGTGTGTGTGTGTGTGTGTGTGTGTGTGTGTGTGTGTGTGTGTGTGCGCGCGTATTTAAGACAAGTGGATATCTGGAGAAGTAACGCATGTTGACCTGATCATTGGAAGATGTACTTATTGGTAGCTTTGTGACACTTCTTCTATAGCTCTCACACACTAACAATAACATCATTTGTTTTAGTGTCTAAAATGAGTGTGGATGAGCTTCACCACCTGAATGGCCAGCTACTGAAACAAGTTCAAAGTAAGTGTTTCATTATTATGTTTTAATTTCAACCTGATCTCCATCTTCTACCTTTTAAAACAGTTTTTCAAACAAAATCAGCTTCTGCCTACAATACCTGCATGTTCTAAACCCCAGAATGAAACTTCCCTGCCTTAAAGAAGAAGGTGTTTTAGTGAAAGTGCTTAACGTACAACAGGCCCCGTCTAAGGTTAGGTTTCCCTCCATAGGACCAACTGTATTGAACTGGACAGACTGTAAAATTTACCCATGCATCCATAGCACGTCTGTTCATCCCATTCAGCGCCTGATTTTGGTGCAGTCTATCAGATGATAACATATTTTCATCTTTGGTGCAATTCTTCACATCAGTGAAATTATTATTCCATGTGTTAAACTAAACTAAAGGGACATTCGTTAAAATGTACAGCTCAGGAGCAGTCGCTTCTAGAGGTTGAGTGATATGAGTTTTTTTTTCCTTTTTTTTTTTTTTATATAAATTGAGAAAAAAGAACATGTGATTGGAAGAAATTTGGGCAAAATTTCCCAATAAATTGGGACCTAGCAGCATGACAGTAGTAGTGATTAATTACTTCTATACTGCCAATTCACAAGGTCTTTTCAATGTGGGTAACAGACAAAACACTTAAAATGTACAAAGTTAAAGATAATCTAATATAGTCCAAACTTAGTTCCAATTCAGCCTGACAACTGAGGGCTCTGCCTCCCATTTAACTTCTGAAAACTCTAGCAACTCCAAATAAACTTGCAGTTGGAGAGCAAAATGCTCTTCTGGAATGGTAAAAATGTAACTTTCTTCTGAATTTAAATAAAATGAGTTTAATGCTACTTTATCAATTCTCAGAGGAAAAATATATTGATGCCTTGTTGAAAAAGATGAATAATTGAAAAATAAAATAAGGAATTAACATAGTATTAGATTGTAGGAACTGTGGACAAGACAGAGATGCATCTAAAATCTCCATAGATTACCATGAATGCATTGGGATGTTTGTAGCCTGGGAACAACTGAGCTGACAGCTGACTGCGCCTCAGCCGGCAACAGGTGAACTCTTTCAGTAGACGACGTGGGCAGAAATTGACAGGCAAAAGTTTATTATCCAGGGTGCAGAGGCATGTTTACACAGTCACTTGTCCTGGGTTACTCTGTTAACAAGCACCATAAGCCCCCCTCTTTTATTCTTGCCAATCAGTGTGCAGTTCTTTGTTTGCTTGTTGGTAAAAATCTGCAGGACAGACGCCAACACTGCTCTACACAGGCATGTGTAAGTGGGAAGCATGACACTGCATTCCCCATGTTGTCAGCGCTCCAAGCTCATCCATTCTATTTGCCAGTGAACTTGCATTCTTTTTAAGAAACGGGGGGAAATTCTCTAAAGCCCTTCCTGCTTCCTCTCTCCACTCCTTCCCTACATCTGCACCATCTCCTCGTCTACTTGTTTGGTACTCGGGGTCTTACTTTGGCATCGTTTGGTTTTTAGAATGCTAATTCAGCTGCTTCCCCATTGCCAATTTAATTTAATTCAATTCAATTCAAATCAGTTGTATCTTATTTATCCTGGAGGAAAATTAGACGATTTTAGTTTCCTTAAACAGCCTTTGTAAATGGTGATTGCTGTGGGCAGGAAGGATCTCCTGAAGTGGTCTGTGTCGCAGCAGATCTGAGGATGCCTCTGACTGAAGACACTATTGTTGAATCATTCTCAGTCTTGTCATACTTTTCCTTTTGTAACATATCCTCCTTTGTACAATGATCTCCAGAGGCTCCAGCCAGTCCCTAGAACAGTCCCCAGAATAGAGCCAGCCTTCTGTGTCAGTGTTCAGTTTGTTTAAGTTACTGTTTAGATGCTGCAACCAAAACAGATAACTGTAAATGTGATTGCACTCTCCACTCATACTACAGAAGATATGCAACATCTTGTTGCCAACACTGAAGGACCTAGGCTTCCTCAAGAAGTACAATTTGTTCTGTCTCTGTTTGTTTTCGTTACTCTACTCATGACACACACAACCTTAGATGGGAACGTTGTTGCTCATACTAAATACATGCCCTTGACTGTATTATCTACAGTACTCACGTTTGAACTGTTGTCATATCAAGACATTTTATTTAAATGAGTTACTTCGCTTTGTCAGTTTTTCATGTGTTCATGAGTTGTCTGTTATGTTTTCTCGCTGTTCCTTCTGAAATCAGTGTTCTTGATCTTCTTTGTCTCGTTTGTGGGTAAGTTGAGCTTGCATGTAAATGAAAAGACTGACCTCATTTTCCACCATGCTCTCTGTTTACAGAAGTCTTTGAGGAGCTGACAGCTGTCGTGCAGGAGAAGGACGCCCTGGCGTCAGAACTTCACGTGCGTCACATCGCCATTGAGCAGCTTTTTAAGAACTGTGAAAAACTGCCGTGGCTGCAGATCAGCAGGGCCGGGGTGAAGGCGAGCAGCAGCGGTGGCCCTGTGGAGTGAAGTGCTGCAAGATACCCTCGGGGTAGCAAGCTGGGCTTTCTGCATCACAACTGGCAGAAAGTTGGATATGAAAGTATTCAAGATGCAGCAAGGCCGACCAACACCTGTACACTGGGGGACTGGGGTACAACATCATCGTGACATTACAGCTCCATTACAGCAGCATTAAGGGCTGGGTTGATTCAGTCTACCTTTGTAGTTGCAGTGATGTTGCAAGAATGTGAGGTAGTTTGCAAATTATTTGCTTTTCTGCTGCATTGCCTGATTTTCACTCAGCCCAACTTCCTAGGATGCACAGTAATTACAGGTGACAGATTCTTGGTCTTGGAAGTGAAGAGGATCTGCATTTATTGGACAAAGAAAAAGAGAACTTATTTTAGAAAAAAAAAAAAGACATTTTGCAATATTTAATTTATGCATTTTTGTTGTTTTTATTTATTTTGTCTTTTTACTCAAACTTTTTATTGTTTCATATCATTTTACATTCAATTTCACTTTCTTTTTCCGGAATATGTTACACATAAATATTCAAATATGGTTCTTATCACTTCTCGGCACTCCATGTGTCATCTGATCATTATCTGTACAAAGTGGTGAAAACGGTTTTGTTTAAGGGTGTAGAACTGCCTCCCTCATTTATGTGATTATTCTCATCTTGGAGCTGCACACTTACAATATTGATATAAACATTTTCATGTTTCCATCATACTGGCCTGATTGGACCCACTAGTTTGTGAAAACTGGTCCACCTAATTATTTGTGACTTTTTAAATAACATTGTTAAAACAGCTGTGTGCTACAGAAACTTGGAAATGTTCAGTCTATTATAAATTCTAATACAGGTCATTTAAAAAATAAATAATAATGATAATAAGACATCCAAAGGCTACATACAAGTTCTTATGTGGAAAAGAGGACAACGATTTGCAGCGTAATACCTAAATGTACCCCAAAGCATCACTGCACAAGAAAGTGTCGGAGGTTGTAGGAAGATCTAAGTGGGTTTTTTGAATCAAGAAACAGGCAGGTGACTGTTTGTAAGCCTGTTGGGGTGTTTGGTAACTAGTACAAGGTGATGCACAAGCAGCTGTGGAAACATCAGTTAAACCCCCGTCGATGGCTGAACTAAATAGATGTTCCTAAAACAACAGCTTTGGTTTTCATAACAACTTTTATTACTGGTTCAATTTACTTGATTTTTTTTTTGTTTGTTTGTTTTGGGGTTTTTTTTAAGTTTATTGTGTAGCTGTCAAGCACAAGTTATATAAGAGGCTTCACACTAAACGAGCACTGTCAAAAAACTGACTGATTAGAAATGAAATTAAGCTGCCAAACCAAAGTCTGTATTTGTTCTGAACTCTAAATGTGTAACATGAGCATTTGACATTAAGAGATGATGATGATGCAATTAACAAGCAGATTTTACAGTCTATGTGGCTTATGCTAAGCAAATCTTTGCTCTGACGTGATTATAAATTTCATCTATTTTCAGGTGTAAACTGTGTGCTTGATGTTTTTCCCATGTCGTTCAAGATCACTGTTAACTTTTGTTGCCGCCGCTCCTATTTTGACATGTGACAGCTACGTTAATGTCATAGCAATACAGACTGGGAAAATTGGCCTATTGTGCCTATGGAAGTCCCTGACTTTTTAACGAAGGGAAGCAAAAAAAGATGTAGGAACCCTATGCAAGATACAAACTAATAATCAAAAGCCTTATTGAGTAAGAATATTGATTATTTGAGTTTTGCTCAAAAGATATCAAAAAAACTAGAATTTTATAAGCTGCAGATGGGAAAGATGAGATTCGACGTTTAGAAAAGTCAGCATTGTCAGTGTATTTTGCTCTTTATAAGAGATTGGTTGTATTTGACCCTTTTTGGGGTTTAAAAAGAGGTTTTAGCTCCATTTTGAACTTTTAATCATGGTTTTATTTAGCCGAATGTGTGCTTGAGTGAGAATATTTAGATTGTCCTTGAAGCAGATTTTCAGCCATTGCAATCTTCAGTCGTCCTTCACTTTTACATTTTGTTGTTCCGAATGCTGTGTATTTTTGTATGCTGTTCAGACATGCCTGGGCCTGCAGCTCTGCTCAGCAGGAAAAGCAGACCGTGTGTGTTTTTTGCTTGCAAGTATACCTGTGTTACACTTCTGCCGGAGTTCAGACTTGACTCTCCATTTCTAATTTTGAACATGACTGTATTTGCATTGTTTGATGTTTTACATTATATTTATTGTGTGTTGACTGATCTTATTTTGGTTATGTGACTTGTGCTTCAGTGGCTTTTCTTTTTCAATAAAATGATTTTTTTTTAACATTTCCTGACACGCTGTGACTTTCCTGATCTTGGCCTCACCAACCAAGGAAGATGGTAGTTTAATAAATCTGTCATGTGTCACACACAGTTAAGGAAAAGAAAAAGAAAAGGCTAAATGCATTTAATTTGATTAAACCTAATACTTTGTAAGTATACATAATATGCCAGAGTTCATTCGTTTTGTTGCCATTACGTCAAATATACATCTTTGTCGTGATACTGTAACTTGTTGGAAACATAATACGGGCCATGCAGAATGAAATCAAGTTCAAATGAAATTCCTCAAGCCTTTAGGATGGGTGTAGTGCGCCACCTTGTGGTCAGAGTTGATCAGTACATTTGACACATTGTTCTTTGGAAATTATGCACGCTCCTATGTGACAAACGTATCCAGATTACTAACGTCATTTACAGTTGTGAATGAATCTTATGAATAAAATTTGGATTTTCTGATACATCATGTTTTAAGCATATAAAAGCTTGATTGTGATATTCTAGGGGCAATAAGCCATCAATGTTGGAACATTCTCCAACAGGCTCAGTTCAGAAACCATCTCAGCATCCTCTCTCGCCCCCAGCCAAACAGACCTCCCGCCCTCCCTTCACCCACAGCTTCCCTGTCACACCTCAGCTGTCTCATCTTCCACCTCAGTCATCAATCATGCTGCTGCTCCATTGTTGTCTCCTACCGCATCAGGAGATGATGTCGTGCGCCCCCCTCCCGCCTGTCTGGTCTGGAGCCTCTGTAGATGAGTGTGTGGAGGAGGATACTTCCTAAACTGAAATAGATCACGGACAACCCTTAGCATCCTCTTCCCAACACAATAATTCATCAACAGTGTCTTCAGTCAGATGCTCCTTCAGATCCACTACAACACAGACCCCTACAGGAGTTCCTTCCTGCCCACAGCAATAAACCTCCACAAGAACACTTAAATGACTACTGCAACAATTTATTCCCCTTCAGAGATTATTAAAGTATTTCTCAATTAAATTGACTAAACCAAAATAGTATAACTGTGAATATAAGGGTTGATTTAACTTTGAATTAACATGTTTAATTATTACGATGATAGCACAAGTGAATGCAACCACGAGAACAAATAAAACAAACACTCCAAGAAGGAGTCATAGCCAAAGGTCATAACAAACAAATCCGTGGGAGTCATCATTGACTGGCATGCCCTCAACCAATGAACGTTCTGCGGTAGTTATTTCAAGCCAATGAAAACGATGGGTGGGCGGGGTTTGTGTTGTACCAGGCGGGTTACTTGTAGACGCTCTATTGTTGCGAAGTAAGTTTGCTAGCCACTGATTTGTGTCCGGCCGCTGGCGGAGTCGCCGAGGAATCAAGCAGTAAGTTCAACCGTGTCTATGCTTCAGGAGCTTACTGGTAAAGCAGTGGCGGCGTTTAATATGACCGCTAGCACCCAATTTAACGAAAACCCTTTGATTGAAAAAAGAACGCGTAGCAGCGACGCGTATTGATCTGCGTTAGCAGCACGAGGCTATTAGCTTTGACGTAGCACGTTACCCGTGTGGCGACCGCTCAAAGATGCGTATTGTCTAAAGTGTGTCATATTTTCACGTCTTCAACAAGTGCCTTCTATCGCTGTTTAATCGGCACGTCGCTAGATTCGGTTTAGTTTTGGGTAGGTTTCTGTGCAGGTGTTAATATTGCCGTCGTTAGCCTCATTAGCTGAACACAAGCACTGTTACGTCACAGCCCGCCTTTCAGGAAGGCGTGTAATCCCCGAACCGTTAACCGAAGACGGGGTTTTCTTCGTCATCCATCTGTCATCTGGTCCCACACGTGTCTTTTTTTCTATTACCCTTTACCAAAGCGAGTTAATTGTGCTCACTCCGACGTTGTTTAGAGGCGAAAGACACGTAAACCACGGATAGGCGTAGTTTAAACAATTCTATAGTTTCCATAGAACTTAAATATATTTTTACATAAAAAAACATACCTTCTTGCGTGCAGAAACCATCGGTTGTGCAGGTTGTAGTCTAAGATTTGTTTTTACAGGGTCCTAACAATCGTTTATAAACATTATTTGTCCATCAGAGGCTGCTCTTCTGACCATGTTTCATAATCTTACAGTTGTGACTGCTCGTGATGAAACACGTGTGAAATATGAAGAGGGAGATTGCTGCAGTTGTGTTTTTCCTGAAGAGGCTGGTGAAAAAGGGAGAGAAGTTGGAATCGCACAAGATTGATCTGTTTGCTGAGAGGTTGGCTGTGGCACTACAGGAGAAGTTCAAGGGTCACTGGTACCCTGAAAACCCGTCCAAAGGACAGGCATACAGGTGTTGCTCTCAATCTTAATCCTAAAGTTGTGCTGTGGGGAAAGTCACTGAACCTAATGTTTGGAGGTGATTAGGTTGATACAAGGTTTTTTTGTTTTTTAGGTGTATCCGAGTGAACAGATTCCACAGGCGGGATCCAGAGATCCTTCGGGCCTGCCGAGAGAGTGGGGTACAGCATGGCGACTTGGGACTGCCCTGTGAGCTCACGTTGTGGGTGGACCCTGGGGAGGTTTGTTGCAGGTGAGTGAGGATAACTGAAGTTAAAATTGATGGGTTCCTCACTTTTGAGTGCTTATAAACTATTAAAGATTTCAGACTTGGACACTTTAACTGTTAGTGAAATTGACTTCAAAAGAGGCAGTAATTCATTTTTTTTTTTTTTTTTCCTACCAGGTATGGAGAGCTAAATCCTTGCTTCTCAGTTGCAACTTTCACTAGCGATGATGAGGACAAAGATGTTGCAAAGAAGGTGACCAGCGCTCTGGAGAGGGTGACGTCAGACTACCACTCAGGTTCTTCCTCTGATGAGGATAGTACTCGTACCTCCCCCCTCACCATCCCCAGCAGCCGCTGGACTCGCCAGGTACGGTGGCCCATTTTAATATTCTTTTGTAAATTAGGTTTGGAATTAAAAAAAATATTGACATAATACCAGTTTTTATATACTTTAGACCGCAAAAAAATGGTGAAGTCAGCTAATTTTTTTTCCCTCTCTTGAAGACGATGAATCCGGCTGCTCCATCATGGCATCCCAGACAAGTCATACCAGACAAAAGCCTCATCCTTCCACGGCCTCACTACGGCTACAGGCCTCGCAGCAGAGCCCCTCACGTTTCGAGGCATAACCTTTGGATACCTCCTGTTTACAGGGGAGGACCCGGATACTGGGACACAAACCAAGATTTGGCACATTGTTAGTTAGGACTCGTGGTGCTCATTGTTCACACTGGACATTAAAACAGAAGATAACTAAGATGACTGACCAACTTTTTTTAACAATATTTCTTTTTATACCTTAAATATTGTTTTTGACAAAGTCTTTTTGCACTTTAGACATTTTTGTTATAGTTTGAATAAATAAAGTATGAAATTAGGTGTTGGAATTGGAATACTACACATTTAATCTTGAAGTACTGTATTTTTTACTATGGGAGACATTCATGTATAAAACCTGATGTCCTTTCTGATGAAATCTTTTATTTATTCAGTGTTGCCAGATATATGGAGTTTTATTAAACATTTCCAAGCATCACAATTGTTTGTTTTTTCTACCTTTTTAGTATGTTCGGTTTTAAATTTGTATTACCTGGTTGATTTAAGTATCTGATACTTTACAGGTGGTGGTAGTAGTAAAAATAAAAGTGGCACATAGCTATTTGGTGCTGGAAGTAGGCGTAGGTGGGTGAATGTCATACTTCAGTGAGCTGTTTAAACATAGAAACTGCATAAAGTACCTTGTATGTTGGGAAATCCCCTGCAGTACTCTGGGTGTCTGAAATGCAGACAAATTGATGGCAGGAGGCATCATCTGAGTGCAGAAAATGGGTGGTAGATGCAATGAAGACGTTTGACCAGGATGATGATTTTCATTCTTCTGTGACAGGATTGTGCTTCTCACACTGGTGTGATCGCTGAAGTTTATAATCCAACCTGCAAAATCACTTATGACTAGGGTTTACTGGCAATTTTCCAAATTGATTTTTGTCCTTTTTTTTTTCTGTGATTATTTAAAGATGGCACATGTCATCTCTTTAATTTTAATTTCTCAGAAATTACATTTCTCATATGACGATATGTTTTAGTGATTTAATTTTCATTGTTGTGCAATCAAATTGGCTGGGAAGCATTGTAAACAAAACAAAGTTTCTGGACAATCTGTTTTCCAGTGGATGAAGGTACTAAAGTTGTATAAAGGCAAGGTGCCTTTGTCAGTGTCTCAATGATGCAGCAAAATTGCAAATGTTCTTCAATTCAGTTTTATCAGGTAAAGGAAGATCAG
This sequence comes from Xenentodon cancila, assembly GCA_014839995.1. NCBI lineage: Eukaryota > Metazoa > Chordata > Actinopteri > Beloniformes > Belonidae > Xenentodon > Xenentodon cancila. The sequence continues at coordinate 24,137,772 of CM026213.1, read as the reverse complement.
AAAGAACTTCAGTAGTGCATGTAAAAAAAAAAAAGTACAAATGAACCACATACACTTGCCAAGACTGATAAAAAAGCCAAATTAAAGAAACATCCAATGAAGTTATTAAAAAAGTGTGGGTTAAAAGGTTATATTAACATAGGATACAACATGAAAGTGTTTGGGAACGACAGCAACTCAGCCACAAAGTGGTAGGCCACGTACACGGGTGGAGCGGGGTCAGTGGATGCTGAGGCGTAGTGGCAAGAGGTCACCAACTTTCTGGAGAGTCAGTCACTACAGACCTGCAAACTTCATGTGGCTTTCAGTTTAGCTCAAGAACAGTTGCAGAAAGCTTCATGGATGGGTTTCCATAGCTGAGCAGCTGGATCCAAGCTATACATCACCAAGTGCAATGCAACGCGTTGGATCCAGTGGTGTAAACCACTTCGCCACTGGACTCTGGAGCAGTGGAGACATGTTCTCTGGAGTGATAAGGGCTTGGCCCCTTAGTTCCAGTGAAAGGAACTCTGAATGCTTCAGCATACCAAGATATTTAGGACGATTCCATGCTCCCAACTTTGTGGGAACAGTTTGGAGTTGGCCCCTTCCTCTTCCAACATGACTGTGCACCAGTGGACAAAGCAGCTCCATAAAGACCTGGATGAGAGAGTCTGGTGTGATTGAACTTGACCGGCCTGCACAGAGTCCTGACCTCAACCTGATAGAACATCTTTGGGATGAATTAGAGCAGAGGCTGAGAGTCAGACCTTCTTGTCCAACATCAGTGTGACCTCACAAATGCGCTTCTGGAAGAATCCTCAAAAATTCCCTTAAACACACTCCTAAACCTTATAGACAGAAGAGCTGAAGCTGTTCACATTATTTTTTTTCTTTTTTCCTCTTTTCTCTCTATTGTCATGCATCCCATTTATGCACGAGCTGACAAGTACGTATTTTTGAACCTTAATTTATATAATAAAGTGGGGAAAATTGCGTCCACCCATTTACTGAGGACTGTGAACGTGCCTTGTCGGGAGCAGCAGAGGGCAGCATGACACATTTTATTTATGGTGCAACAGTTCGTCACGTGACAGCCTGCGGCGCGCTCCGTTGTGCACCTGCACAGAGTTTGGATGCTTCCCTGAAGCAGAGCGGCTGCGTTTCGCCACAATCCCACACAAGTTCTCCGACCAAGTTTCTGTCAAGTCGCGGCGGAATAGCTAAAGCAGAAATGGGGCTTTCGACACTCCGACTCTCCTTTGTACTGTTAAGCCTGTTTGCAGGTAAGTTTCCCAACAGTAGACGACGCTGGGCTACTTTGACGAGTGATTTTTCTTCCAGTGGCAGCGGCAACGCTCGTTCTCGTACAATAACGTTAGTCACGGACGTTCAGGAGGGTCGTTGCCTCCGTGTAGTTGAAAATACGCGTAACTTCGGACTTTATCCCTAGCTAATTATAATTTTATATATATATATATATATATATATATATATATATATATATATGAACAGCAGAGGTTAATTATTACCACCTTTAAAAATACTGCGAAATGGCTCAATGAGGAGGAAAGCCGAAGGTCTGTTTAGCTAGCACATTTAAAAAAAAAGCGAGCTTCTAGAGACGATTTAAGTCTGTAAAATTTACGAAGTTGATACATATTTTTATTTATTGTGTTTTCAAAAAGAGATACGCAAAGAGTGAAGCATATTACGTATTTAATTAAAGTTGGCTGACGTAGGTCCATGCAGTTTTTACTTCTATCTTCTTAGTTACCACAAGAAACTAGTAAACTTGCTTTGTTCGCTTTACGCTTCTCTTTATTTTTTGTTTTAAATGTGTAAAATAACTATTAAGGTACCCGTAGAACTCGGACAGTAGGTGTTGGACGTTAAAAGCAGAAATCTCTGCCTCCCTGTGTTGTATGTGGTCAGTCTGTTGGTGATTAAGACAATGGTTTGATCCGCCTTCAAACCTGTGGCTGCAGAACTTCAAAGTGTTTTTCCTTCTGCCCCTAGTTTCAAATCCACCTCTTCCCCACAACTAATAACAAATCCAAGGCTGTCGCATAAACTGAAAAAACATACTTGTTTAGATGTATTTGTTCATTGTTTTTATGTGTATCTCAGAGGTTTTTTGTGCTTTTGCTGGTTGACTTTTGTTTGCAGAATCTGAGACCTGAATCGATTATAAAATGTTCTCTTCTTGTACCTACTTATAATCAGTGACTTTATTATGAAGTCAACTATATATCAGTTTACCTATTGTGCAATAACTTCACATGTAATTGTGGATAACATGGTTTGAGAGTATTTGACTTGAGGCAGTGTTTGTGCTGTATTTGTAATATGGACATATTGGCTAGCAATTTTAATGACAACCATTTTTAATGTGTATCATTAAATAATTGACTCCTGTTAGTTTTGTAATTGTCTAAAATGGGTGGCTTGTTTCGTAAGTAAGGGTGTGTCTTTAGTACACTGGAATGTACACTGAAACTTCAGGATCACTCCTCCCACTCTGATAATAAGTGAGAAACCTAAGCTGTAAAGTTGTCTTTTCACTTCAGTCTGTTACACAGGAAGATGGTTATTGAAATGTTTTCAGACATTTTAATGGAAATCCACTGGAAAAATTCAGGGCAATGCCATTCCAGTGTTTGAGAGATTGAATTTAAAAAGAGTGTATAGTCTTAATCCTGCATTTTAAGGACATTTGTCCATGTAAAAGTCATAGTTATCAAGAGTAGTATAAGGCTTACTTGGTGTGTTATTTATCTTTCTTTTGTCTCGTGATTCACATTGTTGGGTACACTAGTTTGGGCTCATTACCATCTTAATAGCACCACGGTCTCGTTATTTGAGCACTGTTCCACTTCAGCACACAAGAACAGTAACCGCCAGACTCGTAGCATTTCTTTTATCTTGGCTTAGAGATTCACGGTAACGTACAAACGTTTCTTTAATGGCAGACTAACGAGTAAGCTTATTCTGCTCTATTTTCTTTGCTCTATTTGTTCGGTTTTTGTGACGCACTGCATGCATGGATTTAAAATGTCGACAAAAGAAGTGTATTACTTTTAGGAAGGTGAGTTGTGCAGTATAGCAGAAAATTATAGTTTTATTTCCCCCTTATGTGTGCTAATTATGTTTTAATTAATTTGATACGTTTTACGTTTCTGTCCACAAACGCATGATGTAGCATTGTGTTCAGTTGTAAAATAGTTTGATGTATTATAGGATGTACCATAGGTTTAATGAACAAAAAAACAATTGAAGAAAATGTTTTTTTTTATTTTATTTTGTTTTTTTTTTTGAGTAAGGGTTTTAACATAAACACTGTTAGTAAACAAGAAGGCATGGAACAGAACGCGACGGTTGTATTAAAATGTAATGACTGTAAACTGTGTAAAGACCAAATTTTGACACCCCTGCAATACAGTGTTGATAAGATACTATCAATTCTGAGTATTGGTGCCATTTTGTTATTGATTCTAATGTTAGTTTCAGTGAGGAAATGGGAACCTCTTCACAGGCTTTTAGCCTCAGAACAATTTCTAATTTGATCAGCTTTTGTTTTGAGTATTTATAACATTTCTTTCAGTCAAGGATGGCAAACACCGGACGTGACTTTTTCCCAATTTGGGATGAACAAAGTCAATTTGTCTATATATCTATGACTATTTTTAACAAAAGAGGGCCATTTATTTTACTCGATGAGCAAAATGAAATTACACTGATCATTTTATATAGTTGCTGTAACTACTGACTAAATGACCATCCCCCACATGAATTGTAAGATAATTGCAACTGGTTTTTGTAGTTCAAGTGGACAATGATGACCACAGCTATGCACTTACAGGGCTATTTCATAAAGTACTGTGAGAAAAAAATTGGCACCAAGTTAAAAAAAAAAAAAAAAAAAAAAAGCAAACACTCTGGGTTAAGTCTGGTTCTAAATGATTTCCTGTTCTAAGCAAGACCCTTACTAAGAGTAGGGACTTTCTCAGTGGAAGGGAAACATGACAAAACTGTATTGTGATGGGTCAAAACAACAAAAGTGTATGGTTATTGGTTTAGAGGACATAAGTACGCCATGACTGGTTAAACGGAAGTGGAGCACTGGAACCCACTATTACAAAGTCGGAATCGGAGCCCACCTGTGGTGTTTTATTTTGAAAATTCACCAGCTTCTCAATTGGTGTCAGCGTAATCTGATTGTTATGGCTTGTTTGAGTGGCAAAATAGACAAATGCATGTCTTTAGTGGATCAGAGTGGACTGGGATGATTCTAAAACATGCCGTGGTGCTTCTGGTGAACCCACTCTTGCTGACTAGAATGGATTTTTAGTGGTTGGCGAGGCACAGAAGTTTCGTTGTGCGTCTGTGCCCATAGTGGATTGTATAATTGTGTGGATGCTAAAACTTGATACCACAGTGGGTGCATATTCTTAGAAACAAACTGATGATGTGTGTGCACCTAACAATCTCACGTATTCTGAAAGAAAAGCACCTCTTGGTGTGATCGCTGGTGTTTCCTTTAAGGGTGAAACCTTTTGATCTCAGACAATTAGAAACCTGGTGAACGCGTGACGACCCAAAGAAAAAGATTATATTGACAAGTCTATAACCAGAGGCCAATTCCTGGTTGCTTGGTTACCTATTTAAAACAGGCATGCATGTACAAGGTGTGTACTGTTGTGTGTGCATTACTTGCAAGCATTGTTGCTTGCCTTTTGTTTTTGATTCTCTTTTATGACATATTGAAATTTCCATTTGGTTTTTGTACAATGACTATTGCTAATGTATTGATGTTGAAACAATACGGATTATATCTGGAACTGTTATTAAAGCTACAACTGTTATCTCTTATTAAAAAAAACTAAAGTGTATAGCGATGGCATTATGGGACATAATGTTAGGTGGAGGCACAAACAGCTCCACCTGAACATTATCAACCTCACACTGACAGTAATGACCGGAGGGCACGTTTTCCCATCATGACCCAGCAGTCTAATGCCACTTTTTGCCTCCTGTTGGGTAAAACATGTTGCTGTCCCTTCACCTCCAGCCAAGTACCTTTTCTACTCCTAGCGCCTTGTCCTTGAAAAGGAGGCACATGTAGTATCAGATTACACACTAGGGACCGCGGCCTGTCCTCTACAATTTGATAGAGACAACCACACATGAATATTCACAGCCCCATGCTTTAATATTTTAACATGCCAGCCCCGACTAAGCCCCTGTGCCAAATCCTGTACACCTAAATGGAAGTGTGAAAAGCAGATTCCACCTTTACTTCACCACATTAAGCTACATCACTCTCTTCCTCCACACTACTTCATACTTGCATTGCTGATTGAACAAATGACTGCAAATGACTGATTTCTCCAGGGATCAATAAAAATATAGTTTGACTGTTATGAGGGCTGGTGAAGGTAGCACACTTGCACACACTCACCCACACACACAAAACACCCTTGGTTACCAGATTAAAATGCATATATACAACTCCGGTTATACCAACATGGTATCAACCATAAATATATGTGCAAACAAGGGCAAAAAAAAAAAAAAAAAAAAAAAAAGAACAAATGACTGCCTTCTAGAGCATCAGTGAAAATAAATTGTTGTGCTTTTTTAAAAGTCCATTAATGGTTATGCAGCCACTTTGTATTAAAAGTTCATTCCTTTTTCAGAGATAACTAAAACTGCATTCAGTGCTTTGTACAAATCTTTTTTTTTTTTTTTTTTTTTTTAAAGAAGTATTCACAGTATAATCTTGAAGTCATACATTCAATGTTTTATTTATGGATATTTAAAGTTTGTGTGTAAGACATCTCTAAGTCCTATTACACTGTAGCCACAGTATTGACCTTACTTTAACCATTGGGCTCTTTAGTTGCATGTACATAAAAATACTGAAGACATAAGACTCGGATAATAATTTTCTCACTGTCAAACATGTGAATGTAGTTCCACTCACGTTTTAGTTGGTGTCTCAACCCCTCAGTGCAACAGTACTGTGGATCCTGGGTTCCTAATTTATACTGGCCAGCATGTAAATGTTCCCTCTAAGCCTGCTTTTTATTTTTATTGTTTTAATTGGTAAAACCAACAATATTAAGTATACAAAGATGCAAGTACTCTGTACCAGCAAAACTACAATGTATGTTGCCTAAGACGTGATGTTTCTAGCCTCCATTTTTGCTCGGTATATAATGATTTGGCATATTCCACACTGAAGATTATTTTACAGCTTTCTTAATTCAACCACCATGATTGACACATTAAAGTGTATTATTACAGTGTTTCCCAAAAATGTGCAAAATATTAAATCAGTTGCCCACTGCCATCCACCTCCGTTGTGTTACCTTTCATAGCTTGGTTTTATTGAGATTAGCAGCTTGTAGTATTTGTTCTCTTGCTGGGTGTCATCAAGGTAAAGCAGAAGAAACGGTTTGCAATATTTAGAGGAAAGGTTTTTGTCTCTTTTTGTATATCTTTTTTTTTTCCCTTCTGTACTGCCCTACGGAAAAGAATGTGGGGATGGTTTTTTTTTTTTTAAGATAAAGTATTTATATTTACTCTCTTTAATTTCTTGGTTTAAGATGTTTATAAAACACTTGTGTATTCTTAGAAGTTGTCTTGGCACAATCAACTTTTATTAATTTAATACTTTTTTGTCATTTGATTCACCCTGTACTGAATTTATAACTACTGACAAGGATTTAATAGGCTGATAACATACAGACATGAAGAGAGTGTAGATATCACATCTCAGAGGTTCAGCACAAGAGCACGAATTGCTAAAATATGAGCTAAACAATGATTTTACTAAAAGATTACAAGGATAGCAGAGGCAGTGCCTATCAGTTAAAGCAAGGTCACAGCAGTGCTGATTTTCTGTGCTCTCTGGAGCTCATCGGTCATCATCACCGTGTCACACTGTGAGGGCGATAAACACCCCAAAGCACATTCATCATTTAGCCACTTCATGCCTGGCTCTGCAGCACCCACAACACCCACAGCTCCTGATGGGGAGTAATAGGGTCTGTGACAAATCTCAAATTAAATCTACACACACACACACACACACACACACACATACACACATATATGGTACTGTGCAAAAGTCTTGTTTTATCAGAACTTTATTTTTTTTTTTTAAGAAAGAGCTCAGTCAGAACTAAGATTAAGGCATGTGAACACCACTGGATTTCAGCCATGACAGCTTGTTGCAGTGTTACATCAGCAATTTTCTACACTAGATCTAATAACTGTTTACATCACAAGCAGTGTCTGAGGTCATCAAGGCCCACTGAACAGGTGAAACCAAAAAACAGTAGCATTGTAAAGCTATTAAGTTTACTCTCTCTTTTTTTTTTTTTTTTTTTTTTTTTAACTACCATTTAAAGTGTAATAGTAGGGCTAAGGGATTAATTATAATCTGCAGCAATATTTCAAGATGATGAAATAAGATTTAAGATTATATAATACTGTTTATACTTTGCTTAGATATAGATCTTAAGAAGCTGAGACTTTATCATCATTGATACCTACACCCTGCCCGCACTCTCCTATTGCGTATGTGGCCAGTGCTCTTTTAACTCAAGTGCACGAAAAGACAGGAGCTAGGGCTGACACAAATGACAATAAAGATATTGTTGTTACAAAAAAAAAAAAGAAAATCACTAGTTTGGTAGTGGTTTGGAAAAAGGAGAAAGAAGGCTCCAGCATACGAGCTCTTTTTCTTAAAAACTTCTTTTACTTCTTTTAACATTGTTAGTAACTGAACAACAGACCTCCGTATTTTTTATGGAGTAAGAAGGGCTTCAGAGATGTCTCTAATCTCTTTTAAAGAGGTTGTTTCTACATTTTTTATTATACATATTTTTAGCAGAAGAATACTTTTAAATCTTATTCATATTTATTTTCCTAATTATTAATTTTTTTTATGTAATAATATTTCTTAGCTGCAGACATCCGCTAACGGATCAGTTTAACTATTTTTAAAGGTCATTTGTCTTTTATTCACAAGATAGTAACTTATCATTTACTTCACCCATTGTTTTAAAACAAGAAAAAACATTTCCCATTTCTAAAGTTTTCAGCTCTAAATCTGTGTTAATAAAAAATGCTTATCATATATGCTTTTGGCTTTGATGTCAACTGAACATGGTGTACAGACATATCCTGGGATATAAAAGGTTTACTGTGACTAAGCCAACTTTGACCAGGACATTAATTTTTGTCCATATTGCCCAGCCCTACTTTGTACAGATGTACAGCTCCACAGTGGCTTGACTCTTCATGCCTCTGTAGCCTGTGGAAAAACAGAACTAGTTCTGAACTGGCCTCGTTAAAGCCCTCACCAGCACAAAGTTCATTTTGGCTGCAAAGTGGTGACATTGGATTCGGTGCTCTTGTCTTTGACATTTATTTTGTGTCAAACTGTGGATGTTATTTTTATACCAGCTAGTTAAGTGACAGTTAAACTCCTGTGGAAGGAAGTTATCTGTTGTGGAGTGGAATTAGTGGTGCGATGTTTAGAGAGAAAAACATTTATCATGCAAGACAGGCAATTTATTGATCCTATAAATTTTTTGGTTTTCAGTTCCATTCAGTTCTTAGATCAGCATTGTATATTATATTTGTGCATATAACATTAGTTGCTGTCCAGGAATTGTTGCACACGGAGCTGACACAGGAAGATGATTTTCTTTTTGTCCTCTAGCAGTGTAAGCAGAAGGTGAGGTGACTTTGTTTTTTTTTTTGAGGGGGGGATTAGCATCTGTTGAAGGAGCCATTTTTAGCGCTTCATCTCATTAAAAAACATTACATATAGTTGACTGAGAGTATGGTGAAACAAGACAGAGTTCCATGTGTAGGAAGTCTTTTGCTTGACTTGATCTCACTTTGCTGTGATCCTGATATTTATAGAAAACTGTGTGTCAGTCTAATGTTTTATGTTATCAGCTGATATTATGTGAGTATCTTGCCTCCACTAAAATATGTGTGTATATATATATATATATATATATGCCTGTTGCATGTACTACTGCTCCAAACCATTTTAAAGAAATATTATTGCTTGTATAAAGTAGAACTGATGTGTTTACTTGGAGAGAATTTATGTCTGAATCATGTTAGGAGTATTAAATAAGCATATATGCAAAGCAACACAGAACTGATCTAAAAATCAGATTTGTTACGGCAGTTGTAATCAAGAATGATGCTAAACTGGAGCCAAATTCTGCATTGAAAACCCTCAAAGTGAGGGTGATGACTAAAAGTGTTGTTGGTTTTAAATGTCACGCTGCATTTTGCTGGGCGATTGTGACCTCATGTCAACATCATGATTAATTGAACATTTTACCTTTTGTTACGATTAATCAAAAATTATTTCCTTTTTTAAATCCTTTTTCTGAAACAAATGCAAATTTAATTTTTGAGTTGAACTAATAGTTTTATCTTCAGCTGAAGATTTGAGAAATCTTAAACTAAATCAATTTTTAATAACTACTGAGAAATCGGATTTAAAAAAATTCAAAAGCAGTTGACTTCTGTTTTAATGATGATTCAATATAGCATTAAGAATTTATTGTATTGTAAGTTAGTAATATGTTATTTATTTAGCACCTTTCAAGATAAAAATCACACAGTGCTTCACAATATTACATAGGACAGATCGTAAAATAAAGCAAATACAAACTAAGCAAAAGGAAGTTCAAAAAGATATATTGTTAGCTGCTTTTTAAGAGGTTACAGAGTACAGATCTCAGGCTGAGGAATGAAATTCCAGAGGGAGGGGAGCCACTGCTGCAAAGGCTCTGTCACCTTTGGTTTTCAGCCATGTTGGCTTCATGACGAGCAGACCCTGGTCATGTGATCTCAGGGACCTGCTGGGGATGTATGGCTGCAGAAGGTCTTTAATGTAAGGTGATCTTTCATTTAAAGCTCTATATATTTAATACCAGAATTTTAAAATGCTCTCTGTAGTGAATGGGAGCTAGTGGAGCTGGATTAGTACGGGGGTTGACATTTGAAAACTTGGGAGATTTTGTAATAAACCATGCAGCAGCGTTCTGGACAGCCTGAAGATGTTTTATCGAGACGTGAAGAAATTAAGGCACGAATTATCATGTCCATCTCAGATCAGGACACAATTGGACTAAGCTTAGCGATGTTTTTAACTTAATAAATCATTTGTTTGTTTTTGTTTTTATGTGATAATCCAAAAAGGAAACGGGGTCAAGAGTTACCCCGAAGTTCCTCACTGAGGGCTTAATAAATGAGGTAAGTGGGCCATGAGTCTCTGCTAATTTAGGGAGAAACGTGTCAAGGAAGGAAGGAAAACCATTTCAAAGCAGAAGCGGATACCCCCACCCGGTATTAAGTATCGAACAGGACATAATGATCGACAGTGTCAAAAGCTGAGGTCCAGTCCAACAAAAAAAGCATGGAACAATGTCCTGCATTACTTTGCATGAGGATGTCATTAGTGACTATGTTTCGGTGGCGTGAACTCTGCGAAAACCAGACTGAAACTGATGCCATGTCACTATTTAAGGCAGCTGTAAGCTGCGTAGCAACAACTTTTTCTAAGATCTTAGAAATAAATGGCAAGTTTGAGATTGGTCAATTGCTGCTGATTTTTATTTAGATGGCACTGTCTGTAAATACAGTGCTTAATGGGATCAGCCTAGAAAATGAAGAAAAGGGACAAGAACATCATTAAACTCAAAACATGGAGACAATCACACATTAAAAGACAAACTATTTATTGACAATTTACAGCCCATATATAACCATTTAAATGAATGACTGCTGTGGACTTGCGTCTGTGAAGCTGATATGTATTTTGTACTTACTGATTGCTAGGTGCAATGTGTCCAAAGCATTGTCCCCATTTCCATCCATTCACTTCTGCAGCTTTGACAAATTTTGGTCCATTGTCTGCAGCAATGGCTACGAGCATTCTCTTCTGTGAGGTCCCATGCAGGAAGCATGTTTTTCAAGCCATGTGCAATCATCTCTGACTTTTAGTCAGCTGGAAAATAAGCAGTCTCAAGGCATCTGATACGCGGCTTCCATTCCTCATCAATGTAGTGCAAAGTGAAACCCAAGTACGGCTCCATCGTTCTGCTTCACCACAGATCAGTTGCATCAGCTGCAAAGGGCTGTATGGATTTCAGTTCAACTGCAACCTTTTTGAGTTTTACACATGTTGGGTATCGCAGTCTGAGAGAAAAAAATTCCTCAATGGTACAGTGTATTTTTTGTTGAGGATTTTAATGAAATGTCTCCATTGTTGAGCTACCCTCCATGTCATTGTGATGTTGCAGGTGTCGGGACAGAGCAGAGTCATGGGGCTAAAAACACAACAAACAAAATAACCGACATGGGCATTACGTTGGTTCTAAATGTCTGGTTTGGATTAATTTGTAGTTAATTGCCCGACCCTAGGCTGTATCTCTTTTTATGTCATTAATTAAACCTTACCATTTTTGTGACTGTAGTGAGTAATTTAGAAAATTACAGCTTTGTTTTCAGGTGATGGAAGCACCAAAGAAAGCTATGGTATATACCATTAGCAGACTTTGCAACTTGTTCTAAACACAGACATTTGGATGAAACAAAATACACATCTTTTATGAGCAAGGCACAAATTCAGAGTAAATTGTATCTTTGCATAATACAATTCCATGTGTTTGATGTTTAAATACATGCTTTAAAATAAAAGGTAATCTAATCTGAATTCAAACTATTTGATCAAAACAATCAACTTGCATGTTGCTTTTAATTCAAGGAGACTTTAAGTCGAGTTCAGCAGTGGAGTGTAAATGGATGATGTTGTATACATTTAAAGGATCTTTATTATATTCTTTGGAAAACCACTTTGAACAAATGAATATCCTATTAGGTGGCTAAATGCAGTGTGACACTGGCAGCACCCATATCTGCATAGATATGAATTAAAAATGTATTTATCTACTGCCCTGCCTCTAGAGATATTACTTCTTGGTCTTTGTTGGATCTCTATGCTCTAGACAGTTACTAGTTCCCATGACATCCACTACTGCGGGTATAGAAAAGGCTCAGCGACCAGACCATATCAAGGTCAGCAAGCTCAACTGACATTTAATTACTATAGTGCATCTCGCTGCCATGTGAGGAAATCGGCAGCTGGCCGTGTTGCCCTCTAGAGAGATGAGATTGAACTGAAAATAGCTCTTTGACTGGCTGGTTTATGATGGTCAGAACACACATTACTGGGCGACCTTAATGACAAGTGCTGGTGTTTTAATAAGTAGGTGCACAGGGGCTGCCAGACTGGAGCTGTTGCTGTAAGTTCTACAGGAACCAGCTGTTAAGTGTCTTAATGGACCCCGTGTATAATTCATGGGCGCACACAGAGCTGCGTGGCTGACTGGTTTTCTCCATGTGGCCAATAATTAGAGGAAGAGTAAGTCCGCCACCCAGTAAGACATGCTCTCACAGCATCCACCTTCTTTCACAAGGTGTGGTCCAGCTTTATAGTTAGATATTCTGTCTCAGAGGAACTGACACGAGTACAGAAATGATTCATGTGAAGCAGCTAGAGCTATAACACACCTCAGTGCTCGAGTTGTAGATGAATGACCTGCAAGCATATAAAAAGATCCTGTGAAGCCTGCAATGTCCCCTGACAAGTTGCCAATAAATAGCACTTTCAGTCAGCCGATGCATGATGCAGGTGTAGTAATGTTCAGCCTGTCGGTCCTTTTCCCCATTGATATTAATGGACAATGGTCAAATCTGCATTACTAATATATATGAAAGATGCTGGACTGGCATGCAAAAGCATTTTCACATAAATGATTAATTCCATGAAATGAAATGTTGGTAATGCTGTTGTTTTGTATATATTTAAGTAATGGCTGTAGGATGAACAAGTACCCTCAGCTTTTGAAGCGTTGGAAATATCCACAACCTCTAGTATTTTCCTGGTTTATAGTTGTCCTTGTTGTCCAACATACAATATAGCAAAATATGTCTGTTTTTATTTTCCTGAACAAATCACATTGTAGCTGGTGAAACTGTATTGTGTAATGCATTTTGATGCTAAAGTGAGATCATATACTTGTGAGCCTTATCCAGGATGCCCTTTAAGCAGTGTTTGACTCTCTGGGCTACCCTGGGGTCAGACCTTTTATAGATATCATTAGAGCCATCAGGGAGATGGCTTGTTAAAAGGACTTTGCTACGCACTCAACAGTCGCCTAATCTCATGGAAACTTCGCTACATACCAAGTAGGGTGAGTGGTGGCCTAGTGGTTACAGTGGTGGGCTTGGGTGTGGAGGACCCAGGTTCAAGGGCTGCCCACAATGGTAAATCACTGGGGGCCCCTGAGCAAGGCCCTTAACTCCCGATTGCTCCCCGGGGCGCTGCCCTGCTAGCAGCCCCACTGCTCACTAGTGAAACTAGTTGATGGGTTAAAAGCAGAGACTAATTTCGGTGTGCATCGTACATACAGCGTGTGCACGATGTCCACACTGACAAGAAAGGGAAGAAAAAAAAAAAAAAAAAATGGAATATTTCTCCCTTTCAATTGCACTTTAAATTAAACCAGATTGTTCTGAAAGATGGTCTTCATTCCCAATTTCAATTTTGTTTTGTTTTTTCTGCACTGGGTGAAGGATATTTCTTTTTTTGGTATTTATTAGTTGTGCAGGACTCTACATTGACATACTTGGTTCAGATCAGGGTATTAACAGACAGACAATACAGTGCAAAATCAAGCAACATGTCATAAATGTTTTTTGCTCTTTTTGTTGTCTGACTGAGGTTGTGGATTAGGGACAGTGATCTCATGACCTGAGAGCAGCATGAATCGATCATAATGGGAGGTTTTTTGGTTGGTTTATTTTTTTTTAATTTTTTACTCCTTTTTATTAAATTGTTTTCTTTTTTTTGGCTACAATGTACGCAGGTACACAAACTGCTGCTCTGCTGTATTTAGTATTAGGTAACTGGTAATTTGTTTGGCACATTATTAGATACCTCTTGCTGTTACCATGGTAACAGTGGTTGTACCCAGATTAGTTGTCACAAATTTAACACGCATTCCTACAGAATATACCGCAGCATTAAACTGTTACAAAATATAGAACACTTGGCAAAAAGTTCATGTTAATTTTCTTCTCTGTGCCATCGTCGTCATAAATTGAAATATATTCTGAAAGATGTGAGCACTTGCTTATAACTTAGGTGCTTATGGTTGTAATTGCGTTACTATTGTCAGTTTTACTTCTGTAGTTCCAAATAACAGTTTCTTTTCTTTAATTCAGAGTCAGTTTCATACTCTGGGGTTTATTGTTACGTGGGAGTAACTTGTGTGTTGACATAAAAGGTTTGCAGTGTTTTGTAAAGGTTCTTGCTTGGGTTGTTGAAATTGATGTAATTGACATATCAAGTTTGAAAATAAACTTCTAACTTGCTGCAGCAGACAGCATACCACCTTGAAACCTGAAATTCCTTGAGCTATGTCTTTACTGAATATATCTTCAAATGTCTCAGTTCTTCCTTAAGTTTAACTTGCCTAATCACATGCAAAAAGAATAGGATAAATGTTAACGTATTATGTCCTGACCAAAAATGTGGGTCTCTGTGCTCTATAGCTCAACCAGTTTTACTGAAGTATTTTTAACGCATTCCCATTTGTATCTTGTCAGTTAACATTGTATATTGACAAGCCTGGGTGTTTTGAGCTCCCTCCTAATGTTGAAGCTGAGAGCACGAGCTGGAGGCATGAATAAACCCAGTGGTCTCAGTTTAGCTGTAACACCAACTGACAGTTTGTGCCTGCAGCTTCCTACAGGGCTCCCCACTCAGGTGCATTTACTACACCTGGCTTCAAAAAACATTTGAGTGAAGATGAAACTCTAGCCTTAAAGTGTCTGGGTTGTTTCACTTCCAGTGAAGAGTTAAAAAGGAAAAGGGATTATCCATCCTGTTATCTTTGAAAAGCAGCCTTATCTTGATGTCCTGCTGTGGTGTCTCTGTCACACAGAGGACAGGAAGGCACTGTCTGTGTTGTTACACTTCCACAAAGACCTCATTCTGCCTGTTCTGAGTGGTGTGGACAGGATGGGCAGGGTTTACAAAAAGGAGTGTTTTTAAATGCATTTGAAAAGGAATTGATGTTTCAGCAGTTATTACAAAGTACTTTGTCAACATGTCACTTTTGCTTATGTCCTGTGGCAGTTTACACCAGCAGTCAGATATATTTTTCTATGAAATGCACCATGTTGGCCCTGTTGCCTATTGATGGCACATTTGATGGCAATAACACATCGGACTCTGTTTTCCACCACTTCCCAGAGGTCTGTCATCATATCGTGTCCTTCAGACAGGGCGCCTTATTTTAAAACGCAACCTAGAGGAAATCTCATGATCAGAGCAGATCTGTGTACTGCTCCCTGGTGAAAGTGCCCACATCCCCCTGCACTCCATGAAAAATGGGTGACTATAGGTGTTTTTAGATTAGACCCTGTTTTATTCCTGGATGATGAACCCATGGTAGGCAATTTAAATGCAAGGCAGGCTGAATCACATTGGGATTTGCTTAGCGACTTCCCCCAAATCATGTTGATCTCCCTCTGTCACTCCTGGTGTTGTTTTTGTGAACACAAATAACTTATTTCTGAGGATTCTCGGTTTGTTAATGACCTGAGTTTCATGTCTTACAAAGCTGCGGTTAATCATTTTAGTAGCCAGTTGCAGATTACAGTTCTGTAATTTGCCAATATATGGCATCCGGACACCCTCTTCCTGTCATCTACAAATCCCACCCACGGACCGCCACCCTGCGTCAGTTCTGTTTATGTTAGACCATACCCCCGATTAAGTGTACCCTCAGAGTTGAGGGTATTGAGTGAGTTATTCACAGGACCGATTCAACACCCCACCCCATGTCAGTCAATGTAAAAAGGACTGGCGACATGCTAGATTTGAGTATTAAATGTTGGGTATTCGCCTATGTAAAAGTGGTTTATGTATATGTGGCAGAGTTGATGTTTTTAAGGGAGTTTGGCTATTCTTTTCTACAAGAAAACTAAAGAAACCTAGGTGTTCCAATCACTTCTTTTTAACCATTAAGGAGAGTGATACAAGGTGTAATATATCTGCTGGAATTCCTTACTCTTTCATTATTTACCTTACAAATACGAATTATAATGTGGACTCTGAAATACGTTCATGAGGAGAGTAAACAATTTTCATCATGACAAGTAATGGTCAAAGTAACATGGAAAATATGCTGAGCTTGATCTGAGGGGAAAAAAGGGAGGAAACCAAGAATCCAGATGTAGCTGTTTGTGTTTGAATTCTTGATACTGTGTGCTTGCCTCTGAACTGTCTGCTGTGTGGACTGACACCTTAATCCTATTAGTGTGATCTGGCGCTGATCCAGAGTCTGTTTCCCTGTAGGTGTTTCCTTATCATTCATTCAGGCTATGTAGCTGTGTTTATTTCAGCACCTTAAGTTTAGAGTTTAGTAAAAACAAGGCTCCAGGTGTCTGGGCCAGCATGGTAGTGGTGTTACTGTCAGTGATTTGTTTCAGATGGAATGAGGAAGAAGTTCCTTATCTTAAAGTTAAGCAACTCAGACTAAACTCTATTCATTCTCACGACTCCCAGTAAACATGGTTAAGTCAAGCATCCAGAACCCTTCAGCATTATCGGATGAATTTGCTGAGCTCTGTAAATTGCACTACCTTGAGGAGTTTTTTTGAGTTATTGTAAAGTTGCCACACCAGGGACGTTAAAACCAAACCAGAGGTTCCAGAAAGTAGTTTAAGTAATCTTAAATTTAGGTGCATTTTAACAGCTATTCATACCCTGACTTGAGTGTTTATCTTAGTGAAATAATCTCTGTCATTGGGAATCTATCTGTGTGTGTGTTTGTGTTCATTTTTATTAAGTAAAAAAAACCTAAAATTCATACTGAGAGTCCATGAACAGTCTGAATGAAGTGGCTCCACTTGTGCTGTGGTGTTAAATCAGCAAAGTTGCCTCTTGATCACTGTTGTCATTGTGTCATGGGGCCCAGGCAAAGGCTGGGACTCCGAGCCTGGGTTGTGTCAGACACTTTATTTGCTTTGGGGGTTGGGGGGACAGGGGGGTAGGATAGGCATTAACATAGCTGCCTCCCCCTTGTTCATAGTGACTCCTGTGTTAGCAGAAAGACAGCCCGTGGCTATACCCCACTGAGACTTGTTTTTTTTCTCCTTTTTTTTTTTTTTTTTTTGGTTCACAGTAAGCTGCTGAAAGCTTAGGGCAAAAAAGACCTACATTTAATAGATATTGTTTCTTTTAACAGGCTTTCCCAGTCTCTGTTATAAATTTATTAGAAATCTTCAGAGTCATGGACCTTCAGGTTGCTCTTCTCATGTCAGGTTTTAGAAGTATGTCTTAAGTGTAAGTAAAAAGTAAGTTAAAATTATTGACATCAAATAATTTTTGTAAACATAATGTATGCATTTTTCTTTGATGTACATTTTTTTTAATTAGCCATGGACTCATCATTTATTTAAAAACCTCAATCTGATTTGACAGGGATTAAGTGATTAAATGTCAATGCATATGTGCCCTTTTGAAGTATTATAATTCTGCTATTTTGCACCATTTTTGAAGTCCTGCTCAAAGCTTTTTAGTGTTCATGTATTGGTTGCAGAGATTATTGAAAGAGATCCTTGAAAAATGA
Organism: Xenentodon cancila; assembly: GCA_014839995.1. Lineage (NCBI taxonomy): Eukaryota > Metazoa > Chordata > Actinopteri > Beloniformes > Belonidae > Xenentodon > Xenentodon cancila. The sequence goes on along the minus strand of CM026213.1, from coordinate 24,120,043 downwards.
GTACAATGTGTTTTTCTAATTACTCTGTTGGTATCTTTATTGAAAGGAGCTGTTTCTGTCTGACATCTTTATGTGCATGTAGGCATCTTTAGACGCATGAATTAATTAATTTTTTTATCTCTTTGGAACGCCTCGTATATGGAGTCCTGAACTCTACTTTTTGATTTTCTCCTCACATTACGGTATTTGGATATTTGTCACTCAGATTTGTTTTGCCCAAGGTTGTTATCAGTGGGCTATCTGTGTGCTGCTCCCTGCACTGGCGACCTGCCTATCAGCTTTATGGCAGAGCCAGCCCTCACATTATTACCAGCTCGCTGTGTCTCTGTGCTTCAGCAGATTCTGAAGTACCCAGGCGTGTGTGTGTGTGTGTGTGTGTGTGTGTGTGTGTGTGTGTGTGTGTGTGTGTGTGTGTGTGTGTGTGTGTGTGTGTGTGTGTGTGTGTGTGTGTGTGTGTGTGTGTGTGTGTGTGTGTGTGTGTGTGTGTGTGTGTGTGTGTGTGTGTGTGTGTGTGTGTGTGTGTGTGTGTGTGTGTGTGTGTGTGTGTGTGTGTGTGTGTGTGTAAAGATCAGTGATAATAGAGTTGCTGGGCATTGTTATCATACTCTTTGGGGGTTCTTTACATAAATTTTCCCTCTTTTCACAGGGATGGGGGTAGAGTAGACAGAGGAAGTGTAATTACACAAAGTACCTTTTACTGGCTTTAGTATACTTTTATTACAATTCATTGTGGCACAGGAGTAAGACCAGGAGGAACTGGTAGAATCCTCTGTACCACAACTTGTGAAATTATATCCTATTTACTAAGACGTACAATTTTCAGCGCCAGTGACTTAACTACTTAAAAACATTTTCAGTACTTTAAAGCATAAATTGTGGTGTCTAAGTGACTGCAACGTCAAAATGTCTAACATATTGAAATCCTGTCACTTTTGTGTCACTGTTTGTTTTGAGCTGCCTAGCTCTAAAAATATGTCAAATCTGAGTGATTCACATTTGCTGAGTACTGTGACATCACACACCCAGATAGGAGCAGAGTTATCCAGCCTCCCACATTTTTATCTCTGACTGCACATTATGCTGCATTTGTTGTGGCTCCGTAACATTTTATCCAAAAGACGCACACCCCCACAGAAGAGAGTGAAGTGGTAACCAACTGCTATTTGAAAAGAGGTGTAAAGACAGGTGCTTTTGCATCGTCTATTTTTGGTATTTTGACCAAAGCATGCCAGACATGTCATTAATACCTCAGGAAAATATGTCATCTTGAACAAAGAGCATGACTTCTTTAAGAAATCATCATCTTCAAACTTAATCACCTACTTTGAATGAATGAATCTGTGTCCATCTGGTCTCTGCTCTTTATCTATTTTCTTCTAGTAATTTATTTTCCCAATGTTGTTGGAAGGCGTCACTATTTACAAGTGTAAGAGTAAAATCCAAATTTTAAAAAGAGTATATATTTGTAATTCTGGTATAAACTATTTATTACAAAAAAAAAGTGAAATTTTGATTGTGATTTAAATTTTTAGTCCCATTGATCACAAAAACATTGTTTATCATGTAAGTATCGTTTTGTCATCTATTTTGTGCATTCTGAATGACACACACACACTTCAGAAATAGGCTCCACCTGTCCATAGTAACATTTAGGTCATCCTGGTGTTGGTGTGTGGCCAAAATATTAAAGGGATTATTTGAGCAGCATGGCCATTATTTTGTTTTATGTTGGCCTGACTAATTTTTATTTGGTCTGAAATGTAAGTTTGCAGTGGACATTTCAACATTGTTAGCTTTAGTTTGGTAAATGCAAAATCAAAATTAAAAACTCAGTGGATTATTGTTTTAAATAACTTCATTGTTGACCATTTATGGTTTTCTTCCATAATTAAGCACCTCCAGACAAGGTTATTGGTAAGTCCTGGCTTTCATATCTGAGGTAATTAAGTCAGAGTTGCACTGATGATGATCAAGAAGATGCCACAAATTGTACGCTGTAGACCTTCACAGATATTTTATAAACCTCATCCGTCACAGGCTTGTCTAAAAGCTGTCAAATACTCATGCAACCGTGTAAAGTGCCCGTCATCCATCACCCCTTCATCATTTAATGTTCAATTATGTCAAAACAGCCTTGGGTCAATTGCACTGGGGACTGATGGAAGCTCTTTGTGGCAAGTGGAGCTTTTAGGCTGCATTACAACACAATCAGTGTGGGTCAACAACCCAACCCCTCTGCAAAACAATGTAAATGCGGCTGGGCTCACTCCCAGTACATCCACGTTCCTTCAAATTAAACATTTTCAGTGGTGAGCACGTTTAGAGCCTTCTTATAGAGGAGCAACCAAATCAAGAAGGCATCTGTTCTTGTGCATGAAATAATTGATGATCCTTAGCATGGTCACAGGGATTGTCTTATGTATGATAGGGAGGTTTCTTCTGCTGTTTAATTTATGCATTCCAGACACCCCAGAGACTGCACATTTACCATAATGAATTACTAATCTTCATCTTACCCATTACATCCCATCAAGAAAAATGTGTTACTTAGCTCTGTCACCATTTTCATAGTGTACGTTCTGCAAGTAAATTAATATTACTTTATTTTTAAGATTGTTATATCAAGTGTTTAGTTTTCAAGCAGCTAAAAATATTTCACTTGTACTGTAATGAGAAAAAGATGGATATTCATGTGTCCTCATCTTAATTCTCAGATGCATCTTGTCAGCTGATTTGGTTGAAATACTTTAAACCTGACTGATGGTAAACCAAAACTGTCACTTCCACTGAGGTTTGCAGTGGACCAAATGCATAGTGTAACTGGATTAAGAATATGCAAAACCTTAACGAAGGTAAATAGAAGTAAATCCCAGTGCAATGTAATTCACCTCTTTCACCTAGCCAAGCTTTTTTTTGTCACTGTTGTTGGCGTATGAGCCTGAAATAACTGCTCCCTTTATCTCCCCATGTTAAGACTTGGCATTCCAGTCTTCAGAAGAAGCTTGTGATCCAATGTGGTCCCTGCCAAGACTCTGAGGGTCTTGAGCTGGGGTCAGAAGAGGGTAGCTTGTCAAGCTGTCTCCTGAAGCTATTCTTTCCACCACACAGATTAGGCTTGTGTCTGTCTAGAAGACTTATGACAAAACACTTTAATGTAAATGGTGTCCAGCTTTGAAGCTAGCTTTTCGAGGCTTCAGAATAGTGCTGTAGTGACACATATTCCAGGACATAAATACTGCTGCATATCTACTGTCGATCAGTCTGAAATTGAAACTGTAATAGCACTATAGAAATGCAAAACACGGTTTAATATTATTTAGTTACAGCTTGTAATGGTTAAGTTTTATTTACCCCCACCTAACCTCGGTAACTTGACATTTACTGTGGATGACCTTGATCAGGATTATCTGTAATAGAGGTTTGGTATATGTTTTTGCAGAATATGCATATAAAACTTTACTGGCTTTTCCTTTTTCTTAAAAACAAAAACAGTCTCAGAAATTAAAGAATGTTATCGTTTTCTCTTTTTCCTTGAAAAATACTGAAATCACAGCTCCTGATTGTTACCAAGCAGTCCACCCCTTTCTGTCCTGAAGTCTCGGATAAGAGCACATGTAATCTGTTCTTCTCTTGTCTCTCACTCACACTGCTCAACACTGATTGTGTGACCTTGCTTCAGCAATAAAATCACACTTGAACTCATTTGGTGCTCGCTTAAGACTCTGTTTTCCCACTGTAAGTGTACACGCCATTTGGCATACAGTATATCTTGGTTAAAACACATCTAAACTGTGAAGTAACTGAAATTTTGAAAAAAACCTCACAAATATTGCAAAAACCTTTTTACACTTTCACCAGGCAGTATTTCAGGAAATTTGATAATCCAGTTTATTGCAAAAGTGTAATGTACACTTTTTGTGTAATCAAAATCTAGTTTTTGGCCTCAATATGATTTGTTTAAATTTAAAATGTATTTGAATTGCGAAAAAATGTAATGGGAACCCGACTTGTCTTGACCTGATGTCAGTTGGTTCAGTGACTATGGTGGAGTATTAAGTAAAGTTGTTAGTTAGTTTGTATAGGTGATGAAAAGTGACACAGTTGTGCTCCAAGCAGGATATGTGGCTAAACGGAGTACCTTAATTGTAAGGTTTTTTATTTGTTCTCACGCCTCACTGAACTTTCAACAGAGGCTCATGGCTTTTTTTTTTTTTTTTTTTTTTTTTTTTTTAAGAACTCTGAATCGTTGTAAAGAGCTTACACTATTAAAGTGTACCCAGTTACCACGTTGTTTTCAAATATCATACTATCAAACAGAAAAAAAAGGTGGATAATGCCAGCTTATTTCAAATTAACCAATTTAGAAATTTCTTTAAATCCAGTTTTTCTCTCAACCAATCTTTTATTTTTTTAGTTCATACAGTAACTGTAAGCCACCCATCATTTTCACATATATGAGTAAGGTTTTCTTTATTTTATTTAATTTATTTATTTATTTATTTTAGCACAATGTTATATAATTGATAACACTGTCAGTATCATCTTGTTGTGGTAGTGCAATGCAGCCTTTCCCTGCATAGAGAAATGCAAGGCATTCAACTCGTCTAAATTTCATGCTACTTCAGCCTTCAACAGCCTTCAACAAAATACTTTTTTTTTCATGAATTAAGAATGGCATTTCCAAACAAGTAAAGCAAGTATGTATTTATTTGCTATTTTTGAAACTGCAATTGTGATTCTTCGCCAACGCGACAAAGTACTGGCTCTATACCACAAACCACACATCAGGGAAAGCGATCTGAAAAAGACAAATGTAGGCTTCCTAATTGTACACTTTTTGGGTTCATCTACCTGATGAATCTGTCTGATGGTGCCCTGACTTTGTGGCTTTTGACTTTAAGACTCACACAAATGTGGCCTAATCCAGTTTACAAGCGCACACAGCTTCTAGTTGTTTCCTGGAATTGATGTGATGTCTTGTCTGTGTTCTTTTTACAGACGTCTAAAACTAGACTTCTTTACAAAGCGAGTTTGCGAGGAGAAATGATAGGTGATCTAGTGCAGAGTGCAGACATAAACAATTTAATATGGTCGACTATTGAATCGTATGACTTTAAAAAATATGGTTAATTTATCAGGAATGCTAGTATGAAACAGTTACAAGCCTCTGAAGAAGAGGTTTGAAGCGTGAGTGAAGATCAGAGTGAGAGAAAAGAGTCAAGCTAAGGAAATTATTGTATTAAAACCAAAGTTTAAGCTACATGATTTTGACATTTTATTCATCTTACAAGATTTTTATTACAAAAAAGCCAGAACAAGTGGCTTTAACCTTTTACCAGGTAGACATTCAGCTGGCTGATTTGTAACATAAGCCTAGCATAAGATGATCATCATCAATTTGTCATCGAGGTCTCCACAAGTCCCTTAATGACTCAGTCATTTCTAACATGGTGTGTTGAAGCAGGGAAACATTTAAAACATTCAGGACAGCCGCACTTATGGACCAGGATTGCCTAACCCTGTTGATAGTACTGGTTTTAAAACATTTCACTAATATCAAAACCGATAACTCCACAACCAATGCAAGACTAATAACTCAGTCTATCATATTTAGAATCTTTGCAGTGCTTTACGGCAGCACTTATTTACGATATTTACAAAGCAGCTGTCCAGAGGACCAGGCAGCCCGTAACAAGACAGATGTTTGGAATTAAAAACTCCCCAGTTGGGTAACAACGGTCCAGTGAAGCAACAATTAGCTTCCATTCTGAGTAAATCCGCCACCATGACAAAGGGAAATACTGTTCCCTGTTTGTTGGAAACATATGATACTGAGGCTTGAACAACACGGCTTCCAAGACAGAGGTAGCTGATGACTAATTTTCCACACCAAGTTTCTTCTTCAGATTTTCCAGTAGATGGGAGCCACTAATGGCTTCAGCCTGTAGAAACCAGAGATTTGTTTGAAACTGGCACTGCTTTATCATGCTGGGATTGGACGATTGGACCAGTGTGACTGATGCTTTTTACCGCTTGTTAGATGGTAGAACGTGTTGGAATGAGGTCTCTGTAGTGTCAAAGCAGTTCAGTCAGTTTTCACTATGTAGTTGCTGGTGTAGCTTGAGAGTCCTTGTGTGTGATGGAGGGAGAAGAATTGAAAACCTGCTTTATGGTAAAAATAGATGTTACTACTTTTGGAAATTGAGAATGATAAATACATTTGTGAATTCTTCTTCAAATAAATCCAGAGAGACCTGCCCAAGTAATCATATGGTGTGATATCGTTTTAGGAGACGGGGGGAAATGTTTAATGCAATCTTTGCATCCCAGAGGTGAAAATGACACAAAATAATGATAAAAATTGAGGTAATAAAAAGTGAAAACTGTAACAGTTTAAATGGAGTTTAACTATAAAACAAATTGAGAATATTTTTGTGTTTTTAATCAAAAATATTTCTATAAAGGCATAAAACCTATTAACTTCCACAAGTGCTACTGAAAGGAGCAGTAACTTGCCTATTCATAAATTCTCTTTCTTTGCCCTCCTACTTAACCTCTTTCTTCTGCGTCTTTCTGTCCTCACCGACTATGTGTTTCTTTTTTTTTTCTCTCTGTCTGTCTCTTAAGCACCACAGCAACCTTCTCAGAGGGATTGGTTGCCAGGAGACAAGATTCTCTCCCTATTGTATGCTGACAAAGGTGGAGGGAGTGGGTGGTGGGGTTACAATCAGCAGGACCGCAGAGAATTGGACACAGGAGGACCTGCACTCCACAATCACGGTTGTGTTAAAAAGATGGGGGACAGACGGGAAGAGATGTGGAGGGCAGTGGGTGGTTGAGATAGTGAGATGGTGGCACTTGAGGGTGGAGCATGCTGACACCCTGGATTCTTTAGCCCATTCCAGGTCTCCAAGCATGCTGGGTGTGCTGTGTCACAGTGTGGTGGACATTACAGGAAATGATTAGTTCAGAGAGACATTAGCAGTAATAAATAGTTGTTTAAACAGACTTATTAAATCAGCCTGTGTGCCCACCCAATGCTCAGCTTGTGCAACCCAGACACACGTGGACACACACATCCACACAGACGTGCGTCTTACTTCTAACGCCTGACTCTGTGGTCTTGGCGAAAATGTGCGAGTCTGGTGTGCATGCATAGCTGCATTTACTAGCAATCCATTTTTCATTGTTCTCCTTGGACTGCAAGGATGGCCTCTTATCACTCTTATTACTTTCAAGGAAGAAGGCCAGTTTACTTTAGCTGGGGTGCCATTATTCTAAATAAAGGCTGGCACTCACCCTGTAGATGCCCGTGATTATATGCGGCACGCTTTCTCACTGCTGCAGGTTTTAAGATCAGTAAGATCATTTCTGTTCCAGCGAACATGCTGCAGGGTTCACACACTGTACAGAGTATGTGCTGATAGCTGATACAGTTACTGATTAACTGGATTTTATCTAACATGTCAACAGGGTTGTTTCTTATTCCACTAAGAAAAGCCACTTGTAAAGGATGATTTCTCCTGTCAGTTATGCTGAAAATACCCATCAATCAAACTGTTTGTTTCATAATATATCTATAAACTGATTTCTTTATTATCTGTAAGCTAGACACTAGACATGGCTCAGTAAAATGTGATATCCTGTATTTATGAATCACAGGCTCTGATGCTGCTGCCATAACTGTTAAGTTCAGATAAAACTGTACTTTAAACCATATATTTGTATAAGAAATTAAACATCATACTCTTATCCTACTCTCTCTTTTATATCACCCTCTCACTTAAGCAAACAGATAATTTTGGTCTTTGAAAAAAGGCTCTTCTTCAGGCTTTCATCTCTTTAGTTTTTGCCTTGCTGTATGGTCGATACCTGTAGCTGCACTGTAATTTTAACAAAAGGTGCCTAAAGTCTCTGAGGTCTGTTACATCAGTAACAGATAAATCAAACGGTTTTCTTTGTGTGTCAAAAATAAGTCGCTCTGGTAAACTGTTTTAACTGAATACATTTTTCTCTCAGAAGGCAATTTTCTTTCTTTTCTAAGCAACTGTGAATAATTCCCTGACTTCAAAAACTGTGATGAATTGACACAGCTTTCCCTCATGCAGATGACAAGCTGGATATCTGTTTTGACACTGATAGACACATATCTCGGTTTTCTTTATTTTGCTCCCCGTTTCTCCAGCTCCTACTTTAGGCGATGGATCGCTCCCATCAAGGGCGTCTGTCAGATTCTGTGGGCTCAAACGACAAGCTGTAGCACCAGCGGCCAACAAATGAAGCGGTGCTTGTGTTTTGTAACCATATCAAATGCTGACAGACTCTTGGAGCTTCAGCAGTATTGGAAGCGACTGAGATTCCCACTCTTATGTGCACGAGCTCCTGAGGTGCATCTCTTTCGGTTATCTGCCAGAGCTCAGAGGTGGTGGTGGTGGGGTGAAATGGAGCTGAAGAATAGGAACCTGTGGTGAAGCCCTCAGTCCTGAGGGACATAAATTAGAATCTTGGTTGAATGATCTGTCTCCATCAGAATCACTACAAAATGAATAATAGACATTTGCACACGAGGTTATATTATCTGGTTTTGCTGAGGTTTTATGTAGATTTTACATTTTATATATAACAGTCAAATTTGCTTGAGATCCTGCTCTAATGTTGAATTATGAAGACTTGGCTAGTGGTGAAGTGGGTGGGGAGCAAAAAAATTTTTTATGTTTCAAGCTAATAAAAAGAGAGAATTGCTGTGGCTTTGTTGTAAGTCATGCAATAAACTTATGAACTTACAACTTACAAAGTTGTGGACTACATATTGTTTGCATGGATGCATGTTCTCATTTGCTTCTTATATGTAAACACTTCAATCAGCAAAAAGAGGGGGAAAAAACAAGCCTCCCAGGATAAGAAAAGGCAGTTAATTTTCCTGGTAAAGAGTTTATTGTTGCATGTTTTTGCTTCTGTTTCTCTAATTATCTTTCCACATCAGCGCCAGCTCCATGTGTCAGTGTAGAAGTATCTAAATGGGATTCAGATGTGGATACGAAAAATACTGTGGTTTTTTTTTATTTCAGATAATTTAATTTAGCTTATTGTGTTTTACATTAATGCAACAGTTTATCTACAAGTAGCAATGTTTTTTTTTAAATGCATACTGCATAACAGTATATATGAAGGTATTATTTCCCTCCTTGTTGGTTGAAAAGTGGAAGCCTGTCAGGATTATAGGATCAATTTTTTTTTTTTTTTTTTTTTTTTTTTTTTTAAATTTAATTAAATTTATTTTTTTGTTGCAAGAATAAATGCATCAGTTTTGTGAGCTGCAATCTTTGTGACACCATTGCCATTCCTTCACTTAAGTTGTTTTCTGTCGTATGAGTTTTTTATTATCCTAATTCCTTTTTATCATACCACTTTTACTTTATAAGAATTTGTCAAAAATCATGTAGCCTTGTTTGTTTTGTTTTTGGTTTCCACAAATTAAAATACTTAATAGCTGACTAAAATATTTTCATAAGCAAGTCGGGGAAGATGGCATTGCATCAAGCAACAAAATAATTAAACATTTTTAATTATATAATACCATGGTCTTCTGTTTGATATTTTGTTTGTCCTTTGTCATTAATCAAAGTGACAGTGTAATATTGTGCATAGGGTAGCAGGTTTTTTTTTCTACTTCTTGAGGTTGCTGCAGTCAAAGATTATGATTGATGTGTAACTCGTTTTGTCTTTGGATAAAAAATTAGAAAAAAAGAAAATGTCCTGAATGCTTCAGGTTACAGAAAAAAAAGTCTATATTAAATGTTACTTATTGGAACTGAAGTTCCAGTAAGTAACTTCCTACACTTAAGTCTCATCTGGAGAACCACAATAAAAACTCTTTGGTTAGATGTGGAAAATGGCATAACTAAATGGGATTTGTACATTTACTTGGACTTTTATTTCTTTGCCGACACTGTGACCCCAATATATTACATGTTTTCTTTTCCTTGTAATTTAAATTTCATTTTTCTGTCGGTGCATCAGACAAGAGTACTGAAACAGGGAGGGATTTTTTTTTCCACTTAGTAAGTATATCATAACATACCTACATTATCATGATTACATTTTTCCATTGTGAGTGCAGAATATGGGACAACATAGTTAATACAACACTAAAAGAGCAATATCTTAACACAGCAGCCTCTGTCATATTTCAGTTTACTTCTGTAAGGCTGTGTAGATTGCAGCTCTTAGAAAGAAAATTAGAATCTGTCAAAATTATTATTAAAAGTCAGACCTTTTTAAGGAATATTAATCGGTCAAGAGGATTGCAGGTGGTGCATTTCTATTTTTAAGCTGCTTAATGCGAAGATACTAAAAAAAAAATCAAAAAAAATCACTGTATTTGTAATTGAGAGAAAACCCACATCCAACTCAAATGCTAAAAGCTTTTCATGGCAATGTCAAAAGTGACTAATCTGCTGTTGAGCAGAGCTGTATATAGATGGTTATAAAGTTGTATACATAGTTGAAAAAGGTCATAATATAATATGTCTTCTTTGAAAAGTGTTTAATTCTGTGAGTGTATCATGAGCCTGTTATCCTGGCTTCTTAGTCTAGCTATCTTTATTATGTAGTGTTTCAGCCTTGACTTAAACTTACTCTTTGGTCTTTACTGTCTAGGTTTGGCCTCAGGTCTAGAAATCACATCTTCAGAACCAACATCCATAGAGAAGGCCAGCGGTCAGAGTGTGAAGCTGGACTGCCAGTTCACCCTGGCCCCAGAGGACACTGGACCACTGGATATTGAATGGAGTTTGCTGGCCTCTGACAACCAGAAAGAAGACAAAGTGGTATGTGGTGATTTTCACAAAGATCTATTCTGTAATTGGCTTTCACTTGCCCAAATTAAGCTTTGTTCGTTCCTTATGTTTAGTACACAATGGGATTTTCACACAATAATGTTCTTTATGTAGCTTATTTCTCAAAAATCATAACATGTTTTTAAAAATGCATGCTGCACCTATGCATCTGTGAAGTTTGTGCTGCGTCATGTGTTGAGCAAGAGATTTAAGGCAGTACAGATTCTGTGACACCTGTCTGTTTTCTTGGGTGTTGGATTGCAACACAGGAAGCGAACAAAAAGCAAGAACCTCTGTGGAGTCTTTGTTTTCTGTACCGTTCTCATAGCTGCATACACTACAGTAGGACCAATAGGTGTTGTTTTCTGTCAAAACAGTCGGTCCTTTCTAACATGGCCCTCAGCCATGAAAAGGGAGGACTACACAACTCTACAGGATCGCCACACACCCACAGAGCTTTAGCAGGCGTGCAAACGTAGAGACGACATCTTGCCATAGATAGTTCGGGCTCCACTGACCTGCCACTGAGTCTTTTCATTAATCTCTTTGACACTTTATATTTATTTCCGTGCTGTTGTGTCTTTACTGGTTTTTGTTGTTTATTTTTAATGCTAGAAATAGGTCACAGCCTCATCATTTGACACCTTGGTCCACTAGGTCCAGCCAGAACTACTCTCATCCTGGTTGAGCTCTGTATTTGTGCCTCTTCCTTTTAGTGTCTTAATGGCAGGCTTCATGTTGCCAAACATTGGAAGGAATTTGATCAGTCCAGATATCTCCGTCTGATTGCATTTGTTCTCCTTGACTTTTTTTGATTTTTCTTGCCATGCTCGCATTCTTTATATCCCTTAACCAACATGTAGTCATGCATGTAGTAAAGTCTTTGCAATTAGTGGCTTATTAATTTCAAATGACTCTTTAATTTATGTGACAGGGTTCAATAACAGCCTCATGTCTGCAGGTTGAAGATGTCATTTGGTGCTTTAAACATGGGTTACAATTTAATAAGTTTAAAACCTATAAAGATTCAAATCACATTTAATGTCATAGGATTATTTATCTAAGTTTCATAGATTACTGTTAAAAGCCAACTTCTGCTTTTTTAATTGTGGGTGGAGCCACGTTCATCAGCAGATCCACTGTGAGCAACGCTCAACAAAGGTCACAATGACAAACGTTCTAGAACTCTGCCTGTCAACACATTCTGTAGGTTCACTATAAATACTGGGGAGAGTTCTGCACAGATCTGTAGTTTCTTGGACCTTCAAGACACTGCCTGTTGCAAGTATCTCTGGTGAAAACGACGTCTACGACTCGGAAACACCACAGAAAACGCTTCAGCACCTTCTTTTGACAGCGGAAATGGCTTTTAGAGGACGTCCAAGACCAGGATTTCGGAGCTCTCCTAGTGACGGTGCTCAATCCCAGGTCTCAGACGATCTCGGCCAACTCCAAATGGATATTGAAGAGTGCAAAGCAGAAAATGATTTCTTGACCAACTACAATGAGAAACTGGAACATAACATTGTAGACCTGGAAGAGGAACGGAACAGGTTTCTGCTGATCAGCCGGAACCTGTACTCCGAGAGAGAAAAACTGAAACAGCAACTTCAACTGCTGCAGGAGGAGAATCAGGCCCTCCTCAAGAAAAATAAAAAACTGGAGGAGTCCAAAACGGAGACGGCGCTTGAAAACGAGCAGGAGCAGGAAAGAGCCTGGTTAAAGTTGAAAGAGACTTTAACAAAAGTGCAAAGTGAAAGGCAGCAGTTGAAAAACAAAGAGGAGGAGATTGAAAATGAGAAAAAGACACTGCAAGAAATCAAAAGACAAACTGAAGAAATGAAACAAGAAAATGAGAAGGAGAGGATGGAGCTGAAAGAACAGAAGGAAAGCTTGCAAAGAGAAGAAAAGAAACTGATGGAGGACAAGAAAAAACATAAGATGGACGTGGAAGTGTTGCAAGCAGCAACGGCTGATCTGGAGGTCAAAAGAAAAGACCTGCAGCTGTTGTGGCACAACATGGACATGAAGAAAGCTGAGATGAAGGTACAAGAACAGGAAAATTATATGAAACTGCAGAAAGAGAAGAAGAGGCTCCAGAGAGAGAGCAAGATTTTGATGGAGGAGAAGAAAGAACTGGAAATGAGCAGGAAGGAACTGGAAAAGATGAACATTTGTGATACCAGACAAGAAATGGAGACCGAGTGTACAGAACTCAAGACAGAGATGGAAAATGATGCAGCACAGAAGATGGATCTGGAGGAGGAACAAAACATCCCGGAGAACGATGGGGAGCTTCCAGAAACTGTTAAGAAGGAGAAGAAGAACAGATGTTTCTTAACAATGTTCAAGAAACAAAAGGCAGATAAGAGAGAAGAAAAAGGCATAAACAACATCAAGGCAGAAAGAGACAACGAGAAGAGAGAAAAAGATGAAAAACATCTGAAAGAAAAGGAACAAGAAGAGAAAAAAGAGACAGAAAAGGTGGTGAAGAAGAAAACTGTGATTGGCTGGTTTCGTAGACGTTCCAGCAGAGAGACCACTGCTGGAAACCAGTAGATCAGCCAAAGTCACCTTCTCTCCACCGGGCTCTGGTCACCGCCGGGCTCTGGTCACCGCCGGGCTCTGGTCACCGCCGGGCTCTGGTCACCGCCGGGCTCTGGTCACCGCCGGGCTCTGGTCACCGCCAGATGCTTCTCTCCACCTACAATGTTTTTTATTTACTTTTACCTCTTTGAAAAAATAAATAAATATTACACATTTTCTGATTACAACCTGAGACTCTTTCTTTCATCTTTGGCACAACAACTTTTCTACGGTTTGGATTAGCAGCTTCATGTTGATATGTTTGATTATTAAAAATCTCAAATGTTAAAACATTAATATTCAACTAGACTTAAATGTTCTGTTTACACTACACTGGTTGAGGGCAGGTACAAGTGAAGGAGATCAACGTCTTACAGAAACATTAATCAGCTTCATGTCACTTCCTGTCCTCCTATGAATGAGGATTAGGCTCCGCCCACGTCAGGTACCTCGCCATATTTAATGCTGAATAGGCTCTCCACTTGTCTGCATAGCTGAAGAATCATTTCACCAACGTCCTCCAAAAGACTCCCAGCTGAACAATCAAAAAAAAAAAAAAAAAGGGGGGGGGGGGGGGGGGGGGGGGGGAATTGGTGGTATCAGCAGCCAAACAGAAGTCTGTGTTCTTCTGCAGCTTCCATGACTACATCTCCAGCTACTATAATTTTGATCAGTTGGCTGACACAAACTGACTGTTACCAGGTGAATCGTTTGTGCTGTACTAAATACACAGACAAGAAAGTGAACAGATGAACTTTGCCTTCAGAGGGTCTTCTGATGCTCTGGCAGGTTGCTTTTGGTGACAAAGCTTCAGCTGCAACATGTAGGAAAAAGAATGAGAAGTGCAAAGAGCAACATACAAATGTTTAACTGTGTTTAAAAACGCACTGAGTGGCTTTAGTGAATAAGAATAAATACATACATGCGTGCAAACTTGTCAACCTAATGAAGCCCAGGCAGATTTGTGCAGGAATGATTCAATTTTTTTATCAATTTTTTTTATCAAATTTTTGTCTAATTTGTGTATAGAAAGAGGATGAATAAACATGGCGAGTATGAAAGTAGACCAGAATTAACCACAAAGATCATATTATTGCTTTACAAAAGTTACTCAAAAATGAATGCAGATCAGTCCACTGAGCATCCGCTTAGTCAATGTAATGTGACGTGTCATTTGGATCCAGATCTGCTGGGATCATTACTAACAGAAAAATATACATGATCAAACTGGTTTGCTGTGAGCTGGATACCAGGAATCTAACGCATCTTCTCCAAAGGTCACTGACATTTTTTTCCCAACTTTAATTTGCTCATGTTTATGCTCCTTCTGCACATTTAGCATGTTTAATCCACAATATTGTTAACCTACAGTTTATAACAGCTATTGCAAAATGCAACAGCAGCTGAGTGTCTGTAATTTCAGTAATAATCCCTGTAATTTTTACCTGTCGTTATTAAAAAGGGTGAAAGAAAGAGGGTATTGGAGGGCGAGGAAAGAAAAGTTCTGCAACACTTTGAACATTCTTAAAGAAAAACAATATTTATGACCATTGCTTTAGATACCATTGATGTCACACTTGTCTGAAAGAGGCAGGAGGGTTATGATAAAACGTCCCGCTGGGAACAGAAAACAGGTCTTTTCTGAGCAACATACTTATTTACCAGAGATAAAAAGTTCTACAGAGTTGAAAAGGATTTTGATATAAACGGCTGCAGCATCTGAGTCTTTTTTAAGACCAAGTACTTAAAACTCCTATACCTTTTTAGTTAATAATTGTGCACATTGCTTAAATAATACTAGAAAGGGAACATTGACATGGTTTTTAGTGAAACTGATGAGGAGGCTGGTTTTGGACTAATAAACGCATCTTGTGATCAGAGCTCAAAGACTGGTGAAAATACCTCTGTTTTTATATTTCACTACAGCTCAATACGCTACAGAAACATAACTTTAGCTACACTTACCTTGATTGCTTTCACATTTGACCACTAAAGGAAAGAAAAAGAAAAATTAAAGCACAATCAAATAAACAAAATAAAACTAAACACTTCCTGAAAGCAGTGTTTACTAGATCCAAGACCATAGTGAGTAGACTCTTGAACCTCTGCTGAAGAGGCCTAAAAACCAACAGGACTTTTAAACAAAACATTTAGGTTCAAATGTACCATAAATGTGGAAATGTTAATAAAAGAGGAGCCATATCCATCTGAACCCTGATACTCAGGTGTGTGAAGATCAGCTGGTGTCTTCTTTACTCACCTTTTGATAACAAACTGGATCTGATCGCTGCAGACAAGATCTTGCGTAGTTTGGCCGCTCCGAAACCGTTTGGTCTTTGGAGGGAGATTCCCTCTGGCGGCCCGGTCACAAACAGATCCTCTGGTTACATCTGGAACTTGGAGTACAGCACCATAGCTGGTTCAGGAAGGCCCAGACCTTCAGCTGAGGAAGAGGAGATAATTTGTTTATTGGTTGAAATCAAGACTCTGGCTCTCATATTTAGTGTGTTTGGCCCGATTTCAATGAGCGACCACAAAATGATCCTCGGTAAGTCTGATTTTTTTTTTTTTTTTTAAAGATCCGGGAACATATATTTACCAACGATCAGGGCAGTTAATCGGCATGATTACTTTTCCCTCTGATGGATTTCATATTCTGTTTGGACCATAAATAGACACAAATAAATCTGCACTGATTTGATAATATCAGCCCCACAATTCGGTAAATATCAACGGTGAAATAACATCCGTAAGGGAAAATATTCCACCCTTTTTTTATTTTTTTTCTTGTCATGTTCACATTCTTTATATCCCTTAACCAACATGTAGTCATGCACATGGTAAAATCTTAGTCATTTGAAATTAATAAGCCACTAATTGCAGTCTTTAATTTATGTGACAGGGTTCAATAGAATTAGGCCAATCAGTTTTATGCAAAGCAACTGCACCAGGCAGTGAAATAAGAGCGAAGGTTAAACTTTGTTGCCAGAGGCTCCTGGACTCTCAGAAATCTTGTGAAGCCGATGCTCACATGGCTTTGATTAACCCTTTGATGTACAACATGGGTCAAAATTGACCCGGCTGATGGTTTTTTTTTTTTTTGGTTTTGTGTCTATATATTTAAAATAAATTATTTTCATCTTAGTTTTCAATGTATTCCTCAACTTTACTTGTTTTCGATTTATAAAATATCGTTTTATTTTTTAACTTAAATGAAAACCCTTTTTAAGTCACTACCCCTTCTAATGCACAACATATCAATTTTCCATGTTATTTTATGTATGGGTGAGTGTTTCTATGATATATCGTTGAATAAACTTATTTTATCTTTTACTAGTCCATTTAGCAGAAATTATTTTTCTTAGTTTATGAACAAACAGCTTTTGTATTTCTACATCAAGTTTCCACACAGACATTTACTGCACTGTTTGGCATGGCACTGTGAGACATGTTTCAGACATTTCACAGCTCAGCACAGCTGCCTTTGCACATCTACTACTTGTAAGTATTGTTTTTCAATTGTTCTAATGTTACTTTTGAAATCATCAAAAAAAAACAAAAAAACAAGCTGGACTCAGAGGAACAACCTGTGTTCGATGTATTTCAGAAGCGGAGAGCTTTTTACTGGGATAAATCCACAACGTTGTGAAATGTGAACCTGAATAACTCTTTAGAAATGAAGGGCTATATTTTCTCTTGTCTCAACATGTGAATTTTTACTTGCTTTAACAATTCTGTCACTATTACCCTGCCTCGTACTTCAGCTGTATTTTCTTTGCATTAATGCAGTCACATTATCCATTCAGTTCAGTGTCTAAAAGGAAAATGATGGCCCCCTTCGGCTGACATATCCTACATATCATCAGTGTCTTTTTGTGTTTGGTGGAGCATAGCTAATTCAAGTTGCTTTGTTGGATTTAAATGAGGGATGCCAGGCATGCCTACATTACCAGTAATTTGCATTTTGCTCTCATAACCTGTCTCTGGATCAGCTGTAGGGTTAGGGTTTGGGTGTGCCCTCAGTGTTTGGCACAGCAGTGAGAACTATGACAAAAACAATTATGGAGGCCAGACCTAGATCGTGTGAACAGGGGAAGAAATTACTTACAGAAACATGGAGCTGCAACCCATGTCACATATATTGTCTTTTGTCCTTTGTTGCAACAGCAAAGCCTTTTGTTCACTGATATTACTGCAGAGGGAATTTGTGTGATAAAATGATAAAATGTTGAGAGGATTTAAGATGCCGTGGCAATGTTTGTTAGTACATGCAAATGGATTTCTATTGTTATGGGGGGTGGGGGCAATTCTATTTTCAGATAAAGACTGTGTTTTAACCTTATGGAGCAATTTGGAGTAGAGAGTAGTTCATCTGGCAGCAGCACTTATAGCCATTCCAGTTAAAAGCCTCCGTGGGAGTGTAAAGATGGAATGCTGTTCTCACTGAGCTCTGTTGTTTGTAGGATATAGGTATGGCAGCTCTCTGCTTTGCCTCTCAAATAAGCTGCGTCTCTTTTTCTCAGTTCCATAAGCAGAAGCAGCATCACATGACAGTGATGTCATTTTAACCCATGTCCCTTGATACTGAGTGTAGGCAACAGAAATACCTTGCAGAGTGATCTGTCCACTGAGAAGAGCCTGGCAGGTGGCAGTGGCATCACTGAGCGTGCTGCCAGTTATGAAATACGGGCTGTGCTATCCTGTCCCTGTTTCTGCTAACTTTCCTACTCTGCTGACCTTTTCATGTTGTTTTTGCAGTCCTTTTATAGGGATTTTTTTCTCTATTGGATCATAATTCTCAAGGTTATTGTTCTTTTTTTTTTTTTTTTTTTTAAATTATGTTGTGAGGTTGTTTTTTTTTTTTAGGTGTTCATGTTGCGTGTAAGCACTTCTGTTTGCTTGTGAAGTGGCTCAAGTTAGGGTTTTTGTCTTATTGAGCTTCAGGCAATTTAATTTCCTTTCTTTTGTGGTCTCACTGTTATTGCTGCTGATGTTCTGATCCTCAGGGAGGTTGAAGGAATCTATTTCAATCCCCTGAGAGCAATGTGAAATATTAACAAAGTTGCGCGTCTACATGACTAATGTGTACAAGATGGGCACTTGTAACTTTGGAAACTAGTTGACACCAACTTGCTAAAATAGTTACATATCAGAACCTCACTTTCTGTTGTTGTTGTTTTTATCTTTTCCATACTTGCTTGGAACATGCTGTTTCCTCTTATGGCTTAATTTTTTTTCCTCTCCTCCTGCCCCTCACTTAGAGGTATTTATGTGGTGATGTTGATCATGACAACAAAGAGAGGTTGTCTCCCTGGAAGTTTGGAAAAAAAATGACTGTCTTTTATAAAAGAGAATTAACACTATTTTTTCCTTTATTAGCATTTCTGTTGTCCTGATTTTTCTCTCTGAGTTTATCCCTTTATTTTGCAGTTTCTCTCTACCATCACCCCACTGCTGGTTACTTGGTGCCTTGTTGGCTCCACCTGGTTTTTATTTGTAGGCATTTCCTTAAAGGTCCAGACTGTGTGTGTGTGCTTCCTTTGTTGACACAGCAGGTGTTGATTTAGCTCTACAGTGTTTGCTTTGTCCTTTCCACCTTTATTTTCCTTGTTTGCAGAAAGGGCAAAATGGCACAGGCTGTCAGTTTGAAGGGCACTCTGCAGATAAAAGATGGGGTACTTTCTCTCTCATATGGTTTTGGTTGGCTCAGTGAAAAGGGCCTTTGTCTGAGAAAAACTAGAGCTCTCATCATGGCCTTTATTCTAAGGAGAGGACTACATCTTAAACTTCGTGCTGTTCTTTGTTCTTTTTGATGACCAGGTGATTCTGTACTCGGGTGACAGGGCATATGAGGATTACTATGCCCCCATGAAGGGTCGAGTGCACTTCAACTCAGCAGACCCAAAAAACGGTGATGCCTCCATCAACCTGACGGGGCTGAAATCATCGGATTCAGGCACCTACCAGTGTAAGGTTAAGAAGGCTCCAGGTATCCGCGGCAGGAAGATGCTCCTGATTGTAATGGGTGAGTGGATCGTGCACTAGTACAACACAAAAAACAAACAAACAAAACTAAACACACTACACTTTTGAGCCAGCTATCTTTTTTTCTTTTCTGTGAGCTCCCAGGGTAAATTCTCCCTCCGCTACCGAAACGTGCTAAATCACATGCTCATTGGCTATTTTGATGTAATCCACTCAAAAATAGAGAGCATAACCTTCCCAGCAGCTGTACAGCCTTGACCACTTTGTATTATAGTTCTGGGTAGAATCTAGATATTGTGTCATTTAAAAAAAATAAATGAAAAAAATAAATTCAGAAATAAAATAATTCAGACTTCTTTTTTTTTTTTAACTCTTGTTACAAATTGTCATTATAATTGACCACCAACACCAGTATTGATGAGGATAATAATTATATTGCTGTTTCTATTTTATTAAATACATGTTTTAAACACAGCATTATAATATGTTATTAGTTTCAGCTAATTGTGTTAAAGCAAAAACAAATCATTAAAAAGATGTCTTTGGTGTGTGTGTGTGTGTGTGTGTGTGTGTGTGTGTGTGTGTGTGTGTGTGTGTGTGTGTGTGTGTGTGTGTGTGTAAATATATATATTTAATTTAGTTATTTATTTATTTTTTTCCCTGTGCATGGAGGGTAATGGGTGACGCATCACATCAGTTGTGCAAGTCAGATGATTCACTCCCTGGGCAAACACACACTCATGTACACAGTGGCCTCGCTGGTCAGTCAGCCAGCTAAATGATGTTGAAAGCAAATCGCCTTCCGAAACATGCCTGCCATTTGCATACGGGAAAAACAGACCACATGTGAAATACTTATCTGTGTTGTGACGCAGGTTTGATGTGTCGCTGTTATCAGAATAGTTTTTCAGGTCTGTAAGATAGGCTGGGGTTTGGCTAAAATGGTTGCGTTTCAGTGCTGGCTGGATTGCAAATGATCTCATCATTCATTGTGGCTACAGCTGCCTCAATACCCACTGACACAGTCCTTGGATGGCTGATAAACAAAAACTGATCCAAATGAGGGAGGAAAAAATGCATTGCTAATGAATAATTGTGTCCATTTCCTATGAAATCTTTTCCTGCCTACTAAAGCTCCAGTAATTAAGATCATTAGGACTGCTGATTTGCATGTTGTAGGGCTGCAACTATAATTATTTTATCAATCAAATACCATTATTCATATTTAGTAAGTAGTATTTAATGTAGTAATGTGATAAGAAATACTATTGCTGTATTGAAGAGCAGGTACAGGATAAAAGAGAAAAGATATGTCTCTCAAAATGATGTTTCTTGGGAACATATGCACTTCACGTGCCTCCATCTGTTATCACACTACTGCACGTTTGCTGAAGCAGTATTGCTACTATATTTTAAATGACAGTAAAAACATCTATCATTTATCTGAATTCTATATAAACTCCATAATAATCCATTTGCATGTTGTGACTTGTGCATTTAGTTTCTGCAGAAATAACTATCAACACAACTATTTTCAACTTTAATACATTCTGCATCCCAGTGTGTTAAAATAAGCTGGGAGTAACATCTTGTGGACAGTTGTCCATTTAGTAAAGATTACCATGTCATAATTCGTGATTCATGATCATATGTTCTGATCACTCGTAACAGTGCTGGCTCATCTAGTGGTGCTTTACAAGACATAGTTCCTTATATGCATCTGCTCATAAGCATGTGGCATTTGAAGTGACAGTTATTTATACACAAGCTAAATGTAAAAGTCACAACATTCTGAGTTAAGTCTATTTTTTTCACTTAGTCTATGTCTATCAATCTATTTCCAGCCACTAGGTAGCCAGGCTGTGTGCCCCCTTATCAGATGGGTTATTGAATATGCAGATGAAAATTGTATTATACCCTCTTATCAAACTTGTGCATTGTGCAACATCGATAATCCTCAAAACATGGTGACTGCTGAAAGTACACCAAGATGAATTAAACAGAGCTTTGATGTGAAGGATTTACATCAATGTTTTTTTTTTTCCTCAAAGAATTGTTTCAGTCCTACCAAGTTGATGTTATAGGCTTTTCTTCCATACAAACTTGATTTTTTTTTTTGTTGTTGTTCCCATCACGCAGAAAATAAAAAGTAAGAAACTAAGTTTCTGTGGAACTGCAGTCAACTTATGTGAAAATTCAAACTGTGATTGTTTTAGTTTCTGTGACATTAACCACCATTATTTATTCTCTTGCAAGAAGCTTTAAGTGTGGAATGACAGCTGTTATCTGTGTGACCTGCCTTTCCCAAGTTTAGACTGCATTTGGAAGATGACTGGAATCACTTTTTAAGTACCAGATGTCACAAATATACAAAGTTAAAAAATGTAATCATTCAGCTGATATCTGCACGTCAACAACCTATGACACAGGGTTGGCAACTGCTTGTAGTTATGTTTTTGTAGCTGCATCTGGTGTCTCTCTGAGTCCCCTGAGGTTAAAGGTATGAAGATGTCATTTCTTTGTGTAAACATGCAGCCATTTTTAAGTGTAGGAGAGATTGCTCAAGGTTACAAAAGTTGAAAGGCTGCTAGGTTTTGACCACAGGGACAGGAACTTGCTAAACAAAGGAACATTGACACGGAGAGGTGTGGACATGTGGCCTGCTCTGCTTTTTACCTTGAGGTTGATCTTGTTAGAAGGTAGATAGTCCCTAAAAGTAAAGGAGACATGCATGCATAAGTGTACACAAACATAAACATGCCTCACATTGACTGGGTGTTGCTGTGGCTTCTTACAAACAGCAACACACACACACACACACACACACACACACACACACACACACACACACACACACACACACACACACACACGGTGACACCTGTAGTGTGCACATTGCCCAGGTACTGTATCGGATGTGGCGTGCCCTGATGTGTGTTCTCCTCTGGTAGGAGCAGGTCGTTGAAGTTAACAGAAGGAGAGTATCCACCTGCAGTTCAGCGCAACTGTTGGTGGATACCTGTACTCTGAGCAGCCAGCTGTTCACCTGTGTCTGAGTTTCAGACGATCGTCCTCACTTCAAGATCTCATTTCAGAGCTCAACACTCGGTCTCATTCATTTTGTCTGCCTAGCTGGTTCCATTACTAACTTGGACTTTACTATTCAACAACCAGTCATTATTTTAAGCCATTCTAACCTAGCACTATTGCTACAATCTGGCCACCATTTGTTTAGTCATTCTGTCACAAGATAGCCTTGTGCAACTCATAAATTTCAGTAATTTAGCTGATCTCAGGTCAGAGGTGTCGTTCTGCCCTTCTTTGGTTGTCACCTTCTTTGGAACTTTAAAGATAAATAAATTCTGATGGGGAGACAGCAGTCCTAATATGAAGAGCTGTGTGCTGCACTCCTCAGACTTGAGTTGACTTTGAGCTTTATGAGATGCATTTAAAATGCCATATGTCTCTGACATTTACTACGTGAGGAGCAACATGAGAGCAGAAAGGAGCAGGCCAGTGAGTTAGAAGTTGTATGGCCTCTCGTCTCATCACTCTGCCATCTGGCCATCAGTGCTAGCTTCATATTTGTGCCGCTGCTCTCTGTCCGCCTTTTGTCCTTAGTCTGTGTGTGTTTATTAGATTAATAAGAGCACCCGGTGCTGTCGGTGTACTGTTAATCCTTGTGCTTATGTCTGCTAAGCTGGACCCTCCTGCCTGGCACCTGGTTCAAATCTGGAGAGCCCCACTACAGGGTGGTGTTGTTACAGAAACTATTACCACACCATAATGTCAGCTCTCTGTCAGTGAACTCGGAGCACAGACTTTGGCCTCAGATTTTCTCTATCCAAACATTAGCCATCAGAGTCCCTTTATTCTCTGCTCTCCCTCTCTTGCACCTCCAAGCCTGGCTCAGTGTGTCTGAGCTTCACGGGAGTCCGTCTGCTTTTAATTTGGACTTTTGTTTGTTTTCAAATCCCCCATCTCATCTCCTGCCTAATACTGACTGACTAACTTGGGCATATTTGCTCACTTTTTTTTCTTTTTCATCTCCTCTTTTGGGCACTCGTTTCGGCAGAAAGCCGTTTCTTCTTAATTTGAATGCTTTATGAACATGTTTGTGTGTCAGAGGCAAAGCTTCAAAGCTTGTTTTTTTTGGATTTTTTTTTTTTGTGATTATCCTGAGTGACAACTCCATTCCTTTTTTCCTCCACAGTGCGCCCATCCAAGCCCAGGTGCTACACTGAAGGAGCCACAGAGGAGGGCAAAAACATTGTGCTGAGGTGCACAGTTAATGAGGGAACCAAACCTCTGCAGTACGCCTGGGAGAAGACAAGTGACAGCAAGCTGCTGCCAGCCTCTGCCGTGTTGGGTAGTTAAACCTTTCAGAAATAGAAATCAGTTTTGAAATCCCCCTCATAGGCCCCATTTCTGCCCAACTGCGTCATCTTTTCATTTATGTACTTTTTGCCCTCAATACAGATCCTGTGACCGGTACTGTTAATGTGAGGAATGCATCTGCCAGCGCATCTGGTACCTACCGCTGCGTTGCCAGCAACCGTGTTGGCAAAGAGGAGTGTATGCTCTTTGTGAACGTGACACCCCGTGAGTACACAGCCTACTTTAATGTTTGCGTTCAAACCTCCATTCAGCCTGTTTCACATGGATCAGTTGCCATCTTACTAAGCTGTCACCTGATGATCAACTGGTCAGGGTTATTTGTTGCGCTATAATTTCCATTCTAGTAGTACAAAATCCGGTTTACACAAAACATCAAAAGACACTAAAGAAGGGCGTTGTAAATACTTCCCCCTGGTACCCCAGAGATACAGCAGCAATTAAAAAGACAGTCCACGTTTGTTTTTGACAGTGTGCCAGTTTCTTCAGCAGTAGAAGCTCTGGTACCACATGGCGTGACAGTAGAAATTGCATTTACCAAACCTTTTATTTCTTGCCTTTTGTGTTGTCCAGCTCCCAACACTGCAGGGATCATCGCAGGATCCATAATTGCTGTACTTTTGATCCTCATCCTTATCGCCATTATTCTCTTCTGCTGTTGCCGTACTCGTCACAGGAAGAAGTATGAGAAGGAAATCTGCAATGAGATAAGGTACACTCACTAAAATATCTTTGGTATATTACTCACAGATGCACAAATTCTCAGTTTTGTTGGGTGAATATTTTGTATTGCTGCGCTTTGCTGTGTAATGAGGAATGTATTTCAGGTTGTGTAATACCGGATTAAAAGTCAGCATAAAAAAAACAGTATATGTGATTATTGCTCTCAGTGCCATGGTTACATTAGACACACACACAGGCATTCACACACTCACACACACATCATTCCACAAGCATGTCTCCTGCACTCCCAACAACCATGAAAATGGTTTTTCTCCATCAGCGTTTTTTTTTTTTTCACCCCTCCTCAAATAAACAGCTGTGGTAATCAGTTTGAAAGCTTTGTTTGCTCTGTGGATCCTGTGTCATGTCTGCCTCTGGCTGCCACCCACCCCCACTGCAGATCCCCCCCTCCCTATTTTTTCAACTCTCCATCCGGCCTTTGGGCTCGCCACAACCACTGGGCTTACTACTGCTGCGGACTGAATCTGTGTAAGACCACAATGTGACACTGCTCCTGCTGTAGGACAAAGAGGATTAGACCAGTGGTCCTGTCTCGTACACAGACACCCATTTGCTACCACACCACAACACGAAGCTTTGGTCTAAACAAGATGTCGCCCCTAAGGCTCCGTTTGATTGAGCATTTAACTGGATTATTGCTGCTTATTAGTTGTTAATGTGGTGGCAGGGGGAATAGAGGGCATTGCTGAATTTGAATGCTCTGCTCGATGTCTGCAGGCTATCACGCAGTCAGTATGACTTAGCAGTGCAGACGGCTCTCGACCAATCACGTGGGCCCGGTCCAATTATTTGTCCCTTTTTATCGAGTCAAATCATGTTTTGCTCTTGAGGTGACTCATTCAGACTCCTTGAGTCTTTGTTTTCCTCACTGCTGTATACCTGTGCACAGTCATACTACATCAAGGTTTACAGCAAATCAGAAAATCAATTTTCATTTTCTTTTTCTTTGACTTGCTTGTGTGCTCATCCTGATAGTGAGCCTGTTGTGTTGTCTGAATATGCTGCTGTCTTTGTTTCCTCCCAGAGAGGACGTGCCCCCACCTAAGAGTCGCGTTTCAACGGCGCGCAGCTTCACTGTGGGCAGCCAGCGCTCCTCCCTAGGATCCATGTCGCCTTCCAACCTGCACGAGTATGCTCTGAAGCCTCAGTATGACAAGATTCCCTCCTCGGAGGAGTACGAGAGGCCTCCCAGCCACGTTCCTATGCCCCCACCCTCTGCAGTCAAGATGGGCGGCCCAAACCTCAACCGTATGGGAGCCATCCCCGTCATGATCCCTGCTCAGACCAGGGACGGTTCGATCGTCTAGCGTGTCCCGTTTCTGAGAAGGGACGCTGCATCAAAGGACGGGAGTGGGAGAAAGGAGGACACAAGCCAATGATGATGGAGCGCGAACTGGGCAGGCTGACTGGCCTGACGGTGGCTCTTTATTATTTAAAAATGGGAGTATCTTCCTCTTATGAAGACCTGGCTCTGCTGTGTGCCGACAGTAAAAATGTTTTACTGGAATCACAATAGAGCACGTTCACTTTTTATCAAATACAAATATAAAATGAAAAAAGAAATAACAGCTTTTACGCATTTTCACTTCTGGACTTTCTCACAAAAAATAGTGTGGATATAAAGCAAAATGGTCCATATACAAATGATATTGTACATACGTGAATGCATGTGTTTTTTGTTTTTGTTTTTTCTTTTTTATAGATAGTTCTTGCTGTAGATCTACTGTATGTTCAGACAGATCCAGACCCCTCATTGGCACACGGTTCAGCTGCATGCAAGTTTGTATAAAACTGCAGCTGTGTATGTATGTTAAATAAATGAACTATACTATATGTTCTAAAATCCAAGATAACAGTTTTTCACATCTTGGATTTTAGAAGTTATAGTATAGTTCAATTATTTCTTTATATCCTTGAAACTGTATGATTCTGTCAGGTGAACCGATTTTGTTTTCATTTTTAAAACAGATTTTTTTTTTGCAACAGATCAGACATTTGAAAAACGGAATTAGTCATGAGAACAAACTTAGATTTAATCTTTGAACCAAGCTGAAACGTGTCCAGAGAGGTCAGCTGTTTTCTGGAGAACCGTTACTCTGTTGTCTCGAGGGCCCACTCCGGGTCAGGGTGGGGGATATGAAGGATTGTGATTGGCTCATAGGCTCATAGCAAAGGGGAGTTCGGGCAATACATACAACGATTGGCTGGATTATTGCTTCTTGACCAAGTTTAAACGGGACCATTGTCCATCATCCAACCCCCTCTCCAGAGGTCTTAGGAGGGCTGCGTTGGCCATAACAAGGACAGCTGGAGAGCAAGGTTCACTGAGCAATCAGCTTTGATTGTATTTGAATGTCTCAAGGCTGCCAATCTCACTAGCAACTAGGAGAATTGGACTTCCTCTTTTATACACACACGCACACCAAATTAGCAAGACAAAAGCACAGAGTCTTAATTTATCCTCGAACTGAGCCACATGTAATCCGTATGTGTTGCTGCACTACAAAGAGGCTATATCTTGATTAACCTTCTTTCTGTGGTTAATGTGAAACCTTTCAAGGCTTTTGTAGCATTAATGGGAGATTTTAATGAAGGATGTTAATCACGGGTGCATGAAGAAAGTTCCCACTGTGAAACAACTGTGATGGGATTTGGGATGCTGCGTACCGTTTCTCTGCATCTACAACCACTTTAGTTTGACCTTAATTTGCAGTCTCGGTGTTGGTTTTATCAAAGTTGCATAAGCCAGTCCTTGTAGCCTTTGAGTAATTTTATTCCTGTACATGCCTAGTCTTCATTGTCTGGAAGTTTAACTTATCCTTTTACTTAACAAGAAATAACACTATGGATATGTTGTGGACTGATTGTGTAGTTTTCTCTCTGATGCCTTATTTCTCCTCCTCATTTCTGCCCAACACTCCCCCCCGTTGGTTCACCGCTCCTCAGCTGGATTTTTATGACTTATTTTGTGCCTTGTTGCCCCACTTTAGTTGTGGTAGAAAGTCCGCCAGTAGCATCTTTCTTCATGGACATCAGTCTGAACACCAGTAATAATCGTTGCACAGTGAGGTTATTGATTGTTTTCTCTCGGCTCAGTTGGATCTGGTCTTGAATTTCCCACACCCACCCACCTCGTACGAATTCTCACACAACTAAATGTGTCTGTTTCTAACCTTTTATTTTGTTTTTATACATATATATATATATATATATATATATATAGATATATATAAACTTTATTACTGTAATAGTAATTTCAGTAATTGATGTGCTTTTAATATAGAAAATAAATGTCCCGGCTCTGTGTATACACTACCTGTCAATGTAAGGATACCTAATGAAAACACTGAATGGCTGATTTATTTCAATGGATTTCTGTGTGACGCTCTGCAGTGCTGTGCTTAAGTCTTTATCTAAAACAGAAGCGACGGGGCTGGTCGACGTGGCGCAGATGTTATGGGGTATGTTTGGAAATTTTCAAAGTGTGTGTGTGTGTGTGTGTGTGTGTGTGTGTGTGTGTGTGTGTGTGTGAGAGAGAAAACACTTGTTTATATGAAAAGGCAGGCCACACAAACGATGTCTCTTGATGTCACTTTATTTAGTTACACCAGGTAAAGTGACACGTGGTCAAGCCTCAACAAAGAAATGATATGTCAGTTGTGCTTAAACACTGTTCAGTAATTGTGTGTGTGCGTGTGTGTGTGTGTGTGTGTGTCTGAGCGAAAGATCAGGTGTGTTGTACATGAAGGATTTTCAGGATGGTGCCCTTGTAGAAATGTAGTTACTCTTCACCTGCTGACAGTGTATGGAGCTCCCGGGGATGACGGTCCTGTTACTGTCTCTTCCTGCTCTAGACAATAATGTCAACTACTACTAACAATATTAACAGTAGCTTGAAAGATGAGCATACTAATTTTCCTTGAAGATCTCCTTTGGGGTTTGCACACTGTGTGAAAACCTGTTTTCTTTCTGTGTGTATTTTTGTGCTGTATTTTTGAATAATAAAAGTCTTCAAAATAGACTGCGGCCGTCCACGATGTCTCATTTGGTTGTTGACGACGGTAACACCTGTCATCTTGTGCGTGACTAAAACTTAATTTCTACCCTCTGCAGCGATCACAGGTATGTGATCTCTGGAGACTGTCTGCTTTTTGACCGTGATTAATTTTAATCAGCCGGTGAAATCCGCCCCTTACACCAGGTGAGGTGACTTTTTTACCTCTTAATGATTGTAATTAATCAACATCGGGGCAGGCACGATTGCCTCCTGGCGTTTCCGATGCTTTCAGTTCAGCTCAGAATAAACCCGGAGGTTCGTGACCCGGATCTGCTCTCATCCCGCAGAACCTTATTATAGTCTGTTCAGTGTATTGGCCCTGGAGACACGGCCATTTGTTTTTGCTTTTTTTTTTTAAATTTGCAGCCAATTTCCTTTCCTGGTTAATGTGCTGGGTAATTACTTTCATTGCAAGCCAGCACTAATCAAAGTTGTACAGAATTAGCTTCCCAATCAAGGAAACTAAGTGATGCAAAATGCCTGGTTAACGACTGAGGAACAAATCACTCATGCACCGGTGCTGTATGCATGCACGTACAGTTTGAACACTATCACCCTCCTCTTCCTGTGGATACACTTAACATGCTGGTGATCTTGAAATGTGGATACATCAATGCCTGATTATTAGCCAGCCGCTCCACTGTGTGTAGCCTGTTGACAGGTAGTCAATAAAAAAACTAAAGCACTTAGTAGCAGTGCCAGGCGGACGTCCACTGCTATAATTGGATGCCAGTAATAGATAGGCCCCTGGAGCATTGATCTGTGACCGGTCGAGGCCTCTCGCGGCTGCAGAGCAGCTCGTCAGGCTGCGGGTTTGTTCGTCTGCAGCGGTGCCGCCATCCCAACCACAGCAAAAATGGATGTGCCGGGACGTAATGGCACTTCTATGGCTGCACATTGAAAACATTCATTAAAAGGACATTAGTGAGGTGTGCTGCTGCACGCGTACAGATTAGATTTATGGACTAAATGCTGTTCGCTCATTGAGTTAATGTGCAATGACTCATACATCATCCTTCTGTGTCCTCCAGCCCAATATCCATTTGTGACTACTTTTTTTTTTTTTTTTTTTTTAACCTCATGTCCTCCACATAGAGAGGGAGTGTTGCTGTTTTAAGCACCTGGGGATTTGTGCCTGCCTCTCGCTCCTCTCTCTCTCTCTCTCTCTCTCTCTCACCCCCCTTTTCCTGGCTAAGGTATTAATTGTTTGCACAGATCAAGAAGGCTGGGAGTAGGGGTGGCGGTGGGTGGGGAGGGGAAGCTCATTGGTTCTCCAGGAGGGTTTCCTTGGCAACCTTATCTGGTTGTATACAGTCTAAGCCGGCTGCTCGCAGGATGATTTATCTTGTAAAGCGTGATTCACTCCCTGCTAACAATAGAGCCCTCTAAAAGCACGGGTCTCATCAAAGTTGCTCTCTTCCAGTGTGACGTCTGCTGTCACCGCCATTGAGCTTTCTGCTGTTTTTAGAAACTTCAGTCAGGTTTGGAGCGGGTTGTGGGGGAAAATCTGGGTGGAATAGTAGAATATGCATATGTATGTAGAGCGAGCTCCATCAGTTCTGTCTGCACAGCACTACATTAACATTTTGGCTCAGTGCGCTTAGCACTTGGATGTAAAAAGACACAGATTATGATGTGAATGTAAGCTTTTACAGCCACATCGGATGAATGACTGAGGAGCTGGAGGAATTTTTGGACAGGGTTCTTCTTGTTTTTAAGTCTCAGCAGTATTTTGATGGATGGAGTCTATTTAAAGTGTAGAATGAGGATTCAGAGTAACTCCCAGAAGTCTGGAGGCCTGCAGTCATTCACTGAAAGCTGCAGCACTCTTTTGAGCCTTTTTTGTACAGTGTTTTAAATCCTTCCAGACTAAGATGTGTGCAACGTTACAATGGCGCATGCGGGATCTTCTGGGGAAAGTAAATTGAGAAGTGCAGTGCAATGCATGGTTTCTAAGAATACTCTTAAATTAAAGCTGACAGTTTGAACTTTAAATGCAGAGTCACTCTGCCATGTCAAATGAAAAAGTCGGGGGAAAAAACAAGGATGCATGACATCAGTGTGTCACCATGCAGTCGTTCGAGACACTCGGCCAACCTGCGTGTGGCCCTGGGACGTCTTCGTGTTGTGGCTGGAGGTGCTCTGCAGGGACAGAGTCCAAACCTGAGCCCCTCATCCATGTCTTCTCCCACCGGACCTGCACCCAGACATCCCAGTCATCCTCACCCAGCTTCTCTGCTCATTTGTCAGTCTTCCTCCTCTGCTCAGACTGGGAGGAGAATATCAGCACATCATCCAACAAGCCCCCCCTTCCTCATTCCTGTCTTCCCATGTGGTCAATACAGAGTCATCTATTAAAGGTCGACCTCTACGCCCATCGCATCACAACATCATCTTGGGTCAGAATATTCCACCCCCCACCCCCCCAGCTCACTTTTCGATGACTAATACTTGACTTTTTGATGAATGACCTTCGCCTCCGTGCTCCAGGGAGCCACGTGGAGCAGAGGCGGATTCATGCGGAGATTATACTCGGTCCAGCAACATCATGTTTCTCAATACGCCCCCCTCCACCCAACTCCCCCCGTTCTCTGGGGGTGTTTGTCCGGAGAGCTTCATGGATCAGTGAGGTGATGCTCATCTGCAGGTTTGACATTTTGTTCTCTGGCACGAGGAACATTGCGTGAGCAAAAGTGACGAGCACTTAACGCCTTACCAAGGGAAGCACTCGGCATGTTGGGAAATTAATGTCATCCGTGTTGCTCCTTGGTGTGTTTTCCATATGGTGCTGGCAGGAGGAGAAAAGAGCTAGGAGGTTGGGATCCATCTGCAAGTGCTCGCAGGCACAACACCTGGTTTAATATCCTCTCTGTTGAGGACTGCGGCGTCCCTCATCGCCTCTCCTCAGATTTTTATCGCCAGCGAGCGTTGTACTGTTATCTCTCATCTCCTTCCGGTCGTGCTGAGAGATTGTAGCCACGATCACACTGCAGTTTAAACCCTGCCCAGATCAGTAGTTTACTTTGTGATTTGTACTTTTAATCTGGATCTCTCCTGGACTCCACTAATGTTGGTCCACCTTGTGCGACCTGCCATGAGGAGGCGGACAATAAAATGTGGCCTTGGTGAGGTGATGTCCCTCAGCTTCTTTTTTTTCCCTCTTGCCCTGATGATTGGGGTTATCTCTATTATTGCCTCAGTCATGTCAGTGATAGATCACAGGTGTGCCTTTCAGTATCTGTCCATGTGTGGGGTCATATGAACACAGCCAGGGGGTGGTGATGGGGTGGCGATGGGGTGCGTCTGTGCGTAGCTGCGTCAGCCTGGATCAGGGATCAGGGTGGTGATTTAACAAGTTCCCCCACTGCGCCTCCAGAGCACCACTCGCCAACCTCAGCCTGCTCCCACCTAAGCAATTAAACAATGTCTCGTCTTCATGCTGGACACGTACCTCCAGCTGCCATCACAGACTGAACCTGCCCCTCTGCGTAGCGCTCTGGCCATCTCGGGCATTAATGAAATGGAATTACTCTGCCATTTTCATAGCCGTCACCAGAGCACCGCTGCAAGTTTGTGGCGTTGAACCTCGACTGCGTCCAGCGCAGCTCCTGCTGCACTGCAGCCGGTTTATCGGCTCCTTCACACTTCATCGGAGAGCAGCCTATTTTCTGCACTTCAGAGACCCCCAACCCCCACAAACCAACTCTCGTGAACCATCTTTTCAAGGGAGCTTCTTGAGCCAAACCCCTTTCCATTGTGCATGTAAAAATCCACAGTAGTTCGGTGCCGTGGCTCTGTGTAAATCCATCCATCTACTCGGCACAGGCAGACTAACCGTTTAATGAACAAACCTCATTTCTTTTTCTTGATTAATACTCCTTCACATCTGTCCAATTGATCAGCTAACCTTTGGAGTTGGTTTCAGCTCTACGTTGTTTCCATATGCAAGTAAATAAATATCCTCTGAGGAGCTGAGTTATCTCAGCATGCTGTTAAATATTAACAGGGGCTATGTGGATGGTTGGTTAAATCGTTTTTCTGCAGTTTCTTTAAAGGTCACATTAAATAAGCTGGTTAGATTGCTGCGTTTACACTTCATCCATCCTCCTCCCAGTGCATTGTTCTCCCAGGTTCTCTGCAGGTCATCTTCTTTTACTCGCATACAGGTGGTAAACTCTCAAATGTCTGCCCAAAGTGTGGAAAACATCATTCCCAAAAGTCTGCAATCGGTGCTGATCTGTTTGTCAGTCAGAAACCAGACACCAAATATCAGCGCTCTGTTCACATATTAATGAGTTTAACTTAAGTTGGCTGACTGATGTTCTCCAGTGCAGAAAAAAATGGCAGTAAAGTGCAACACGCTCAAAAGACTCCAGAGTGCTCTTGAGCGGATTTCTAGTTTCCTCAAACAGCAGTGATAAAGAGCTCTCCTCTGCCTGACTCTGCCACGTCGCTGTGTTTGAAGGTCACGTCTGTGTAAGAACTGTTTTCATTCCTGCCTGTAGAAAAGCTCGCATTTATTTCTGTCTGATAACGCACGCACGCACGCACACACACACACAGAAAGTAGCTCCTACATGCACCTTGACTTTTATTTCTTTTCAGGCAGTGTGAAGCCAAGACATTTCCCTGTTTTTTTTTTTTCATTCGTTCTGCATCAAACGTGATGTACAAGTGTAAACAATGATGTCAGAGGATCCAAATCAATCTATTGGTGTCCAAAAAGAATTAAAAAAAAATCACAATTGTTGCAAATGTTTTTAGTTAAAGGTGCAAGCTGATAAGAAACGCGTGTGTGTGTGCGTGCGTGCGTGTGTGTGCGTGCGTGCGTGCGTGTGTGTGTGTGTGTGTGTGTGTGTGTGTGTGTGTGTGTGTGTCCAATATCACTTAAGACCTTAAAGTTGTGCCACATGATGATGAAATTAAGAGAACAGGTGTCGATATTTACTTTGTTAAAATGCAAACCGCACAAAGTCTGCACTCTTTCTGTTACATAGTCAATTCTTTTCTTATTGTCACTGCTCACTTTTTTTTTTTCTTCAGTTTTTTTTTTTAATGCATAAAATGTTTAAGACGACGGACTCGTTCCTGCTCAACACGGAGGACACCAGTGCTCAAACGTCCACACAGGTGTATCAAACAGGTAGTATTTCCTGTTCTGTTGAAATACACGGACCATGACCAGATTCGATTTGGACGACAAACAGTATTTACCTGAGGGACAGTTTTCCTGTTTGGTTTCTCAGGAACCACTGGTTCTGCTGGTGTGCTTTGGATCACTATCCTGGTGGAATATTTCATGCCTTCTCCATCTTCAGCCAGTGCTTTGATGCACCTGCAGACATCACCACCCTCAGAACTTTCCATTGGCGGTGCCAGGCCTGACCAGGTGCTTCATAACCATGCTGGAGCTTGTCTGAGTTGAGCAGATGTATCCTGGTCTCAGCTGACTCAGGAATGTGCTCCCAGGAATCGGCGGACTCCTTCGGACGTTGTCTGCAGAGTTGGATCCTGCTGTTTTGTGCCTTGGAGGTCGCGAGGTGTACTTTGATGATGTTTGGCCTCACGGTGTCTAGCTTCCATCGTTTCAGGTGGCGTGTCTGCAGCTCTGTTTCATAGTAATATATCTGATTCTACACTATTCTGCACGCATCACGCCTCATTCTTGTTTTTTCTTGTTCATTTGGAGACTTTTTTTTTTTTTTTTTTTTCCATGTTGAGCCATGATAGACATGTTTTTAGACATAAAGCAGCCTCTGAGAGTGAGAGTTTATTTCTGTGGCCAATCCTTCCTCTTTTGATCCTGTCCTTTTCAGGAGCGATGGTCTGCTCCCTGCTGCGCTGTTGTGCCACCCCATTTAAACAATTCGGCTAATGATGAGCAAACGTGCTGTTTAAGAGGCTGAGCGTCATATTAATCCCACACCAACTGCAGCACTAGTATGTTTCTATTTACAGGCGGCTTTTTTTCCTTTTATTTTTTGTTTTATTTCAATAGAGTGGAAACACCAGGGGGAATGTAACCGCTGAGAATGGGATGCCTTCCCATTTATAAACAGGAAAGTATTTTTAGGAGCGCTCAGGCATGTGTGTTCTGAGGTGATTAGCTGTCAGCAGGGAGAAGAGAAACTGTGAGCATTCCCAGGAAATGGCTGTTTCATACAGGATGAAGGAGGCGTCTCAACCAGAGCCAGTGTGCTTGTGCTACATGAGATTAAAATGATGAAGTTTGTACACAACAATCTCTCTTGAGGTGTGTTGTCTTGTGGAAGCTGATCTTCTGCATTTTGCGTTACACAGAAAGCTGAAATTTCCCAGAGACGGGTTTTTGTTTACAGAATAACGGAGGGATCAGATATTGCTGTGTGCTGATGTCAGGTGATCTCGATGGCGCAGAGACAGGTGCGCCACCAGTTACGTGACAGATCATCTTGGACTGATTCCAACTTCAGCTTTGCCATTGAGGCGTCTGGTTTTATTTGCTTCTCAGCTGAGCTCAAACACAAGAGCCAGATACCAAAAGAGTGCCTCACACGTGTGGTTCTTCCAGTCTGACGACATGTGTGATGACGGCGCTCAAAGACCAAGTGAGCGCTGCTGGTCAGAGGAAACTGACCTGTCAGACCAGTTCTGATGAGTGTACCTGCCAACAACCTGCTCCAGAGGAGAGCATCCAGGCGGAGGAAGTCTCTCTGCTGCTCTGTGTCTGGCGTTGAGCTGCTTCACTGTGCTCTGATGCCACCTTGTGTTCAGATGGCAGTAGACACGACCAGAGAGGCCTGACGGAGCAGACGAGCGTGAACAAGGGAGAGGTTTTCAGGATCAAATGAAGACAAAAACATAAAACCTCAGCACCGTTGTTAGCAGTAATAATATTTACTCAATGCAAAGAGGGTTCCTCTCACCCCGCCAAGGAAGTGCTGTCTGTCGCAACATTGGACCTGGGTGTTATTTTTAGTACAACACGTCTTGTTTGGGGCAAAACACACTTCAGACGATAAATGCACCTGAATAACTGTTCAGTTTAATCCAGTTTATCCGTAGAGGCATCTCAGGACACTTGCCTGAATGTGAACAAGACAAAGGAGATAATTGTGGATTTTAGGAGAGCCAGGATTAAGTCCGATAGTTTTGCCATCATGGGAGAAGAAGTGGAGGTGGTGGAGTATAAGTACCTTCGTGTTCACCTGGATGCAACACTGATGCTGTTTATAGAAAGGACAGAGCAGACTTCACTTCTGGAGGAAGCTTAGGTCCTTCAGAGATTTCTCAAGATGTTCTCAAGATTGTGGAGAGTCCAGTCACATCAGCAGTCATCTGTTGGGGAGCAGCATCAGAGCCAGACTTAAAGAAACTGAACAGACTGATAAAAGAAGGCTGAATCCGTCCCGGGGAAGGTTCTGGAGCCTCTGGAGATGGTTGTGCAAAGGAGGACCATCATAAACTGAAGAACATTATGGACAACCGTGATGTTCACAACACAGTGACTCAGCAACAGCGTGTCTTCAGTCAGCATTTCCTATTCATTACTTAATTTTGTTTGTTAATTTACATTCATCTTCTCATTCATTCCAATGAAGTCCAGGTATTTATATTTGTGTTCTTAAAATGAATAAAAAAAACAAGCGTCTTAGTTAAGAAACCACAGATTCAGTGTGTCACGGCGAGCATTTATTAACAGAGCTCGTTTGAACAGGACGAGACCTCCAGCAGATCCACACTCAGACACCAACCAAAGTTTATGACTGTAATAAAAACATACTCATGATGGAGGAGAGTGACGAGAGCAGCGAGGAAGCAGCCCAGTGCACATGGGAGGTCTAGCAGTCTGGGTCTGTAGAGGCGCAGCAGTGATGGTTGACGGCCAGCTGAGCTGACTTTAACTAGATCTACCGGGTTCTACTGACGACGAGCATGTCTCACATTTAGATCCGCTGCAACATCCAGCCACCGGCTGATAAATGCGAAGTTGAACTTTTCTCAGCGTTGCACTGCAAGACGTACAAGCAAAGTTGGAGAAGAGACCCCCGATTCACCATGGCAACGCAGTGTCACTGCTGTCTGATTGGCTCATTAATGTCTCCTTGATTCTCGCGGACAAAAACGTTTGATTAAACAAAACGTGGATAGATCGACATCTACACATTGACTGTAGGTTTTTCTTTGAATAATGAGAGGATGCGGATTATCTTGTTTTCAGTTTGATCATGAACTCACATGTTTACATCTTCACATGAATGCTTCTTGCAGCTCGGATCACCTGCTTTACTCGCCAGGTGTTTTGTACACAGACTCCCTTCAACCTGTCAGGATCCTTTTGTATCCCGTGTTTTCTGTGCGCGCTCCTGATGGGGTCTTAATCAACTGGAAGATTCAGATCCAACTGTTTTTGAAAACCACTTTAATATGAATACAGCTGTAATGAATCTAATAAGCTGGCTGAGAAATGTGTTCTAATGAATGAGATTTAATTTGATGTGTAAATGTATTATAATTAGGCTGAATTGGAGTGTATTTAATTGGACTGGCGTTGAACTCGTTTGCTTTTTCTGCAAAATGCCCTGAAATGACTTTTCTTGTGAATATGCATGATACAAATGAAATGAAAACAGTGTAAACAGTAATGTAGCATCTGAGTTTATTTTACCGTGTTAGTTGGGATGAGGCAGCTGGTTTATAGGTTTAAGTTTATAGGTGGCTGTCAGGACGACCGCAGATGAACACACTTGTATGTGTGTCTCAGCCTGGTAAACACTGAAATGACTTGTCACTGAGACAAAAAAAAATTAAATAACAGTGTCAAGTAAAAACATTAAAAACTCGACAGTTTCTTGCATCGGAAGTTGTTTTTCTTCTCTTCTTTTGTGATAGTTATCTGAATATCTTTAACATAGTACTTGCATAATGGAAGTATTTTATTTTTAGTATCTGTAGAGTGATTATGAACAGACAGATAACTGCGGAGGCCTGAATTTAGACATAATTATAAAAAGAATTCTTGATCTTTGTTTCTTGACCAGTTGGCTGTAAAATATCAGAGAATAATAGTTGTTAATAATAGAGACTTTTTACAACTTTTATAAGTATATTTATTTTATTGTTAAAAAAATAACTGCAGGAGATTAATTTCTATTCATCGAAGTATTAATTCTTTTAACTCTTGTCTACAGCGTTAAAAGAACAACCAACGAAGTGCATGTGCTCGCGTCAGTCTCGTTGCAGTCTGTCGCCCTCTGCTGGTTTCAAGGATAAACTACCAAATGTTCTTCCATGACAGGCCTGTCAAAGCTTGAGGTGGAGGAAACGCTCTCAAAAACGGTTTGGACAAGAAAAAAAGCAAACAAAAAAACCCTCACCAGTTTAGTTTAGATTAGTTTATATCATTTAACATTGTGGTTCATTAGAAACTTGTCCTACAAAAATTATCAAATATTACCGCTCATATAAAATCCAGACTAAATCAGTTTTTAAAAGTTTTGTTCCAAAGCAACTACAACTTCTGATGTGAAGGTGGAAGGAAAAGTTAAATTCTCCAGAAGTGTCTTTAACAGAATTGCACCCCTATATGAGTAACAGCTGACGTTTGTCTACTTTTCCACTGACTAATCTGAACCATTTGAAGAATGCCTCCCACTTTAAAAAAAAACAAAAAAAAAACTCAGCTGAGGAGCATTTTATGCACGTGGAAAGAGAATGAACGCTGGTTCCAAGAGTAGGAGGCAAAAAACGTAGAGGAAAAACCCACATTTCAACCAGCAGTAATGGATGGCTGATGTCTGATTGATGTGTGACCTGGCTGACTCGATGCTTAACACCAGCCAGAGAGGGCTGCACGGCTGGCACAGCTATTCGGCATAATAGGAATGTCAATAGCACTTGCATCCTCTGATGAATACACAATTACTGTGCCATCTTTTATCCGTGAAGGCTGCTGATGTTTTTAAAGCGCTGTTATTGAACCAAGCAACTGTCATGCGGTTTCCTGGCGAGTCGGTGCCTTCTGGTGAAGTGGAGATGAAGCATTTATTATTACATGGTCCTGGAGGTCCTGGAGGTGCTGAAACACTTTTAGAAGCAACTGCTAATCGTCAGAAGCTTTATGACTGCGCTCCAGGTGGGAACTGCGACCCTGCAGTTCATCCTCCGTGGAGTATGTATGAACGTGTTAAAAAAATAAAACCCGTTTGTAGAGAAACGATGGGAAAAATAACGGTCCAGAAGCAGGGTTAGTACACAATTTTTTTTTATAACATGGCACAATTTACATAACACAAGTTTTAATGAGGAGCATGCTGAAGATTCAGTCGCTTCATTTTTTTTCTCATTTTTGTACATGATCTAGAAAGACATTTTTTTTTCTCCTGTACATGGTACACAGCAAAAAAAGGTTTCTCATTTAAGAATCTTTTTGCAATACGTATCGACTAACCACTATGGCTCTGCTGGACATTTTAATGTTGGATTAAAAAACACTGCACGACATGATATTGCAGAGTTTGAAGCGCACAACTAAACCCTCAATGGACTACTAAAATAGATCTCTGCAAGTTAAAAACAAACTGCCCATAGTTGAGACTTGCTTTTTTTGTCTTTTCATTTTTGTAGGTACAACAACTCAGGAAAGCACTTGAATACACTAGTCGACCAACTTACTTCCAAAACACGTACTTTACACTCTTATAACAGGGCTACTGTGCTGTCACGGTGTTGAAAGAGCTGCATTCTTCCCAGAACAAGACTGATGGTGACCGGGAAAAGGAAGAAACGAAAAACATTTGTGCTGCCAGCTTTTAACATAAAACGAAACAAAAAGAAATCCTTTTTGTCAATACTCTAGATTGTCACTACAATATTTTATATTATAGTCATTCTCAAACGTTGCCATTTTATGAGATCAGTGCCACGTTCCTGTGTGGATCAGTTAAAGCTCGTATCTATCAGGTCGGAGTTGTGGAGAGAACGCAGCCTCGTTGTCCTTTTATTGGTGCACAGTCAGCAGTGCTGAGAAGGCCGGCTTTCGGAAAACGAGCCCAGTCATTTGTTGCATAGTTGATTATGGGGTCTCTGGTACATGCGAACCACCTGTGTCAACTAAAGAAACGGAAAAGAAAACCCAAAACTAATTGCAGAAAGCACATTCTTAATCACAGCCTTAATACTCCTATATTTACATTTATTCAAAGTAAAGCTTTCAAAACACTCTTGCATATTTGTACCATGATTTTTAATCCATACAGAGTGAGCACAGCGACTGTACACATTATCTACACGTCCGTCAGTGCTGAAGTACCTGTACATTTCCAAACTGCCAAGTCTGACTCCGAGTCACGTTGCTATACAGGAGAAAGGATGCGCACAAAAAGCTGAAGCAAACTGGGGGAAAAAAGAAAAGATTATCGTCTTTTTGTAGTTTTTATACAAAAACAATTAATTGTGTAGGCATGTCAGCCTGCATAAATTATTCACAGCTATTTTACAGTCTTGCTTTTTCCAAAGCTAAGTGCTGAGTTCAGTGTTGGTGAGGCACAGGACTGCGGGGCACCGGGTCCACCGAGGAGCAGCTCACCGCGCCTCGATGTCTTTGTGAGGCGGTCTGTCTCTGATGTCGGTGCCCAGGGGGGTAGTCCGTCTGGGTGAGCCAGGCCGGGCGCCCAGCGTGGGGATAAGAGGGGGCGGGGCACTCAGAGACGCTGTCGGGGGCGTTTTGTTTAGGATGCTGTTCTGGTGGGCCGCGGCGGCGGCGGCGGCCGCTGCCGCTGCAGCTGAGGGGCTCACCCTGGAGTAGTGCATGCCCGGGAGTCCGGGGGCAATGAGGCCCGGTGCGGGGTGGGGGAGGTGTCCATCAAGGGCAGGGTGGGGCATTGGGGGGTGCAGACGCCCGTGCTCATAGTCCTCTCTGAGCATATTGAGGCGGTCACGCTCTTCCAGCTGGGCGCGCTCCTGTTCCCTCCTCTGCTCCAGGGCCAGAGGGTGTTCGCGGTTAAAGTCATGAGGTTCCCGGTCCCTGTAGGACCGCTCTGACTCGTAGAGGCGTGGCGCCACCAGCCGGTGCAGCAGGTCCCTGGCCAGAGGGTCCCGCCTGTGAATGTCCAGGGCTCTGTAGGGGTCCCTCATCGGGTCCCAGTGAAAGGCGGGGTAGGGGAACCTCTCAGCTCCTGGGATGGGGCTGATACCCATGAACGGGGCCACCACTCGAGTTCTCTCCAGACTGCTGTTGCTGTTGATAGGGTGGACACCAGCCATGCCCATGGGCACGGGCACCGAGGATGGGGGGTGGAGGGTGGGTGTAGAGGAGGCGTGTGTCGGGTGCTCACTCGCCCTCTCTGTGGCTCCCTCCTGCTCCTCCCTCCGCTCCTCCTTTACCTTCACCTCACTGTTCTTCTTCTGTTGCTCGTATGGCAGTTCCGCCTTCTTGTCCAGCACCTCCCGGCTCAGGCCGCCGTTGGGCCGCTCCAGGCTGGTCTGCCGTACGTAGGGTGACGTGGTTCCCCTGCTGGGCACTTTGTCCTCTGACATGCGGCCATCATGGATGACAGGTGTGTCCTTGTCACTGTGCTGGCTGTCTTTGAGCTTGTGATCGTCTGTGCCGTTGTCTTTCCAAGAGTCCGAGTGCTCCCTCTCCCTGTCTTTGGCCTTGTTCTCCTTGTCCCTCTGAGCCTCTCCAGAAGAAGGGGGCAGGTGGTTCCTGTGATGCTCTGGGGGACGACTGTGGCCGAGGAGGTTGATGGGGTTGACAGGGACCGGGGACGAATGGCTTGGATGACGCTTCTCTACAGAGTCCCTACAAGTACAAAGAAAGTTCTCACAGTCAGGACTTTGTTCTTGAATGCTGAAAAGCTTTTTGCTCTCCTTGAGTTTCTAATGACATCATGATGGCTGCAAACTGGAATTCACTCTTCTGGCTTGCTGGAATTTGCCTCAGCTTTTGATTCAGTCGATCAAAGCAACTGTTCTTGAATGTTTTCAGTTTTCCAAAAAGAGTTTTAGTTCTTGTGTAAATTATTGGGGGTTCCTCAGGGTTCTGTTTTAGGCCCTTTTCTTTTTTCACAATATTCTTCCTTAAAGACACATTAAATCTGCTTTGCAATATCTCTTATTGCTCTTATGCTGATGATATATACTTTTCCATTTAAAAAAATCTGTATTTCATATTTTGTCAGATTTGAATAAACCTTAATGGGTGACCGATGATTACCTTCAAATGAAACCAGAAGAAAAGACAGCTACTTATTATTTGTTACATAAATTTATGTGTAACAAGTTAACGATCAGGCAACTTGGACTTTGTGAGGGTTTTATCTCTGCCATATCAACAGCCTCTCATTGTATAGCACAACAACCTCCATC
Source organism: Xenentodon cancila (assembly GCA_014839995.1). NCBI lineage: Eukaryota > Metazoa > Chordata > Actinopteri > Beloniformes > Belonidae > Xenentodon > Xenentodon cancila. The sequence goes on along the minus strand of CM026213.1, from coordinate 24,078,091 downwards.
AGTAATTGGAAAGATGTAACATCTGGCAACACCCACCTGTCTTTGTCATCTTTACCGACCAATGAATCCCGCTTGTCAGCGTCCCTTTCCCTCTCATGCGAGCTGGCCGAAGCGCTCCTCTCGGAGTCCCCGGGTTTCAGCCAGGGTGGCGGTGTGGGAAAGGAAGGCGGCGTGCGGTGCAGGCGGTTCCACGGCTCCTGGTTGCTGCTGTTACCGCTGCTGTTGAAGTGCTGTTGTGCATTGGGGCCATCTTTATGGCCAAACATGGAGTTGGCCGCTGTTAGGGATTCAACACGTGGAAAAAACATGCAGGACACAAGTTAAATGCGTATCTCCACAAGCTGCTCTAAAGTGTCTAAAGTGATGATGAGCATCATAGTAATCAAACAACATTTCAAGTTATGAAGGCTTAAATCAAACTGAATATTATGGCACAAGTGACAGAAATCAACCGTTTGCTTCGTGAGGCTGAAACTCACTTAGTGCTGGATTTCCCAGTCCCCCGAAAGCTGACGAGCTGAGGGATCCCAGTCCCCCAAACGACGAAGGCCTGGTGAAAGGCTCTGGGGAGGGAAGGACACAGAGATGCAACGTGTTACACACTTACACACAACATCCTAATGCTTCCACTTCCAGAATCTGATCCTGAAAAGTCCTCCCACCTAAGTGTGATGACGGGGTGATGAAGTTGCCAGGATGGTGGGGAGGGTGGCCGAAGGGAGCAGCTGATGGGTGTGTGGGACCTGTGGAAGCACAGAAAACCACACATTATTAAACAGTTTAAAAGAATTCTTGATTGGTTGGACCAACACTTTTCACTTTATATTCCTGCACATGTCATTATAGGGAAGACTGATACACATGTTCATTATTATGTAGATGACACCCGGCTATACCTGTCCATGAAGCTGGACTACGAATATGTCTTGAAGACTTGTAGTTTTCAGCTTCTACACTCAGATAAGACTGAGATTTTTCTTTTGGACCTGAGCACTGATACAGCATCCTTTAGTAACTCGGGGACTGGGATCTTGTCTTTTAATTCATTCATAAAACAACATTTCCAGAACTGTCTTCTTTCACCTTCGTAATGTCACCAACATGATGAACATCCTGTCTCAGGGTGATGCCGAACAAACTTGCTCATGCATTTGTAATTTCAACAGTGGATTACTGCTTTTCGTTATTAGTGGGACGTCCTAAAATGACTCGGAACGGACTGCAGGCTGACTTGTGGTTCCTGATGGGAGGCGGAGCCTTCAGTTATCCAGCTGGACGCAGACTCCCTCCCTGCTCTTCTTGTTTGTGTATGCCATTGTAACTGTCGTTTAATTTGTGCTTATTTATAATTCATAGCAGGTATCCTTGGACAAATGCACTTGTGTTTGTTGTTGGAGTCTTTCCTCTCCACTGTTGCCTCGTTAAACGTCTAAGTAACGTGTTGGGTTCCTTTACTAGGCTTTTTTTTAAATATATAAATTAGCATTGTATGAATAAACGCATATATGGCTTTTCAGTGAGTTAGAGCTGATGTGATTTAACTGGATTGTAGTATAATTGGACTGAACTGGACTGAATAGGACTGGACTGAATAGGACTGGACTGGACTGAATTGGACTGAACTGAGCTGGACTGGACTGAACTGAATTGGACTGGACTGGACTGAACTGGACTGAATTGGACTGAACTGAGCTGGACTGAATTGGACTGGACTGGACTGGACTGAATTGGACTGGACTGGACTGAAGTGGAGTGAAGTGGACTGAACTGAATTGGACTGGACTGGACTGAAGTGGAGTGAAGTGGACTGGACTGGACTGGACTGGACTGGAGTGGAGTGAATTGGACTGGACTGGACTGAACTGAACAGACCGGAGCAGCAAACCCAGTTTGCAGGTCTCTTATGCACTCACCTGCGGCGGAGAAGAGCGTAGCAGGCCGTGCCAAGTCACTGGGGTGATGGATGGCGCCAAAGACGCTGGGGCCCGGGGGTCGACTCAGGAACTCGGGCTTGAGGCCGAAGTCTAGCTTGTGAGGGTCGACCTGCATCTGCTGCTGGAAGACGCCAGACCGACACGCAGAACACATGTAAGACATCTTTACAGAACAAAGATGTCGCTGTGCGTCTCAGTCAGGAAGCAACTCTGACACGCCTTCCACCCTGGAACGATCTGAGCCCTGAGATTCTACTCTGGAGCTTCTGTTTAAATTTAGAAATGCAGTGAGGGAGATCCGTCATTACAACAAAGCTGAGCTGTTAACTGGATTAAATAAATCGCAGTGGGAATTGAGGAATAAATTGCGAGATGAGGCAGCAGAGGTGTGGGAACTGAGAAGTCAGAAGACAGTGTGACTTTGATGTGGCGAGCAAACAGCTGGCAGAATAACACATGAGCAGAAAATAACATGTGCAAAAGCAGTCAAAGCTGAGCGGACAGAGGTGGGTGACCGGCAGACGTGTCCGGGGACGTGTCTGCAGACGTGTCCGGGGACGCGTCCGCGGACCAGCAACAACCAACGCGAGGCTCCATTAAGTTGTCTGTATTAACTGTTAACATATTGTGAGGTGTCGAAAATCAAAAATGTGACCCTCCAGGGATGACAGAGTCCCACTAACTACCAGGTTACAGTCAATTACGGAGCAGTTTCCATTTCCAAATGGAATCACCATTACAGCCATAATGAGGGATAATGATGATGACTGTCAAAGTACCGCAGATTCAATTACATGTTGTATTCAGGAGACTGCCTCCGGTCAAAATCAAGCTTTTGATCTTTTGAACACGTTTTCTGTTGTTTTTATGACCTGAAAGTCACTGACAGGTCCTAACCGTCAGTTCTATCTAACTTTCCAGAGCTGGCCATCAAGAATAATATTTATCTGACATTAGTGACACAAGGATCAGTTGTGAGCTCACGGAGTGGAACTGAAGGCTCATACTAAAGTATACGTGCACTAATTTTAACCAAACCCTCCGGTTTGGTTTACGCCTGCATTTCTGAACCCAGTTCGCTCAATGACAGATATGTTTTAGTGTGTGTGCTTCTACATATACGATTAAAACTGAACTTGAGTTGTTGCATAACAAAGTAAAGAAGGCAGCAGTCTGAAGAAAAGACAATGTCAGAGGGACATGGCTGAATTTACCACACGCTAAAGCTGATTTTGACACAGAGAGGGGTCGTGTAAGTCCTCACCTTTACTTTCTGTTGATGATGGTAAATCTGCCAGGCGATATGCACATGCATGGCACACCACTTCCCTGGTTTCTGCAACCACGAGACAAAAACAGCGTCACTTTACTGTTCAACATGACTGCCACTAATTTAAATTCCTCCTTCTAAAACGACTGCATGAAATAAAAACCTCCAAGTAGAAATGTTAGTTTTCCTTGTATGCTTCAATATTTAGTGAGTTAAACAGGATCAAACAGGCTTCCAAAAAGGAAAAAAGAACTGGGAAACTCCTCTAATGCTGTTATGCATATCGGTTATGTTGTTATGCAGCAGGTCAGTAGGACGGGAAAAACAGATGTACAAACAGGACAGATGTTCAACGTACTGTGAATATGTAAAAATAAAGTAATATTAAAAATATTGTGTTTTAAAAAAGGCAGGATCATTTCCTGTTTAAAGTTTGGGTTGTGGACTTTTTTCTCAGTTTAAAGGCGTGGGTAGGCAACATTTGATGGTTAACATTGCTTTTACATTTAATTGCAGACATTTCTTCTTTGTTTTTGAGATTAATATGAAAATAAAACATACATCATCTGCTTGGGCACTGCAAATAAACATGCCCAATTATTTTATTAGGCTGAAGGAAATAATTCGTCATCCTTTCTGCCAGTAAACTGGACTTTCTGCTCGTTTCCGTAGTAATTACATGCACTCATCACATGCCAGTGTGTCTGATGCTGCAGACAGGCAGGCAGAGATGGAGCTGCTATGAGGCGTCTCCGGTTAACACCAACAACTCCAACCGGCTTGAAAAAGTCGACAACGGCCAAAGGAAAAAAACTATTTTACTTTCTCCGTAACAGTTCAGGTGCTTTGAAGCCTTGACTTTCTGAAACATTAGGAAAACTCATGGAAAACCTGCATGGATTTCACACTCCTAACCTACGATGGACAGGTGGTTGGTGCACGCTCTTGCGTTTATGTGTTTTAGAGTTTTTAAACGAAGTCTAGTAGGAAGATGGTGAGTGTTTTGGATGTTTACTTTCAAAATCAACTTGTTCTTGGAAATTTTCCACCCACTCCTCTGAGTCAAAAACAGTGATTTGCTTAAGTATCTTTTCTTAAAATGAATATTCATATTCATCCTGTTTTAAAATAATTAATAGTAGTTTATATTTCCAAAAGTACTGATATCTCCAAACAGAAATGGAAAAAGCAACAAATGTGATTTCCTTGTATCCTGTTGGGATCATTTAAGGCCTGAATGTGCTGGGAATGGTGCTGCAGCAGCCCCCCCCCGATTCTGCAGCCATCATATGACATTCGACAGATGCATCGGTCAACCGGCGCAGTGAGTCAGTCTGAAAACAACTTCTCTTAATGCACAGGCCGCACCGTTGTCTGAAACAAGCCTTATTATAACCTATTACACTCTGGCTCTAAGTGCACCACTTATTTAATTAAAGAAAACCAACTCCATTAGCAGAAACCCTGTGAGGCACTGCGGCTGTGTGAGGAAACGAGGGCCTGAGAGCACTCACCCTCAGAATGGGCCGAAATGGATCCGTTAGCTGCAGACAGGAGGCAAAAAAAAAAAGAAAGAGCTCGAGTTATCCTGCTGTCAATCACATCACATTCCAATAAGTCTTGACATGCGGCATTTGGTTAAAAAACTATAATGTTCAGGGCTCCTTTCGTCCAGCTCTCTACAAACTACACGTGAGGTTTCTATACTCGGACTATTTAGCGTTGAAAATGTGGGTCAGGTGACTTAAACGTGTCCATCCACGCTGTGAACGTTGTGTATTTTCTTACTCGGGGGTCCTTCTGTAAGAATGTGTGTGGGACGGCGCCCGGTCTGTTGGACACGTCCAGAGGATTAGAGGTCTGCACAGCAACAGAGATGGAGCAAGATAAGATTCCCTGTAAATATATATGTATATTTGTTTGTTTGTTTAAGTGTCTTTCTTTTGTTGGTGTGTTACCTTGGGCTGGAAGGCGCCCTGCAGCGAACTGAAGGGCCCAGTCGGGGGGATGACGGGGGGAAGCCCGCTGATGGCTGGCGGGTAAGTGTGGAAGAGCTGAGGGAGAGAAGACGGAGAGAAAGTGTCAGGATCGTTCAGCGGGAGTCGGGACACGAGCTTTGTGAGGCGGCGCGGCTGAAGGAAGCAGGCTGAGCGGCAGACAGACGGACTGAACGCAGATGGTTACAAATGACAGCCGACTTGATCCCACCGGATCAAAAAAACCCCCCAAAAAAAAACGCCTTTTTGTGATGGAAAGCAGCATGTTGTAATACAACACAAAACACAAGTAAATCAAATAAGTACTGAACGCTTACATATATTTATCCTGTAGAGAACAGATATGTAATCAAATACTTTAATTGCTCTCGTCAATAAGCATTGCTCTCGTTTTCCCTTCTGTGATCAGGCTTGCATTGTTCAATCACGGAGACTTCAGCGGGATTATTTATATTTGTGCTCGAGGGAACGCCGTAAGATTCCTTTTTAGAAAAGCCGGTGCTTTCTTGTTCACCACACTTGAAGAAATGTTATTGAGGGGAAACTGTTTCAGGGTATTTGCTGCTACCATCAAAGCATTGTGCAGAAAATAACAAATGAAGCACTGAAAGACTATCTGGTAGGGCTGCTTTGAACCAGCATCAAATATCTAACGAGATTACTATAGTACCCAGGGTTGGGCTGTATAGTTTAACGGTTGGTAGTAGAAGGACCCTTCAAGCGTTCTGATGTCATAAACTCAAATCAGACTAGAATTACTCGGCGTGGCCATCTCTGTCTCCGCATTAACTGAAATCTTGTAGAACAGCTTCATTGTTGTCTGAACAGTTTGCACACACAATAAATCTGCAAATGCAGCGGCGTTTCATTATTCACTACATTAGCCGGGAATGAGGGTGAAACGGTGCAGCTGGGATGCTCACAGCAGACATTGAGAAGCGGATGAGAGATTGCATGGCAGGTATTTCACACGCACGCACACGCACGCACGCACGCACGCACGCACGCACGCACGCACGCACACACACACAGAGTTATGACATCAGCTTTCATGGGCAGCAACGGCACAAATGGGCAAACGACGAACTGCTCCGCAGCCAGGTACTACGCAGTAGGGAAACTCACATTGTGTCTGTAGAAGGGGTCAACTTTTGTTGGGTATTTGTCAAACTGTGGGGGGAAAGGAAAAAAGAGAGCTAAGTACAGAGATGTGGAGAGGAGAGGAGAACCGTCACATGCACAGTCAACGGGCTGAAAAAGGACCTCTTTTTCAAGCCAACACAAAATACATCACAAACTGTGTTTCTGAACTAAGGACATACCTAAAGATCAAGATCCAACAAATCAAATGAGATTTGGAGTTCAAGCTCTTTGCAAGCCGGCCTGTTTTTAATTCTCTCTTTTTGTGATCATGTGAAGACCTCGTAAACTGGTGCGGACTGGGTCTCATTTGGTTGCAGGCTCTGGGCGAACATTTCCACAGTCAAGACTAAACACTGCAGCTATAAAGAGCCTTTTTATAGCCTCATTAGCTGTCAGAGGCCTCACCACGATGCCTTTGAGGTATCATCAGAGCCAGGCCAATGCTCTGTGGGCCAGGCTGTTATGAATGTGTGTGTGTTTAAGTGAGTTTCAGATCGAGACACCCATTGCCTGTGGTCGCTCCCAACAGACAGCAGCTCTCTTAATGCAATGCATTTGCCAGTAATGAAAACCCCCAAACGGGACCAAATGATGTCATTAAATTCAGAATGAATTAAGTGTATCATGTTCTGAGAGCTGGCTCTGAACTGAGCATGCTCTGGGCAAGTTATTGCCAATTTAGAAAATAACGGCATTCAAGTCTGGAGCTTTGGAGTATGCCAGAGAAAACACTAGAGAGGCTTTATGGGAGAATAAAAGCACTGCTGTGGCATGGACGGACACACATGGTCATCATTGAAAAGCCGCCACTGAAACCCACAGGTCCCTGCAGCCCGCGCTCACACACAACCAGACCGTGTAAAATCTTTGCTCGCATAACCGCAACGTAAAAACACTCTCAGCCATGAATGCCCACTCCCCTGGAAGACTCATTACTAGAACAAAGACATGAAAAAAACAACAAAAAAACAAACAAAAAAAAAGCTCTTTTGTGATGGTGTATTGACCCTTTCCAACCCAACACAGGTGCGTTCTACTTATCCTCACATTTCTGGCAGGGGTACGCACCATGGGCGGTGCTGGGGTGGGCATGATGGCGTGGGGGAAGGGCGTGAAGGTGTGCTGGTGCGTGTGCTGGTGGGTGTGTTGGTGCTGATGCTGGTGCTGGTGTTGGTGCTGGTGGAACTCAGTGCGCAGGTAGGGCGGAGGGCCCAGGGAGGCGCCGCGGTCGGCGCTCTGGGAGGCCAGGAAACGAGTGTTGAGCTCCTGGCGCAGAAGGTCTTGTTCTGAAAGAGAGGACGTATAACACGGTGATTTAATCAAGGAGGCAAAGGGAAAGACGTCCCAACACACAGACTGTAAGGGTTGTTGGTTTGATTGATTTTTTTAACAACACATACGTTTAACTTAGTACCACCCGTATATAGGTTTCTGTGTTTCTGTTTGAGACGCCTGGTAGTTAATGAAATTACAACAAAATTGCTCCAAACCTCTGACACGCCCTGGGAAGATAATACACCCAATGTGATCGCTTCACATCATGTCAAAGTTATACCACAGAAAAGGAAAAAAAAAAAAAAGCAGGAAATGAATGTGATTATCAGCATGACATTTTGAATTTAAGTGAAGCTGGAAATGATTAGAGCAGTCTGACTGCTGGTCCTGTCAAATGCTGTGATTTGATACGCTACAGCTCCTCTGAGGCAAAAGCATCTGTTGTTCTAATAACTTTCACGCAGCCCGTGGAGAAAGAACGGATTTCAAGTAATCATTGGCTTTTCTTCTAAATTCAACAAAACCTGCCATGAGAGATTGTATCTCCTCCAGAGTAACCTTATCCTTTCTATTCCACAGTGACTCACTACAATATTCTCTGTTCTCATTTCTAACTTTATTGAGCTGGGAGTGTGGGTGGAATTTTCTCTTCATGAAAATTTCATTAGTATCTTTTGAACAAAATCCAGCTCAGTCCATTCTGTACTAAGGATATTGATTTCTTACTCATGAACATTGTTCCAGGTGAAAATGGAAGTTCTGGGAACATTGCTAAAAGCAACAAACAAAAAAAAACGAATACACGGACTTGACATTTAGCAGTAAAACCACCGCGTGCAAACATACCACGGGTCTGCAGGGGCTTTTGCAGGGCGCCCTGACATGACTGGCGTGTAGAAAGCTGATCAATCACAGCATGACAGAGCAACTTGACCTTGAACCGTCTACGTTTTTTTTTTTAAAGATGCAAAACCTGAGGCATGGAGTGCATGTGGGTAATCTTGGACAATGCTCTGCCACACCACTTGGGGGTGATGTGGGACCACGCCTGTGGTTTACCTGAGTAGGCACTCCCAGCAGCAGGATGTCCAGGTACTGGCAGGGTGCTAGACGTCAGTGGTGGTGGTGGAGGCAATGCTGCTGGAGGCGCAAACATATTGGGGTGATGTGGGTGGGGTGAGGACTGCAAGGCAGAGGGGAAGCTGTGGGGGTTGCTCTGGTTAGCGGCCAGAGGCAGGGAGAAGGTAGAGGCTGCTGCTGCCACCGGAGGAGCAGGCGGGTGGTGGGGAAGGTGCAAGGAGGGAGCAGAGGGCCCGTGGAGCTTGGCGCCTGGGGTGCTGCTCCTGCTGCTGCTGGATAGATAGAGAAACAGGAGAAAGGTGCAGAAAGAAGCCAGGTTAAGCCAGGCGTGATGAGTCAAAATTAAAACTTGTCCCTGCAACCCCACCGCCTCCCCCACCCCCATCTCCATCTGTTCCAGTGTTCACGTCCCAGCACAGCGTTTTTACACCTCGACTGCCTTCCATTTACAAACGCCTCCCTGCCTCACTCCTCCTGTGCTTCACAGAATCCGGGGCAAACATGATCCGTGAAAACACCACATTCGCAACACCCTTGGATGCAAATAAACCACCGCTGGCAAACACAACAGAGCGAGCATCTGTCTTTGAACAGCTTCTGTTAAGACACTTCCTCCACAGCCAGGTAGCGAACATGTGCATTGAAAATGGGATGAGAGGGACAGAGGGTGCGCATGCATGTGTTAACAAACAGCCTTTTGTTGTGTGTGTGGGTTTTCTCTGGGGGCAGTCACAGAGCCTGCATCTCCACAGCTTCACGCTTTAAGCCTAAAAGCTCATTTGCAGCGCTCTCTCTTCGCTGCGGCTGTGATTATTCACAGTGGGTGCCAGGCCGTGTTGGCATGCTGGCAGACTTGCAGGGCTGGCACGGCGAGGAGCAGGCCAAGCCAAGTCCCGAGAGTCTGCGAGGCCAAGCTGTTGATGGGACTGAGTGGGTTCTGAAGAAGCTATCTTAAAGTCCTACATTATGAGGAGTCTTACTGGCTCCTCAAATGATGGAGGACACAATGGACCAGTGCTCGCCCCACACTAGCGCCACTGTGTTCTCTTCCAAGAATAGGAAAACTGAGTGACAGCATTGTATTTTAACATTTTAAAGTGTTACAGTCTACTAGGAAGTCTTTATAAAATGTGAAATGTAACAGTCCTACTGAAGGACTTAATCTTTTTTCTAAGAATGAATAATTAGACCTTAGGCCTATTTGCCTTCTTTTCTCATTCGCTGATAACCCGTCATCCATGAAATAAGAACAATAAGGATCTGATTCAAGGTTATTTTAAACCTGGTGGAATATACACAGAGCTCCAGTGATTGTGTGGGTTGCTAATAAATCACAGGCACTCGGGGCGCAGAGCGGCCTTTTATTCAACTGTTAATAATCAGTGCCACTGTTTGGCTCGGGTACTTAAAGCTCTCCCTGATGGCAATTTACATACTGATCGGGCATTACACGTACTTCCAGCTCAAGAGAGATTCAAGTATTTTCAAGTGTGCGTGAATGTGGAGGTTTTGCCTGAAAAGCTCTGCATGCATTTACTGAATCAGAACACAAATGGACATGAGGGCTGTGGAGGCTCTCTACGAAACTCTTAGACGGTAGCTTTACCTGTGACCGTTGAGGTTGAGGCTGTTGTAGGCAGAAAGGGGCCGGGGGTGGCAGCGCGACGGGGGCCGGTGAGCCCCTGCCTGATTTGGGTGCTGCTGGTGGGGGTGGTGAGTTGGGAGGGCAGGAGATGGTGGATGTGGGTGCAGGCTTGGTGTAGGCTGAGGCCTGCTGTGGGACAGCTGCTCAGGCTGGTGTTGGGGTCGGGTTGGGGGCGTTGGCAAGGGCTCTTGGCTCTGGGCAAGCGGCAGCGCTGTCTGAGGCCTGGGTAGAGGCTCTGAGCGTAGGAGCAGGTGGGGTGTGGCTGGAGCCTGAGCAGGACTGTTCGTTTGGGTTCGAAGGGGGGACGGAGCCTTGGGGACAGGTGCCTGGGGCTGTGGCTGAGGGGGGCCTTTGAGGGGCAGGAGTGGATTTGGGGTGCTGGACGCAGGGGACTGGGGGTCTCTGCAAGTCTCCTGGCTCCTCTCTTGACTCCTCTCTAGACCTGACACCTTGATGAAGCCTGGGCCGCGAGGCTCCTGGCTGCCATTGTTGGAGAGCACATCAACGCCAAAATCTGGAACTGTCCAAAACAAAAGGAAGAAACCAAGATGAAAAACACACCTCCTAAAACAAACAGCGGCAAAGGCATGAAAATCCGAGAAACAAAACTTCGAAACATACATTCATTTACGCTGACGACGATGTGAAGACGTTTCTACCGCGCGCAGCATCTCCTTCATTTAACTCGCTGGACAAAAGGACACGTGCAGCACTTGTCCCTTTGTCTCTAGACTGGTTGAAAACAGCTTTTTTGAACGTTTGTCTACGCACTGATAGCTGGCACACTGAGAAAAAAACTGCAGCAGGATTCCGCCGCAGTCTGTGGATTTACATCTTTATTTGCATATTTTTGCAATTTGTTGGGTTGCTGTTGCCTTTTCTCCCTTTCCTCAAAGTTTGTAAAACGACCTGATGCAAATAAAAACTACACAGTTATTATTTCGTTGGGAACATTTATTGTTCTTTATCACATGCAAACTAGGGTGACAGTAATGACTGTTAGCATGCATTAAAGAAAGAGGCATAAAGAACGTTGCAATAACACATTCAGGGTGACGATGCCCCTTCCATCAAAGGCTCTGTTTGTACTCCTGTGAATTAATCCGGAGAATGAGTGATTATGGCTGTACCATGTTAAAGTCACATAGGACAGTGGATAATAAGCTCCATCCAGGGTATTTCTCTGCAGGGACCTTGTCTGACAGAACAAAGTGCTCAGACATCAGCAGTAAGCTCCAGCAGCAGAGAGGCTCATGGGGGATGACAGCGCATACATAAACTGTAATTAACGTTCCCGCTGCCTCATGGGGGTTTCACGAGGGCTCCTCCTCCCTTCTTCATTTAGCCAGCTAAATCCTCTACCTGACAAAAAGGGTGTAGATGGGTCCCAGTCCTCCCTGGGTGGAGACAGCAACCTGCACTGCAAAGCAGCTACCTGACATAGGGGGCTTCCATCTCCCTGACAAACTACTCCCTCCAGACCAACTCCACTGAGGGGAGGCTAAGCCATCGGGGCTCTAGGAGAACATCCATCATTAGTATTCAAATGCTAAGTGTAGTATTTACAGCCCGAGGTGCATGTGATATTCTAGTTAAGGGTCAGGGGAGGTCATTTCTGGAGCGAGTCCCCGATCAATATGTACAAAAACGATTGACTCCAGGAGGAGGGGGGAGGTCTGCCTGCCAGTCAAGAGATAATATGCATGCTCTGATGCACTCTTGCAAAAGTCTCTGCTTTTGGGAAAATAAAAATAATGTAATGAAGGAATGCAAATGCAGAGGTAACCAGCTCCTGTACAGAAATGAAATGTGTGCTGTTTGAAGTCTCCACATAAGCTCGCGTTTTCTACCCTCGTGTGCATCAATGGACAAGAACGCCCGGCAGCTCTTGCATCCACCCCCCTAATCCATGTCAATCTTCTCCACTTACAAATGCTATTACTGGTCAAGAGAGACTGCTTCTGGCAAACAACTTCACCAAAGCAGGTGATGAGACCAGAAATTCCCAATTCCCAGGTCTCCCGGTGCACCTTGAGGTCCCGGAGGTCCACGGTTTGTTTTGAGAATGTGCTAACGCGCTAAAAAAGAAGGTGTGTATTCTAGTCATAATGAACACTCCAGGGCAATGCAGAGCGGGGAAGAAGAAGAAGAGAGAAGTGTACGCTAGCTTCCCTCCCGCGAGGGTTCATTTGTCAGTCTTCTTCATCCCTGAAAACAAATAAGAGCAAATCCCAACGGGATTCTCAAAAAGTGGAGTCCTGCGTTTCATTGGCATTGCAGTTTCTAACCAGCCTGCGTTGCTTGGCAGAGCAGAAAAGGAGGCCTCCGGGTTTGTGTGCTTTGGCCAGAAAGCTGAATCTAAGTGTAAAGAGGGTACAGGAGGGCTCCGTGAGGGTCAGCTGGCTGAGTGGTGGCCGGAAAGCCTTTCATTACCGCTGAACACCAGGGGACCTGTGGGGGAACGGGCTTAAGGGAGAAGTCATTATCTGAGTGTGAGCCCCGACTTTTCTTCACGCGGTTGAAGTCACACAGCAGCTTGTGAAAATTTGACAGCTGTGGACTGAATGAATTATATTGTGAGTGTATTACCTCTTAATCTAGGTCTGTGTTTAGCCTCGAGGGTTAATAATGCTGCGCACTGGTTGGTTTATGGACAGAAACGGCCACCTGAGTGACGGATGATTCAACCCTAAAGCAACCATCAGGACATGAGGCTTGGCAAAGCGAGAGGTACAACATGAAATTAATTCAGTGTTTGGCCATAACTGCAGTACATCAGGGGCTTCGTTTAGCAGACTGGATTTTAGTGTCATCATCGGATACAGTTTGGCCCACAAAATGATTAGCAAACAAGTGCCAACAACATCATCTTTTAAAAGAGCAACTGGCAGCCCAGCACCTGCCCTTCTAAAAAATACATTAGTCACCAACTCAAGCCAAACGTGTCAGTGTGTGTGTGGGCATGACAGCTTACACCGCCTCTGGAGACATCCTGACATATTGATGGCTGCAGAGACCTCTGCAACACGCCAAGCCTTCGTTTCTTGACCCCCTCAAGTCTCATCCGCCTCAAAATAGCCCCTTGATACATTCTTTACCCTCATTTATCCAATTTCAACCAAGCAGGGGTCGCATGACTCCAATCACACAAAACCAACACATATGGCAGGAGCAACGAGACTAACTACTGTGTGTATCTTACAGTTATAGAGTGAACTGAGGTGAAAAGAAACCACTTTTTGTCCAGCACAGTGGGAATATGCTGGACGAACCTAAAGCGCATTATCAGCTCAGAGGCAGCAAATGATGCAGCTCCTCTGAACCTCACCACCAGGGACTGTCCATAATATCTGGTAGGTAAGGACCATGAGATCTTATGGGATATTAATCCAGTGCAAATATGGCATCCCTGCCATTTGTAAAACCAAAATTCCCCCACAAATTACATTTCAGCAGAACACATAGGTCCTAGATTCATTTTAATCCAGTGCCAAAGCAATTCTTTGCTTTTCATTGATTTGAGAGTGGGAGTGATCTCTATTTTATTTCCTCTGGCTGTCTTTTGTGTCTCTTTCCAAGTGAAATTATGCAGCTGTGGTGGATTTAGTGATCGATGATTCCTTGGCAGAAAATTCAAGAAATGTATCAGCATTTTGCCCCACACGCAGATGGAAAAAGAGAAAGAGTGGCGGTGACAGGCATTACATGCAGACACAGACTGCAATAAGACACACTTCTCTATCTTTAATCAGGCCCAAAAAACAAAGCCTTTACAATAACGAACGCTTCTGCCACATTTATGCCTCTGTTTGCTGTTTCCAAAGCAGCATCAGCACCCGCATTTGAGTGATATCATTTTCAGATGAGACCCTTTCCAGTCAACATTACGACACATCTGGGAATTAATGTCACTAAATTACAGGAAATCACAGACTCTTGTCCCGTGCGAATGTGCTGCATGAAACGCAGATGTTGGGGTGTAATTCTTAAAAGACTCTGGGTAATACTAGTCCCGTGTGAATGGGGCGTATGACATGATGATTGGGTTCAATGAATAGTTGTCCAGATATTATCTTTCTCACTCTATTAGGGTTTTATCCTCCAAAGAACATCCATGGTGGCTGTATTTGCCATGGAAATAGTCGGATTTAGTCTGGTTAGAGTGGCATGTTGGCTTGATGGGTGATTTGTTCTCGACTGCGGGAGTTTCTGTGTGGAGTTTGTATGGTTTTTCCTGTGCTTATGTGGATTTTCTTTTTTCAACACATGCACGTACATGTGGCCCCGCGATGGACTGGTGACCCGTCTGGGTGTACCCCCACCAAAGAGAACTGGGATGGGCTCCAGCAGACCCCTGCGACCCCGAACAAGGATTGAGATAATGGATGTACGGGAAACATTATTGTGTTTAACATACAGGCTGCAGATGTTGCTTTTTTGATTGGCAATCCAGAACATGAAACTTTACCCGATTTGGCCTTTCGTAAGAGGGGGAATGAAAATGTTGCCTCAAAGCTCTCAGCACTTTATCTTTAGCCTTGAAATGTAAAACAAAACAAAAAGAAAAGCGGCCTTTGAAAGGAGAAGCGCTGACAGCTCCAAAACCCTGAGCTGTCTGTCACAGCTGCCAGAGACCTCGGAAGACGCACTCCTTCACCATCACTCCGAAAACTCTTTGCCCTCTCGCTGCCTGATGCTCCCCATCCCTCTTCCTGTTTTGTGACAGTATACAAACCACTCACAGATCCAATTCCTCCAACAGACGAAACTGTTTAACCGCACTTTAACAAAGCCGCAGCGTGACGTCAGTGAATCATAAGGACTTGATTCATTTTGTGAGGAGCTGGTGAGGCAGGATTTGCAGTGGATAAACAATGATGGCCTTGTTGTGAGGGGACTACACCGCCTTTTTTTTTTCCTTCCCAAACATCATCCTGCTTCTTCTCAGCAAAGTGAAAAATAAACAGAGTGAGACAGACTGTTTGCTCAAGTTGAATCAATTTAAATACTCACTGCGCTGAATAAGAATTCATGGCCTTGCATCTGTATGCCTCAGTAAACTGTAATTACAATCAGGATCTCCCTCTGTACTGAAGCTGGGGTTTCAGCAACTGATGAGTAAAATCAGCCTTGGAAGTATTCACTCTCCAGTTGTAAAAGACAATGTTGCCTCTGACCTTAATGTGGAAACTATTTAGTTTAGGCTGCATAATCCTCCTTCTACTTATTTCATTTGACAACAAAATTAGAGTAGTATTTGAGGAGCAGGTGCTGACAGTTGCCTGACCTCTAGAGAGGTGTATACAACACATGTTCCCAGAGAAACTCTGCTCGGTTTATGGTTCTTAATGAAGCCTGTAGTTGCGTTAATGGCAAATATTTTTTAACATCTTCCTTCGTCATGGATGAAAACAATAACCAGCAGGTCAACGCTTTCTGTCAAAGCTCGTCAAGCAAGATAATACGGCATACGACACAGGCTGTTGTGTTGCTTTTTCTGCTCATAAAGAAGAAAAGCAAATATGATGTGTGTCTGCACACATTTAGGAAACCGTTCAGTTACACACTGATGCTGTCGACAGCCCTTCACTTGTTGCGACCTGCGAAACTGAACGTTTATTCGCCTAGAAGAGTCTGTCTTTCTCAGAGGAATGGCCGTGAGTTCATCACATATTTAAATGGGAGCCTGCAATACGTTTCTTAAGACACCCTAACATACTGAGAACTGTGCTGTACTGAATTGTGGGGTTCGTGCCTTAAAACGGTTCATCCAAAATCTGTCCTGAATCTTTAGGCCATATTTAAAATCAGGATTACATGGTGCAGTGGAGTAGTTTTTATGTGAGCCAACGGTTTAATGTTAAGAAATTGCCTACTAAAATGCGTTTAATCTCAAAAGAGCTGGCCCGGCTGTGTGTCTGATGAATATCTAACTATTTTGCCGTCATCACAGAAATGCACCACAGATGTTGGAGGGGCTACACGCTGGCTCCGAGATGGATGATCTATGCTCGGTAGTTTGGAGGGCCAAGGAAAACAATCTCATGCACATAAACCACTGTTACTGGACTGCATGTGTGCCCTGTTACTAGAGTAATACACAGCATGTGTTAGTAATACACAGTGACTAAAGAGCCAATACTGCGGCGCAGAGGTTAGAGGGCTACGCGCCTCGTACAGCCCAAGTTACAGGAGGAAGCAATCGCTGGGTGGATTCATTTTGTTCAGAGCCACAGTGATAGAAACGTCACACCTGCCTCACTTTTTCACCTGGAAGTTTAAAAAGCTGTCACTGGAGGCAGCTGAGATGAACAAACCCCCACCGCCCGCTCATCGTGCCGTTGGCTCGGGTGGCTCATTGGCAGGAGATTCCCACGCGATGAAAGTGCAAGTTCCACAATTTGCTGACTTGGTTAATACCAGGAATGTTAGGAACCAGCCATTGAACCTTCTTTTTTTTTTATTCATATTGTGCTTCATCCTATTCAGGGTCCTTGCACTAATAGCAAGTATCAATGTAGAATCAGGCGTCAATCTGAAATCCATGTTCGTGAAGGAGGGAACGAGCACCCAGAGAAAACTGGTACCAGAGATATCTGCAGTCTGCGTTTGTGACGTCACAGTTTTGCCGGGTTAAAATAAACTCTGCTCTGTTTGATGGTTCATTCAAGCTGCTCTGAGATCTTTCAATCGGTGTCTTTTTAAACCTAACTTTATATAGTTAACCATTTCCAACTAATTACATTAACTACACTTTCTATAACGTCACAGACTCATAATGTATTACTTGGATCTTTAGAGCACAAACCTGGTGCAGATCACACAATGAGGACGTAGAAGACATGCTAAGGAAAAGAGTTAGTTAGACTTGCACTCGTGCCTCATGGTTTCAGTTCACAGAGGAGCCGCGATGCTTTGGCAGAAACCCTAGCTGGGGAAGCTTTCTCCCTGATCTCATAGGCAAAGCCTCCAGAGAATATCCAGTCTATTAGCTCCTTATCCCTCCCTTCTTCAGCTCTGGATACTTAACAACATTAATCTATCCAGAAGCAGTAACACCACCTTCAGTGATACCGCCTTCTGTCTCCAGAGCATAGGAAAACCTCCCGGTAAGGAGTTTACAGTCCACAAACATACTTGCTGGACATCCCACACATTGAGGGTTCAGGGCACTGGGGCCGGGTAATGATACATCCCCCCTGCTGTGCCTCCAAGACCGTCTGTCGTGCCAGCAGCGCTTTTAAAGCTAGAGCCAAGAAATGTTGGGGCTGGACGTCCCACCATGTGGAGGGTCTTGGACTGGAGCTGTTTTATTAGTGACTCCCAGGGGTGGTGGGGGAAAGGGAGCGGGAAGCCAAACAGAAATAAAGTTGCTGGTGTGGGTGGAGGTGAGCAGGACAGCTATGCTGGCTGTGAGAGTGTGACATGTGTAGTTTTTCAGTGAGAATACCGCAGCATACTGAAACCACCTCACAGTAACACAAACCGCGGCTTTAACAAGCCATGATTGTGCGAAAAGGCCAATACTGGGGGGGCAACGGGGGGGGGTTGTTAACCCACTCTCTGAACATCCATATTTTATGCCTGTCTCATTGGGTTTATGAATTTTGTATAACTAGTTGGGAAGCTGAAGCAAGCGCATATGCAAGTATAAGTAGTGTGTATAAGAGCAGTGACGTCATCGTTCACAGAGTGGGTGGTTAACCAAGTTCTAAAGCCGTGACTTAAAGCACACAGACGCTCTGAGACCGAGATCCTCCGTGAAATGGGTGCAATCTGAGAGAATTGGACTCAGTAAGCCAGTGAATGTGCTGAGCTCCCCTGACAAATGCAAAGCCATAGAAGACCAGCTGCCAAACCACAGAGAACAAGCACTTACACATGTTTACACTATGACAGAGTGAAAGAGCCAGATGGAGGAGCAAAGTACATGAGTGACAGAAGAAGCAAAAAAGAGAAAAAAAGAGAAAAGGAAACTTGCTCCGGCCTGCCTCCTACCTTTTCTAATATCCATCTGTGCTCCATTCACACTGTCTGATGGAGGGAATGTACTCCGTTTCCTTTCTCTCAACGTATAAAAGAGCTATTTACTAACAAAGCGCTGAAGTGAACGTGTCCTTCCACCCACAGCAGCTCTTATTACAGCTGTTCCTGTAATGGCTCTTAGCTGCATCTGTGTCCCGCACTCACCCTGACAACATGTGGAAAATCTCCGTGCCTCAGACACACACTTGGGACCGACGTGTTTCGTCACCTTCCTCCCAGAGCCATACCCCCTCCATCGCCACCTTTATGTGCACACGAGGATGTAGCAGTGGGATCAGTGGCAACAGGGTGTCTCATTTCTAGCTCTCGTTTTCAAGAACAAATCTTTATATATCCCTGAAGCTGTGAGGTCTGGCTGGAGGGAGCGTAACGGGAGAACAGCTGGGTCAGGGACTCGATGACGGCCACGCTGGCACAGGTGACCAGGGGAGGGGCCGGTGGAAAGCTGGCCAGGCTTCTCCAGCCAGGGGGGTCTGTGCAGGACAGGTCTCACGGGGATACTTCATGCTGGCAGCTGACAGATTCTCTGCAGGTTTGGCTGTCATACCCGGGCTCACTGAGGCTTTGAAATAACAGTAGCGTGTAATGTGTCAGATCCATCTAGTCCACAGCAATTGGTCAGCACACCCACTGTCACAGTAGTTTAAAGCTGCACGGAGAAAATGCAGCTGTGGAACAAACCAGACCATTTGACCTTAAACATGTCACATGCACATAAAGCAGCGGGTGGGACTTCTCTCCGCGTTTCATACCTCCACCACTGTGGAGTGAAAAGTGGCAGGTGGCCATTTCTTTTTATTGTTGTTTGTTAAGGGAGCAGTGAGGCTGCTAGAAAGTCTGCAACATCTCAGCTCGACAGTCAGGCATGTCGGTCCGGTACCATTTTCACCTCATGTATGCGCTGCTTTAATCATATCAGGCCGACCTAAACACTGTTGAAGGCTGTGGGGAGAATATCACAGTCCATTACGATCAGCAGCAGCATTTAGTAAAGTCTTCACTCCTCTCGCTGTGCTGATAATGGCCTTCAAATATATGGAAATTTAACAAACTAACTGCCACCTGTACATGTTGCAGGACCTTGCTGCACTAAACTTATAGGACGGAATAATCTTCACTTTCAGAGTTTCTAAACACAACTGGGTGTATGGTGGAGGACGTATCATACCCCACTGATCCCCAGCGTGCAGTCTTCCTCTGTGTTTCAAAGGTGCATTGCTGCATTTATACACTTTTTACCGCCAATAAACTTTAATCTACGAGGCAGCGTGAAACTGGCAGGAAAAATGTGTTTCAGCATCTAAATGTGGGCAAACGGACAATATGAGGTTGTGGAGGACCCATCATAGGAGCTTTGCTCCTTAAAACTGTGAGTGGTTCATAAGTCCACACTTTGAACAAAAAAAAAAAAAAAAAAAAAAGCAAAAGTGATTTCCCCCCAAAACAGCAACAACTCTTGTGTTTTTTTTTTACTCCGCTTATTTTCTTTGAGCTAATTTATGTGCCAACATCTCAGTAGCACAGCAGACCACAAGTCAAAACTGTGTTTGGGCACAGGCTCTGAAAATAACCGTGTATACAACCTATAGGCTTGTTTATGTGTCTAAAGTTTCTTGTAAATGAAACTAAACTCTTAATGCATTTAACTGGGTCCATGCAGGAGGTGAGTTTATTTCAGTCAGAACTAAAATAAATAAGTGTAAAAGCAACAAATGCGATCTGAGAATAGAAAGACACTCAGGATGTGTGTCAGCACAACTCGAGCATTTCACAACACCCTGACTTGCATTGCAACACGTGTTTCTTGTCAGTCATTGTGGCACCTCCGTGAAACCAAAGACAATCATCTGCATAGCCGACAGACTTCAAACGCAGACATGCTTATTCTCACTTACATTCTCATAAAACACACACACACATCCATAAAAGCCCTCTCCTCCCTCTCACACACATTTACACTCAGTACTCTACCCGCCAGTCGGTCCAAATGCCGTCTTGGTTGGGAACACGGTCTCTTCGTTGTCTGAACCTGTTCGGTTTTGGCTTGCCTTTCATAAAGCCCCGTCAGCTTGTCAGCCAAGCTTAGTAGGCCGTACCAAATCAGTCCATGGGGACTTGGGGGGGGGCGACTCCTAATTGTACAGCTGCCTCTGCTGGTGTGATAGACAACCTTTGCTTTTTCTCTTATTTTCAAGACTCTACAGCAGCATTAAGGGGTGTTGACGCTTTGCTTCGTCAAGTAGAAAGGTCCTGCTTTTGGCTCTTCCCCTCAGTGTCCTCAGGAGGAAGAGTTCTTCATCAGAGAGTGACAGCTTGAGCTGACACACTGACAACCACTGTGATTTCGCCGGGGGAGAGGCAAGGATGGCTGGAAAGAGAAATCTGTCCCCAGAGTGTCATCAGTCTGGCCCTCTTTCACTCTCTCAAAGGGGGCATTTCGTTTTACACGTTACACGCATCTACGCTGCACAATCGGGCGGTCTGCAAGGATCACATTCACTGCAGCTTGTACTTGGCGTTAAAACGAATCAGGAAAAACTCCAGTGAGGGTTAATAGCATGAATGCAAGGATCAAATGTCTGAAATTTGGTGGCGTATAAATTTGCATGTAGCTTTTCGTCTTCATAAACCCTACTGACATGCCAGAAGCAGCCAGTGTGTCTCTCTGCGTGTGTGTCAAGTGCTGTGTCATTACCCCTTTGCTCAAGTTTCACTGCAGTCAGATTAGTGAGACACCCGGGGCCAAAACGAAGACGGTAATGGCCGTCTCTCTTCTCCAAACCACTATGACTTTCATCCCTACTTCCCTTTTGCTTGGAAATGCTGTGTGGTCTGCTGGTGTGGTGGCAAAAGTACCCATCGCACACAAAAAGGGAAGCAGGACGATTAAACCAGGCCTAAGTTCTCACCATCTCTTCTCGGCTCACAGCCCTCTCTCTCTCTCTCTCTCTCTCTCTCTCAGGAAACCTCAGAGCAGCCACATCAGCGTGCTGTTTAGAATAACACCACAAATTGGCTGAGGGCTGTTGGCAAGCTTCACTGTGATGAGCTATGTCTGTGGGACTGCGATACTTGGCAAGGGAGGGTTAGTGTAGGGGAAGCTGGTGAGGATTTAAGCTGTTTATTTGAACTGTGCCATCGTCCCAACAGTCAGCTGCCTCCCTTCTCCCTCGTCAAGCCCCAGAGCTTAAGGTAGGATTGTGGTGTTGGTGGGGAGAGAAAAACTTGATATCTCCCTTTGGGCAGAAGCTGCGCTGAGCTTGGGTTACTTTAGGGAAACAATGCAGGCTCTGTCCACAACCTCCTGTGAAGACAGGGGCTCAGACAGGCTCGCTAGTGCCAGGCTCGGCTGGGGGATTCGTGCATCACAACGCCGCGCTGCACATTGTCTGAGCGCAGGGTTTAGAGAACCTCCAAGCTTTGCCTCTAAATGGCCCAACAGAGCGTCCGTCTCAGCATGTTAAGAGCTAAACCAGACGTGGAGCCCATACCGGCGCAACGGGCTGTTTGCTCTTGGCTTGAAAAGCCCCTGTTCTGGGATTTTGGTTTTTGTACGACAGTGTTTACAGTAAAATCTGACATGTGGAATAAGGAGGGGATGCTTGAGCACTGAAATCAAATAGCTCCCTCCAGAAGCATCTTAATCTGTAACAGATGGTGACACTCTGAGGGACGTGGATGGGTTTGGGCAGGCTTCTAAGAACAGTGGGCAGAAGCCTGTGATGAAGAACCAAAGGATGGTAATAAAACTGAACATTGTGCTTTTCGTTATATCTCCTTTAGATCAAGCGCACATGTTTTAAAATATCATTTCCAGGACACCAATCTAACTTTAACGTCCCCTCCCCCCGTTCCTCTCAGACGTAACCGTCTCTCTAGAGAGCAAGCCCGACACAAGGGGGTGATGTTGAGCCAAAGGTCTGGCCGCCGCGACTTCCCCGTTCACCTAACGCCTGACTGAGTGGAGTCAGTAGACTGTGGTGAAATAATGAAATGTGGGCTGCAGCAAATGAAAGCTGTGCAATGTGTGTGCAGAGCAGAAACACATGCGAGGGATCTGTGGACTAGTACTAACAAACCAGGATCTTGCTCTGTAGTCCTCTCTAATCTGCCCTGAGGCTCATCAGGGCTTTATTTCTGCAATGCATATTTATGAGAATCAGAGAGGGCGAGAAGAAAGAGGGGAGGGGGTGTGGGGTGTGTGGGGGGTGGGGGACTAACCTCTTCTCTTGTGGGAGCAATTAAAGCCTTGCTTTCATCAATCCTGATCAGAGTCTCCGTGCTCTTGCTCTCTCTTAGCTTTCCTGGCATTACAGACCGTGCTTATACTTTCACCTCCCTCGTCTGACATTACAAGTGGACGAGAAGACGGAGACTCCATCTGAAATCTACCCTCAAACCAGCAACACAGCTGGAGAACCAACACTGGATTCCGAACTTCTACATCCTGGGTGCCGTCAGTGACGGCTGGTCACCTACGCTGCAGCAGTGGCCCATTAATTTGATGTGGAAGAAAACTAACTCGAACATGGGAGCAGCTCCCCAAAGTGTCTGAGGAACCCCACAAATATCTGTAATTGAATTATTTTTAAACAAATCCATTACTACTTCACGCTGCTCAAAGCAACACCAGCACCACAGGGCTTAATCATTTCACAGTGTATCTACTTATCTGCTGTGTTAATCTGTTTGAACCACATGTGTCTGCACTTCCAAGGCAGATAATCGAGTTATTCTCCGAGTTATTCTCCAGAACTAACATCTGCTTGCTGGAATTAGATCACAGGGCTACAACAGGGAGTGAAGAAAGACCTCGATAAGTCCGAGGGCAGTCTGATGCACCTGATAGATCGGGGCAGAAGTGTGAATCGTTCCAAAATGGCACTCCTGCCCTCATGCACACACGCAGACACACACACCCACAAGCTCATGCACATGCACTTCTGAGGCACCAGGAGGCCTCATTAGGCGGTGGGCTCTCTCTTCTTCTTTGGCAATGTCACCTCAGCCGCAGGGACCAAAGACTGACACAGGCATAATTGGCCCGAACACACCAACGGCGCCCTGGGAACTGCTGGGTCCTGATAAGTGGTCTGCGCGTGCGCATGAGCGTGTGCGTGTGCGTGTGTGTGTGTGTCTGTGGTGCTTTGACCCTGTTAATGCTGCACAGTTGGCAGGAGAGTGGCTAATGCCACATTGGATCAGTGGATGGTAGTGGTGAAGCGGGGAGGATCTCTCCTGGGATGAGGAGAGTGCTGCTGTCAACACCTCCACCCTCAACTCACTTCCACCACTTAGGCATCTTCAGTGTCAACATATGACAAGGTGACAGTAAAACACCTCAAAGAAAGGAAGCTTGCTAAAGTTATTCATTTATTTTCTCTAAAAAGAAACTTCAGACCTCTAGACGGGTTTAGTCAGAGGAAAATATGGAGATTTTTCTCCCTTGTGAGTAAAGATGCACTAATCCACTGTTTTTGTCAGTTATGATCCAACTCTGATATCTTCTGATAACTGATACCGGTTCCAATATCAGACTTTCTCAGTGTAATAAGTGTAAGGTTAAAGTTTATAGTAAAACAGCAAAAGAAAATACACACGCAAAAAAGTATTACATCTAAATGTATGTAAGTAACTTTAACTAAACTGTACTTCTGTAAGGTTTTGAAATCGAATATTTGAAATAGATGTGCAAAAACAGTAAAAACTATTTTATGTTTGGGAGTGACGCTGCCATCCAGTTTGGCATTTAGTGAATTACTGGGTTTGGATCTGTCCCATCTCTGAACAAAGCGTGTTAACATTTGTTCCTAAAACATTGGCTAAACAATTGCAAAATACATCCCCGGCTGACCAGAGACACCCCTGTCGGAAGGAAAGGCACGTACAGTATAGAGTTGCTCACCATCCGGGCCTGACTGGCTGCTGAGCCGCCACATACCTCACTGTGGCAGACGCAGGGGGGCTGGCAGGAAATCTAAAGCCTTTCACTTTGATCTCTGGAGTTCAGCCCATTTAAATGTTTGTGTTTGAGATGTAGATCTTTAATTTTGGCCTGATGGGTTCCAGGCTCTTTGGGTTTAGCGTGGCATGTCGGATATAGGAGTGTTTACACAGTCTCCCTCCAGCTCTCCTGCTGCTGAAATAAGTGCATTAAGATGGATGGATTTACTTAGTCTCTAACCTCAGGGACTGAGTGAACAAACTCTCAATGACCTCTTTGTGCTGCAGGAGAGGATGGAGGGAGTCTGGTCTGCACTGCTGTGTGAGCGACTGTGTCCTCAGCACCAACGCACCCATTCACAGCCTCCTCCCACCAAATCTGTGGTCTCTTACGAACGTATTCAATCGACTGGAGTTATTTGACAACATAAACTTTTTTCTATCTTTGTGGGAATACAGTTTTTGTCCAAAATCAATTCGCTGCATTCATCAAACCCCTCCACCTTTCAAAAAAAACAACAACCAAAAATATCTAAAATATCGCGTATATGAAGTCCTGCTCGAGTCTGAACATAAGACTAATTTAAAGTCAATAATCGAATGTGACAAAACGTTCGCTTGCACCCGCGCGTGGGACTAATGAGCTGCAGCCAAGCATTCAGGTGAGATTTTGAACTATGTACAAGTGCAAATGTTGCCATTTTTCATCTTCCGCGCGGGCTGACCATTGTTTACGACAGCAAAGCCGTAAATCAGCCAGAGCTTCCCTTGATTTGTTAACCTTTGTTTGGCCGTGTCAGCAGATGAGGTATGGCTGGAGCGGCTCCTTTCATGGCCATGAAATACGGCTTCTGTCTCTAGTCCCAGCCACGGGCAGTTCCCTCTGAGTAGCACAGGATATTGAGCTGCTTTTCCCCCTTAGATGTGCACTAAATGCTCCTAGCAGGGGACTGTTAACCAGAAACAGCAAAAAAAAAAAAAACGACAAGAGGAAACTGCTGGACCCGTTTTTGCATTACTAACAGTCAAACCCTTTAGATCCTTGTCTTATTCCTCAAAGCTTGCATAGATGTTGAATATTAAAGGAGAATATTGATTTGGACCAAGATGCTGCCTGAGTCAAAACAAGGTCTTCCTCCAGCAGGTACACAAGGACCTCTTTGTGACCTTGCAGACCCTGTTAGGCAAACGGAGATGGTCCTTGACTGCAGCCATTTCTCAGAACGCACAAAAGACCAAAAGCAGCCAGGTCATCTTTCCACTGTGCATCAGGTCAAGTTCCACTGGCAGCCTTGATTTCTTGACACACAAACCCAAACAGACGGCTGAGGTCAGCATGAGGGCGCTGCAGGGAGCCCGGGGCAGTAAACCAACACGGACGCTGTGACGGGCCAGCTCTTTCTTTCCAGTCAAGTGAATGAGTTAGGAAGCTGCCAGGGTGATTTGTGGCGTGATTGTTGCTCTCTATATCACTTGAGATTACAGCAGGTGGCGGCCCACAGCCTGGAAGCACACATGGCTCTAACAGCAGTCCTCCTCTCAGGAAACAGAGAGAGAAAACAAGCCCTCAGCTCCCTCCCACGCAGCAGTAATATGCTCGCAGGCAGCTTTGCTGCCAGCAGAGCTCTCTACGACAATCCAGGGAGCTCTTCAGCTCTGATATCTGCCACAAAAGTTCACCTCCGCTTCTCTCTTTCCACAATTTTTTTAAACAATGCCATCAGCGCTGCAAATTACACCTTCCACATGGCACATTATTCCCTCCCCTGGTGACAGACGTGATCAAGTCTGACACACTCCACTAGTGGCGCTCTTCACGCCGGCGTCAGCCCTGGGCCTGGGTCGCGCCGCTTCATTTTCACATTAACTCCAGCAGAGCGCGGTGAAATCAGCCTTGTACTGGGGGGGTGAGAATCACTACACAGCGCACTTGAATTCACCCCCGCACTGAACTCCGTCTCACATCGCAGACGCAGCTGCAGGAGATGTCTCAGGAGGGAAGTGATTCTCTAATTTATCTGCCAGATGAATTCTTCAAAAAGAAATCTCATGTGCTCCTTTGCTACACGCTCAACCCACAAAATTAAGTCATTTCAAATTAGGGTTGCAAAATTCACGCCGTTTTCAAAGTTGAAGTCTTTCTGTAAGAATTACAGGGAATATCTGGGAATAAACTTGAACTTTCCAGACAAGATTACAGTTCAGCCTGTAACTGGGAACTAAAAAGTACCTTTCATCTTTCAGTATATTTGTGGTTGAAATAATCAGATTTAAAGCCAATTCTGTTCAAGTTTTACGCTGTTCTACCATCAGTCACATGAACCGCTAATAACCCTGCACACGACATCAGGACTACTGAAAACACAATATTTGATTGGAACGACTGTACTAAAGTAAGTTTTGGTTATTTTACTGGAGTAAATATAGTTTATCTGTGGAATTAAAGTTTAACAACAAATGCAAAATGAATTTAGACGATAAGCTAGACAACAGCTGCCTCAATGTCAGTTCATTATGTGATGTTTTTATTATTTTTCTCTAATCTTATTCCACCAAAATTACCATGAATCACACCCCAGCTATTTCCTTCATCCAATAATAATAATAGTATATTTTTTTAAGTCAGTGGAATACAGATTTACAGTTTGTGTTGATCAACATTAATCCATTTTCTGTTTGTTCCCTGGAAAAATGCATTAAAACTCAAATAAGTTGAAGTCAAATGTTCTCTTGAACAAATGCCTGGCGTTGCATGCATGTGTGCATGTGTGCATGTGTGCATGTGACCAAAAAAACTCGCTTGCTCATGATAAAACACCCTGATTTTCAAATGAATTCTGTAAATACCCCTAAATTGCCACAGCCTTTCCAAATTGGAATATTTTGAAACTTCCCCAGCTAAATTTTCCATGGAAGGTTTCTGGAAACTTTAGGTTGCCAAGAAAAATATGAACAATTCATAGAGATTCTAATATCATTGTATGTATAATAGAGAATTCTTTAGTTTACAATGATCATTGTTTTAGTTTCAAGTCAAACTGTGAATTCTAAATTAACTCATCTATAGGTGCACACCGACTCAACCGCTCACCGAAGACACAATATTCCGGTTTACCTCTGACATAAATGACACCGCGGAGCATTTCAAATGTCACCCAGTATTATCTTAATCTTGCTGCCAGGCAACAATCGGCAAACAACACAGAGCCAGCTTTGTCGCCGCTCCTCATCGAGCGACTTAGCCGAGTCGCTGACAGCATGGATTGACAAAATCTTACAGGATGGGAAAATAACCAGGTGACAAGATAGCAGCGCCCTTGGACCTGAGCTTTAATCATTTGATAGATCTGTCTGCGGGCCTTTGTGGGGACGCGCGGTGCTGGTCTCAGTTCGCTCCCTGGACAGGAGTCACAGCGCTAATAAGGTCTGGAAGCAGCTTAGTCTCCAGCGTAGCAGCCAATAGACTGCACCCCGGCTTTCTGACGGGCGCCAGCTCTCAGGGGCGGCGAGTGAATCGGGTTAGCTCGCCGACACCTGCAGGTGCATCGACAGCCGAAGTAATTAGTGATAACATTTAATGACTCTTGGCTAATGAGATCCATTCCTGGGCAAAGTGAACCCAGAGTGAGCGGAAGCAAGGAGAAAAACAGCAAAGCAATCAAGACCCGGCGCTGACTTCAGAGAACCGGCCGGAGCTGAAGCCCCACACGAGGGAGAAAAACAAGTCAACGTGTGAAAATACAGGAGCAACGTGCTCATGGGGAGGTTTTTGAAATGTGCAGAAAATACTGTAATTACTGAGAAGGGGAAGACGGCAGAGGATTAAGATGAAGGAGCAGCGCGGTGCCTTGAAATGCATCTTGCGTTACTCTGGCTCATTTTCAGTCTCAGTGCACAGCTGATAAGAAAAAATAAATAACTAAATAAAAGCTGAAAAAACTGAAGTGAACGGAGTCAGTCAGGATGAAAGCTGCCTTTTTCTTCCTTTTACCCTCAGTTAGTCAGTTTTATTAATAATATTGAGTTTTACTCATGTATTTTACAAACGTATAACATGATTACATATGAATAACAATAATAGTAATATCCTGTTATAAAAGTGTCATTTTAAGGTTTGATAAGTATCAAAGCATCTCATCGCCACTAAAGTTTATTCTTCCATAATTTAATTTTACCAATTTATACTACATATTACTCTGAATTATGAATGATCAAAGATCAATAAATAACCATTTTCTTCTGCATGAGGAAGCTTATTTCAGCTGCTGATCATTGTTTTACTATGAAGCTTAGGACACTCAGGAACATTTTTGTAAGGTTTGTATTAATGTATTAAATGTCTAAACATTTTTCCTTTCATACAAACGAGACGGTGCACTAATCAGAAAACAAATAAAAACGTATTGCACCTGCTTTTGGGCAAATATTGATGTTGATCACCCTGCAAATGAACCTCCTCTGTTACTTGTTTTCAGGGCAGTTGCTCGTCAGTGTCTGGTTGCATTAAAGGCCTGGTAATCCCCTCCCTAAAAAAAAAAAAAGAAAAATCTGCCGACTCCTTTGAGCCCCATCTCAGCCTCCATAAAAATACCACAGCTCTTTGCTCTGTGTGCACCTGTATATTTTTATTCGGCTTTTGCAACGGTGACATGCATTAGCATATGGCAGGAGAGGAGGAGGGGATGGAGATGGTAAAAGAAAGAAAAGAGGGCATATTTAAATGGAAATAGGGGCCAAGAGAGTAGTCTATCGTGCAGCAGAGAGAAGGCATATTTTGTGTACTGTTTCCCAAGTCAGGTCTTTTCATGGCGGGGGAGAGAGGGTGGCCCTCTGTTGATTTAGGCTGCACAAAGGAGGCCTTAATCCTTTCAAGGGATCCAAATAGTCCAAAAAGGAGCATGTTCAAAAGGAACCCTCCCTGTCAAGCATGGCCATTGAGCTCTCCAATGCATGCCACAAATCAAGCCCGGAGAGAATCAAAGGCTAGAATGTGGGAAATGTGGATGGAGGTCTGCACACACGAAAGTGCAGGGACACGAGAAATAGTGATGGGGGTGGTGGTACAAGGGTCTATCATCAGCAATCTGCCTCATTTCAAACACAGCCCCGAAGGGGTCATAACCCTCGCCTCTGAGCCTCCCTCCTGCCCTGCGTGGAAACTCCCCCCCATTACAGAGGAATGTCCATTCACGCGGGGCACCTCCATTATCCCTGAGCCAGAGAAAATGGGGCTGCTTTTAACAGCAAATTAGTGACTTGATAATGAGGTCACATGTGGTGTTGGCACTCTGAGGCCATAAACAGATGCCTCTCCTGCCTTCACTTCACTCCCCGCAGCTTTAGTGCAATATCCTCTTCCTGCTCGGGTGCAGATCTGTAAACCAAAAAAAAAACCCCCAAAAAACCCAACTGCTTTTCGTCTGATGCTACACACACGTACCCACAAATGCACATGTGCATTTGTTTTATTCGAAGGAATTTGAGTTATTTATGGGTGTCTAAATGTCATTACAGCGCAGAGAAGCAGTTCATCTGCGTTCGACTACTACAGTAAACTGTTTAAGGTGTGATGGATATGACGCAGTGTAAAAAATGACAAAACAAACATGTGGGACAACGTATACACAATTAAAAAAATACAAGACCAAACAATGTACATCAGTACACTCACATTCACAACATCTCAAAGGAAAAACAAGAACATCTTTACCTTTAACTCCAGCTGTGCTGAAAAATTTCTCTGAACTGGCATCGGAAACCTGGAAAAGAGGAAAACGCAATGAGCAAAATCCCATTAAAGCCAGAGCCCAGATCTTTAAACAAACCCTAACCCATGCATTATTATTATTATTTCTTTTTTTAAAAACATAAATTCAACTATGCCTTTTGCTGAGACGGAAATAAACCAAGATAAATGCAACACATACTACTAAAAATAATAAAGCAAACTGCATTACTGCATGGAACACCATCTATTTAGAGACATATTTATTTGCAGGATTGTTTTCCCCTCAAAGCTTTATTTTTATTGATCATTATCGGCATAACCTTGACATAATAATGAAAACGAGACATAAAGCTAAAACAAAACAAGTGGTTCGTCCTCTTTGCGGCCACTTGGTGGCACTATTGCTCCGTGACAAAGCAGCCAGTTTGCTTAGACCTCAAAGCAGCAGCGTGTTGAAACAGAATATGCAGTGATGGGATTAAAACCTGCATTAACAACAATGGGCACATACAGTAGAAAAACGTCAGGGATTAATTTTATTTCAAGGATGAAACTGAGCTAAATGTATATTATGTTCCCAACTAAACAAATGTTGAGGAGAATAAAAGCGGAACAAGAGCCGCGCAGCCTCGCATGGGTCTGACAGCATTCTCTGAAGACAAATATTCTTTAATAATTATAATTACCGCCACACTTTGAACCAGAAATATTATTAGAGCTCTTCACTTTCAGTGGAAATGTATATTTTCTTGTGACGTTATAACCTGAATGACTGCAGCATTCAAAAATATGCGCCTCCTGACAGCCTCTAGTCGTACGCGCACGCATGCCATCTCCGTGTATGGCAGCAATACTTGACATCAGGTGAAGCGAAGCATTGTTACACATTCTAAATAAAAATAGGAAATAATCCAAATTGACAGAACATTTTATTCGGACATCTGTGATAAATAAGATATTCGTTCATGACTCTAACCGACTAAGTGTAAAACATGAAAAGCTGAGAACAGTATTGCAGCCATCAGGGTACATCCATGCAGACTATTTTGCAACATTTTCATTAAAAAATTAGACGGTTGTGTGAGGAGAGGCATACCTCTGATTTGGCAAGATTGGGAAGAAGAAAATAAAGTCGGGAATTACTTTCTCTGTTTGATTAATACGGTCCCGTTCACATTCTGCTTTTCAAATAATATAATCCACGCAAGAGGCGGCGAAGTCTACTCCTTTTAAACCAAGAACAGCCATGCAGAGAGACAAGAAGCCTTTCCAAGGAGGGAAAAAGATCCAAAGCCGTTCAGGGCGCTACGGTGCCTTTTGGACAAAGGGAACCATGTGTCTCGCCAGGAGAGCTTCTGCAACAGGACTGAGGCGGCGACAGGAGAAAAAAATCCCTTGATCCGCTGTTCTGTCCTTGCTGCGGGAAAAAAAACTATCTATCTGTGCTTTTTCACAAATATAATCCGCGAGAAGTAACAAACAGGATCCAGGAGGGTTTGCATGTCCGTGAGCTCAGAGGGGCTGCGTCCGAGGGAGCAAACCAATCCAACAAAGCGCACGGCCAGTTTCCTCTGAAGAGACAGAAGCAAACCAGGCACTGAGAAATACAAGAAGAAAAAACAAAATATAAGAAAAGAAAAGAAAAAAAACGACAAGGCACAAGCCTACTGTCGCTGCGCGTCCGGCTGCAAAACCTGTCGGGTGTGATCTCTCTGACAGATCCCGGTCACGGGCACGCAGGAATCTTTCTCCATCCGCTTACAAGAACCGGACAAACTCCCATTCATCCAACGACTGGCTGCTCGAGAGCTGCTGCTGCTGCTGCTGCATGCACGCCCGGGTCCTCCTACTTCCTGATTTCCAGGCGGACGTGGGTTCAACCTTAGAAACGCACCTTCAGACGAAAAAAGCCGCTCGGGTTTTTGCGGCTTCCAAAAAGCTTGGAACTGGAACGCGAAGGCGCACGTCGACGCATTTACCTTTTGCGTAAACGGCGCGCAAAAGGAGAAAGAGCGTTGCTCCAAAGACACATAAGGAGGGCAGTGAGCGAGCGAGCGAGCGAGAGAGAGAGAGAGAGAAGGAAGAAGAGAGGGAGGGCAGAGCAGGGGTAGAAAGATATTCTTTCACTCCATACAGAGTGAGATGATGTCAGCCGCTAATGAATTCCCCAGCAGGGTGCTGCTACCGTGAGAGGAGGAAAAACAAAACGCTCCTTTATGAGCAGCATGCACCTCCTTGCAACCCACAGGCGCTGTCTTCCAGTTGTGTCAGCTCCCACTGCACTGGCCTGAAGGGAGGTCAACTGGAAATCTTAAACACTTTGGGTCATTCAGTTTTCAGCTCTCCTCGGCCCACCCAGATAGAATGAAACCAGATTTTTATGTGTGTGTCTGAAATTGCAAAATAGTTCGTGCCTTCAGATTTAAGGTGTCATAACATTCTGCAAACTGCCACTGCAGACCAGAAAACAATATTTGTCTGGGAGGCGCTCGTCCCTTTTTGCTGCAGACCCCTGCAAGTCTAATGGTGGACATGGCTGGAAAATCCTCTTAACACTGCAAACCCTTGAATCTTACAGCTTGTCAAATGAGCATTAACCCACTGGCTGGGAGGTCAGTGGATGTAGAATAGAGACACTTTACAGAAGTCTATCCCTGCCAGCTCTGCCCAAGAAACCCCAGACCAGAAAACAGACTTAGCTCATAGCTGAGGAGCTAATCCTTCTCTCGGTAACGGGGTAGACCGAGGGTCTGGTGGTCGGGTGGCTGGGATCAGCCTTTTAAACAGGAGGTCATGGGAAATGGGATGTGCAGCTGCCTGTGTGTCATAATGGTAAAACAAATCTTTGCTCAGGATGAATGGCGCGCGACTCTGCTCCAAAATGTGGACGGTCTCTCAGTTTTCTTTAATTAATCTACGCTTTGCAAGACTGTTCATATAAACTGATGGCATAAGGAACAAAGAAGTACCACGGGGCAGGAGTGGGGATGGGTCTCAGAAACCTGGAAAAGTCCAGCCACTTGGCTGAGCTGGTCCGGTCCGAGAAGGTCAGGCAGAAAGAGCAACGCATCAGCTGCTCGTCATATCCTGCAGACAGGTAACTGCACCGAGTCTCTTCAGCTGATGAAATAATAACAAACCTCCAACTCTGCTGCTGCTCACAGGCATGGAAGACCTTTTCAACAACTTCCAGTGAAATAATTTAGCTCTGCACTGCTATGATTCATACATCTGTTAAAAAAAAAGCAATAAATCATACCTAAACGAGTTACAACTCTACAAACTGCAGTTACATGAAATTAGATCACATGGATTCTTATGCTTGAAGCTGTGATTGCACCGACACATCAAGAGTGTCGTGGCCTGACTTCAAAAGCATAACAATGCTGTTTTCAGGATTTAGATGCCTGCTGGTGACAGAAAATGGTCACCAGTCATTCTGTAGGGCCTGCCCCGCCGCGGCCGCCGCCGCCGCCGCCGCCGCAGCGGCAGCGGCAGCGGCAGCGGGGCAGGCCCTACAGAATGACTGGTGACCAGCTGCAGCTCTCCATTTATACGGTCATTATCAGATTTGAGAAGGCCCTCACGTCTGTGATTACCGCCCCGCTACAGAACAATTGGCGTCCACATCTCACACCGCGTTATTTTTAATTCAAATGAAATGCTGACAAAGATGAGAAAGCACATTAAAATGAGAACCCAGCGCAAATTCACATTCAAAATTATTGTCTGCAAGAAAGATGCGGCGCTGAGATCAAACACGGAGTCTGGAAGTGGCTATGGATCTCTGTAATTGCTGTCTGGGCATGTTCACGTTCTATCTATAGAGCGTCAGCTTTACGCTGACATTTTGTCATCTTTTATTCTGTTTTGTTGGATGCTGATTCTCTGCTTCAAAGAAACCAGAAGCATGTTTGTCTCATGAATCATGGTTTGATTTTACAGGAACTCTCCTCAATTACAATCACAGGGGACTGGTTTGGCTTATGAGCCTTCCTGCCATTACGCCAAATCTCCTCTTGATTAAAATTTTACTGATAAGAGCAACACGAGTGCTTGCAATGTGATATGCTAAAAGCTTTTTGTACAGTTGCCCATTTATTCAAAGAATCTCAAAAATACATCTCGTGTATTAAAAGTGACATTTAACAGAGGTATTGAGTGACGAGGAGAAGGAAACTCATGTAGAAACAGCTTCACCTCATTACTAAATGTCAGGAAGAAATTATTATAGCACATCTAAAATAGACAAAGCATTAGACGATTTGATGATTTGAGTCCGAGCTAATACTAGTGGTTCTGCGAGGCTGTATTTAAAGGGGGCGTATCCTCTCCGTCCAACGCCACAGCATGCTGCATGGGCTGTACCTCATAACCAAAAGTGGGCTGTCATGAAGATGCTCTTTGAAACACGATTCATGGGAATTTTGACATGTGGATTCAAATGGTTTGCAGGCATGAAGCATGGGGAGAACACGTAAACGCCACATGGTATCTGAACCAAGAACCTTCTTGTTGGAAGGTACCAGTGCCAACAAACAAGCCGGAGAGTAGTTGTAACTGCTAATGTGACAGCTCCACGCCCTTTAAGATCAGTCTCTACTCAGACTCAGATCCGATGACGCTTTCGATCTCTGACTGCGTATAATCCTGCCAGTGAAACGTGAGCGCTATGTCTTTAACTACAGTAATAAATAAAACGAGTAAGTGATTTGTATTTCCTACACACCGCTGATGTGAATAGGTGTCCTAGTACTTGGATTAGATCCCCACTCCATTTGCCTTGGAGGTCGGAATTTGGTGACGATGGAGTTCATCATGTTCCAGTTGGAAAGTCAGAAAAATCACGGACGCTACTCATCGCTAGGAATAATTCAAAACAACGCCCAATGAGGTATTTACAAACTCACATACAAACAAGGTATTAACCCGGCCAGTGGCAGACGGAGGATGGTGAGGGAAAGTGAACTTTCTCCAGCTTTCTTGGAATTCCGACTTTATGAGGGGGGGGCCCGCTTCCAGTTAAAACTTCTTGCAAGGAACCCAGAATTTCATATAAATAGAGAACATCACTAACAGAACGGTAGAAACATGTTTGAAAATTATGCTTCTGAACTACATCTGTTTGGAGTTTTGACCAAAGCACGGCATGGACTTTTCTTTAAGACCTCAGGGGATGGCGTCAACTTATATGTCGCCTTAAAGGTGCGACTACAGAACAGATGTTTTGCCTTACACTAGTGCAAAAGCACACATGGAAAAACCATGTGCATGGTGCGCCCCTGTCTTAAGGCTGAGCAGTGCTCTGAGGTTCATAGAATAGACTCCAGTTCTAATGTTGCCCAAGCTGATGTTTGGTGTCAAGCTGGTCATTTTACCCTCGAATGTTAATGATATACATCATAATATCTGCTAATTAAAAAAAAAAAAAAAAAAGCCAGTGGAGGACAAGTGGAATCTTATAAGCCTGCAGGTGTTTGCTCATAAACCCAAGCATTGAGCCACAAATTAAAATGTTATCTTGATGGTAATGCTGGATGTAAAGTTATTACAGCTGATCCCGAGGGAGACATGCAAGTGTGAGCAGAATTTTATGGCAATCTAGCAAACAGTATTTAAAAGAAGTTTAAATACTGAAGTTTAAATACTGTTCTCTTAGAAACAAGCTGACAGGAATCGTTGTTAGGAGTTGAGCGGGTTGACCTCAGAATGACTGCACGAGACGTGCCGTGGACAACTCGAGTTGTACAGTGGATAATAAATGCAGGGAAGCAAAAACGACAACAAACCCACCGTCTGATTTCACATCGTAACACTTTGATGCTCAGTGGTCGATACAGCGGGCAGCTTTTCAAAAGCCATTTTCTAGGATCTGCACGCGTTTAGATTATTTAGTTGCTAATTAGCAACTTCAGTGGACATCCGGGACTCATCCAACGTCGATTTAATGCACTTTATTGAACAAAATTTCAGCTAAAATTTCAGTACTTAGGAAAACTTAAATCCCTGTGATGGACACACGACCTGACCTGGGTCTACCCTGCCTTTTGTCCAAAAGATAGCTGAGAGCCGTGATGCTGATGGATGGATGGATGGATGGATGGATGGATGGTGGGTGGATGGATGGATGGATGGATGGATGGATGGAAGGAAGGATGGATGGGTGGGTGGATGGATGGATGGAAGGATGGATGGTGGATGGGTGGGTGGATGGATGGTGGATGGATGGTGGATGGGTGGGTGGATGGATGGTGGGTGGATGGATGGATGGATGGTGGATTGATGGGTGGATGGATGGGTGGATGGATGGTGGATGGGTGGGTGGATGGATGGATGGATGGATGGATGGAAGGATGGATGGTGGATGGGTGGGTGGATGGATGGATGGTGGATGGATGGATGGATGGTGGATGGATGGTGGGTGGATGGATGGATGGATGGTGGGTGGATGGTGGATGGGTGGGTGGCTGGCTGGGTGGGTGGCTGGCTGGCTCGCTGGGTGGCTGGCTGGCTGGCTGGTGGCTGGCTGGCTGGCTGGCTGGGTGGTTGGATGGTGGGTGGATGGATGGATGGTGGATGGATGGATGGAAGGTTGAATGGATGGGTGGATGGATGGAGAGAAAACTTAAATCCATGATGTGTAGTGGACACATGTGTATCTGAAAATATTTGCTTTTAAAAACCCGTTTAACAACCACTAAACATTTTCACTGTCTAAGAATGAAAAATGATAAATACACTCGTTTAAAGAAGCACAGTTTGAATTTATACAAACATAAGGGAACAAAAAAGTTTTTTTTTATAACTAATAATTGTATTAAAAAAGACAGTATTTTTTATAAATAACACCTCCATGAAAGTGCTAAAACAAAGTGGTTATAATTTGCTTACATTATGGTCAGAACGTTTCAATAATTCTTATAGGTTCTTATAAATCATGATGCACATGTGAAAAAGACAGTAAGTATAAAGACTGGCAGCTTATCACTGGAACGTCATCTTCAACAATGTTCTGATAACTGGAGCTTTCAGAATGATACATGATTAAATATGTACTCTGTGCAGTTTAAAGTAAATGACACATGTTTTACAAGGATGTTTGAAATAAATCCTTGTCTTCTCTCTGATGGGGGGGGGGGTTAGATCTCCCCTCCTTACTTAGATCAGAGACAACCAAATTTATTGCCTGTCTGAGAACTTAGAACAAACCTCAAACTGCACGCGTACAAACCCACACCATTACGCACCCCAGCATCTCCCTTTCTGCCAGCCATTCACAGCGGAGTAGGACTGTTTTGTTTATTTTCATTACTTTACACTCTTATACACAGACATTTTTACTAAAATCATTACATCCGACCTTATCACCCCGAGCCTGCACCAGTTTGTCAATGATAACTGCCTCTAATCTCTACCCCCTCCTGACAAGCAGCGCTGACAGGCCCTTTCTTCCCAGCTCCTCAGACACATAGCCAGACATAAATTAATCTGTCACTCATTGCTAATATTAATGTAGGGATGATACACAGTTTTGCACCCCAACAACACGTGCGCGCACGCACACACAAACACAGACAAATGACAAATGACAAATGCATCTTGCTTTGAAAACTGTAACACAAACTGGGACACTGCAGCATGCTACAAAAAGTGGAAAAGGCTTTTGGAAAAGTTGACAGTCTTTGCTGCTAAAATGCATCAATCAAATCCTGACAGAGAGAATGAGAGATTGGAGAACTTTTGAAGGATGTGACCTATGTTCTGGGGACATTAAGCAAGATTGGCAGACGTGAGGATGAAAACGTCTGTGAGATCCGATAACTGTTCCCTCTAAAAGCAGATCCTTTGTCTTATAACAAAGCGTCCTGGACCCTGAGATATGGAGTCAAATCACGTCAGACAGCTGAGCAGTAGAAAAGTACTTCTTCCGGTTGTTAAAAGCCGTTAGAGACCATGTTATCTGCTTATCCGTATCTGCTTATCTCCCCGTGGCCTCTGAAAACAAGCTCAAGCCATTGGAGTTCAAGATAAATGGCCTGATCAATGGCAGACATTATCTGGATCTGGTAGGCAATAATCAGATTTGGTCGACATTGCGGGCACAAAAAGAACTGGCCTGTCAGCGAGGAGGAACCTGCCGCACTGGCCGTCAGTCTAATACATCCCTGCAGTGGGACTCACTTTGGAAAGCACTGCAGACAAAAAAAAAGAATCTGGGAGATGGGAGACCTTTGTGCTGAAATCACAGGCATTGCTGTGGATGTGGGCTGCAGGCTTCGATGCCGCGGATAATTTTCAGGCCCGTCGATCACTGTCCCCACTTCTTAAACGTATGCAACATCCTGCACGTTAGCCGCAATATTCCCTTCAAATGTTCAACTAATATCAAGGTTACAAAATCCATGCTAAATTACTTTAGAAGGCAAATCGTATGAGTATCTGTAGAAGGTACGTAAGCCCGTTTCAGACATAAATATAAACCACAATGTGATGACCTTGTCAGTCTGCACAAGTGAAAGTTCCTTCAGCAACACGCTGGTCACTTTTGTCTTCATTTTCACTCAAAAGAGAATCATAATTAGAAATTCAAAATTCACTTTTCAAAGGGATTATTTTTGATGTTTGCTTTTATCTCAC
This sequence comes from Xenentodon cancila, assembly GCA_014839995.1. Lineage (NCBI taxonomy): Eukaryota > Metazoa > Chordata > Actinopteri > Beloniformes > Belonidae > Xenentodon > Xenentodon cancila. Next base: position 24,039,393 of record CM026213.1, on the reverse strand, counting down.
GTTCATCAGTTCTTCCCTACTACTCTCCATTCTCCAATCGCCGACCAGAAAAGCGACACTGCAAACAAGAATTAGTGGCGCTTGTCGCAGAACTTCATTGAAAATCTCACGCAGTAAAACTTCATCAAGATGTAGTGTTACTTGATCTTTAAGACTATAACAAAAGGACTGTAAGCCTCCTTTAATGTGACCCCAATTTTCTAAGTCAAGCCGTGCAGTGGAGCCTTATCCCAAAGAGAAACATTCCTGACAGATAAAACACAACACAAAGAACCTCTCGCTTTAATTTTTCTCCCTAATCTACATGTCTTTATGTTTGTGGAGACCCAGCAGACATCCACAACCAAAAAGCTGCAGTGCAGTGGCCCCCCACGGGGCCTCGACTTAATACTAACCAAGAGCAACTGTGCTGGCAGGAATAATATTTTCCCTTTTCGATTCTTTTTTCTCAGCAGCGCAATGGGAGCGGCGAGACGAGGGGAAGCAGGGAGGCAAAGGAGGAGGAATGAGTTCGGAAAGAAGTAGAGACGAAAACAAAACGATAGGAGATGATGAGAGACAGACAAGATGAGGAGGTAGAAAGAACCAAACGGGGGGGGTGAAACAGAGGGGAAAGAAGGAGCCTGCTGTGTCTTTTTAAAAGGGAATGGCTACAGGAAAGCACTGAGGAAATCACCACTAAGGCATTGTATTAAAACCTGTCTGACCCTCTGCAAACCCCCCCGAGCCATTTGCCCAGCTGGGGGATATGGTCAGAGGGATTAGGCCCTCTGAAATGCTCCGTCAAGACCATTCTGTCAGGCACCGATGGAGGCAGCCCCAGCCTCCCCCCCTGAAATCCCCACGCTCCACTCAAACAAGCCCCTTCAAGGCTCTCTCTTTGCTCAACAGCTCCAGAGAGGGGCCAGTGATGGGCTCTCAGGGGAGATACAAGAAGGGGTATGGACATCAAACGCTAGCAGGGTGACAGACAGCAGGGAGGTCTTTGCCTGTCCTCCCACAACCTTCCCCCTGTTCTGTCACTGTCTTCCTCTGTAGTCGCAGTTCCTTTACTCCTAGATTTGCACAAAACCCAAGTACTGAAAGAGAGAATCTGTAATAGAAACAGCTATAATTAAAAAAAAAAAACGACTCCCAAATATCGCACAAACCTCTGTACGTGTTCAAGAGTGGTTTTTCAGGCGATGGAAAGGCTTTTTCTATATTTCCACATGTCTGGCAGGGCTAGATGTGACATAGCCAGACCATCTAAAGTCATCAAAATCTAGTTTCCAGGTGTTTTTGGCCTCATAATTACAATGTAGTTGTTCTATAACATTACTTAATCATTAGAGAGAACTAAGAGAGTTACGCCAAAACGGAGAAAAACACTGTTCAATGGAAACGCGACCCGCTCAGCTGCTCTACTTTTAGTGCAAATTCAGAGTTTTGCTTTTCCTTTGTGAAAAAGTGTAATGGGAACACAACGTCTGTCCATCAACTCTCAGGGCATACACCACCACCACCACCGCCACCACACATGCACCACCCATTATGAAAGGCTACGATTGCATTTTGCAGGGCCGCAGCTTAATGAGGTTGTTGTTGAATCTACAGCAGTTTAAGTCATTTTGAGACAAATATTGGAAGAAAAACTCACCTCACAAAAGATGTAAATGTTCCCCAATCATTTTGTTTGAAGATGGAGACGCTTGTGTGTGTGTGCCGTGGAGGACTCAATCCTCTATCATGTGACAGGGTGTTTTAACATGTCAGGATCCACCGAGACGCCACTTAGAAATCTTCCCTGACCCCCCCGTTGCTCATGCCCCCCCTCAGCGTAACACTAGATCAGGAGAGACTGGCCGACAAGGGGAATACTGTGCATGTGTGTGTGTCCAAGTGTGTGCTTCGAGACCGGAGCAATTTCATCAGTCAATTCCCTCCTTTCCCCCTTGCGCTGTTCTGCCGGTGGAAAGGTGAGCTGATGGTTTGTGACCCACATGTGAATCTGGTTGCGGGCCAGAGACTGGGGCCATGACTGGGCTGCAGGGGGTCTGTCTGTTGACAAGAACGAGAGGCCTCTTCCACTTTGAAGCCATGTATGTTTAAATATTTCATGACTCCCTCATCTCCAGCCCTTTTTTTTTTTTTTTTTTTATTGGATTTGCGCTCTGGTTCATGGCTGCCTTTCATTAACAGCACAGCAAGAGAGGGGTCGGTGTCTATCTAATGCCCCGATAAGTGACGCAGATCTGAGGGAGCCTCTCCCATAGCCGGATCCTTTTGGAGCTCCCTATATCTGCGAGACGATCTCGTTAAATGCTAGTAACAATTACAGCAATTACAGATAAGCCTAAGTGTGTCAAAGCCACAACATGATGTTTACAATGATTAGCATGCAGTGTTATCAGCAGGGATGGTTATCAAGGCTCGAGCGTGGTGCTTCACAAGATCACAGGGCTCTTTATCTGTCAGTATTGATAAAGGGCCACCAGCTGAAGACAGACCCAAGCGAAGCTGTCATTTTCAGCATTAGCTCATGCTCCAGGAGCTAAGCCTCGGTGAAAGCACATCTGCTCTGGTAGAAGACTTTACAAGGTATCATATTAACAGTGCAATGAGCTAAAATACGAGAAAGTCAAAACGTGATGCCAAAGACACCAGACAGAAACACTTAGAGATTCTCAGTTAAGGGAGGGGGGGGGGGCCTATGGTCTTACTGAAATGTATATCACATGTTTTGATCAAAATACAACAGCGACATCGCATGAAAGCTCTGTATTCAACCAAAATGTACACCTCTGATTACAGAGGTTATTCTAGTGGGCGGAGCCAGACACCTAAACCCATCCTCCTCTTCCATTTGGCATGCCTCTTTTCAGATTTGTGTTACAGCTTTGTGCTACCCACTTATGAGTCAAAGATGGAGTAGCAGGGTTATGTTACACTGAGCTGTCAAAATATAAAATACAATTCACTGAAGTACATATTTTCAGACACAGGTCATCCCAAACAAAGTGATAGAGTTGTGCTATATCTGTTTATCTGTTCAAATTCCCAAAATAAGTCCTCTCAAAGTCAGAAAGCTGATATTCTTTATAAGATGTCTTCTTTAAGCATTCACGACTCTGTCCTTGAAGAAAATAATTCTGGCTATCAGATACACAACTAAGACGTCCGCATTTCTGAAGCAGAAATGTGCAGTGCAGAGAGGGCCAGTAGATTTCCACGATGGTGCATACTGGCTCGGTGTGAGGCACCAGATTAAAAATGTATCTCCAAGACTGGTGATGGTGATATAAGGCTCTGCTTGTCTGCTTGCAATAGAGATCCCTTTGAGAGCGCTTTGCGTCTGCCCGCGGGACACATTCCACGCTTTCCTCCACAAACTCTGTGCCGCCGTCAGGCTGTTGCTCCTAAATGTGCACATTGTGAAGCTGCGCAACTGGCTGCCTGACAGCAGCACATTCACCATGGGGTTATTTGAGTGGATGCAGGCTCCGAGCACACAGACAGACCGCGCTCTCTCCCTTTAAGTGTGTGTGAGACACTTTGTAAATAGGTGACTAGTTTGTGTTTATGTAATTGCATTAAACAATTCACCTTTGAGTGTGCTTTGATATTTTAGTGACATGAGGAGGGGGTGCAAAGAACATGTCGGCGTGTGACCTCATTTCACAAAACGAAGACTTGGAACTGTAGTTATTCAGCATGTGTGTGTGTGTGTGTGTGTGTGTGTGTGGGGGGGGGGGGGGGGGGGGGGGGGGGGTGCTGGTCGGTGTCAGTCGGGGCACTGAGGGACCACCAGTGCTTTTGGCCACCAGGGATGCAGCCGGCGCTAAGCCCAATCATCAGTTTCTGTCTCAGCCGGGCTTACCAGGTACTGTGTTTACCAACATCTCGCTTCAACGAGATGATCTGGGACAGCTTGTCGTCTCCCTCACTCTCGCTCGCTCGCTGACCCACACACAAACACACACATACACACCTAAGAGGATTTGCACCGGCAATAGGGACAGGTTGTGTTACTTATCCAGAGAGCAAGCTGGAGCACCAAGCACAGCTTAACCCAACCTCACATGCCTGGATGCACACGTAAACATCCACAAACACACACATGCTTCCCTGCAGGAAACTGTGGTTTGGGCTGCGCTTTGCTTGGTCCACTAACACAGGAACAAACAGCAAACTGCATAATGAAGTTTTCATTCAGCCTGATAAAAGACGGACTGAACAACCCTGCAGTATTAACGCCAAATAGATTTTAGCCAAATCTAAATTAGGATTCATGCAAATGGGTTTAAGGCATAATTGCGACGGCAGTAGAACAACAAACCTGCGCTGCCTGCTGGAATTACACTATTTACCTTGCACATATTTGGATTTTTAGCATGTGATCTCATACGCACAATTTTGCACCAGTGAAAGAGTCACTGTGTGGTCGTTTATATCCATTACTGTCCAGATGCTGTACAAAACCAAGAGCTGAAATCTGTTTTTGCTATATTTTTATGATGTGTTTTTATTGGGTCTTCCATTAAAAGGCCGTCTGTAAGCCGAGACGATGAGGGCGTGAATGGAATAGTTAGTGAGGGGCAGCGCTGGCTGTGTTTTGCTCTGCAGCTGACTGATTAGTCTGCTCTGATGGCCACATTGTTACGTGATAACAGAGGGCGGATGGCTGGCTGGCCCTGAGGAAGTCATTCAGAGTGAGTTCACTGAGTCGCTGACCAGGGATATTAAAGGAGTGCCTTTTATTCATGGTTGAAGAAGTCCAGGGTCTGACTCCTCCAGCGCCTCTGGTGTGCACGGGAATCTAACAGGGCCAGGGAGGCCTGCAAACACCTGTCATCCACAGCGCTTCAGGCTAAATAACACCTGACACTGCCGGTAGATTCACACATGGAGGGACACACATACTGACCAACGGGCATGTTTTCCTACGGAAAGCCTAATGCTAATGACTTGCATATAATATCCACGACAGATGTGTGTGAAAACAGATTAATCACACCATCACACACATACACACGCACTGTCACAGCCTGCAGGAGGTGTCCTCCTGAGGCCCCTGAGGTGACAGATGTGTCAAAACAACATATTGGTTTCGCTCCTTATTGCTGCAGTGTTGCTTTGTTCCTTCGCCATAATAAAAAAAAAAAAGAAAAAAGGGAAAAAAAAGGAAGAAGAAGAACAGTGGATCTGATTTTCCCTGTGAATTGCCGATGCATTTTTCACGAGTTACTCTGAAAACACCGTGTTCCTCAGCATTAAAACGTAATTTAACACTCTCAGGATTAAAAGTGCATGTTAAATTGAAGGCTACACATGGCGTGGGCATGAAAAATTGACTGACTCCTTATATTAACCGGGCTGCTCGCCGCACACAGCATTTAGATAGACGAAATGGAATCTTTTAGCATTACTAATTCATCCACGGGAAAGCTGTGTGAGATGTTGCTCGCAACCCGGCTGAATACAAACACGCAGCGTGAGCTATGCTATGTGTCCTCGGATAAATTTGCATGCAGAGCAGATATTGTTAAACATTAAATCCCTCCATCAGTATTGGGTTTATTAGAACCTTTTACAAGCTGTGAGAGCCAGTCGCGCTCGGACATGAACGTCACCGATCTCTCTCCAAACTGATCTGAACAGCAGTGGGGTGAAGCCTTTTGTGAGAGGAGCCGTGGGCCTGTGGGAAAGGGCAGATTAGACACTCCGGTTTAAATGAGCTCTGGTTCCAAAACGCCCGGCAATGTTTCCTCTCAGTGGAGTCAGAGAGCGATGGAGGACGGCAGAGGAAAGGAGCAGGATGAACACTCGCTTAGTGGACCGCGGACCCACTTAAACACAATGATGGATGCTAATGATGCCTGTAATTACAGTTTCTAAAATGGCGATAATTACAATTTTTTTTATAGCTCTTTGTCTGCAGACAATCTTGATAATGACCGTCAGAGTGATAAACAATGACCTGCTAGCGTTTGACCTTTGAAAACACCAGCCCAACAAATAAAACCCCCCAGGATGAGACAAGCGTCTTACTTTAGTTTACCTAATTTGCAACCATTACACTAAATGCAAAAATAATTAATTTACCGATGATTGTGCACGACCTCAAAGAAACAGAAACCACAGCTGCTGGGCCAACGTGGTCCTGAAGTGAGCCCATCTGACTCCAGCGTCCACTCTCTGCTTGGGGGGTGGGGAGGCTCAACGGAAACAGCAAAGTCAATGGAAGGGATCCCGTACTCTTCTAATGTTCATAGAAATATCAACAATTGGAAGTGTTTCGGTAAGAAGTGAGGCTAACAGCGTGGACTGGAACAAAACAATCATTTCTAATCCGGTGTATTCAGTAAATATCTTTGGAATCTGTGAATCCTGATATGGAAGTCCACTCTCTCTCCACCGCTGCCGCGTGAGCCCGGCTCTCCTGTCACATGGCACAGATTACGCCTATGTTACACCAAATGCCTGATAATGCAATCAAGCAGCTTTGAGGCTCGATGATTCTCTAGTGCCTGCTGTAATGAGGGGAAAATGAAACCACTCCCTCAGCGTCTGACTAACACTGATAAGACCTTCATCGGCCTGAGAGGCAAAGTCAGAGAGACAGATCGACAGACACGTTTAAGCTGAACTCGTAATACGGGAACCATGAGCCCAAACAGGTTGGAGGTCCGAAACACCCCTTTCGGCCTCATGGCATCGTCTAAGGATGCCTTTGCGATCACACTGGATAAACTGTTGTAATCCAGGGAAAAGACTACTGAGACATAAAGTTTACACGGACGATGCAAAACCTTAAGTTGTGTAAACTGCCTGTTGTATGGATGCTTCTGCACAGTTTTTGCCGGTTCCCTGTTGGGATGCCCAAGCCTGTTATGCGAGTGTATGTCAGAACCTGACAGCTAAGTCCAGATCATTGCAGGATCATAAAGCCTCCCAGGAAATTTGAGGCTTTACATCTCTCTTCTTAGCAGGGTTATCCATCTTTTGTTTTTGATTGCCACCACACAGGACGATACCTCGTGGACACACCGAGACCTACAGTACACAAAGACCTCCCTGCACCATCCTGATCTCATCTCCTTTGTTTTTATTGAGAAGCAGGCCGATAGAGCGGACCACTCCAGTCACAGCAGCAGCCCGTCTCCACGGAGCTGCGATCCTCCGCTACGCCTCCATCCTGAAACACGCCGCCTGTCTGTCTCTCTCTGCTCAGCTCACGATTCGTGACTGCTGATCGATAGCGGCTCCTCTTTCATTTCTAACAACTCCACACTTGTGCTTATTTTGCTGACACTTGACAGGAGCTGACCCTGGTGAGAAACAATTTGGACAAGGAAGAGTAAAAAGGCTGCTCGCTGCCTCCCACACAAAAAAGACCTGCCAAAGGTTCCTGCTCTTTTAAAGTGCGTCCTGGTTTCAGTGACGTTTACTCCACTGAAATACTTTAAAATGTGTGCAGTTTGTCCTGCATCTGGATAATATTAAACCTCATAGATGACATACAAAACTAACTCCATCACACTAACCCCAGCATCAGGATGCTCGATGGTGTATGTTTTTTTTTAATTTAATTTTATCCCTGTTGCTGTTTTAGAGATTCATACAATAACCCTGATGTTTTTGAAATTCAATTATGTAAATCAGTCTTTTTCTGGACTCATTTCCAGCAGTCTCACCATCTCGATTTCTGTCTTTGGTTTGAGCTTCGTTCCGTTTCGGGATGAAATCTTTTCATATTTCCTGTGGGTTTCACTCAGCTGTACAAATGATCATTTTGCGTGGCCTGTGTAATTTTTTGTTCCCTGCTTTGTTTTCTTTATTACACCTTTTATTTTATCACTGTGACTCACTGTTTTGTCAGTCCGCAATCAGACAAAAATGAATTATACATGTGCTGCAACCAGAAACCCTCTGGAGGCTCCTGCGAGGAGGCGCTTCTGCGTTGCACATTCACGCTGTGCGTAGCTGGCAATAACTGCCACAGTTTCCTGCTGTAAAAACTCAAGACAATAATGATTCAGAGAAGGTTAGGCTTTCAAGCATGATGCAAAAGTCTATTATCCTTTCACATCTCATAAACACCATGAAGACAAAAACATTAGGAGCAGTGGTGGTGTTGCAGTATAATCAAATAAAAAGGATTATCTTCCACTTTTCTGTATTTTATTTCAATCTCAGTCTTTTCATGGTCATTGGTGATAATGAAGAATGATTCACCTAAGTTTTTAACCAAACTGTTCTGTGTAAAATTTAAACATTTTTCAAAATTTCACGGCTACGATTCTTGATCAGAATTTATGTTTTTTGTATTTTTTTTTGGTTTTTTTTTACCACATTTGCTGAAGCAGCTACTGACTGCTTTTCAGTGCTGAAGAGTTGTGCCTCTGATTCTCTTCTGACACTTATTCGGCTGAGTTCCTCTCCACCACCGCCGAGTATCTCTTCACTTCACCACCCTTCTGAGCCAAGAGCAAAAACGAAACGGAGTAAATAAAAACTCAAGTATCGGGTGTTGAAAGCACCAAGAGACACAGCTCAAGGTCCTTTTACTTCAGCCGGATGCAATTAAGTTTCATTTTAAAGGGATGACATATTGATCAGAGGTAGAAAGACACAGCCAGTATTAAAATCTGAAACTGAACACTGCAAATCTTTCTCTTATTGTGTTAACATGCAGAAACTCGACTGGCAGGACACTCATCGGCCACTTTACACCTGGTGCACTTAATAAAGTAGCCGCTGAGCGTACGTCCTGGCTATAACTGGAATTTTCAATATCTCTGGGTATATAAAGGCCTCCTTGGTATAAACAGAACGTTTGCTTTCAGGAAGAAAAAAAAACACAGCTTCAGGTTATTATTCCCTGTTATCAGCACCGAGGATTGAGGAAAGTGCAGCTTTGCCTTGTTTTGCAAACAGAAGTTGGGGATGGGAGAGGTGCTTAGTGGAGAGTCTCACGTCGTTAGGTCTTGAAATAATGACGACAAAATCTCTGAGCAGAAAATATTTGATTAGTGCTTTCAAGTCTAAAAAGGAACCTGGATGCGTACCAAATGACTGTGGAGAGGGAAGGTGCAACAGAGCTCTTAATTGCTGGAACTGCACCTAGAGACTTGATGATTTGTGACATCTTATCCGGTGCTCTGCGCTAACACTAATAACTGTTAATTAACTGTAACAAGGATGCTGGTAAGGGGGAAGCAAGGGAGGGAAGAAGAAAACTCTTTCACGCACATACACACATGTACACGGCCTTGCATGCTCTCTAAATTAAAGGAGAAAGTGTCCGCAGGGATGTACACAAGATGGAGAGAAGACGTTGGAGGTCAGAGATCTTGTTCTTCTGTATTGCTAATGTGCAAATGAAGCCGCATAAGTACCAAATGAGAGAAATAACAGTGAAGCAATTATTGTTTTTAGATTGATCTGGCTGGGTGAATCTGTTGGACCTAATTGGTCCTCAAAGACGGAAAGCATAGTCAACGTTCCGTTCCAAGGACAGCTTCGGTTTCCAAAGCAGATGTTCACAGATGTCATTTTTGTCATCAGAAGCATCTGCAATCAAGCTCCTTGGAGCGATGACATGGGAACACATGTGTTCAATGCTATCCTCATTAAAAACAAAGCGCTGGTGTGGGCCCGGTCCCCCCGAGTGCCTGTGCACGCAGAGACCTCCGGAGACCACCGGAAACCTGCACCGCCCTGTTCAGCGTCGTCTTGAAAACCTGGTCATACTCAACTTGATTAATGATGAACCACACAGGCCCTCATGAGTCAGAGTGCCGGGTTCTTCTGTTTATTCGTTTACACAGTTCGTCGACACGCTCTTAAAACAGCTAATGATGTCTGAAACAAAACAACAAGTATATAAACGCTCTCTCAGGGAGGTGGATCGACCTTCCTACGATGCTTTGAACTGTTGTTGGACACTAAAACCTGCAGTTAATATTCACCATTTGCCTTTTTTGTTTAACAATGTGTGGAAAGTACTACAAAGAAAACAATTCAAAAAGGCAAATATAAGCTCACGTGAACAATGCTGCCCTTTATTCTTTATTTTAACCATGGAGGCTGTTTACTTTATCAACTGAAGCAAAGTTACGCACGGCTGCAGAGACAATCGCAAACTAATATATACGTAGTTAAACAAAGAACAAACACAAAAGAAGCAATACCTGACCTCCAGGTGAGCAATGGACCAAGACCCAACCTTGACATAAATACATTTGGTTCTTCATTTATTCTGGAATGATAAGTTACGTTACTTTTCTCCTTTCCAGTTTCCTGCCTCCATGTGAAACGTATTCATATCATCTGGTCCTCAAAAGGTCTCAAAATTAGGCGAAAACAACCTCGCATGAACAACAACGCTTACAATACGATGACATTTATTTATTTTACAAAAACTAAGCAAACACGTAGAAACAGCGCAACAGACTAAGTACGACTATGATTGAGTAACTTGTAAAAGTGCTTTTGGCAGCATTAGCTCGAAGTGATGTCATCAGCGTCCAACACTGTTGTGCAGGAACTTTGGTCCACGTGTCTTTACAATGCCGCCAACGTTCATTGAGTTGTGCGTGCACTTGCTTACACAGCTCTCCTAGGTTCCCACCCCTGCAGCAGATGTCCGGACTTTCACCGGGTCATTGCAACAACTTGATTCTTTTCTTTTTCAGCTTTGCGTGTTTGTGATATTTCTATTGTCCCATTTGTTATATCTTCACACATGAAACGTTAGAAGGAAAAATGTAGCGCAACTTCCGTCTGTGTCAGAGGTATTGGGTCGACTCTTGCGATGGCTAATGGATGTGCAATGGAGTGTCAAACAAGTTTTACATTAAAACAGCATCGCGCAGTCTACAGACTATTAGGCCTCAAGTTCTTTAGCTGAATCTATTATTTTTCTTCCCCCTCTAAACAGCTGTCATGTCTCTCGAATCTAGCAATGTCCTCGCCCGGAGAGCTGTCTTACACGTCGTCACTGTTTATTACTGTGTTTCCGTCCCTCCTCTGGTGCTCACCGCTAAAGTGACAGCGACACAAAGAGACATGAAGAGTGTGGCCCTGAAGAACACAAACAAAGAATGCCATCACATGTCACTACTTCTCGGTCTGATGCACTGAGAGAGTTGGCGGGTCGGCCAGGAGGCACAAGCACACACACACACACACACACACACACACACACACACACACACACACACACACACACACACACACACACACACACACAAAAACACAAACACACATATGCACACAAAGGCAAGCCTTCAGTAACGGATTTTTATTTGTCTTTGACATGGTTCGGTCATGGCATTGCCTTTGAATGTCCTGCTCAATACCTACGGCGAGGGTGGTTGTAGATTCTGATGGGCACATTCGCATGTCCAAACGAGACTTCCAGGATACACTGCAGGATACACAGGGAAGGGAGCAAATAGAGTGACGGGCTGGCAAGTCACTCATTGTTGTGTTACTGGGGCCTCGGCGTGTGCTGCGTAAACTCGGTGAAGGACATGAAAACTCATGCTGCAGTCTTCTAATTAGAAGAGGGCAGCGGGTTTTGTTTGGTGCTGAGGCTCCTCACATCTGTCACACATCAAGGCAACACCTTGGAGCACTTCCGGAGTTACGCAGGAGGGCAAAAGAAATCTACATTCACTATTTCAGTTTGACAGCAGTAATGCTCCAGGGCCGTCAAAATTTGTCGATACTGTCAGCGTTTCACAAACAATCTCACATAAGCTGTGAGAAGAATGGAATCAAGACTGTATTCAGAACTCAGGGTCCTTTAAACATTAAAAGACAAGAGAGAAAAAAAACTTTTCTTATGAGCAGTGCACATGACAGTCGTGTTTACCTAAACTGTAATTTCCTTCAAACAGCATTATGACAGGCCTTTTTTTTTGTTATTGCAGTGTGATGTGGAGTGTTTGTACACCGCGCCGAACAACTTGCTGCCATGAGTCGCTTTCATTTCTGAGATCACGCTGACGTTTTGACAGATGAGGGGTGCCGCTATGCTACTCGTCTGCCAACGACGGAGCTCAGAGAGGTGGAAAGATTATTTCTTTCACAAGCAATTAAAGAGTGTTTAATGAAGATAGGCTACATCTATCGGCCTCGGTCCTTTTGACAAGTAGCTGTAATTTTAAAGAGGACTTGTCAAGTTTGCTGAAAGGAGACTAACGCAAGACAGTAAAGTAAAGTAACGACTAATTCCTATGGTCTACACAAATCCTCGTGTTGTCATTTGTGACTGTTGTCATCTCCTAGACACTCATTGATGGCGTTGTCCAGATTGCAGATGTTTGTGGTAACGGAATGTTATACTGATCTGCACGACATCACCTCCGGCAGCACTCCAGGAAACACCCACATTCCAAAGAGTTGCCTTTCGCGAGCAACCAAAGAGAGTGAAAAACAACACTGGCTGTTTTTATCCCAGGCGATGCCTTTTAGGGGTGAAGGACAACTGGGACAAAACCAGTAAAAAGCAGCCAGATGTGCTCTCATTGTTCTCCTTGGAGAATCCAAGGTAAGAACTCCGAAGAGGGCCTCCTCTGGTCAATCTTCCCCTCTCTCAGCTTTAGTCTCCCTCTTCCTTTCATAGTCTGTATGGTGTGTGACCTCTCGGTAAGAATGGTGACCCGAGTCTTACTTTCATGCCTGACACCCATTGACAGACAACTAACCCTGGAAAGGGTCAGGGCAAGACAGGCTGGGAACACCTGCTTCCCAACAGATCCAACTCCACTGGAAATGCTCCAGTGAGCATGGATCAAGTTATCGAGGAGATGCAGAAACACCACAGAGCAAAACTAAGCTCTCATTAATAAGGAAGAGTCAAAAGCAGTAATATGGAAAGGAAGCAGAGGTGAAATTCAGAGAATAGACCAGGTGTGGCACGCGCCAAAGGCATCAAGTTGTTCTGATGTACTTCAGGTGGTTTGAGTTTTCACAATGCAGAATGTAAATGCACAGGACAGGCGTAAACACTTCAAATCCAGCACCTAAGGTTGCAGTCATACTCACAGGCTGCAGTTTGTTTAAAAATAAATCAAATAAAATAAGTGTTCGGTGCTGTTCATTTCATCTGGTGCAAACACAGTGCACTGTATTCGGACCAAAACAACCAAACGAAGATCACCAAAAACAGAGAGAAGTCCGGGCTTGGAATTACGAGCAGACTTTTGTTTCTGCATGATTAACACTGAGCTAAATAATCTAGTTCACTGCTTTCTGTGGTTAATGCAGGAACCTCCTGGGCAGCTTTTCATTGCACCTTCAGCAACTCCAACCTTCTTTTCCTTTATTTTAAAAACAAAGTATTTCGTGATGAGTATAAGCAATCTAAAGTACTACGAGGACAACCAGCCCATCCACGCACTGTTTGCCATGTCATCAAGCACACGGTTCACTGTTTTATTTTACAGCACAGGAGCTATTTCATGTGTTTCTAAGACGAGGCTGACCAATAACCAGTTCTCGCAGGATTTGAAGATACGTATCTAGTTATGTTTGGCTTCAAGGCAAAAACATTACAAGTCTGCAAACTTTTTGGACCTGAACAAACAAACTTAGTTGAAAGCCCTCTAAAACATGTGTTTCAGGTAAAATCATGAAGGCTGAACTGCTCATAAAGGTATTTTTCCACAAAAAGTAGTTGTATAAATAGTGTAAATGCTTTTCCCATCATTAGTAGCTGCAGGTTTACCTTCAACGCTCTGAGGGCTCCAGCCTACTCAGTGAACAAGCTTTCAGCGACAAGAACATGAAAGGATGGCATTAGACTGCATCCTGCAGGCTACAATGACCACAAATTTCTGATAAGGACAACTTTCTCAGATAATTTGGCAAGTTTGTTATTCCGACTGGACCACAGAAGTCAGCCCACACAGCGGGACTGAATACGGGCTGCCAGCTGTCTTGCAGAACGGAGAGAAAATAAAAATAACATCCCTTTTAGTCTGTGGGTTTTTGTTTCACATCCTACATGTGCGATGTTGCGTTTCAGTACAAAGCGAGCTCTTGCAGCGCTGAACTTGGTTGCTTATGTTTGCGACTATGCTGACAGTTGTGGCGATAAATACTCACAACATCTGCAGAGAGCAGAATTCTTCGCTTACCGATCAGGCCCAGACGCCCTCGCTGCAGACCGGACACGGCAAGAACTGCGACTGAAACCAACACGAAACGTACCACACCAGCATTAATCTGTATTCCTGTTAGCGTAAAGCCGCGCTCGGGAAAACAAGCTTAAAAGGAAAAGCCACGCATTCCAAGCTAACATGCCAGCTTATATCTGGCTCAACACAGGCACAAGTTTCTAATCTTCAAAAGCTGGTTTTATAAGTGCATAATGAGAGAGACCACAATAGAAAAACAAACCATTTATTTTCCTCCCCCAGAGAGTAAGTGGAACCATATGGGCCAACGCAGAGCCAGATCCCAACATCTGGGCAGCATGGGAGAATCAAAGCCAACTGGTGCTGAGGACCCCGCTGAACCACAACAACCTCTGCCTGCCCTGACAGGATTTTACTCAATGGAAAAACAGGTTGGAACCATGTTCTCCCGAACGTCTGAGCTTCCCCTTGCCTTTCTTCGGGATAATTGCTAATCAAAAGGGGACTTTCGGCAAAGCTCCAGGCACGGTCCAGAGCCGTAATCATTGACAGATGGGAGTTTTACTTACATAGAAACAGCTGGAACGGACCATGGCAAATTCCTGTGAAATAGTTTCTGTAATATTGGGTGGAGGTCACAGACAGTGTCATCCTGGGAGGGGATTTGTATTGATTGAATAAGATGAACCTTTAAGTGGCTGCTATGGGACACTAGAGTAAAAAAACAAAAAAGAACGTGCTTACTGGTTTGTTTGACCGCTGAAAACTATTCGGCTTCGGTAGCCGTAAGAGTCTGCTTCTGCTCTTAATACAGGACAGGGTAATGAAAAATCCTGATAAGTAATACCCCAGCAAATCTTGTTTTAATAGCCTTTACCAAGTCTGCATTACTCTCCAGCCCACAACAAAGAAACATTCTTATCAGACAAAGCAGGCTGAGGTTAAGAAGCTGCCCCTCCTGAGGGCTATAGATTTTAGCTTGGGATCCAACATCTTACACTAAGCCACTCTCCTTCTCGCTCTCATTTTCCACTAGTCCCTTTCTTTGTTGGATCGCATTCAGCCATCAAACAAACAGGAGGAAAATGGCCTGGGAGACAATAAAAATAACTTTTTACAACGTCAACGACTGTGTTTATGAACTCACAAACAATTGCCTTGGATCGCAGTCGTTCATCTATAGAGTTTATGATCTATGATTACTCCGTGGATGCTGCGATGAATGCACACAAAGGACAGATTTTGTGAATGCCCTGGAGGTGCAATCATGTATTTTAATGCTCAACAAAGATAAGGCTGAGCACCGAGTATACTTGTCCTCTGGGAGGGATGAGGGGTAGGGCGGCCTCCCTCATGTCCAATCACATTATACCAGAAGGGTTGTGGCCATGCTAATTTATTCCTGAGTGGTCCTTCGGGAGAGTGTCTAGTCATAAAGACTCTGTTGGCCCCTCCCCTGACTGGGCATAACAGTCTGCCAGCAGAGTCTCCCTAGGGAGATGGGCCCTGCAGGCACATTCGAGAGAGTAATAATGCCACTGTTAGCTGTCTGGGCAGCTGGAGGGCTCAAACCAACAGCAAATAAGGCTGTAACAGCCTGACGTGACATATGACATAATTTATGTTAAAGCAGAGCTGAAGCTACAAATGGCAGCCTGGATCTGTCCCTGTATTTGCTCCTTCATCAGTGGTGGCTGTGTAACGGCCCCTACCTGGTCCTAACCTGTGTGGGAAGAAGGTTGTTTGTCATTACAGCGGCCCTAGGAGGGAGCTGCGGGCTCGGCAACATGAAGCCAAGGCGGAGATAGACCGCTGCCTCCATTCAGCTGCTCTACAACAATGTCAAATGAACTGACTGCTGGGAGCCTGTGAGACACCCAAGGATCCACTTATCTTCTTCATTAAAACCAGTTTAGTGAGCACGAGGGAAGGAAAAAATGCATCAATTTTCCTTAAAAGTCTCCGGAACAGAAGGAACAAAAATTAATTGCACCATTAGGCCCCCAATAGACAATAGTGATGGGTTTTTGCTTCATAAATGCTTGTGTACCTTAAACAGGCAATTATAGCATCATTTTCTATGAAAGAAAATGTTTGATTTAATGGGCAATGAACACAGGGTAGGAGATTGCATTAGTCCAAAGGGATGGAATTTTCTCATAATTTTACTTTGTATGGGCTTTTTGGCCTTCGATAACAGAGCATTTCCTCTAACTACTGAAAAACACAGAATGAACCCCTTCTTTGTTTTCTAAGTGTAACCATGTTTTATATTAAGGTTATATAGACGTATGGTAATGAGCTAAGTTCTGCAGAGTGCCAGAGAGACAGATGACAGCAACAAAGTCAGCACATTGTACGGCTTGCAAAAGGAGGTATGTATAATGCCGGTGATGTCTACTTCAATGAGATGCATCGTCTTGAGGTGTTAATGGGCTTTAATCTGACAACAACTGGCTACAAACGTGTTTCACAAGAGATGACAGAAGCTACACCACTGCTCTGCATTCGTGCAGCCTGTCCTGGATGAAAGTGTCTTACAGGGGAGATGCAGATATACGTTATTGTTAGATAAATGCTCAGTAGTATTTTCTAAGATGCCGGGTCTTACAGAAGGTATCATGTCAATGGGAAACATTTGCCACAGAATTAAGTTATCTGGCGGACACCTCTTAGGTCACCTCTTTGCCTTGTGCCCCACAGCTGTGACACTTTGAAATCCCAGTTTCTCCCTCCCATTGTCTTCTCCAATCCTCAAAATCCACAGTCCAATTGCTATAAGCCATGTGCACTCCTGACCACAGTCCCAGCATGCTATCTGCAGGAAACCGAGCCCTACTGAAAGATTTAGGAGTCGTGTGTATGTGGGGAGGGGGGGCTTGCAAAGGGGGATTGGGGTGGCGTATATCCATGGAGAGAAGGGCCTGCTGGGCACAATAGCAGTGAGGGCACCCTTGGCCATTAATGCAGGTCCCCAGGACATGGTGCTATTGTAGACTCCTGCAGAGGAGAGCTCAGCTGGAGCTTCGCATCTCACTGCCTCGCAGGCACAAACACCCCCACCAGAGTAGATAAAGTTCCTATCAGCAAGAAGCACACAAACACAAACACGCTCACGTTCATGTTCAAGTGGAAGTGTGAACCGCATGGAGTAATGCCTTTGCCAGGAATCATGGGGTGGCTGCAGACGCACTTGAGTTTCTGGGATTGTTTGTCGACAGTTTCACTTTCTTTGAGTGTATTGTTTGTTATCTATAGCCAGCAGCAAAACCAAAACATAAAACAAGTCATACTGATTTTTTTTGTGTTTCAAGTCAACGTGAGTCACAACTTTTTCAAATCAAAATGTGAAAACGAAGACAAACTATGAAGTGCCTTCGATTTGAACCCTGCTGTCACTTATTCTTAGCTGTTTTTTCTTTCGTAAGCAACCCCACTGACATGTCTAAACTAAAAAGCATTTGCAGAATCATAAACGTGCGACTATGGATTTTGACAACAGTTTTTCCTCCCCCTCCGCATACACCTGTCTGGGAGGAATACAACGGTTACAGACACATTGCCTCCGTGTTTTTTCAGAAGGGAGTTTCATTAGATGGCACTTGTTCAGGAATAAAAAAGGTCCCATTCGTCATCCTCCTTCAGTCTGTCTCCCTTCTTTCCTCCCTTTCTGGATCCCTCCCATGGCCTCCTCCTTTAATGAGTAGCTGGAAATGACAGCTTTAATCACTGCCTGTGGCCACGGCGAAGGACCCGTTAATGATAGAGAAAGAACAGAGGGCCTTTTGCATCAATCAGGCCTAAATCACTTTTTATGATAATGATTTAAGGAGGCAGGAGAAGCTACCAATATGACTCCTGCATGATGATGATGATGCAGCTCCTCTCTGTCCACACTTGGATGTCTTCTTATAGGTTTTTGTAAATGCTCTTGAAGTCATTCAGTAGTTTTCACAAACAACAAGTCTATTCTTAACAGCTAATTGCCAAAAATCATTTTCTTTTTACTTCACTCATGTTTCAGTGTCTTATTTGGGAATCTTTCAGTTTCCGTTGTGTCGTCACAGACAGGAATAACATGTTGTTATGGTACAAAACTGTTGATTATTGTGTTTTCTGCAGTTCTTTAGCTGAATAACATGATATTTTATTATTTGTTTTGTGGTCATCCATCTATTTTCTGTTTGTGCTTAATCCTCAGGAGGGTTCGGGACCTTATTCCAGGTCACACGGGGTGATGTTCATTCTTGACCTCCCCTGCAGGGCCACACTGACACAAACAACTCACTCTTAACGTGTTTTTTCTAATGTGAAAATGAGCTGAGTATTTTGGAGAAAACCTCACCGAGGCGCTTGGAGAACAGGCAAACTCCACAAAGAAAATGCCCCAACAGGGACTTGAACCAGGAAACGTCTCGCTGTGAGGCGACAATGACAACTAAGCAGTCGTATTCCTGAACGCTTTGTCTGCTCAGACAGCAGCGGGTTTTACCTACTGAACCCCCTGAGAATCGCAGGAGATGTTCCAACACCGTTGGCACCATAAATATGCAAGCAGGTGTAGATTATGACTCTAAAATGTTACGCCTCTCAGTGTCTGCTTTTGTGTGCTGTTTTTGTACTATGTTAACTTACTTGTAGACTTTAAATTAAATGTAAACTCGTCACAATCTGTTACAATATTCATGGAAACTGTTGTACAAAAAGAACCAAAGTTTGTCAGTGGGAATGCTCAGCCTAGTTTTATTTCATCATGTAAGACGTTTGTCCTCGTCACACGGTGGGGTTTTATTTTCTAGGGGAGTGTTCTTGTGATATGAGAGGAAAAACTCAAACCATTAATAATGTAGTTCCCACAACAAAACGTGTGTCTTGCAACTTCTAAAGCTGAAGTAAACCATATAGGCAAGGGCACTTTACAAAGTTAACAAAGTACAAAAAAGAAAGAGCTTTAGAAAATGCCGGGATGGATTGGGCTTCGACTCAAGTGTGCAACATAACAGTTAAGTTAATGCCATGCTGTTCCTTCTCTCCACTTTCCTGCTGTATTTGTAGATTGTAATAGTGACAAACATGACACACCTCAGACGAAATAAAGATGAGTTGTCATGAGTTGTGGAGGCAGACGGAGCTTGTGAATGCTGGGAGTGCTTCAGCTGTAGTAATTTGACAGTTTTAGGCCTTTATTCAGAAGCTGTGGACTAACAACTGTTACAAAGACTGACCCTGTGCTTGTTTGGAAATAGTAGAACTGATAAAAAAGCAAATACATTAAAAAAAAACAGAAAAAGAAATACTTTTTTGCAAGTTCACAGCAGAAAAAAAACAAGTAGCTTAATTATTTAAAACAAATTCCACAGAAGTACTAATATCCTTAAGTATTTCACATGCTTGTATAATGAGCAATATAAGCAATACTTATCTTTTTCATTCAGTCAACAAGCTATCTGCTGTTTAATTACAAGTGATGTGACATTCTGCTTCCATAATTAGTTAAAAGTGCACTGATTAAACGCAATCAATTCAACTGTTAACGCAGCAGGGGGTTCTGAACAAAGATAATCTGTGGAAATATAATTAATTCAATCAGATGACATAACACCTCATTTGCATATTGTGATAATGAAACAAAAACACAATAATGGCATGATTAAACCATATGCTTCTTCTGCACATTTGGCATAGTATTCCTTAATAATTATGTTTCTAAAAGCATTGATGATGAACACGTGAGTCATGAAGCCATATGGGAAAAGTGTGTGCACCTGAGGCTTTCCTCATGCAAGCCAAGGTGCTTCCAGCAGGTCCTGTGAAAAACCACCAAAAACAATGATGAAACAGGGTATAGCCTTACCTCAGACAGCACTAATTACTATGTTAACTGATGAAGGATTTGGTCTTGGTGCCGAAGAAAAGGTGAAATTCAATCCAAGGAAATATTCCAGAGAAAGGCTTAGAAAGATACTCCAAAAGGAAAAAATCATTTAAATGTCCAGGATTGCTTGAATAATAGAGGCTGAGTGGGTTTCCAGTGCCTGGCAGTTTAAAACGGCAGAACAAAACATACCAATTTGTCACAAAAGGAGACTGACAAGCGCAGAATCTTCGCCAACACACAGACAAGGATGACAATGCCCCTTCAGGCTATTGCCTACGTCTGTTCACTCTCTCTCCTCGCTCCTCTCGCTCTCTCTCTCACCTAATCTCTCTTTACCACAGATGGCTTCTTGTGAGTGCAGGGGAGGGCACGGCAGTTCCACAGTAATCCCCAGCCACACAGACGGAAAAGCTTGTTAGAGCACTTGCTGATCACCACAAAAAGTCAAACCAGAGCCAGGGAAAGGTCACCAGGAATTAGGCTATGCTCAAACTCCAAAGGCTTGCCTAATTCCCCCGATAAGCCCCTTTGAAACTCAACCTGCTCTGGCTGTGCCATGGGCTCAGCTTAGCACAGGACTAAAACCCTCCAATAACTCTAGCTGGAACTCATTTACACAAAGAACACACACACACACACACACACACACACACACACACACACACACACACACACACACACACACACACACACACACACACACATAGGCACCACTAACAGGCAAAGCTTTTCCTGATGACTAGACTAGAACAATTGACTAAAGAATCAATAATTCCCAAATGTGTGTGAAAGGAACTGAAGCTGCTTAGACACAGCACAAGGTCTTTAAGTCTGAGCTCCTTTTGGATGTGAAGAAGCTTTGAAGCCAGAAAAGGCCTCGGTTTGGACTTAATGCTGTTGTCGTCAATTATCCACTTCAGACAAGACACCAGAGGGGAATGGGGAGCGCACGGCAGAACCACCAACTACTGGAGAGCAGAAGGCTAAAGAAGATGTGGGATGTCAAGTTCAAAAACAATTTGTGTTGCATTTTTAGACAAGGCAAGCACCCAGACAATGAAACGTAAACTGCATGTTGGAGCAGCCCAGCGACACCTCCACCACCCTCACAGAGTACACGCTACACTGCTGGTAATTGCAGATGCTGTCCTCTTTTTCACTCATGTACACAAACACGGGCGATACAGTAAATAAGAAATCCTGAGTAAAAATACAAATTATTTAGAGTCACTTTGCAATAAAAGCGCCAGTTTGAGAAGCCCCGGCGGCTGTCCGGGTAGCAGGTAAGCTGCTTGGCGGGCCGTGCGGCTTTCTGGTATTACTGAAGACAAAAGAAAAAAGGAACACAGCTGAATGTTAGAAATGGCAATTGCAGAGTCGGAGTGGACCGAGTTGAGCGGGATCTTCTGCGGGAGTCTGCGGGCCGAGTCGGAGGATGTTTTTGTTTGTTTTGAGGTTTTGCTGGAGTGAAACTTTAGGACGAGAAAATGGATGTTGGCAACCAAGAAGTGATGGTGCTGTTATTTTTTTACTGAAAAAAAAACAAAAAACTTTATAAAGTTTATAAAGTAAAAAAAAAGAAAAAGTAAAAAAAAATGGAGCTTTCACAACAGTTTCTGTAAACATATTTTGTGTGTATTTTTAGTTAGCACTGACTTCCTTTTCATCTGAAGCAAAATACCCAGAGTGTGGACACATCCTCAGTGTAAACACGGGTGATCCTGCCCTCCAGGTAGATCAAAGAGCCAGTGGTAGGTGGCAGTGATAGCACTGGCACGTCTTTATCTCCAGCCTGTCGAACACTGAAATAATACTATTTACTTGGAATCTGTTCCATTTCCTGTCGGCACATATGTGACAATGAGAAAGCTTCCTTAGTTTTGTTTCATTTGATTTATTTAGCTAATTTATTCATATATGGGAGTCGACTGAAGTAGTGTTTCATGGCTCGCAGTCATTCTATATATGTATTTATGTGCCATTCAGTTCGTTCTTTGTCTAAAATAAGTCATCTCAGGTCCCCTATTTAAAAGACCGCCATCGTTATAATGCATAAAGGTCCCGAAAGTAAACTGTAAACACACAGAGGGAAGTAAAGTGTTCACAATCAATTATAAAACATTCAAAATCAATATAAAAAATATTTTTTAAGCCATACTTTTATGGTGTAATATTCCTACACAAATCAAGACTTTTAAATAACAGCAAAATCTAATATGCAAGAACATACATCATATTTTGATTTTTGTTTTCCCTCAAGCCACGACTGCCTTAATCGGAGCAAAATAATTTATGCTAAATAAAATATTTATTTGCTCTTTCACAAATCTCTGTTTAGGCTCAACTCTGTCTGCACCCTTTCTTAACATAACAAAAAACAGTCTGGAGGAGTCACTGATCACACTCCAGATGTAGGGTCAAACCCGTAAAAGTGCTGCATTGATGTTATCCAGTGCTGCCTCACCCCAAGTTTGCTAGAGGGAGAAAAAAAGAATCCCGGGGTTTGTATGGTCGGTGAGCTGCGCTGGTTATGATGCTCTGCAGCTTCTCTGCTGCAGTACTTGACATTCCTAAAATATTTGGAATAATATCACTAAGAGGTTGCTGTGAGATAATAATATTGCTCTCACTGACCAACGTGATGCACATGCACAAATGTGGCACTTAAAGCAGGCTATTTATCTGGGTAAAATCTGGGTGTCAACCTGGGCATCAAACAGACATGGGGATGTTGTATAAAAGGATGCGGATTTAAAACACATTTTTAAGATGTTTTCATGTACAAATGTAGTTCTTCTACCCTCAACTGTGTAGTTAAGTTATGAAGGCGGAGCCAACCTGAAAAGTTCCTTGAAATGGATATGTTCTTTTTTGTCTTTCTCTGCAGATTTTTATTCATAACACAGTTGAAATACAGAAGCACAACACATATTAGACATAAACACATGACAGACATTAACCCCTTAGCTTATCAATAAAAATCTGCAACCTCCCTTCCTCCGAAGTACATTCTCCTGAATCAAACTTGCCATGAATAAACTTCCAACTACATGAATCTAGACGTCATACTCGATATTGAGACTCGTCTGTTTTTTTTTCATTGCACGTCTTTTCCACTTATTTCAAAACATCATATTATATTTGAGCTCAGAGGACTGCAAGCTTTCTCAATATCAGTGAGATGATCAGGTTATTGTTTCTTCTTTTTTTTGGTCAAAGCAAACTGCAGAAAATCTTTGAAAGTTTACAAATTTGGCACATTTATGTATATTGACACCCAAGATAAGTTTGTTAAGTTTCATGATGTTTCACCGCAAGGAAGCACTTAACCGAGCCAATGAAAACTGTGCTGTGAAAACCACCAGTCCTGCTATAGATAAAGGACACCGACATGTTGTCGCTGATTATCGGCAGGTCAGGTCGTGCAGGCGTGAAGTGCCGGCTTGGCTGGATTCAGGAGAAGACAAGCATGTTTCAAGTTTCAGCTGAGACTCATGCAGTAATCTGCTCATTTAAAGACATATATGTCGACACATCTTTTTTATTTGAATTATACATATAAAAAGGATGAGTGGTGACAAATCAAAAGGTGTATCTCAACTTGTAAACTGAACCTCTGCCCTTGCGTGGTTCAGCGCAAAAGTAGATTAAATATGCATTACTTTGCGTTTTTGCATTTTTTTAGCGACGCAGAGGAGATGGTTGCGTGTGCAATACTTTTTAACAGCTCCTACTCTGGTGGGACCATGCTGATTATGGATGACCGTGATTGAGTATGGCTGGCATGGCGCAGGGATTTCACGGCGCTTATGTGCTAAATGTAATGTAGTCAAATGCACCACAAGGACGTGCTTTACTTCGATAATAAATAATTAGACATTTCAGTAACTCCATTACAAATAATTACAAACCTATCTGCTACAATATCACTTTAAGGTTCAAGCGTGTATCAGACAAAATTAACTCCTTATCTAAAAGAACGAATATTCGCAGATGCCTGAATTAGACGAGGGAAAGAGGAAAGAACATGCAGCACATGTTTCCGGCTGGATGCAACTGGATACGCTTTTAGGCTCAGCAACAAAACATTTCAGCTGCCAAGAGAATTTAATGATCTTTTACTGTTCTGTATCGCAACACACAGAGGGAAGAAAATAATTCAAAAACAGATAACAAATTTGGACTTTAAACACATTTCCATGTAATCGTGTCTGCTTTCTCAGCCACAGCAAAAAGTGTTGCCTCGACTGGAAACGTGTGACATGACTGTTCTTAACCTGTGGCGCTGCTAAAACCGGAGCTCTTCTCATATCTGTACTGTTAACTGCAAGCTGTTAAAGAATTTGCAAAGCTTTAACTGCTTTCACACTTTACAACCATGCAAATGAAGTGATATCAACTCCAGAGCTAAGTGAGCATCAGCCTCTTCATAATGGCAGGGACTGTTTGGCGTAGGCTGGTGAGACAAAGGAAAAAGGCAGATGACTATATTTCAGCGGCGTAATAAAATGTAATAAAAGGCAAGTTCATGGACAGAAAGAGCACACATACGGCAAAGAACATACTGAATAAAGAAGGAGGATTACGTGCACTGGGACACATGACATATTTATTTGCCACGAGAGCCATTATCAAATTAAGTTAATCTTATTTGATGTTATTAGACAAAAACTGTGTGGTGCAAAAACAAAAGATCCTGCAACAAACTGAACTGTAAAGTCAATTATAGTTTCAGAGACGGATTAATGAATTTGAGCCAGGTACATATCCTGTTTTGACATTAAAAAGTGATTACCAGTGTGGATGATTAGAGCACAGTAAGGAGGTAGGGGCACTGTGGTCTTCATATCTGGTCCTCTTACATACTACTTTTTGATTGGAGTATTCCTTTCAGAATGCAATTTTTGTTAGAAGTATTTTAAAATAAATTCTTGAAACCAGCAAAAGTAATAATAAATAACAATCAGGTGCAGATACAAGGCAACCAGGGTTTTGTTCTTACCCATTGTCAGTTGTTTTTGTTCTCTGTTTTGGATCATTATCCTCTTTGAGGACTCATGACCTGCAACTGAGACCAAACTTTCTGACATTTGGTTCCAGAATGTCTTGACAGTCTATTATATGTCTCTTTAATTGGTCACAAATTTTCCTCTTGTGGCTACATCTAAAGTCCTGTGGACCCTAAACTTCTGAATAAAATTCACAACTGTAGTCACGGAAACACCAAGCTGCTTGGAGATGGCAGACTTTATGTTTAACATGCTTGTCTAGAATGTTCTTTCTGATCTCTCCACCCAACTCGCTCCTTCGCTTTCTCTGGTCCATGTTCAACATGGTGAAGGAGGTACAGGCGTTGTGCAAAACCAACAGCAGAAGAACATATGGGAAGGAAGTCTTCCTCATACACCAGAGTTGGTCACGATGCTCCTCGAGGTTTTCTGCTCTCACTTTTCACTTTATATATTTTTCCAAAAAGTACATTTTCTGACATATGCAAATTATACTCAACTGTTTAGATAAAATCAGGTGAAGCCAGTCGTATACACATGTAGGCCTGGACGCAGTAAGACTGATTAGACAGGCTTAGCCACGGAGTTCCACAGGCTTCTGTGCTTGGACCAATTCTTTCAACATTATATTTACTTCCTCCGAGTTATATTATTAGATGGAACGCCATAAATTTCCATTGCTATGCTGATAATACTCAGTTATAACATTTCATAAAATCAGAAGAAACTAACCAGTTACGACAAGCATGTCTTAAAAGATCTGAAAGAATTTTCTACAGATAAATTCAGATAAAACGGATGTTGCAAGTGGAACTCAGCACTTCAGGGACATACTGTATCTTCTATCTATATAGTTACCCTAGATGGCATTACCTTGGCTTCTAGTACTACAATGAGAAACCAAGGAGTCCCTTTTGACCAGAATATGTCCTTCAATTTGCACAATAAACAGGTTTCTAGGACCACCTACTTTCACCTTCTTACTTTTGCTAAATCCAGAATACAATTTAAAATTCTTCTCCTCTCATACAAGCTCTTATCAATCAATCTCCATCATATCTTTAGGAGCTCATAGTTCCATATTTTCCAAGCAAAGCACTTTGTTCTCATACTGGAGGTTTGGTTTCCTTGTGGTTCCTTGAGTTTCTACAAGTAGAATGGGAGGTAGAACCTTCAGTTATCATGTCCCTCTCATGTGGAACGCGCTGACAGTTTGCGTTCAGGAAGCGGACACGCTCTGCCTTTAATATTAAGCTTAAAACCTTTCTTTTTGATAAAACCTATAGTTAGAGATGGCTCGGATAACCCTGAAATATCCCTTAGTTATACTGCTATAGACCTACACTGCCGGGGGGTCTTGCATGCAACCTTTCCTCAGGTTAATGACATGAAACTGTTGGTTCTTCTGGTTGGTTCTTCCCAGCAGGTGTTCCTGATCTGTTGTTGTTGTTCTCTCCTCTTTCCTGTCCTCTCAACCCCCAACCGGTTGAGACAGGTGGCCTCTTGTCAGAGGTTTCTTCCTGTTTAAGGGGAGTTTTTCCTTTCCACGATCATCAGGTGCTTGCTCAGGATGATGGATTCCATCAAAGAAAGGTTTAGATGCAGTCTGTTGGTTTCCTTGGCTAGGCATTTAGTATTATTGTTATTTGTTATTGGCTTTGTGACTGGAATAATAGGAATGGGTTGAACTAAACAGCTGAAGTGCCTTGAGATGACCCTTGTCTTGATTTGGCGCTACATAAATAAAGCTGAACTGAACTGAATGTTAATGTTAGTTAACACTGCTCTTCTGTGAAACCTGCATCCTGGCATTCACTTGAATGTTGTTTTGGCACATGCCACCACACCCCTAAACATTTCAACATCATTCCTCAACAGTAGCTGCCTGCCCCAGCGGTTAGTTGTGTTGTAAGAACAAAAACCAAGCTGGTCATATGACGCTGGTGACTACAGGTTACTGATTATTAATAGACCGAGTCTTTTTGTAAACAAAAATCATTATTATTGTAATTTTTTATTTCTTTATTTTACAACTGTTGAGTAATTTGCACTGTTCCCACTTGTTAAGCTGTTTTTCCACCTGAAAACAAAAGATTTTGGGGAGAGTTTGTAGACAGTTAAGTCAACAGAGATCAGCAGAATATAAAATAAAGCAGTCTCTATTACAAGCAGGTCCACATGGAGAGACGGTCTTGCATGAGTTTCTGGAGACTGCAAGGGAACTAGCAATAAATAAATGAATAAATAAAAAAAGAAAGTGGCGTTTGCATGTGCAGTCCCTTTGGAACATCTCTGGAAAAGTTCACCACTCAAATGCAAGTGTGAAAACAGCTTAAAATGAGATTTACAGTGTGCAGATTACAGTAAACCATAACCGTGACCCTCAGCTACATCAAAGAAGAAGAGCCTGGTGGCTAAATCCCAGCACAGATTTGTGTTTTGATCAACAGAGGCTGCTGGCTGTTATAAATTTCCTTAACACATGGCCACCAGGCCACTGCCTGTGCCAACCTGGATGAAGAGGATTTGCACACATTCTTGCAGCATCACGTGGTTAACAAATTCAGCAGGCAACCTTTTCACTGACCAAGAGAGGGTGCAGAGTTCTTCCAGTAAGTTGTTGCAGAGAAATGGACAAGATATGAAGGCCACAATGGAAACAGTAGTGGTCTGCTGGGGACCTACTGTATGCCTGAACTTAGCCAATCAAATGCTAGCACATTACCCCGAGAAAAACAATGGCTCATTATAATTTGCTGCTTTGGGTTATGCTACAAGGTTTTTGAATATCTCCTGTCTAGAGGTGTTAGAGGCAGATTTAATTTGTATATGCATGCATGTCTAACTGTGTGTCACCGTGCAGAAGGGATAAAGGTTGTCGTTGGTGATGACAGCAGGCCTAAGCCAGGGCCTTTACTCAAATGCTCCTCATTAACAACTCATAATGGCTGGCAACAACCTCATGCCACCCTGCCTCACTCTCATTAGCAGCTGGCAGCAAGGTAGGGAAATGAGTGGATGTTGGCGTTAATCCACTTTCACTCAAGTACAGTATGGGAGCAAGAAAGGAGGAAGGGAACGATGAGGGAAACAGCTAGAGATAGGTGGCATTAGAGGGAAAAAAAATCCTCATCTCTGTAGATTTAATTAAAACTGAGGTGAACAGATGGGGAAGATGGAATGACGTCCAACAAGAGACAGCTCATCTGTTTGGGTTTCCACATTTCTGTTTCCATCTCTCCATCTATATCCCTCCGTCCTCCTCCCTTGTTTTTTATTTTTTCTTTTTAAGAGACTCTTGGCATTGAGCACGTCCCAATTCAAAGCTTCTATGCTGGCAGTGTGACAAATAGCAACAAGGAAAAGAAAAAAAAAAATCAAACTCGTTCAGCTCAAGAACGAACGCCGTCCTTTAGTTTGCTATGGATGATTATGGGCGGGGTTAGTGTTGGCCAGCTCAGCATTGGGCTGGGAATGTTGTGCTGAAGAGTGGCTTAGCCCTTATTAAAAGGTAATCCAGGCAATCCTTGTGTAAAATAACAGAGCTATTTGATAAAAATAGAGAGCAGCCAACCATAGATCTAGTCAGACAGAGGGGAAGGTCAAACAGTGTAGGGTTTTAGATCAGAAAAAAAGATCAAGCCTGCCTCTGGCTTTGTTTCTCGTCTGTTCCAGAAGAAGTCACTTTTCATTCAAATGTAATCATCACTGCACAGTAATATGAACTTCATGGCTGCATGTTAAAAGCAGGGAAAGCAAAGCATTCAGCTTCTTCACTCCCTGTGGCCATTCCAAGTGTACAAAGGGATCAAGGACATAAGCGAAAACCACCAAATGAATTCAAACCATCACAGAATAATAGGCTTTTTCCAAAGAAATGCTCACGTTCACTGCAAGAAATTTACAGTACTTTGACACATAGTACCATTAATTGACATTTGCTGCCACAGAATTATCATAATCTCCTAGCAACCACAGCAGGAATCTCACAAAAATAAATCATAGTGAAAAAAACAAAAAAGAAAAACAAAATAAAAAACTTCACATCCACCTAATGCAACAATGCCACTAGTTTTGCATTTTCTTCTAAAAAATTTCTGCCTTTGCTCAATTCCCTGCTACATTAATCTCATTATCCTTTGAACCTTTTCACTGTTAATGCCAAATGCAATTTGTATTCTGAGGCCGGGGAAAAAGCTCTAAACTGATTATCCCAA
The DNA here is from genome assembly GCA_014839995.1 of Xenentodon cancila. Lineage (NCBI taxonomy): Eukaryota > Metazoa > Chordata > Actinopteri > Beloniformes > Belonidae > Xenentodon > Xenentodon cancila. The sequence continues at coordinate 24,010,157 of CM026213.1, read as the reverse complement.
TTTGAACCGTGGCAGTCCTAGATATTGTAGAGTCTGAAAGGGCCATCTAGCGAGTGAATGGGCTTCTCATATGCCTTCTGAGTTTCATGACACAATGTTGCGTCTGCTTTGCAAGGGATAAATTAAGCGTGTGAAAGTCTAAGCAAAGCCCTCATTTTCCAGTTAATCAAATCTTCCCCTAATCAAATTAGCGCACATAATTCCTCTGGATGCGTGGTACAAAAACAGCATTATCCCCCTCTTCGGAGCTGAAAGGCAGGGAATCAGCGTGGTGCCTCTCTCTCCCCTCTGCATGAGCAGCCCTCAATGGAAGAGAAGGACCAGGGTGAGGTGGGGGGTGGAGGAGTCCGGGGGAGGCATGGCTCTTCCCAGTGGTCTAACAGAGAAAGGCAAGGCCAGGGTAAACTTTGGCAGCGTTTAAGTTCCCAGCTCATTAAAAAGCCTGGCTCAGTGGCCACCTCCAGGGAGCACTGAAGCGTTGGCTAATGAGGTACTTGTTTAATTTTCTTTCAAAGGGCTGGACATCTGTGACACCTCCACCCCCCATCCCCATATCCCCATATCCCCATACACCACTCTCCCTCCCATTTCTCGCCCGCTCAGCCTTAAACCCCCATGCCTCATCTTTTTTCTTCAAACCCCACACAAAGCCCATCTATCAATAGGCCGCGGGGTTCTCCCTGGTTTGATGAAGTGTCTTCTTTTTGAATGAGGTAGATAATACATTTGGAGGAGTGCAGAACAATCGCCATTAACTCTGATCTCTCCCTCTGAACAGTCAAAGCCCATCATGGAAACTCAATAGTGGTCAAGCTAAATGGATAAATGTTCACAGTCCACCGTAACGTTCTAATTGATTTCCCTTCATGAGATAATCCACTCTCCTCAATAGAGGTCCCCGTCCCTCCCTTTCACCCTTGCCGCCCCTCTGCGGGGATGCTCCAGGGGCGTAAAGAAAACAAAAGAATAAGCTGGTGTGAATTCATCTGGTCGAGGACTGTCAGGTTCATCTCCCCGTTTTGATGCATTTGAGGGGTTTGAGTCTATTTTCTGTGACCTGCCAACCTCTGTTACGCTGACCGTTATATGAGGCTCGGTTCTCATAAGCCCCATAACAGCTTATGAGACATTAAAAGGCACCTCACTCTCTGCTTCGCATAATTGGAATTCAAAGCAGCTAGTACAGCGTCTCTCTTCATTGGTCACTTCCACTTATTTCATAATGTGTCTCGATTCTTTCATTATGAGAGCTGTCTGACTCATATTTGCACCTTGATGCCCTCCTAATGTCTAAGACTGTGGGAAGAATACAAATGTGCTCTCTCTACTGCCCTTAGTTTCTGCTCGTCCTCATCTGCAGCCCTTCCATGCCATCTCCAGCTAACAAGGTAGAAAGGGTGAACTAGTTACGCAGGAAGCCAGGAGGAAGCTATGAAATATGTTGGAAGCCAGTTAAAAAGCCTCATGAAAACATTTGTCAATTTAGACAATGTAAACAGGTTGTAAGAATGTGTCTTGAGGTCAGTGGGTCAAACCCATAGATCACGCATCAGCTGGTGCGCGGTTATTGTTCCACTCATCCTGTCAGAGCAGGGGCAGTGGGTGTGAACTTGAGTGGGCGCGCTAGAGGGGAGATATGTAGGAAAGGGACAAAGGCCTTTGGGGTGATAAGAGCTAAAACAATCTGCTATTATTAGTATGACAGCAGAAAGCACCATCTGGGTTGTTTAATGAGCCTTCATCGCAATGTTAAAAGAGCCTCAAGTTAATTTCCTGAAACAATATGCTCATAAAAGACTCCAGCAGATTATAAACCAAAAGTAATGAACATTCAGAAAACACAAAGTCACTTTCTAACATAAAAATGCATTGTGTGCTGAAAACCGAATCGTACATGCTATCAGTAATGTGTATTTTAGAAGCGCCTTCGCTCTGACCCTTGGCTTGGCCTTGGTATTAACTATGCTGAGCTTTACCGTGTGGCCTTGCCTGCGGCCGTGCAGAGCAGCGGCTGGGCTGAGATGCTGATCATGGGGGTGAAGGTCAGCACTAAAGTGATGGCGGGAGGGCAAAGGTGTGGAGTTTTACGCTATCTATCTCCCTCTGACAGCTTGAGGCGTCTATCAAAGTAGGTGGGCTCATTTGGGGCAGCTATGGTAGAGTAGGCCGTGGCGTAGAAGGTCGGCGGTTCGATCCGTGGCTCAGCCCTGCGTCGAGGTGTCCTTGAGCAAGACACTGAACCCTCACGTAAGTTCTGCACTTGTTTGCTTCCTGCACAGAATGTTTACATGATCTTGTTTTAAAAGACTATCCCTTATTCGTACGAAGCGGGTAGTCTTGAGCTGAGGAGCTGCTCTCCTGGGTTGTGGAGTTATTGTTTAGTTTCACCGATGTAAAGGGCCGCGCAGCTCTCGCTGGACTAAACTGCAGCTACAACGCAGGAACACAGTTTCTGTTTGGGTCTTCTTGGACCACAAGGTTGTTTTTGGAGAAGATCCTTCTGAGTTCCTCAGACACTCCTGTCATGGCTGGGATGAGTTTTGGGGCTCATTTTTCTTTTCCACTCTGTTTAATGCTGTGGTATTTTTTTTTCTTGATTTATTGGCTGACTTGACAAAGGCCCAATTTTGGATATCTGCAGGTTTTAAGTGTTATCTTGATATGCTTGTGCTCCTTTTGTTTTTTCCCGTTTTAGCCTGAAAATTCCCAGCCCGATGTTCAAATGTTCTGATTGTGGAAAGTTTGTGTTCCAGTGGGTGGTGTGTATACGTGTTCAGACTACCGTCTTCTTCGATACGCACACCATACTCCAACAATGCTTCCTAGCCGTTTTCTGTATCCTCTGTGGTGAAATTTATGTTGCCAGGCACTGAGATGATGTGTTTTGATGCGCTGGATCTTCCAAAAGCGTGTAACAACAATACATTAATCAAACAGAACTGTGACAATGTCGGGATCTGACGATATTTCATGTGAGATTCCAGTCTTTTGGAGCTGTTTTGGTTCAGTACGCTTTCTCACCGTCAGGAAGCCATGTGAGTTCTCATGATGAATTAGATCCAGACCTCTTCTTTTGGAGGTTCTCAGGCTGATTGATTTAGTGGTTTCTAAGCTTACACAGGATGAAGGAGGCCACGCCTAGTAGGAAAATGAACATGAAATCCCTTTAAGTGGACTAAAGCCTGTAACTGTCAAAGCATCCTGAGTGCAGGAACATTTATAATGAGAGTCAGGTAGGTAATTACATTTAACAAACGCATCACTCAACCTGCAAAATGTGTTAGTTTAACCCTAAAACATGCAAAGCTGAACCGTGTTAAGTAAGGCTGCAGTGACGCCGGTTTCATGGCGTTCAGTGGAATGAAAATGACAGTTATAATATGCATTTTTCCTTACAATAACAGAATAAAAGCAAATAATCTCATTTGAACATCTCCTTTCCTCCTTGACAGAATGTCAAATGATTTCAAAAGATAATAAAGTTCTGAGCTTTCAACAAAAGTCTCTCCGATTTCACTTAGATGGGGATCACAGGGGCGGTATGAAACAACAATAGCAACGGTATAACACCATATGCCATGACTAGGGGAAGTAACCTGGAGATACTTTTGTGTATCATGATTCTGAGCATCCGATGGAGTTGTTTGGAGGAAGGTTGTGCTGAGAAAATATAAATCCTGCTGTCAAGTTGACAAAAGGTCAGCAGCCCCTAGACTGCAGCCAACAAAATATTCCTGCGTGAGCGGAGGAAGTTAGCCCACTAGTATGCTTGATCAGGGCATTGCCTTTAGCAAACCGCTGCCCAGAGCCAACCGTGGTGGTGGGAGGAGATCAGTTTGTTTCTTTGTGGGGCTTTAGGGTGATAAAAGTGGCTCCTAGAAACCTGCCAACCCTTCAACTGACTCATTCCTGAGCACCCAGAGGACACCTTGAGATAGACAGAAAGTACATGCTTTCATATCTCAGATCTACCTGGGTGTGGGGTTAAGCCTTCACAGGCTTGTGTATAGTGTTTTGATGCTCTTTTCTGTAACTCCTGTAGGCATTATGTAGGCATGACATGCATGACACCGCCTGAGGCGCAGACACGTGGGTCCAGCACCAGCCTATAAGCCCCTGGAATCCATGTCTGTGTTTGAACAGCCTTTATTGGAACAGACAGGACCACAAAACCTTATTAGATAAGTCATAAAAAAAACAAACAGTGCTGCTGCCTGAAAACAACCCGAAAGCAGAGTAACTGCTTTCACAAAGATATATTAAAACAGTAACACCGTGGTTAAATATTTTATGAAATATGTCCACAGCTACGTCAAACCAAAACCAATAATCAAGCACCCTTCAACGCGTCATTTCATATTTACCTGTTTTAATACTGAATGACAGGCAGAACAATCAAATTGAGTTCCTTTCAATCATGCACGAAGTCGAAGCAAATCAACACGCAGTGCAGTCATCAAGTTACGTTGACATTGTGCTTTCTGAAGTGCGAGTGAACTGGAGTCGTCTGACAGAAGCCGTTGTCTTTTCAGTGACGGCTAAAATCATCAGTCATTTAAGGAACAAGCCTCTTTTATGAAAAAGAAAGTTAATTAAATGCTTTTATGGGATGAAAAAAAGATAGTTCTTCATTTACTGTCATCACTGTTAATAACATTTGCTTCTAATATTGTCATCTCATTTAATTTCCTTTGCTCCTGGATTTTGTTTACATTGTGGTGTAAATGAGCTTCGTGAAAATGAGGAAAAACGTCTACATGATGTAAATAGAAGACAAAATCACCTGCCATGGCGCATGTGAACCACATTAAACATGAACCACATTAACCCTTTAAAGCCTGGTATATGAAATAGTAAAATGAAAACCCTGGGGTGTTTATTATGTACTGAAATTAAAAACACCCAGTTTTGTTGTGTGATGTCGTAGCTCAATGTTAACAAGCCGTCAGTTACTGCGGCGGAGTCATACTTTGGTCCGTAAGTCTGACCCTGACCCCAACCCCTAACCCCGAGTAAGCAAACACAGTCCATAATCATTTATCTGCTCCAGCAGAAAGTGGCTTTAAACTCAGTGGCGAGTATATTCAACCCGGGTGGGGTCCGTAATTTTGGACTGAATAATGACGCGAGTGATGGGCGGTCCTTCGTGTCTTTTCAAGGATACAATCACGCGCGATCCGCTCGATCTCATGGATGCGTGGACCACAGCAGGCTTTTCCTTGGACTGGCGGTGTTGTTAAGCCAGCCTCTTTGGGCTCGCCACTGCTTTACATTACACTCTCTGACACCATATTTGTAGCTCCTTTGCAGTGGTTTGACAACTCTGCAGCAGTTACCACCTCGAAGTTTGCATGAAAACTTATTTTCATTTTTGTTTGCTTGCCCTACTTTTGGGCTGGTTTGTTGAGGACGCTCACTATCTTTCTCCATCTCCTAAGCCCCCTGGCACTTTTATGAGTTCATCTTTAAGCCCTGACCATCAGAGGCACATTTAGTTTGCTGGTACTAGGCACCAGGTGTTGTTGTGGATGCACCGTTACAGGTATCTAAAAGCAGCAGTAGCACCGACTCTTTCTTCAGTTTACATCAGTTGCATTTACAATGCTCTCACCTACACTGAAAGGTGGCCACAGTGGCAGGCGAGGGTAGCGGTGTGATGAATAAACCAGCGGGTGTAATCATTTGAAAATTCCCCAGGCAGATGTGGTTGTATGCGCGTCTTTGATTAACTTCATTAATATACATGCCTCGCTCTGATACACAGGCAGTGGCATATGGTAAAAAGCAGGAACAGGAAAGAAGTGATTTGCTGTTTGCTCTGGAAAACAAACAAGGCAACAGGTCCTAGCAGATGGCGCTGTGTGCGATGCTGGTGGGAGGCAGTGTGCTGTATCGGCACTGCCGCCAAACTGGAGCTCTCCTGTGGATGAAGAGAAGCCTGACTATCGCCCTCGGCCTGCCGCATGGTAAACAAATAAAGCATCCTTCTGCTTTCCTGTGTGCTGAGCCTTTTATTCCACGTTGATCTTACCTCCTGATTTCAAAGAACAAAAAAAAAAAGAAAGAAAAAAGAAGCACTTGTTTTTGGCAAGTTAAAATGCTCAAGGCTTGATGCTGTTCAGAAAGCAGCTTAAAGAAGAAATGTGTTTAATAATGGCATGTTTGTGTGCAGCTCTCATTTCCCCCTTTGCTCCCTTCGTCTTCCATCAGCATGCCTGCAAGCGCACATTCCACTTTGCTCCCTTTTAAATGGCAAAGCTGGTGGCTCATTTACATTGATAATGGATGTCGGTTATGCATAGCATGAAATCCCAGTTTCCATCTTTTTTTTCCTTTTTTTCTTTTTTTGGTGCTCCACTTTCCACATGAACTACTTAGGAAACCATATACAAGTACCACGCCATTGAAATGGTGTGGATCTGTTGCACTTGACTGTTAATTAAAAAACCAAAGCAATTCTTGTTCTTTGTCGAATACATTCATATCATAATCAATCATAACCCCAAAAGCTGCCAAAATCCAGTCTTCTGCACCTTAATGAACAATGCCCAAGATGTGAAAGATGCCTTTAACTGGAAATGTTTTCACCTTTCATGACGATTTTACAACATCTGCTGACGAGAGCTGAAGCTGTTGCAGTTGCACGAAAGCTTTTGAAGTTGCTGCCTGACGACGTCTGCTGTGGCAAGGCTCCACGTAGCTCACTAAAACACTCCCTGACCCACATCAGTTCACATCAGTGATTCTTTCTGTGGTGAACCTGGATTCATGAAAACATCATACTGTAAAACCACTTTGCAGTTTCATTAGCTCTGCTGCACTACAGCACATCCAGACTTGCCTGCAAGGCTTAGAACATGATTTAATTGCATATATTGTGACTCAACCACACTCAATCTTTGTCATGGAAAACGGCGCAAGTATCTGAAGGACCACAGGGATAAAGGTGGGGTGTGATGATAAAAGTGTTAAGTTTAGCTGTTGTTTAAGAGTGAGTATAACCATTTATCCCCAGCAGAGAATTTGACACACTTTCCTGAGGTATAAATAAACAGTTTGTGTCATCCTTCGGTCAAAATAACTCAGAGAAACATTAAGAACGCACCCTTTTCAACCAACTCTTAACATTTCTCTTCACTGTTACAGCTTTTTCCCGCCTACACAGATTTGTACTAGAAAACAATTCTTGATTCACGAGCGCCACATAAAAGTTGGAATTGATTATAAGAACACATGGATGTTCATGGATACCAATCAATCACAAACTGGCAGCGTTCCCGCTGCTCATAACTATCATAAATCCTCACCCAGGGACGAGGATATACGGAGGTGATGATTACTATGTAAAGGCGAATCCTCACCCTGCATGTGGGACTGGCACATGTTAAAAACAGAGATAGCCGATAAAGAGTTTTACAGATGTACCAAAAGAAGTTATTTCAACTAATGTGAAGCAAAGAAAAATATTTGATCCCGCTGTAAGTTCAGCTGGGACGGGGACCAGTAAAGCACAGGCCCGGAGAGATGTAACTCTTGCAACAAGGAGGTGAAGCAAAACAAATTCAATGCAAAATGCAAGAAAACAATGGATTTCTCTACATCCACAAAACATTAGTGCCACCGAAGGGAGGGCGTCCCAAAGGGAAGTCTCAGCTGCAGACATCCACACTGCCTCCATAGTGGGAGAGACCCCCTCGTCAGGAAGCACACCCGATTGAAGCGGCCACATGCCTCCACTGGACTCCACGGCTACCTCACTACTTACCCACTATATCGCTCTGTGGCATGTGTTGTGGGATGTACTGCTTTTATCACACATTTTAAGAAAAGAGTCAATTTAGTTCATTTCAGCTTGATTCATGGAGGGCGAAATCACGACAAATGTCATCTCAAGGCACATCTGAAGGCAATCAGATTACATGTAAAACTGAACTAAACTGAAATAATTATGTTATATTTTTTTAATTTATTCTCACATTTAAAGCACAATAACAGAGCATAAGAGCATAACAGAGCATAAGGCTTTAAAGTTGTAAAGTCTGATAATGGCAGGAGCAAAACGACATTTGTTTTTTCATTTTTTTCATGTTTCCCTTTGAAATATGTATTTTAGATTATTTTTGCCGTGATATTCCTACTTTTGTGTTTCTGTGCTTCAACTTAGCAAACTTTACACTTCAGTCTTTGTTCTTAATAATTATAATTATATTGCTGCTTAATTGAGAGATGTATTTTTTCTTTCTTTTTTTTGCATTTTAATTTAGTATTTCTTATCCATTTGCATATAAGATGTTCCCAGTTTGAGATAAAGTGTATTGTGCTTTGGAAAAAGAGATTTTTTTTATGTTAAAAACATAATTCTATATGTTTTGGTTGCCGCAAAATCTTTTGGCAACGATAATAAGTTTTCTCCTCTTCATCAACATGAACCAACGATCTCATCTGCATGAGATCCAGATGGCAAAAAGGCAAAAAGATGCAACTTTTTTGCCTTAGAAGAGAAACTTTTAATATCCACAACGCCACTGATCTTTCACTTGATGCAAACAAGTTCCTGCCTGGTCTCAACGTCATCATACACAAGTTACACATGCAAAATCTGTGGTGCCACGTAGTTTAAAACAGATGTTGCTGCTATGAAATACAAAGAAACCAAAAGACAGCCTCCTTCTTTTTTCAAGCAACATTAACTGTGTTACCGTATTTTATTTCTAGAAGATGTTAATGAAAGATTGACATAGATCTGCCGTATGTTTTAATCCTTCTTCTTTATTGACGTTTAGGAGTATTCAGAAAACGCTCAGAGGTCCAATAATGATTTCCCTGGTTCCAGGTCTGCAGGCCCACTCTTCCACTATTCCCCTTTTCTTGCTAATCTGAGAGTTAAAGATGTCTGTCCGTCCGTCCGTCCGCCTAAACAAAAAATATGGCTTTCAGAGTTACAAAAGCGTTTTTGCAGCAAGGCAGAGCAAAAGCTGAAAGCCAAATGTGATGCTTTAAAGGCCGGTCTCTGGTTACCAGGGTTTTTGATATATTTTCCTAAGTGAGTTGTTCTTCATGCTGGAACAAAGAAAAGACATTTTAAAAGGTTCAACTTACAGTTGGAAACCAGTGGCAGTGACAGCTCAGCAGCCCAATGTCAGTCCAAAACAAATGGGAGCAAATCAGACAGTAAAACCCCGTTTGGAGCCCTCCAAGCAGCTCGCAGGGCTCTCTAGTAACTCGGGAAAGCCTCAGCAATGTTGACTCTGGTCTCAGCCGCGCTTTGCGGGAGGTTTTTCAACAGAAGAATGTGATTTGTTCTGTGGAGGAAAATTTGGAAATTGGACAGTTCTGAGCCACACTGAAGAGCCTCGCGTGCACAAACATGCGCACACAGCTGGACTGGATAACTGAATGACAACACACGTTCAGAGGAAGAGGGACTGCTTTCCCCCTCCAAAAACAACCATATATTCTCATAGTAAAATGATTAAGAGTACTCCTTCAGTCATGAGCGGTCTACACTAGCCAGCGCTCTGCATCTTTGGCCCTTTCCATGCTTTCATAACGGCAAGTGGACATCAGATGCCCATTTCCAGAACCGAACCCTGAGCACCAAACCAAGCTATAAACAAAACTTTGGGAGACACAATGACAACTTGAGCGATCCAGCTGTACACGTTGAGTAAGGATCAAATCTGGAGTTAAAAGCCATCCACTGATTATATGACAGTATCCCTGTTTGGGACGGCTGTAAAAGCAATCCAGCTTGAGTTGGAAAATGTTTGTAGCATCCTCACAACCACAGATGCATTCTGTCCAAAAGGTTGCTTTTAAAATGAACACAGTGATCTTAACGCTGGAGTTATTTCCCAGAGACAGGGTCAGTGACATCATTCCACATCGCTGGAAGCTGTCCATCTCGCCAACGCACACATCCACGATGAAATCTTGCAAGACTTGGACACTGTGTTGATTTTTCATAGAAACACAAAAACATCTGGGGTTTTTTTAGCTTACAATGACGTAATTGCAATAATATTCCAAGAATAACATGAATTTTATTTCTATTCAAGCTTTAACTCAAATGGTTCAAAAGTGGCAGATGTGACGTTGGACATCACCATTTTCTTTAACAGAACTAATCACCCACACAATATTATCAATAATATCAACAATAATAGGAAGAATAATGATACTACAGATGGGGCTGGGAAAACACACTTAGTCCATACAGCTGCTGCAGCCCATCCTAAAACCACCAACCTGCTGTCCCCTCATCACCATTATTACGGGTTGTTCATGCAGTTTAATGGTTTGGTAAACTTCTCTATACAAAGTATTACAATCGCAAATGTTGAATAAATTATTCATATTCTTATTTTTAAATAAGAGGGCTGATTTTTGTCTCTGAGCTCCACTTCAAGCGCAGCAAAGTAAAATAATGATCTCATCCTGAGCCCCAGTCTGCAAGATAAATGTGGTTTTCTCTTATTTTTACTTTAAATGGCTTAGAGGGGTGGCATAGATGCATATGAAAAAAGATTTGAAATGCTTTCATGTTTTGTGCATGTTCAGTTTTCAAGGCTGCAATTAAGATGCAATTGTGCTCATCTAGTACCTTGATAATAGTCATTTCATCATTTGGAGTAAAAGCTGACCATTACCACATTCATCATAAACCCATTAACATGCACCATATGGTAAAGTTATTGTTTAAGAAAGTTACAAGTCAATTAAAAAAGTTAACCTTATTTAGTGAAAGATAAGTGACTGAGCGTGATTACTGATGAATGCTGTCGCTGTCTTGCTGACAGATGAAGAGTGAGAGGAATAGAAAAGAAAACAGAGGGAGGGAGGAAAAAAATGAGCAGGAGTCCAAAAACTGAAAGCTTGGAGTCCATAATTAGGCAGCAGTTTTTCCTCTCTAACCATTTTCCCAAAAGAAAAGAAGCCTGACTGCTTAATTGGAGGAATCAAATTTAGTCAAGCGCCCCGTCGGCTCAAACCTACATCATTAAAGTTGCCAGCTAAAAAACATCAAACACGACGCAGCATTAATGAAGCAGATGTATTAATTTCCCATTTATGAGCAGCTAAGAAACTCACTGCCGCTCCCCGCTCTCCCTCGCTTTCTCTGACAGCACTATTAATGATCTTTAATGCCCCACAGGCAGTAATAGGCCCCACTGGGAGAGCTGAAACATTGCGATTTGTATTGAGGATTTAGACATAACAGGGGTAAAAGAGAAAAGAGTGAGATCTTGGGGACAGCTCAGAGGTGCTTGATCAGGTCCAGGCCTCACCGGGGAGGCTGCTGCTCCAGAATAATAAATGACAGCCTCACGATTAAATCAAACCTTCTGTTCAAAAGGGCTAGAGCGGATGATTGCCACTAACAATTGAGCTGCTTTTTTAAACACCGCTGGGAAAAGAAATCAAAAGCAGACAGCATGGAAAAGAAAGAAAGAAAAAAAAAACTTCAACTGCAGTCTGGCTCTCAACACCTGACAGTTAACACACATTAGGAGAGACAGACCAGAGCCAAGTCCGGGAACGGAGCACCTGTCACTGGCAAATCTCAGACCAAACTCATTATGCCTCTACCCACAATGCAGCAGCCGGCACCGGGGTTTTCACTCTACATCCAACGTCATTACTGCTACATATGATAAATTCATTTTACTGCCTGAGTGGCTATTTGATTAATACTTGCAACACAATATCACATCGCTTACTGGATTTAAAATGTTTAAGTGCTAATTTCAAATGCAACTTTATAACAAATGTAAAAAAACAAAAAAAAAAACAAAAAAAAAAGCTATAGCATTGAAATCCAACCATGGAAACCTGCATCTGATTCAAGTCTAATGATTAAATATTGGCACGACTTCTATTAATCACTGGAGTGGCCAACAAGAACAAAAACCAAAAGCCACAGATGCCAGACATCAGCAAAACCTCTGCTCATATTGTTCCTGATGTGTGGATGTGCACATCTAATTACCTGATGTGGATGATAACCTAGATAAACAAGCCTGTTCTGGTGTTAACCTACAAATTAAATATGCTCTGATTTCCAGACCTGCAGCTTTCCGAGTCTCCCCTTAAAAGCTGTTTCTTCATTAAGCTAATTTAAAACTCTCTAGAGACTGATCTGGATGTTGTTTTGCTGCAAGTATTTGTTTTTGAGCGAGTGCAACATCAGCTCAATGTCTAACAGAATTAGGTCGATATTAAAGGGTTCTGTAGTACACAATGCATTACAAGTCAAGTGTGGATGCTAAAAAAACAAAAAAAACCCCAACAAAAACGGCTTTTCAACAATCTGCTGTTGCTGCTCCTGTTAAGAGTTGATCAGAGGGCCAAATAAGGCTGCAACTCAAGTCGTGTGCTGCCTCAAAGTGTTCTCAAAACTGAGGAGAAAGCTGTTTTTAATTAATTGGGTCCTTTTTTTTATCTGACAGTATAATATAAAACAGTAGGGGTTAACGCTATACACTCCAAGGCCCCTGAAAAGCAGCTGTACTAAATCCTGCCATGGTTATGATGCCAAATCTTCACAAGTCTGGCAAAGTGGGCCAGGGGATGTTTTAGTGCCAACATCAGAACAGGTGCTCTGGGATCCATCTTTCTTTCCTTGCAGTTTCCTCAGAGAGCAGCATCAACGTTTCCTCTGTGCTTTACAGTGGCAGGCGGCAGAGGGGTAACGCTGCCAGCGATGCAATGATAGTGGGGGGGACTGCAGCTGGGGGCTGCAGATAGCACATTCTGTCACAGAGTGTCAGCTCGCCTGCATAATGAAGTAAGGAGAATGACAGGGAAAAAAGAAGTCTGGAAATGGGGAATGCCACTTGTTCTTGTTGAAACTGATGCAGCACCACACAACAGCCTGAAAAGCAGTAGGAGCCTCAGCTTATATGACAAAGAGACAAAACATTAAGTTGTGAACTGATTAATTATCACTGCAGCATATACTGTTCTTCCTCCCACTGCAGTGCGTGTGTTTATGTGAAACTCCATTTGATTCCAGGGAGACAAGAAATCCCTTCAGCAACGTTCAGATCTGTGGCGCTCAGAGTCACGAAGATGCTGAATAAGGGGACAGCTCAACTGAAAAAGGATGTATTTTAAAACTTGAAGCGAGAAGGTGTATTTTATTACCCTCAAAATAGGGTAGTTAGATCTGTGAATAATGGAAAGCTCCCATGTATTGAAAAGAGTTTTTACGCTCACATTAAGGGATTTTTCTGGTGATTAGAAATGGAATATTTTGAAGAGCTGTTATACAAATATCTGCTTGTATCTACAGGTGACATGGCGTTGCTTTCGTATTGGAACTGGCATCCTTGGTAATGAAGAAGCAGGTCAACTAAAGGAGTTATTCTAGGCTGAATGCAGCAAGACCGCCACGTGTAGTCTGCGTTCATTTGGTGCATCGGTCATGTATTTCCTTTCAAAGGATATGCAATCTGTAAGTGAGATGGGAATAAACTTAAACACCTGGTCAAAGTGCAAGTGTATCCCTGACATAATTCATCCAAAGCTGTGCAAGTCATACTGGTGTTTTTAATTCATTGCTCCTCAACAACACTGACTATGGGCTCCAAGAAACGGCTCAGATGTTTCGAGGGCCTTGTGCTGGGCCTACCAAACCTACCAAAATTAAAGAGGATCTGGACATGCATTGCCATCATTTTGGCAAGACTAATCCCAAGTAGAGAAAACACAACTCACAAGCCTGGTAATGTAAATGCAGGATTTTTGCCGCCAGCGGTTATCAACATTTCAAAATTTAGTGCTTAATTTGTGATGGATATGGGATTACTGTCACATAAAAAGTTCTGACTTACTCAACCATGTTACTTTCTTTCAGGCTGCCTGGGTCTGAAAGTAGTTAGGGCCAGAAATATTTGGACAATTATGACATTTTTATGGTTTTGCCTTTATACGCCTCAATAAATTTGAAATAAAACAGAACGTCCAGACTTCCAACTTTAATTCAAAATGTCTCACAAAAACATGGCATTCACCAGTTTGAAATTACATCCATTTAAAGCAAATTATCTCCATTTTAGAGGCTCAATAGTATTTGGACAATTTACTGGAAAGAAGTTAAATGGCCAGCTGCAGTCTATTCCCTCACGATTTAAAGAGAAATAAATGAGTTAAAGGTTTTGAGTTGACATGGTCATTGTTTTCAGTTTAAGATGCAATGCAAACTTGAAGCTTTAAATGTTAACATCTTACCATTGTATGCACTTTGTCTGCTACAGTGGTCAGTAGGTGTCTGCTCCAAGAATCAGCATTCTACGTTTAAGGGACTTGGATAGGACCAATGCCATAGTGGGTACCACAGTGTCTACAGAGTTGCAGTAAAGTTTGCAGGACAATTTGGTCGACAACTCTCTGCCCAGACAATCCAACTGCCAGGAGGCCTGCCATGACTGCCCTTCACTGTCAGGCCTGTTTGTTGGATTTATGTGCACTGGAACCTGAACATGTGGAGGAATGTTCTGTTCAGCGATGAGTCCAGATTCTGCCTATTGCAGTTGGATCAAAGGATCAAAGTGTGGAGAAGATGTGGAGAATGCTATGCTGATTGCTGCCCCGATAGAGTAACATGTTTTGGTGGAGGTTGTGTGATAGTGAGAGGCAGCATTTCCTGCATTGGAAAAATGAGGCTCGTCATCATTGGAGGCAATCTCAATGTAGAGAGATATCAAGATGAGATTCTGCAACCAGTTGCAATGCCAAATCTCCACAGTCTGGGACCGAACTCTTTCCTCCAAGATGACAACGTTCGTCCCCACAGAGCGGGTTTATCAGAGACTTCCTCCAGAATTTGGGAGTGGAGATGATGGAATGATCTGCCAGCAGTCCTAAACATCAACCCCATTGAACACTAGTGGGATCCACTTGGCCGTGCCCACAGCACTGCGTGACCAGGCTGGTGACCACCATGAGGAGGGGGTGCCAGGTTGTTGTGGCTTTGTGTGGTTCTTTCACACACTACTGAGGCTCCTGTTTGTCAAATGGATAAACTGTTAAATTGTCAATATGTGTTGTTTATTCAAACTTCAATTATTCAATCCACAAAACACCAAACAACATTCAAAGTTGTCTGGCATTGGCAGAGAATATTTGGCAAATGTTTTATGAGTGTAATCCACATTCTCAGCTCTTCTGCTCATCCCACAAATAGATGATTCTCACAAATGTGGCACTATTTAAATGGCAAAAAAACAGGCTTTCCAATGGTATAAGATTAATTGCCCAGATGCAATGTTACAACAAAGAAATAATCTACCAAACATAAATTTCCATACTTTTTGTGCTAGGTTTTCATATACACAGCGCAGTTTCTGTAAGAGAGGAACGGTTATATTTACTGAAGTCACTAAAGGTGCATAGCACAACAGTGCAGGAGGAATCTGCTTTAGTCATGCAGAACTGTGATTTTCAGCTTGGTAATTATGATACAAAAACCAGAGCCTTATGCGAGGTTTATGCAGTGCCCCAAAACATATTTTTCTAGGTTCTTGGTCCTGTTTCTGTTCCTGTTTGGTTCAGTTTACTTTCTCACCAGAAGTAGCGTGCGAGAACCAATTCAGACCGCCTCTCTTTGGAGGTGTGAGCCGAGCTGTTTGGTCGAAGCCTAAACTCAATTACTGTGTTTCTTACTGCACAACACAAACCGCATCAACTCAGAAAAGAAACTCCGGTTTATCTAAATAAACTAAAGCCTGCAGGTTTGAAAGCACCTTTTAGAAGAAATCAGTCTCTACTCTCATTGCTATTTACACTGAACTCTATGTCAATTATAACAATATTTGAAGCTTGTCTTAACCTTTGAATACCCATTTTTTTAAAATCAAAATCTTCCTACTGATGTTAAACTTTTAAAAAAGAAAAAAATATGCTGGTGGTAAAACAAAATATCAATACAAGTAATAAAGAACATAAGAATGACACAAAAAGTGGAATTTCATATGCAATATTCAACTGTATTCAAGAAATATTTTCATGGTGCTTAACAAAGTTGTAAATTGAAAAAGAAAAGCTATAAAGCAAAAAATTAAACTGAAAGGAACAAAATGAGTGAAGACCACCATTCTTCTTCAAACAGTTTTGAGGACTCACTGGATGATGGTACTGAGGCACAAAACATGGTTTATCCCAAAAACTGCGGCATTTATCATCATCGAGCTCAGCATGGTCGATGCCTTCTTTATCACAATAGGCTTCTAAAGTGACTTGTAGCCCACCATATACCCACATGCAGAAAAGCCTGCTCACATACTTGCCCTCCTCCACTCAACAGCCACTGATTTCATTAGTTTCATATTAGGATTGATGTGGCTCTTCTGTGGGACATAAATCAATTTAAGAACACTTTTCTAAACCTCAACCTGCAATAGAGCTATCAAGCAGAATGGGTGGCCGAGGGGCAAGAGGCTGGAACAGCCACATCATTGGTTTGCTTTTGCTGGGGTGGGAGGTGTGTGTGAGGTGTGTGTGAGGTGTGTGTGAGCTGAGGGGAGGGGGAGGTTTGGGAGGGTAATTTAGCCTCCAGGGTTTATGATCGAAAGAGTTCTTGCGTTATGTCCCGTACACCCTAGAAAGCCCCTCCTGTACACTCACGCTCTCCCACAACTGCCTTATCCGTTCATCCCCGGTGCCTTGCATCCATCTGTCCCTCCATACCACTATGATTTACAACCAGTACTCATGCGCTTCCTGGGAATTGATTTCCAGGGAGCTGTACCTTGTGCCCATCCTTTCTGTGGAGGCCATAACGATCACGCTGCGGATCATTAGCCTGGACCACTGTTTTCCACTGCTCTGCTGGCTGGGTGCCATACATCTCCCCCCAACTCCTTCAAAGTCACAGAGAAATTGAATTGCCTATCCCCTTCACTCCTCTTCCTTCTCTTTCACCCGCGCCTCCCCAGCTGCAGTCACAGCTCGTGATCCTCATCTTTCCTCCTTTAGCACAAAAGCAAGCTATGCTGGAGTTGATCAGCTGGAGGCTGATGTTGAGTGTATTAACATACAAGAACTGAGGAAGCCCTCCGATGCAACTGCCTTGCAGTAAAGAATGTGATGGAAGTCACCAAATGACGAACAAGAAGGCCTCACCATCCCAGATGGTTTTTCCTGACAGATGCTGACTGGGGCAATATGAATAAAAAAGCTGATGGAGTCAGTTTGTCACCAGGAGGGCTCGAGCATATCAGTGGAGCTCCTGGGTCAAAAGCTCTTATTTTGCCCCCCGAGGAACAATATGTTCTCATTTGTACCATTTTGCTTCTTGACAATGTGCCAAAAAAGGAATCATGATTGAGCTTCCAGGACTTCTATGAAAGACCAAAGCCAGTATTTTACCTTGAGGACTCATCAAGCTGCAATTTTGCTTTTTCCCTCTGATCCTGGAGTCGGAAAATGGACGGAACAAAGGAATAACACCACGGTTTTACTCTAACGTGCCAATCAGACTCACTAAGTCCAAGCGTTACAATCATGTAGGCACTCATCTGCAGAAATCACACATTAGATTTCAATTGACTCTAAAATGAAAGGCCTGAATTAGAGGAAACAATGGTGTCTCAGTATTAATCAATGGTTCTATGGTTTGAAGTTATAATCACTTGGTTTTAAAAAAAATTATAGTACCGAGACAGAAATCTCCTCCAGCTGCTTTTCAAAGAGATCATCTTTCTCAAATGCAGCCACGTCCCGCAGCTGCTTGATTAACTGCGCTTTCATCTGGAAACCCGAAACCGGCCAAACAACAGTTTTGCTGTATTAAGAGGCCGAGCTACAGTAAAACAAACATGCGCACAGACCACCCGTCTCAGCTGCCTGTACTGCCTCTGCTCTGTAGTCTGGCACTGGCGGTGGAAGATTCTCGAAGTAGAGCCTGGCTCTGGCACCATGCACTGGCAGCAATGATTTACAACAGCATTTAAGTGAATCTAATAAGCAGAGTGAATGCTTCCCGTCGCTTTGGCATGGCCCGTGCCTGGGCCCTAATCATTCAAATATTTTGGCAAAAGGCAATACCCCACTCCTCTCCAAGAGAGAATAATGAGACACGGAGCTCTTAATCACAGCAGATCAGTTCAAATAAATGAAAAGAGAATCAAAAGCATTCTTTGCCGAAGCGGCCCCTCTCTCCATCCAAATGAGCTGACAGAGAGCCAGATCTCCGAGATGGAGATTTACCCAGGAGATGGAGCAGATTTTCCATGACTCGTGAAGCACTGTCTAACCCTGGCAGACTAGAAAGTAATACTGAAAGAAACAAGCTTTTGTACCGTTTCTTTTGGATGTTCAAAGTGATCGCATACAGTGTGCACACATATACAAACACACAGACACAAATATTTTGACCAGCCGAAGAAAATCAGACCTCGTGTTCATTTTAATCAAGCACTCCTCCACGCTTGTTCTCCTATCGCACCTCAGATGCTTTCTGGAAACCCACGCAGAGCAGCGTGGAAGCTCTGACACCTCATCCAAACTCAATAATTCACCATGCTTTCACTTGCCAAGTCTTTCCTCTGCCAATCTGAAACCTTTCCGCTTGCTGAGACAGCGCTCTAACAAACGATGCTGTCAGTTAACAAGATGGAAAAACATTCTGTTAATTTTTTCTCTCCCTCCTTCCCCTCCCCTCCTTGGCGAGGAGTCTTGATGTGCCGAGACGAGGGCTGTATCACAGCTTGCCTGGGGGAAGCCTGACACAAGACAGGCTGCCGCTGACATGATGAGCCTTGAGACTGCTGGCAAATTCTTGTGATGTCACTTCCCCCTCTCGACAGCTCTGACACTCTGGCACGGGCTTCTGGGTAGATGAGGAATAGAAGGAGCTGCTGGTGGAGATGGTTGCTGGGAGGAGGAAAAGGAGGAGGAGGAGGGTGGTGGGGCCTGATGAGAAGAAATACTGGTACGTCGACTGCGTGGCGCTTCTGTTTTCTTTAATGTTCCCGCTTTTATCGGCGGTCGGAGCTGTCAGCAGTAATATCGTTCGGAGTGATGAGCTGCAGAGACGATAAGCCCGGCCTGTCAGTGCTGCATCCCCTGCCATACATATGCTGCTGCTCTCTGCCTGTCTTAATGCATGATGGCATTCTCCCCAGAGAAAGAGGAGAAGCACAGAAAGGGATGGATCATCATCCGGAGGAAGGCGGAGAAAAAAATGGTTACATCTCATCCTTACAAAAACTGGTCTGTTTGTTGCATGTCATGCAGTGCAGAGGCTGGTACTCTGCTCCAAACTCAAAGATATTTCCCAAAATACACAGTATAGATAGCTATATGTAGCACAGACCAAGAGGCTATCGAATCAAAAAAATCTTTCAATTCAACTTTAAACCTATGCTGGTTTTTGTTATTCTGTTGAGAGGAAACTAGTTTGCTGCTAATAACTGTCACATCGGTCTACAGATATGATGACTAATATGGCCTTGTGTCAAAGCCTGTGCAGCTGACTTTATGGCTGCAAACATAATCATTACAGGGACAAAAAATAATTACATGCACTGAAAACATGGAAGCTGCTGCGGTGGCATCGCATGTGTGACAGGTGGTGTGCAGCAAATAAATAATGGAACGCGTGGCAATCAAAAGTTGCCAAGCATTTGGTTACCAATTATCCTTCTCTTGTGAGCATTAAAGCACTGCGCATTGTTTACCGTTAGCGGATGTAATTGAATAATAAATCCTTCGTCCCACCTGTACTCTGTGTTTGGGAAGGCACCACTCCTGTCGGGATAAATGAGCTGTGCTCTCCCACGTCCTCTTCGGTCCTCCCTCAGCCTCCCCCTCTCTCGCTCTGACAATGAGCCTGAGAGGCCTGCCCTCGCAATGGCCATTAAAATAATGTGGCCTAACCTGAGCAGGGGTTAACCAGCTAATGTCCCCTGCACTGCTCCTCCGTGGACATGAATAATGCAGATCGGGTTTCTAAACAAGCACATAAATGAATCTATAAATCACCCCGGTCAGGGCAATCTTATTAGCTCCCCCTCCCCACCCCTCCCTCCTCCCCTCCCATCTCTCTCTGATTTGTCCCCGTCAGGCTGCTGCTCAGGGAGCTTCCTTGTATAAACATGTAGTTCAATGTCCTATTGGTTTAATTGGATGGATGTGGACATGGAGAAACTACTGTGCAGAGTTGAATTGATTATGTAGTGGATTGGACTGCACCTGTTTACTTTCCATTCAGAGGTGTTGGGCATAAAGTACAGCATTGTTTAACAACCGGGCAACGGCAGTCTATGAATACAGTCCGGTCTTTTCAAAATATGGTGAGCCAGCCACTGCCTTCTTATTGTTTATCAAGTTAATTTGCAATATTGGTTCAGAGGTAAATAGGAGACATCATACCATCAACTCCTGAACACCGGCATACCCCACGTCACCAGTATAGCACCAGTTCAAAAGAAAAAAATCCCTCAGTTGGCCAATTTAAAAGTAGAAACTGAGATGTCGAGGTTTAAAGGCTGAAGAAGAAAAGGTTTTACACGTTGTTTTGCAATACTCATGCAAACAGAGAATCGATCAATATCTTCTATATTGAGTCGCAGATGAATTACCAAAACGAGCCAAACCAACGCAACTCATAAATCTTTCTCAGGCATCCACTTGTCCTCTATCGTGAGTTTCACCATTAAACTCCAACATATAGGGCCGTACACACGGCCAACAGGCAATTTCATCACTGTTATCACCTCCAACACATTGAATCGCTACCAACTCTTTTCATGCATTCTTGATGCTTCTCGCAAATCCTGAAATGTTAAGGCTGAACAGGATCCTGGGATTTGCGTCTCTGTAGAAACACAAAGGAAGGATGGCATTTCTAAGCATACGCTGAGTGATCAGGAGAGAGCAGGCGTTTACTTCACATACACAACAAGCCCATTTCGTTTGTCAAATCTAGTATGCGCTCCCACATACTCTATCAAACAAAGCCACTGCTAGCTTACAGAGTCATTTCCCTCTCTCCCAATTACAAATGAGTCCATTAGTGTATCTGTGTGGAGCCCTGCGCTGTCTCCCAGTAATGGCTTGTGAGATTTCCATCATAATCATAATGGCTCCCAGAGCAGCCATGAGTGCAGATGGAAGGTCGCTCGTAGGTAATGAGCTATCTCACCACCCAAAGGGCACGTCTTTTGCTTTGTTATTTAGAACCGCAAGCCTACGACTTGCAAGCATGTGCTTTGTGGACTCCCACTGCATGTCTCTTTGTACGAAGATGCGGAGGTGGATTTAGGAAAGTGAGCAAAGTTACAGGACAAGATGATGCCTGGCAGAGATTAACATCACTAAATCGGTGTCTGGGCTTCAGCTAGAAATGTGAAATCACAATGCTTGAGCTGACGCATGGCAGCTAAAACCAAACGCCATCTACACATTAGTCTGCATGTTGACATTCCAGCTCCCTCACCTGGTTGTGCAGCTTTGCAGAACAGAAATATCATTAGGGCCAGCAGTCTTGCTATGACTCACCTCCTCTTGCCATTCAAGATGCATCCCAATCGTTTCCCTGGCCTTGGACTGCAGCAGCCAGCACATCTGCATCCTCTGCCAATTATTCTCTGAATGCCCGTCTTGGTACCATTTTTAGAACGTGTTTGCTCACTGCATCAACGGAGTGGATGCCTGCATAGCCATGGGGCACGTACGACCGGGAGAAATGAGCTAAAACAGAGCTCGCTTATGCTTAATTGACCTGAGGTCTGCGCGGTGTCGTGATTTCGGTCACATCAATGAGCTGCTTTGGCGTCTGAACGTGCTGGCGTTAATGTTAACAGTCCACGGAGGACGATCACAGTGAGCAACACTGCTCTCAGGAGGACTGCACAGGAAGATCTGGTCTCAGCGAGCGCTGCTTGTTGAAAAACTCTAATGATTTTCAATGAAGAGTTGGTATATAAAAAATTTACTTCGCTCTTTTCACATTTCTTTTTTAAGAAGCTCAAACACTGACTCTATTCTGTACATAAGAGACAACTGGAACTAGACTGAAAAGATTTTCCGCAATAGTCCCCGATGATCGTCCATCTTCCATTTGAATATATTCAATTATTAATGCTGGTTAGTGCGATCAATGGGCAGACTGCTTGGATTAAACCCTCCTGTCCCCCACAGACCACTATCCTGCTGTACTGAATCAAAAGGAATGGAGTTTTTACTACTTATGCAGTCTTCTTCACGCTGGCCATCAGGGTGTTTTTTTTAATGATAGAGAAATACCATATATACAAAGGACAGCGAGAGCTCTCTATTGAAGTTCACCCCCCCGGGAGTTCTGCCATATATCTTAGCTTTAGTCCAAAATCATTCAGAGGCAAAATGGTGGTCGTTTGATTCATCCCTTATTACTTAGCTTCTTAAGAATCTGTCAGCCAGCCTCATGAATTCATTCATCTCCATAAGCTTACTCGGTGCCACTTAGGCCTTGTGTAATCTGGGTGAGACCCCTTATCACTTCATTTCCACAAGCAGGAGACTATCGGTTCCTGTCCTGTAAATGTGCCAGGGAAATTGGAGCAGAGGTGTTTGGACGCGTCCACGCAGAGCTGCAGTTACAAGAAAAGATTACAGGATGACATGCCATACAAGTGGTTCCATCTGACAAACTACTTTTAAAACAATAGTGCACATCAGTTATACACGGAGCATTTGCAGTTTTATTGCTCACACTGTCATCAGTGTAGATCATAATCGACAGGGAAATTTCCCACCAAAAGTCACTGATGTATTGCCACTATGGAACGAGAGACACTTAAAAGAATTTCGCTGGTGCGTAGCTCCACACAGCAGCCCCATAAAGGCAGACAATGGCTGAGCTTAATAAGAATCAGAATGGATCCCTTGTGTGGAGGGCCCATCAAGCAAGGGAATTTCATCTAATTTCCCCGGGGCCATCTATGTCTTGTACACATAATTAGAGCCCAACATGCAATGCTCCTTGTGTTTTGTCAATAATCCCCCAAGGAGCAATCAGGACAAGGGCTGGACATGCCTCTGTGACCTGGGCTACTTGCAACAAGCTCAGCCACCTAATTAGAGTCCCTCTAACAAGCAGTGTGGTGGTGATGGTTGCAACGAAAGGATGTAGGTGGGGTTAGAAGAACAGCCTGAGTCCAGGAGCCGGCATCATGCATCCCTCTTCACAGCCCCTGATCATTAGGGTTGTTTGTGGCTGCTGCCAGGAATGCTGGGACATGGTTGTTCTGACAGGCTTGCTCTCCATTTCCCTCATTTAAGATCTTCTTCTGTGGTTACTCACCGGCTCTGGTGACACAGCAGGATATTTGACTCACAGTCCTCCACAGTAGTTATTTGCTGTTTATTTCCCTGATATACGGTACGTTTCTCTGCTGTGAAATATGCCCGCCGGACATAATGGATTCCCGCGGTTAAAAATGACGAGTTAAACCTGGAGTATTTTTAAAAAGACACGCAACGCATACAGACATATTGTATGATCCTTTGATGTGAACTAAAATCCACCGCACATCAGCCAGTATCTGTGTTATTTTCATTTTGTTTGTTGGTTTGTGCTGCCACTATAGAATAATTGCATGGAAAGAACATACATGCATCTTTAACAGCAAAGAAACGTGGACGTTTTCATTGTGATTGTTTGCAGACACATTTTTAAAAATTGTAGTTAATTGCCGGTTATTTTGAAATTTTCTCTTGTACAAACTCCATTGCATAACTACAACTGTGATTTGTTTTGTTTGAAGTAGTACCCCGTGACCAAGGTACATTTTGGCTTTCCTTTTGCGTTCTGAAAAATACAGGAGGAAATCCTAACGTAGCGCAGGGATAAAGCCATTTTCTGTGAGCCGAGGCTGCGGTGGAGAGTGGGAAGAGAGAGGCAGTCAATTCTGAGGCAAGCCGCCTTCAGAAATTGTGGGCTTGACAAAAGGGCAATGAAGGGGCAGAAGGTTTGTGTGAGAGTCACTGGCCCAGTCGCTGGGGGGCTTATGTGCAGGTGAGGCGGGCCTTGACTGACATTCGATGAGCACAGTGAGAAAATTTAACCTTGGTATGCTAGAGAACTGTCTCTCAGCAGGAAGAGAGGGCAGATAGAGAGACAGTGAGGGATAAAGAGAGTATGCGAGAGAAAAGTGATAGGTGCTGTGAAGGCTTCCTGCATATCAACAAGGTTTTTCTTCTCTCTCTCCTTTTTTTTTCATGAGCAGCCTGTTTTCAGAGACACTGGTTTGAACCCAAGGTCTGACTCCATGCATTATTAAATACTTGTAACTGGCAACACTGGCTCATAAATAGAGATGAGGACAGACACCCGAGGAGCCGGGGTGCTGCTTACTTTTGATCGGCCACAAATCCAGCTGCCCAACATGACCCAAAAGGTCCGCGTGCACAAAAAGCCAACGCCATCAGCCCTCCGTTTTGTCACTGCTGTTGCACCTGACAGAGTTTGGCACCACACGGACAGAGTTCATAATTGTGTGGGTCAACAGTCTTAAAAGTGCACGTCATTTAGTCTGACTTAACATGTTGGAATGCTATTTTTATTTCAGTTTCCACTTTCACTAGTTCAAGGATTCTCCCATATCAACATTAGGGTGATAGTTAGAGGGAGCTAATGATGTGCCTACAGTAACCATAAAGAATAATATCTCCCTCGCTTTTATACCATCTTGACAGTGCACGTGATATTTCTTTTACTTGAGGTCTCTGTCTATGACCACTTTTCAAAATGATTTCATACATTCAATGTATAAACCATTTCATGAGCCTCCTCCAGGTCGAGCAAGATGGCTTTTTTTCTTTCCACAGTAGAGAGCATCTCAGTCAAAAAAGCTTTTTTTGTTTGTTTTTTGTTGCTGATGGAATTATACTTCATTCCCTGTGTTCTCAGCCTGTGCTGGGAATTGAATCATTGCTTTAGAAACATGTTTCACTGCTGTGACTGTTTTTTCCCCATTCAATTTCAAGGACTTGGCAACCTTGTCCTATTCAAACATGTGCATTATTACATTTTATTGTTGGCCATAAATGAATGGTGAGGTTGAGCACTCCAGAGGCAAGTGTAGCA
Organism: Xenentodon cancila; assembly: GCA_014839995.1. NCBI lineage: Eukaryota > Metazoa > Chordata > Actinopteri > Beloniformes > Belonidae > Xenentodon > Xenentodon cancila. Next base: position 23,985,082 of record CM026213.1, on the reverse strand, counting down.
CATTAGGGTTTGTATAATACCACGTCTCAAGGTAAGAGTCATACCCCCGACAACGCAGCGTTTCACCACCAACAACTGTGCTGCGAGCTATCACAAAGCGTCAGCAGGCACGGTAAAAGGCAAGTGCAACGCTTTTCATGGGTATGAAAAAAGCTTTACATTTCAACACACTTGCTTTGGCGTAAAGGGTCATTTAAGTGCATACCTAAATAAATAGAAGATGGATGGATGAACAGATGGATGGATGGAAGTAATGGAATAATGATGATAAATAAAAGGCAACGGTATTTTGAAACTGTGGAGGCCTTGACAGTTTCTGCATGCATAGACTTGCAAATGTAAAACTTAAATGAAACTGAATTAAACGCGTTTTAGACCAGATGATCTCACAGTTGATTGTCACACATTAATCAACCCTGCATAAAGAGGATTGGGAGATCAGCGTGTGCTGATCCTGAAAATGTGACCTGCACTGCTGCTGTTCTCACATCAGTTGTAAAGACGTGACACAAAAATGGGTCGTTAGGGATTATTTTGGCTCAAAAAGACTTGTTTAACTATAAAGAGAGTACTTTTGAAAAATACTTGTGACTGGTTAGACAATCAAGATCAGCGTCATGAGCATGTTGTCATGAGCACAAAAGGTCCATGTAATCGATTTTAATGTGCTGTTCTAACTTCCAATTTGATGAGCTATAAAATCTACATTCTTAAAATAGAAGCTAAATTGCCTCATCTATGACAGTCTGGAGGAATCATGGATTGAACGCTGTTCCCGTACACACACACCTTTCATGCCGAGGTCGTGTAAAATGTCACACTGACATGAAATCCATTAATAATAGAGAAGGCACGTTGTTTTGCCAAATGAAATTTGTTTTGAATGGTGTTTCATAACATGGACACCAAAATATGGAAGGTTATTTAACCAACATTTTAACTTATTTCACCGCTATATCTCAGAATACGCCCGAGGATTGCACATCACACTTAAAGTGTTACAAAACACATTATAGCACATCTCAGCAACGGCATAACGACTGCAAATGAAGCTAAAAAATGCACTGGCTCTGGAATATGGCACGCAGTATAAATAACCTGTAAAGTGCAAATTGACATTTTTGCCTCGTGTTGTGATCTCCGTTCGGATGAAAGAAAAGGGATATGTGTGTCAGAGAAGATGCCTCCATTTAATTACCCGTGCGTCAGTCAGGGAGATCTCCTCTGACCCGGCTCTTGGCCTCAGACTCTGCAGTGTCGATGCTGTGCAGTGGGCGAGATGAGCTGCAGTACGAAGGAGGGAGGTCACAGGGCAGAGGCGAGGTGTGTAGGTGTGTGCATGTGTTGGACTGTCTGGGGGCTGTTGCAGGCAGCTGACCTCCTCATCCATCAGACAGGGCGCATCCATCCAGCCCCCATGATCCACCAACGCCCTCACTCCCCCCGCCTCCCCCACCCAGGGCCCATCAGTGTGGCTCTCTGCCAGGCCTGAAATCTCCACATTAATTTCTCATCTGTGGTGCCCTAATGAGCTCCGCCTGCTCGTCCACCTCTGAGACCTTACTGATTATCAGACAGGAGGGGACCATTTGTCAATGGCAAGAGGTGGCATTTACATTGCTGACCTTGCTGCCAAGGAGAAAGGAATCCAAATGCGAGGGAAAAGAGCAGGGTAGGAAAGATGAGAAAAGAAAAGGAAGTACTGCAGAGCGGAACGCCGTCTACCATTACAAACAGTGCAGTGTGAAAAAAAAGATCCCTCTTCACTGAAATGAAGATGCGGTGAGTTTACTGGTTTTCAGATATCCATATTTCTGTGTGTGATGGCTTGAGAGCTCTTAAAGAGGGGAAAATAATTTGCTAACTAAGTTCTCATTACATCACTTCTTTTTCTTGCCGATCTTTGTGTGACTGTTTGAGCCTGTGTGTGTGCATGTGAGTGGGGACTTGGGGTTGGTGGTGGGCCCCTCACAAGGAGCGGGGATTTGCTGGTTATTGGATGGAGAGGATCGGTGTAGGTCTCTGACACCAGCTAACCTTGGCCAGGGCTACTGGGACTTCGGGGGTATCCATCAACGTGGCAGCCCTGAGACCTAGGCGGGGGAAAAGCCACAGAAGTTGCCAGGGGAGGGAAAAAAGCTAGTAAAAATTTAATGCACTCCGCAGAGCGGTCATGTCATACTTGGTTATGGAAAATAATCCCAGATGCCTGCAGTGCTAAAATGGAGCTGTAATGTGCTCGCCTCCTAACCCGGCCTGACAGCCATGATGTACGACTACCATTACCGGAAAATATCACTTCAACTAACCCGTGATCCGGCTCTGCTAAGGGTCATATTATCCATGAGGAACAAATTACACTCCCCCAAAGTAAATACAAATTTCCTACACTGACTGGGTACAAAGCACAAAGAGGGGAGGGGGCAGGCGGGAACGTTACCTATGACAACGCTCTGCAGAGTGACAAGGATGATAAAGTACATGACAAATCACTGGCTGACAGGGTACTCTAGTGCAATCAGCCTCAGCCTCGGCCTAGCAAGCACCCACTCAAGCCTGTAAACACTACTCTCTTCCTTTGGAGGGGGCAAAACACATAATCTTTTAACGCTGACAAGTTGCTCTCTCCTTTTTATTACTCATCCTTCCCACTGCGGTGGAAAGAGGGGGGGGGGCGGTTTGGGAAGAGGAGGAGGAGGAGATAAAATGGTTTTATGTACAGTGCTACTGAGTGATTGAAAAACACAACTCTTTTGCTGTAATTGCCTGAGGGCAAACACAGCAAAACAATAAAGGAGGAGAAACAGCAAATATATTACCAGTTCAGATCTTTATTTTATGTCAAGGACAAACAGGTTCTATCTACCGCTCTGAAGCACCTAGTTAGATCCCTTGTCTTCAATAAGAGCAAGGCACAGCAAATTACCACACTCTGCTGCATTGCCATTAATAAGGTGCAAAGCATTTTCAAAGAGATATTTACTGCTTGTGGTTACTGATAGTGCATGTAAATATTGCTTATCATAAGGGCGGTCTATAAAAATAAAGCCTAAAGGCAAGGAAGAGGAAACCTGTGGTCCAATTCAGAGTCATTAATAGCTTCAGCGCGCAGTCACACAAAAAGGTTTGACTGGCAGTTTCAAGATGCTACTGATAAGAAAAATACCACTTAAGCACAAGAGCGTCCTGGCAGAGCACCTGCGAGAGCTTCACAGAAACCACACAGTTATTGAAATTTATCATTAAAAAAAAGTCTTACATTTTAAATGACTGTTTCGGAGTATGCATAAAAAATAGACAAGGTGTGTTTTTGTTCATAAAAAGTATTTAACCAAGTTTTTTTCAAAAGCCTTTCTTAAAGGTGAAGCAGGAGGTTGTTCAGAGCATGTTGGGCTCAGTTCTCAGAGCCCCAGCAGGTGGAAAGGTCTTCGGAGGCTTCACATCTGGCCCTGTTGAAGCGTGGGTGGGCGTCCTGGGGGAGCCGGTCAAAAGTGGACAGCGCTTAAAACAAATATGACTGCAGTGAGGATGCTCTGGGGATGTATTCGGATTTAATCAGTCGGGCCAACCCACTGGGACACGTGTGGTGACAAACCCAGAACATCTTTAATACAGATGTGTTCTGGGCCGACCTCAGAGTCAGCCAGTGATCCTGATTTCCACTTCATAAAGAAACAACCATGGGCAGTGGAAACATCCTCATTAACTTAATTCTCTTTATCTTACTTTGTCCAAAATGTCTTTAAGGTGTTTGGAGATGCATGAACATCTTCTGACAGAGGAGGAAGTGACTTATTTCAGTTAAAAGCAGCAATTAATTTGCTTTTACAGACCTGACTGAGGCGCGTGCCTACGAGAATACTGAGTGGTCACTTGCTTTGCATGTGGGCAAATATTTTATCCCCAGGTGTGAACAGGTGTACTTACAGCCATCACCTGGAACTGGATCACCCAGAACGCATGTTGATACCAGTTCTGAAAGGGGCCCTTGGAGATTCCTGATGCTATTGAGCCGTTCTTCGTCTGCTTTGTCGACCAGCAGAGCGGAGATTCTTAACTGGGATTAAACTGCCCCGAGTGAAAAGTCCTGTCCCGTCCATAATTAATAAAACGATCGTGTGATGGAGCCTGGAGCCTGGAGCCTCCGGAAGTGTATGAGTACTGGGACAATGCTTCGAGTGTGTTTCAGGAGGGTGGAGCTCTGTGACGCCACCTGACATGGACACAGAAACCTAATCAACGATTATTAAACATTCAATGCATGTCCAGTTCTGGCACGTATCTAAGAGCGTTAAAACAGAAACGTGCCTCTCCGTGATCTGAGCTCCTATTGGACTGCTTGATCCTGGCAGAGAGAACAGAACACTACTATTTGGGAGCCCTCTCACAGAAATGCTAATGATAATGCACATAGAGTTAATAATGCCGGTGATATGTGACGAGTGACTGTTGAGGCTTCCTCCCACCTGCCTCCCTGAATGCTATTAACATGTCATGTTGGAGAGGGCCCATCCTCTAGGTCACTTTATAATGAGCAAATGCTCTGACAGTTTCCAACACATGCAGACACACACTCACACACAAATACACGGGCAGGATCGTCTCTCAGATGCGAATAGCTTTCGCTTATCAGAGCCTGGCAGCTCCCTCCGACATGGTAGAGGCCTCCTACAGCAGGCAGAGCATGATTTCTCCTGGGAACACTTTTTCCATTTCCTGCTTTGAAGGGAAACTAAATAAGCCACGTTTGTTCTCATCTGAATACATTTGACCCATTAAAATGACTCTGCTCTCCTGTGTCTTTCTCTGCCGCGGCGTTGTAAAGTAGACCACGTTGCCCACAGAATGCCAATGACAGCAGTGGCAGTGGGTGCAGTGTGAAAGGCGCCTGGCAGGAACAGATAGTGGCAGAGGTGATGAAGACTAAGGAGGGGTAGAAGTGTTGAGTGGGCGCTCCAATTACTCCCTTACATTACAAAAGACCATGTGAGTCAGCCCATGTCGTAGGGCTCCCCTATTTACTAATTCAGTCCTCTGTTACTTTAACACACAATTAATCAATGACAGGAAGGTGTAGTCGGTGCTGTTCATCAGGAGCGTAACGTGAGCCAGGGTGAATTAATACAGTCACCGGGGGGATTACAGCTTACCGTGCGCTCTCTCTCTTCCAGAAACAAAAAGGAACTGCCGTCAAGACAGGAGCAATTTAAATCGACAACACTGAGTAATGACTCAATTTGTTTCACAGTCTAAACACAACAAGCGAATGGCATTACTAAATAATTAGTGCTCTAGATCTCTAGTTAGAAGTTAGTGGCTACCTCGGAACCTTCAGCATATGCTCAAACTGTGAAAACAGGGTTATTTCAAAGTTTCTTCGCAGCACTAAATACTACATACTGCCAAAAAAAAGGGAACTTGGAGACGCTCACTGCACTACAGCTTTCCAGCATGTGTGCATTTACACTGAACGTGGCGTGACTATAACCTTTTGTTAAGGACAAGCATCGCTGCCACGTGTACCAGTCATCACCAAGTCAGTCATGCAGTGTGCACAGCACAACCTGTTCAACACTACATCAAGTCACTCTTGATCCATCAATTTGGAGCACCAGTGCATCTTAAAAATATATCCCCATTTGTTGTATGTTTGTGGGTGGTGTGTGTGTGTGTGTGTGTGTGTGTGTGTGTGTGTGTGTGTGTGTGTGTGTGTAATGATGAAAGTTCAATTCATCATTCATCGCTTATGAGAAAAGATCACTGAGACACTCAAGCTACGAGATTAGGAGGCAGCAGGTGATCTGGAGCCTCTCACAATTCTCATGTCTGAGTCATAACCAATGAATGAGAGCTCCAAAGAAAGTAAAACGTTTAAGCATGACGCCCTTGTGTGCGACAACAACAGCATGAGACATGGACTGTGTGGGGACTGATGCACTGATGGAAGCACAGCAGGTCTTCCTGCTGCCTCCGGAAGTCTGACATTTTACCTCTTAACTGCATTGCTTTTATATACTGTTGTGAGAAACAATATTATTTCTGAATATAGAATTGTGTCATTTAAAAATAAAAGCAACAAGCAATTACCTTTAAGCGATTAATGTAGAAGGTGTTGACATTTGACTAAATAACTATTTACAGTAGCCTAATGATTAGGGGCTGGAGCAGGAATGTTTTTGATAATTTTACGAAGGCTTTCACTACAACCATCATGCTGATTTGATTTCACTAAACTGAACACTATTTCAGGACTCCATATTATGGTCCCTTTGAAAGATATATTTCTCATTTGGTGACATTTTCCAAATAACAGGAGAGACGCAGTACTAAAGGGACTATTCAATTGTCTTTTGAGCTCTGTTCACAGCAGCTGCTTTATGAGATGGAGGCAGCTTTTTAAATCTTCTCTAGGGCTGTGCTCCAGCTCTGTGTTACCACTACCAAGGTACATGAAAGGTAGCAAGATGAGAAGCTGGACAGAGATGAAACCGGGTGGATAATTCTACTCTGGCTTGTGTCTGCGATGTTACAAACCCAAACACCCAAACCTTAACTACTCACTGACTGATGACATGACGGACGTTGGCAGCACCAAACTAAGCAAAAGGCCTGTTTTTATCACAGCTATTGAGCTGGTGGTCCCTTCATTCACCCGTCTTAGCTGACCACCAACCTTACTAAATTTAATCACATGTCCCTTTTAAATTGAGTGATTCTTGAAATATGTTATTGTCATCAGAGCAAAACCTCGTTACCCACCCAAAACTGACAAATCAGTGAAATCAAATGACAGATCAACTTTGAAAATCTGAAAACGTCTTTTTTTGGTCATTTTTTTGGCACGTTCCTGCCATGTAATAGTGACAAAAGGGACAAAACTAAACATCTCAGAAATGGTTTTTAGATCACAGGAAGACACGATAGATCCTGACAGTGGGAGGTGTTGATTAGAAAGACTGGGACGGAAATATATTCTCATTAGAGAAACAGTGAGTTTCTACAAGAGATGAGAAGATACACAGAGAGGTGTATGCATAGACATACGCACTGGAAACAAAAACGAATAATAATAACCGAAGCACAGACCCCCTCCCAGCCCAGGCTGTCAGCTTCCTCATTTAAATGTCATCGAAATCCAAAAAACCCAGAAGTTTGATTTAGATTTCGCACCTCATTAAGTCATTTATAATTAAAGCGGAATTAATTAAGACTTTATAATACTTATTACAATGATGTTTAATTGTAATTATAGAAAGTCTAATATTTGAATGCTGTTGAAACCTGATAAGAGATTTTTGAAGCTTATTCACTAAAATATGAAGAGAAAACAGGCTTACCTTGTCATCCTGGTCACTCTCGGTGTCACACTGCAGGAAGAAGCAAAGACACACAAAGTTCAAATCCACCAAAATCTAATTTGACTTTTGCAAATAGCTGAACTTCACATCTTTTTTAAAAAACAAGCCTATCGTTTTTTCCAAATTCAATGTCACATTCAGAGCATGTTATCACTCGCTACATTAGCTGATACAGGCACAGCAATGTGAAATGTCAAATTTGTCATCAGCAGCTGCATCCTTGATCAGTCACTAAAACCAGCTTCGTCTGAACCTAGAAAGTCAGACAGAGCTGCAAATTCAAAACAGTGACCTCCAGCAGAATTATAATTCCACCATGTAAATTTCTGCTTGAGGCTGGTGATGCTGAAATATCAAGAGAAGGAAGGAACTTTGTAATGAAGGGAAGAAAAAGTGGATAGATTTCATTTTTTTCGTTCCAATTTCAATTTCAAGGTCCACTTAATTCTTTATCAACTAATTAGTGAGATGCTGGGTGACTGGCGGCCCTCAACGCTGTGCATATGGCTGAGATGCACAGAAGCACTGGAGTCAGTAATGAAGAAGGCACTGGGGGGGAATACGGGGTTGGCACAGTGTGTGGGTGGGAGTGCAGGGAGGGGTTGGTGGGTGGTGAAGGAAGGGTGTGAAATGACTGACAGCGCAGGGAGTGAGCTACAGAAGGTCCTGCCTTTTTCTTATTTTATAATTTTTTCTTTTTTTTCCTTTTTCCTTCAGCTCAAAGGTAAGTGGCTGGGTCTGTGGCTGATCTGCTTCTCAAGCTGGATGGTAAAAAGGGGCCTTGCGAGCTCAGCAAGAGCACAGCATCCAATTTACAGGCCTGTCCCACACGGCCCCAGGGGCTGCCTGCGGCATACTGCCATGATGGTCAGCTCCAACAGCTCATAAATTATGCAGAGGCAATAAACGCACTGGGCAAACACTCCTCAGACGTTCCCCTGCTCTGCTTCTCTCTCACTCTGTCTCCCTCCATCATCCACAGCACCTCACCCTCATTTTAAAGCCAACAGCCTTGCAGACTGTCAGAGCTGGCAGGATAACTCAGGACAATGATAGACAAGTGCAGATTATTATTACATGCAAGTATCTGACATTAAAAAATCCATACTGCGTGCATTCATGCGTCTTTTCCTGCTCGTGAATAAATAGGCTTGTCTGTTACACATCTCTCTCTCTCTCACGTGGCCTCCCACAGGACTGGCTAATGCACCAGCAGCCAAGACGAACTGCATTCAGACCTCTGAGAAAGTGACATCAGTAATGCGACGGAGCACTCATTAGTCGCTCCTCTCTGTGCACAACAGATACCAAGTAACACCAGAAAACAAGAGGTTTAAATAATGGACATCATTTTAGTTTCTGTGCTATGTTGTGATCCATAAAAAAACATGTCTACCCACCCCCCCCCCCCCCCCCCCCCGTGTGTTCCTCTTCTTTTCTCTCCCTCTTTTCCCTGTTCCCTTGCTGTGCAGCCAATTGCTTTGATTGCCAAGATAGAAGCCGACTGGAATGACTTGCCCTTGCTTGTGAAGCAAATGGAACATGCTAATGGAACTCATCGTATTACCCGATGCAAAAGTGCCATAGCTCATTACTTTAAGATAAAAGGATATCATTGTAGACGGCAAGCAGAATTGACTTTCTGTGCTGCGACTTGATGATGATTTAATCAACTGCTCTCTTTCACTTCTCATCCCTGCGCCTGTCGCTTCTGCAGGTGCCACTAAACGAACCACTCACACGGCGAGCGAGGGAAAGAAGAGAAAAGAAAAGAAATTGCTGTCATTACTTTCTCCCCGGGAACAGAGGTATGCAAATTTCCCAGAGCGACAAAGGATGGGAAAAAAAGAGAGAAAAACTTAATAAAATGGAAATACCTTTATAATGAGCAACGTAAAAAATCCTCTGATCAGACCTGACAGGCAAGGGCAGGCAATTTGCTCGTCCTTTCTGTGTGGCAAGGCTCCCTTGAACTCTCTGCTTAAGCATAGGGCAAACAGTAACAAATAATAATATCTCTAAAAAGATAAAAACACATTTCAGGCGCATAAACAAGTCGGAACTGTCACTCACTGATATGTGATCATAGCCGACTAATGTGCTCCCTCATGCAACATGCAACCTGAGGCGGTAGAAAAGGATCCCAGCATATCTGGATTTTTCATTTCTTTTACTTCTTCTTACAAAGTCTTTCATCAGAAACAGAGATGGAAAGCCAGTAGAAGTCTCAGCTTGGCACTCAGCCATTGGATATGTCATGAAAGATTTCTAAAGCTCATTACTAATACTTATAGAGTGGTGAGCGCTGAAACTCAGTTATTGCTAGAGGTCTTTGTTGCGTGGATATCTACTGACTGGTTAGATAAACCTGCACGGTTTACAAGCCACTGCATTGTCTAACTGAGAAAATGAGGCTTTTGAGCTCAGCGAGGGCTAAGGTAAGAAAAAAAAGTTATTCAAGGCAAAAGCGATGCACAGTAACAAAACCATTAGTCCTGGGAGGAGGCTGACAAAGAAAAGTGATACTCTATCCAGACCCGGTGCTATTTGCACAGTGCCAGCATTATACAGTACAGCTAAACCCTAGTGTTTAGTTTAAGTAACACAGGAATGTCAAACATTAGCTTCAGCTCTAAGAGCTGTTGATGTTGGCCTGTATCCTGAGTACTTCTGATTGCCCGCCTGCTCTCACTTGGGCCTCTCTTTTCGCTGAGAGCTCTTACAAATTACCCTACACTCTGTCCAAGCAGAGAGTCCTTTGTTTATAATGGTCTGAAAGTAGGAGTAAATTATTCTTGTACTAAGTCCTCTCCAGCCGAGTGTAATGCGGGCCCAGCAGAAGGGAAGCACAGGGAGCCATGGGTCGAATGCTAAACGATCAGCTGTAGCTGTCCATGGCATCAGGGCTCACCAAAGTCTCCTGCCAGTGCAACCCACAAAAAATGTCTGCACTAAGGAGGAGACCACATCACACGGGGGTGCGTGCAAGGCAAGTATGCCATACTCCCTTTTCCACAATCGAAGAATTCCCTGCTCCACAAACGCTAACAGATGTAGAGCAAATCAAGAAAAAAAGAGAGAAAAAAAGATGCGTCGGTATCAACTGAATGTGTTTAAGGTGTCTGATAAAGCCGTGCTTCCACTGAGCATTAAGGACCAGTTCAGGTTGGTTTGGTAAAGCATTTTCTTTTTTCTTTTCTTTAAGAGTCATTCTCAAAAGTTGAAAATGGGGGCTAAATAACCGATCCATGCTATCCCACGTTTTGGCACCCTTCTGTGGGGATAGTACCAAAACAACTGGTACTGTCTGCTGACGGCGGGGCTAGAAATGCAGCAGTCTGTTGATTGGTCAACAAAGACGCGCAGAATAGATATTTAAATCCCTGCAGATTGGCTCTATAAGCAGGCTCAGTGCTGCTAAATCTCTAAAAGAAATGATCTCATTGTTACTTTTTGTTGTGGACTGTCATTGTTGTTATTGTCATCAGATTCCAGGTTGGTACACGTGGGAATGTGTATTAGTATTCATGCATGAACATGTAAGTGTATATGATAGTACATATTTCTATAGTATATATTCTTTGAAAGCAATTAGTAACCCAACCCTAAAAACTATATATAGATATGTACCCTATTTACTTATTATTATTAGTATTATCATTAATAAGTACAAGTAGTAGTATATATTTATATATGTATTGGCAGAAATAAGTACATATCTATGGGTAGGTATGTTTAGGCATGTATGCTTTTTAAAGTATATGTGCTTCCATCTGTGCGTGCATATATGTATCACTACTTTTATTTGTAATATTTTAGTTAATTGTGTGTTTATTAGCCCCATTTCATGTCCCTCACACTCACTCACATCACCACACATCGCACTGCACAAACTGCACTCATCACTGTCGTGTCTCCCTCCTTGTCCTGTCCTTTCATGTTTCGTGTTTCACATGACGTTTCACATCACTGGTTTTAGTCGTCTCTGGCAGAACCCAGTTTCATCTGTTACTAAAGTATGTTTGATCAGTGTGACGAGAGGACCGGTGTAGGACACATTCACTCCCACACACCTATAGAAAAACACCGACAACTGTTGCAAGATTAAAATGCACATAATAACAAAAAAGGTTTTTGCCAATTAGGAACTAACCATTGAAATATATGGAGACAAAAAAAGAACACTGACTGCTACCAAATGCAAATCTTTTGCAAGCTTTTGCACGCTCCTGCTGTGCTGTCGTATTCTTAGATGGATGCAGATAAAAGAAAAAGGAAACTTAATTCTACACATCTAATGCTTAAAGCCCTGAGATGAGGATTCATTAAACTCCCTTTGCTATGGACGTGCGCTAGATATCAACATCAGATGCATTGTTTTGTGGTTGGAATCAATGGGCTCGTGTTTCACTGGCAGGGTTTCTGTATTTGCTTATATGGAGTCCAGGGATCTGAAGGACTTGTTGGATCTGACTCTGAGTAAAGACCGATCCAAAAGCCCGTAAATTCATTCGAGCCGCCAGATTTGACACTGCTGGTGCATACCCTTGGAATGGAGAAGGAGAGGTGAAAATGTATCTTGATGGTGAGGAATGAGAAAGTATTCAGAGCGGTCGGCAAAAGCATGGCTGTTGAATGATTCTTGCTCATGTCTGAGCAGTGCTGGAGCAAACGTGAGAAGCTGCAGAACAAGCATAGAAAAATTAAATCCGGTCCAATTAAATTCAGTTCTACTTAGGAAATGATATAAATCACAAGAGCCAGGGCAGTGCAAATAGAACAAAAAAGTGGAAGTGATGACTGACCAGAGAGTGAAGGAAGAGCAAAGATCAAAAGGACCTCCTCTCTGTTGGATATGCTGGACGGTGTTGATGAGTTTTTGCCACTGAGCTGTTGGTGACCCAGCTTCACCAGTTACCCATTCTGTTTTTTCTTTATTTATCCCAAAGTGCGTTGTTCTTGGCGACATCGTTCTTTTATTGATGGGAGACACTGTTTTGCTGGTATGATCTCACGCCTTCATAGCTGACGTAGCACTAAGCCGTCCGTCCGTCCTACACACCTGGCACTGGAGTCAGCTCAGGACTTACTGCTCTAAAACTGTACCGCATTGACCCAAACTGAGTCACACCGCTCAGTGGACCAATGGCCAAACGTCTCTGTTGTTACAAGCTGCCCCGGTTTCCTTAGATAGCTTATACCTGGGTCCAAATCTGCCATGCATGCACTTTGTTACCCCATGAGTAACATTAGCTCTAGGTTATGCTGGCGTGCCATCTACAACCTAAAAATTAATTGTTGCTGATATGGCCTTCATTAAGGAACGCTGGCGCAGAGAGAGTGTGGTGTGTGTTTATCAGCCTGAGCCAGGTGATCCTGCAGGATTGCTTAAGGGGGTTAAAGCCCAGGAAAGACACCAATCTGCCTGCATGTCTGTGAGGGGACATAGACACCATAAAGGATGGCAGCCATTGCCAGGGTCAGCTCTGACAGGGCCAATTTGATGTGCCGTCTTCCTCGCTCCCTCCTCCTAACAGCTCCTTCCTGATATAGCTGTGTGTCCTGATGGTTTTCTGATGCAAACAGTCACATGGCAAAATGTTTTCCTCTCTTGCCGGTGCATCCTCCTCCATCTGCTGCAGGGGCCTTGGTGCCACCGACCGCCTGCCTGTCACAGCGTGCGTGGAAATTAGCTGGGGAGGAGGTGCTCGCTTGTGCTAATTACATTTTAATCATTGGAAATGTGTTGGCAAATCAAGGCTAGATTGCCATCTTGGAGCCCAGTGCTCTTCTCTGCAGGTTGTAGATGAGGGGTGGGATAGCTTGTGGGGCTAGAATGAGCTCAGAGCTGCCAAGCTGGACACCTCATCCTCTACCACAGCTTGATATGGTTGCATGCCTGGCCTACCGCTGGGCAGGGCCTCCACCACATTATTCATGGGGAATAGAGGGAGACCGAGATGGTGAAATGGAGATCTGTGCCACGCATATTCTCAAATCCCACTCTCATACCTCCTGCATCCATCGCTCTTGCTCACTCCCTCGTTCACACCCACACATCACAGTCTGCCAGTCTCGGCACTGTAAACCGAGGAACAACAAATAGAGCTGGGCAGGAAGAGAGTGATGAGCTCGAGGTTTGTTACGCAGCACCTGCTTCGGCACACTGAGGCAGAGCAGCAGGCCCCTTCACAATCTACGCAAGAAATAAGATTATTATAACACAAAAATAGAAGACGAGCAATGGTGCATTGGATTGTGATAAAGTGATTGTAATAATCTCCATAAATATTTGCTTCTTGAACATGTGGTCCAGTTTCATTGAAGTCTGTTTATAAGCCTCCAGGAGACGTATTTGTAACGGATACATTTGTAAACAGGCCTTAAAACTTAACGGTAGAGGTCTTCAAAATGAGCATATTCATGCAGCAAAGACATGGATTATCTGATCCCCACAGCATCTACCTGGTTGTGGACAGCCGCATAGAAGAAGGGTGGGAAAGTGAGGTTTCAGACAGTCTGTGTAGTCACACAAGGCGAATGTGTCTTGTAGAAGCCAGGAATATTTTGACAGGGAGGACCAGACTTCTGTCTGGACTAATATAACCAGGTCTGATCCACATGTGCAGCACAGTCCAATTTCAGCAGGCCAACATCTGCATGCAATTTCCCTCCAAATGTAAAACTTTATCCAGAAGGTATTCAGTCCGACCACAAGCTCTGGATTGTAGTCACTGGGACAGTAGAGCTAAAGAAGGGGTGACGTGGGGGAGGGAAGGGAAGAAAAATGAGACCTTCTGTCAAATAATAACTTGAGAGCCTCTGGTTTCAATATTCTGGAGTGCATTCTTCTGTGTTTTATCTCACTGGCCTGTGACCAAACCAACTGAGAGCATATTTGGGAGAATTTTCAAAATATGTCCACTTTCTTCTGATCACAATTCTTATTCGAAACACATTGTTAAGTTGTTTTTCTTTAGTATTATTAGATGATCATCAAACGTCAAATCAAAGAGTTGAGCAATCACTGCAAATGAACTTAATGATGAAAGTAGAATTCTTTCAAATCACGACACAATGATATGTTTACTTCTGGATGATTGCGATGGGAAAAACATATATAAAGAAATCACAGGTGCGCTGTCAGCATCTGCTTTGGATTTTTAGCAATGAAGAAGGCACTCATTTTAAATTAACCATAGATGTGAAAAAGAAAAATGCAGCGATGTGGATGAATCTGACTTTGGTGATGTATTAATAAGCAAGCAAACAAATGCAGGTTTCAGACAATACACGCACACTCCGAGTGCTTCTCTTTCTCTTATCTATTCCACACCGTTCTTCAGGCTACAAGTGAGGTTCTGGGCCACCTGGACGTGGGATGCATCAGCCGAATATTGGACAAAAGAAAGAAATAAACACACATACGCACAACCAAACCACAAGAGTGGTTGCACAGACATGCAAACCATCACTTAGCTCATAAGTGTGCTGTCTCCACAAACCAACAGGGGCCTGCAGCGCAGTGCAGATGTTGAATTAATCAAAGATTAATAGAAGGTTGCTGAGATAATTCTATACATCAAAGCGCATACTTTGCGTTGTTTTGGTCAGCCCCTTGGGAGAGTTTCATTTAGTTTGTGTTCTAATTAAACCCCACATGCTAGACATTAACAATAATGCGATTTGGCATCTTCATTACAGCAATCTGGTCGCGCACAAAGAGCAAAATTTATGTGCGTAGGGGAAAAGAACAATGATGGCTGAGCATTGTTTGGGTGTGGAAGCAAACCCTTGACTTCCTTCCACTAACCTGCTAAACTTTTAGTGACATAAAAGAATAGATGTTGATGGACTTGTGTTCACCGGTCCGTCCGAAATCCTAAAGATGGGTTTGAATGCTTGCTCACATCCAAACTCCTGCTGGCCTGCTCCTCAATTACGACACAGGCTCTGTGTTTAACGTGAAAATAAACCATTTATATACCTTACAGTGAACTATCAATGGGCCCCTTTTTAATATTCATATTATTATGGTGATGTTTATATTTTCCAATGATTCCTTGTGAAATAATACAGATGTCTGAAAGAAATCCTAATAATATATCTAACTTCAACTGCTGCAAACATGGTTTGCATGCACTGGGAAGTATCTCCTACAACCCCCTGTTGTCAGGAGATATAAACCTTATCTGCTCCCGTTTCCAGCTCTCTCTCCCTCCACACCGACTTATAGCTGAAGGGGGAGAAAAACATCAGGATTAGGTTCTGTGCCTCTAATCACTTAACTCCTCACACCTGATGGCACACTATTAACTTTGACTGTCTCCAGTGACCCCGCGGGTCGTTGCCCATCACATCAAGTTTTTATTAGGGAATTTTCCTCATCATTAGCCCTGGCCTGGAAACGAGCCATTAATATTCATACTGGCAAACCAAAATGAGGTCCCACTGATTTTCCATCATCCAGGCTATCTACGCAGCTGCTGCCGTTAACAATCACCGCAGTGCTGCACATTTGCCACGTTTCATTATGGGGCTCCGCAGAGCTCTTTTCCCGCTTCTGCCATGATGGGAAGGAGAGCAAGGTGGAGGAGAAGATTGCGAGGCTTGTAGCCAGCTGACACCATCTGAGAGAAGCCGGTGTGCTCTGCCAACAATGTGCCACGAAGTCTAATGCGTATGCCGGCACTGTCAAAGCTAACAACCCCCGCAGGCTCTGCCAGGTACACAGCTGAAATGCGGCGAGTTCCCCGTGCTGTTACATTAGAGGAGCGGCTGTTTATGAGTCTGGCAGCTTGGGATGCATCGCTTCGGAAAGGTTTGATACCTTTAACAAGGTGTTGCCACAGTTTCATTAAGCGAGGAGCTCTTTTACCGTCAACAGCTCTGCAGATTTATACAGCGATATGATTCACACCCTTGTTGTTAACTATAAACCTGCATGTTATAATTAATAATACTAGGAATGATCTTTAAATGTGTTAGGATGGAATACTAACATATCTTTAAAATAAAAGCCTTTGAAGTGGGAACGATAAGAGAGCAGCAGGAGTCTGAGTAAATGCATTTCTTCCCTCTAAGATGGCGGCCCATGCTTCCATAGATCCAGCGATGCCCCCTCCGCGTCTCTTGGCGCTCCTCTGGCGTGGGAGGGCATCCTGCGTAGCTGCTGCTGAGAGCCGGAGCCCAGACTGCACACCGCTTCAACACGAGCCTGATAAGGCGCTTCGCAGCAGTAGTGTCCCCGGCACCCCCCCACTGATACGACTCTTCCCTCCTCCCAACTCCCCTCAGATGAGGTGGACCGGCCTCTCCCGACGCAGGCCTCTTCTGTGTCGGGAATCCCGGCAATAATTGAGTGGCAACGCCCTCACAGGCAGAGATATACTTTCATATTTTGCACCATGTCTGACAGATAAAAACTGTTCCTCGGTGAATAAAACATGAAAATGTCATCTTTAACTCAGTTATGTGAGCTAATATGTGAAAGAACACAGCCCACATTCAGGATATTTATGCTGACGGGTAACTTGGGTTTCGCGCGGTATTTTTAGTCAGCATCGGCGGCTGTTTGGGAAGAGCGTGGCTACCTGGGTCTGGACGGCACAGCTGACAGCTCTCGCAGAACGAGGACACGAGGTGAGACGCTAAAACAGATGCAGCCTCTTCAGCACTATCTTCCAAATAATTAGAGCTGTAGTGACAAAAACACTTTGTTATTCTCCGGCTATGATTTGCTAGCTGTCACAGTGTACATCTGAGTTGCCTCATTATACAGAAAATACTCAAACAAAGAGCCGACACTGCACACTCCTGTCAAGATTCTGTCTGCTGCACATGCAAACAAGCAGAGATGAATAAACATTAGCTGTTGTTGAGGGCTGGTCTTTGAGCCGCAAGGCTCGCAAAGATCCGCTTTGTACAAAATAAAAATATTTAATTTGAAAGACTGATGCAAGGCAAAATGAAATTAAAAGGAACCCGTGCTAACTGCTAAAACAAATTACTCACAGCGTGCTAAATTACATTTGCTCCTCCACCAGCAAGATCAAACGAGCCTAGTTTGACTCTCCTGTGCTAATGATTTCCTGCACTCACCTCCTTTTTTTTTTCTTTTTTTTTTATCCCAGGGGTGTTGATAAACACTCAGTCTGGTTTTTTTGTTTGTTTGTTTGGTTTATTTATACATTTCCCCGGCTCTACATCTCATCTGGCTGCCTCCCTCGCTCGTTTTGCCCATGCCGGTGGCAGGCCGGGTGAATTAGCGGGATCTAATGTAATCCCAGGGACAGCAAGCTCCTGAAAAATGGGCTCAATTAAAGCAGGATGAGCCCAGTGGGAGCGTCCCTGGCGGGGCGTGGGGTGACTGACATGGCCTTTTGGTTGGGATTAATTAGCATGTTAAGTGGTAGAGCGTGATAGCACGCTGAAAGCCACTGAGCAGACATCCATCGCCCAGCAATACTCGAACAACAGTTCTGCAAAGGTCCTCACCAGGCCGGCTCATCTGGCCTTCAAAGGGGGCTTTTAATCCTAATGGCAAAGAACTACGGACCAAAGCTGCAGACGCAGGACTAATGCTGTTTGTGGAAGCCCACACACGTTCAAATTGATCCCACAATGAGAAGATTTGTTGACTTTTCAGCAGGCTCCTCAGCTCTACTTTTTTAAAAATGATTCCGGGCTTTGTCATTTCTCAGCAGCAAACTGCCCGTCGACAGAAAGGAGAATACCGAATTATCACAGGACACAACTGTGTGTAAACTCAGTTTAAATGAAGGATACTGCCGGCTAACAGAGATGAACCCAGGACTATGAAACCACGGCGTAGGCGTAGTAGGTGTAGTAGGTGTAGTAGGTGTAGTAGGTGTAGTAGGTGTAGTAGGCTTAGTAGGTGTAGTAGGTGTAGTAGACGTAGTAGGCATGGTAGGTGTAGTAGGTGTAGTAGATGTAGTAGACATAGTAGGCGTGGTAGGTGTAGTAGACGTAGTAGGCATAGTAGGTGTAGTAGGCGTAGTAGACATAGTAGGCGTGGTAGGTGTAGTAGACGTAGTAGGCGTAGTAGGTGTAGTAGGCGTAGTAGATGTAGTAGGCGTAGTAGGTGTAGTAGATGTAGTAGACATAGTAGGCGTGGTAGGTGTAGTAGACGTAGTAGGTGTAGTAGGTGTAGTAGACGTAGTAGGTGTAGTAGGCGTGGTAGGTGTAGTACGTGTAGTAGATGTAGTAGACATAGTAGGAGTGGTAGGTGTAGTAGGCGTAGTAGGCGTAGTAGACGTAGTAGGCGTAGTAGGTGTAGTAGGCGTGGTAGGTGTAGTAGGTGTAGTAGATGTAGTAGACATAGTAGGAGTGGTAGGTGTAGTAGGCGTAGTAGGTGTAGTAGGCGTAGTAGACGTAGTAGACGTAGTAGGTGTAGTAGACGTAGTAGGTATAGTAGGCGTAGTAGACGTAGTAGGTGTAGTAGGCGTAGTAGGTGTAGTAGGCGTAGTAGACGTAGTAGGTGTAGTAGGTGTAGTAGACTTAGTAGGTGTAGTAGGCGCAGTAGACGTAGTACTCGTAGTAGGTGTAGTAGGCGTAGTAGACATAGTAGGCGTGGTAGGTGTAGTAGGCGTAGTAGACGTAGTAGGTGTAGTAGACGTAGTAGGTGTAGTAGACGTAGTAGACGTAGTAGGCGTAGTAGGCGTAGTAGGTGTAGTAGGCGTAGTAGGCGTAGTAGGTGTAGTAGGTGTAGTAGGCGTAGTAGGTGTAGTAGGTGTAGTAGGCGTGGATGCTGCATTCACACTACTGGGATTCTGTTTTCTTCCATTTACTCTACACATTCTTTGTGCTGTTGTGACAGTTTTAGTATCGTTCTTTCGTGCTATAAGTTTTGGTTCTCAACATCCTCATAGTTTTTAACATCTTACGTTTCTTTATGTGTGTTTTCTGGTTACTTTAATACCCTTGAAGAAGCAATCGTGTTCTTATAAAAGCCGTCCCATCCCCAACTCCTTTCAAGAGCTTTCAAGCCAACTCGGTTTATGACAACCTCTCTGTGGGCTTCGCACCGTCACGCCCGCTCCTCCCACGCTACCACGCTCCGCATCGCCAGCCTTTTGAACACCGGTACTGACACTACAACTCCCAGCATGCCTCAGTTCTCCTCAGCATGGACTGCAGCTGTGGCTTCATCATCACCTCCTTCGTTTCACCTGTTATCCTGCAGAGAACCAGCTCATCGTTACTTGTGAGTTTCAGCCTGCACCAACTGACCCGAGTCTCTGTGTTGTTGTTATTAAACCCTACTTTAGTCACGTCTGCGCTTGTGTCCGCCTGCTACTTTAAAACCTGACACCCACTAGGAAGTAGAGAAAGAGAGAATCACTGTAGTATTTTCTCAGCTGTAACTACACTCCAATTATATTATAATTTAATCTAATTATAGATGAAAATATAATTAATTTACTGATGGAAAGCTGCTGGACAAGTAGCCCGCTTGCCCACCATGGGGCGGAAGCTTCCCGTTGCTCAGCCCTCCTCTTTGGACCTCTCTACCACAGGATATAAAACATTTTGACACTGTAATCTCCTTAAAACACTCATTTTTAGATGGGAATATTTAATTTAATTCTGGGACTGGAATGACCTCAATTTTGCACTTTGCTTTTCCTATTTGTCCTATTATGTTTTACTGTGTCCCCGTACATTTTGTCTTATGTACAGTCATCTTGAAAGTTGTATATAATTAAGATGTATAATTATCATTTATACTAACCGCTCAAAATATGGCATAACAGGGCACTTTGTTGTCCTAGGCAACCTGGCTACGATCAAAGTGTGGCAGAATGTGGTTTGCATTAGAGGCCCCACGATGATGTATGTTTCCTGTCACGGCAAGGATAACACGGAGGTCAGAACGCCAAGGAGACCCCTGATGGGACAAACAACAGGCTTAATCCATCCCGAAGTCTGCCTGCTTCACTCTGACCACTGTGAGTCGGGATAGTGAGCAGGAAGGCAAAAATTAGTTTGAAAAAATGATTTCAGAGTTCCTGCCATCTGTGTAACCTCTTTTTCTATAATTATCATTTACCTACTGTATCAAAAGCAGCTGTTTTTTTGTTGTTGTGTTGTTCTTAGTCGGCGCTGTATTGGGAGAATGAACATTTCAGGCTGCACGATGAACAAACTGCACATCCTCGGTGACTAGATGAAGTAACAGAGAGAGTTTTACAAACGCACTAATCAGAAGGTATGCTGAGGTTATGTCTACAAAGCATGTTGTAAAAATAAAACAGTGAGTCCAGGATTTGTTAAACATGATATTATATCTGTGTGCAGTGTCATGGTTGAACTGAAACCTGTGGTTTGGCTCAGCACTGTGAAGTTGACGGACCATTCATCACTTAACCATGCAGGCAAGGTCAGAGACCACTTCCTTGGAGGACTACAGTCAGCATCATAAATTAACAGTGAGTGTTCAAGGAAATTAGAATGACTTTCAACAAGCTCATTTTCACCCGGCACATTCCCAATCGGCCTAGCGCGGCCAAGCCACTCATTTAAGATGCCCCTGTGAGTGAAGAAACACATTTCACTCCAGCGTCTCTGAGCTGAGCAGAGCTGCCGGAGTAACTTCTGCTGGTCATCTGCTGACAAACCAGTGTGACTTCCTCCTGAGGGATATCAATGGCATGATATGTGTTCTCTCACATCCCAGGCCATGCTGCATGCTGGCCCACACTGCAGATACCACCATCTGTGCAGCCTCCATTGGTAGGTTGGCAAAGGAGGTCCCACAAGCAGCCCTCTTCTGATTTGGGTTTTCAGCCCCGGTGGTTAAAGGAGGAGGAGGGTGGCTGTGGTGTAGCAAGGGATGCTCCCTGATGTCTCTGAGAGCCACTCCATAACATTTTCCTCATGAGCACTCCTCCGGAGGGCTACTGGAATGTCTCTGAGCCATCTGGGGAGAAGTGGAGCGTGGCAGGGAGCAGCTGGACGCTTACAGCTGCTATTTAAGTCCTGGCAGCAGAGCTCCATATCAGTCAGTCAGCAGGAAATGCAGGGAGCAAGCAAAAAAAAAAAGAAAAAAAAACTCCTGCTTTACACTTGTGAAGAGAAGACTGCTGATGCAGAGCCAGAAACACGTCATGCTATCTTAAATTAAAGATGTGAAATGTGGTTTGTGGAGCAATGTACATGAGATGTAATCTCTGTGTACAGACAAGTGTGAACAGGGTTGAGCTGGATAAAGTGAGGTTGGTCACATTACACTCTGGGAATCAGTCTTGGCTGACAGCAGCACTACACAATATTCCAAGTAAACACTCCCAAGAAGTTTAATGCAAACAAACAAAGACTGACAGAGTTTAATAGCCATTAACCCACTATCGAGTCAATTAGCATGCAGACGGTCAGGCGGATAACCCCGCTGCCTGCTCAAAGTGTTGTGTCGTGGTGGATTCGTCATAAAACCATAAATACCATAAAATCGTTTGGGTGAAAAAACTTAACCGAAACGCTTCCTAAGACGATTCATTTACTTTACAGTTCAGCTGAGCTCCGTTGTGTATGAAGCAGTAAGCAAACACTGCACGAGACTGAACGAATGTGACGCTTTCTCTGAAACTCAAATGACCTCAGTGAATTACTGGCACGCTTGTCCCCGGGACTAACAGCTAATGCAGCTTGAAGACGAGACCACGTACAGCATGACTACAGTTAAAAAGTCACAGTCCCAAATGCACACCTTATAGTTCCACCTGGTTTTAATATATTTTCTCGAATAACAAACTAAAATAGTCACGTAATGATGCAAGGAAGCAAAACATCTTGTTGGTGCAGCTGTGTCAGGATCAGTGCTCCATTCAATGAATATACTAAAACAGCCTACAGCTGACAGTGACTGTGACTAATGAGTGATGTTCAGCAGCTGAAAACGCCAAATGAGGCTCAACAAGTCCAAGAGTGTGCCAAACTGTGGACCAGTTTAAAATACTGGTGATTTAAATCCTCACCGGCCACAGCTCGGCGCGACGACTGACTGACGGAGTTCTTCCAAACACGATCAGCGTGTTTGCAGTCGCTATAATATTCAACGTACATAAAAACAAAGACAACCATTTCACATTCTCAACTTGCATTTTTTTAATTTAATTCTCTTCAATATTCAAACTATTCAAACTAAAGTCTGGATAAAGCTGAAAATTCAAACGAAAGCTTTTTTCTGGTGCATGACAGTTCGCGGACGGCACGGTATATATAATACTATATTTATATATATATATATATATATATATATATATATATATATATATATATATATATATATATACTAAGGCTTAGTGGTCAGCACTGTTTCGTCACACCAAGAAGGTTCCTGGTTCGATTCCCGGCCCGGTGGGTCTCTCCGTGTGGAGTTTGCATGTTCTCCCCATGCTTGCGTGGGTTCCCTCCGGGTACTCCGGCTTCCTCCCACAGTCCAAAAAAAAGGAGGGTTTAATTGATCATACTAAATTACCTGTAGGTGTGAATGTGAGTCTGCATGTTTGTCTGTCTTCTATGTGGCCCTGCGATGGACTGGCGACCTGTCCAGGGTGGACCCCTGCCTTTCGCCTGCTATGCGTCGGGATAGGCTCCGACAGACCCCCGTGACCCGGAGACGGAGTAAGCGGGTATAGATAATGGATGGATGATAGTTCGCAAGGAAATCTAAGGCATCGTGTTGCCTCCAAGGCAACGTAAATAATACTCAATTCAGTTTCATTTATAAAGCATCTATTACAACACAAGCTGCCTCTAGGCGCTTTTCGGAACATAATAAGTAAAAGCAGTGATAGAAAAGTACCGACATCAACCCTCCATTAGTCAGATATGACTTCTGTCTATGCATACGCATTAATGTGACTGCATGAATTTCAAACTTTTGCGACGCCGATGATGTAAATGAGACGAGAGTCAACTCAATTGTCACTGCATCTTTTTATGAAACAGAACAGTTAGATTAATGGAGGACAGTGCGTGCCTCAAAGTGAATACTGCCAGATAATCATGTAACTTGTCCCTAAACAAGACGCCATTAAAACCATGTGTGTTGCAATCTCAGCATAAGCAAAATTAGAAAAAAAGAATAATTTCATACTAACAGAACCTGCGGCTCCGGTATTTGAAAGGAGTCGGTTCATCAGGAGGAACCTGTAGGCATGCCATAGGAACAGCCCGGAAAGGTTTTCGTTCACAGACACAGAAACTGTGAAGCAGCAGTTTCACAAAGACCCGGCCAGATTCTCAGCAAATGTCGATTGGCCCCTGAAGACCGCACGGGAGGTTTTTCTTGATTCTTGTGTGGATCCCAGAAGCTCAACCGCCCCTCCATGTGAAGCTATGGTAAGAACCGCTTGTCAGGAGAACATTAATTAAAGTGTTAAAAGGTAAAAGAAGTATTGACTTCCTCTCCACTGCAGCCTCTGCTTCCACTGGCAACCGGCAAACCCTACTGCCCCCTAAGGTAACTCTTTCAAGCCTAAGAGCTAACTGGAAGAAAAGCCCCACTAAGACCAATTAAGGCCTTCACTAGGAGACTGAAAGGAAGACAAATGGAGGCAGAAGGCCCGATTACAAGAAACCTTTGTACAGATGTAAAGCAATTAGAGCGGTCTCAGGGGCCAGACAGTGCGGTACCTGTGAGTCATGGATCCTACAGCCAGTCGAAAGTCGGAACAATCCCTCTTTTCTGTTTAGGGTCCCAGTCAGCCTGTGTATTAGTGTCATATATCAGCCGATAGGCCTGGTATTGGTTTCTCTAGCGCAGGGAAGAGGCAGCAGGCTGCCAAAGAGGACCACTCCACCCTCCATTATCCGTCTGTTGGGAGAACAGGGTCTCTATTATCCATTCTGGCAGGGCCTTTTCGATAAAACAAGGGCAGATAGGAAGTGTGGAAGCTCTCAGGTGTCTCCTTCCACCAGGGAAGTTTGTCAGAGAGGTCATTCTGATAAAAGCTGGGGTAATTATACTCCACAGCTCTACTGATTACCAGTCAGAGCACATTTAACCAGGAGAGCACTGTGACCTCTAAATCACAATACTCTGACATAGTTTGAAGACAATCAATGTGGAAATCTATAGGAAACAATCTATCTGATTATAGCAGGGTGCTAAATGCTGAAATGGTGAGAGAATATTTTGGCCAAATCACTACACCTAATGTTTAAATGAAATTACTCTATTTCAACAAATGTACCTTGTAAATGTAGCTTTAGTGTGCCTCTCCTGATTTCCGCGATAGTCACAACTAAGAGCCGATGGGGCTACAATCTGCAGAGTTACAAAATTACTGCTAATGGAAATTTATGTCGGTGGCCTGATCTACAATTAGCTATAGCAAAAACCCTCCTCGTGACCTGATATTATGAAATAATTTTGATAAATGGAAGCCTGATCTATAATGACCTTTTTCCCTTCCTCCAAGACGGAGAAGGCTGAAGCCCTCATTATTTATGGGAGCCTTTAAAAAGCAGGTATAGGAGAATGAATGTGTGCCTGTCAGTGTGTGTAATGGTGCTAATAATGGTATCCTGTGTGCTGCATAATGAACCCCACCCCCGCGGAAAAGCTATCCTCTCTGCTGGGGTGACGAGCGGCACGCTCTTCAGCAGAATCTCCTGCTTTCTAATCAGCAGTGTGGCCCGCACGCTCGCCGGAGTCGTGGCTGGCAAGAACCTGTTTGGGAAATCACAACTGCAGGTGTGTCAGCCATTTGTCTGCACCCTCATTTACAGACGCTTAACACTTACCATCAAACTAACCCAAATAGATTTCCTGTCTGCTAAACGTTATTTCTAGAAGTGATTTAAAAGTATTCAAAAGAGAGTACTTTGTCAAACTGAACTATTTTAAATTTAATGATATAAGAACAGCTCTGGGAAAACCTTGCTGTCATTGAGTGCAGGACCCATAAATGTGACTATGTACTGCATAATAAAATAGGTGTGATTGGCTGGATATGCCAGAGCAGTAAATCTGCACAGCAGCGCTGAGCATAATATGGGAGCTGAAGAAAACCATTTGACTTCACATTTCAAGCTTGATGAAGTCCCTGGATGCTGCTGGTTAAAGACTTAAGCAGATGGCCAAATACTTGGCGCAAGAAAAGAGCTGCGCTGAATATTTTTTTGGCAGATCTACAGACATATGGCAAAAGTTCATGCCAAACACTCTATTTCCCAAAAAGAAAAAGAAAAAGAAAAATCCAGCATCCACCACTAAAGCATACTCGGAAAGAAATAATATACAACAGAAGTGAGTGAATGATAGAGAGATGTTAATATGTCAGATATATGATACTTTCTGGACTATGCGCATCTAATTTACTGTAGGCCCTGCGTCCAACTCATCAGTCTTAAATAATTCCTGTCATAAAAACCCAGACCGGAGTGGATGGATGGGTTCTGCTTTGGATCAGTGCAGTGGGCGATGAGGGAAAGTGTGCCAACCGCACTCTGAGAAAAATCAGACTTTTGGATCGACCACAGCTAAACATGCACAATCAATTTGTGCATTGCCAAAAGATTAAGTGTAATGACATTTGCGGTGAGTGGATACACGTTTAATATCTGCGGCAGATCACTTTGAGTATTTTTAATATCAACAATGAAAAAAAAAAGATCAAATACAGAAGAAGACAGAAACACCACAATTTAATAAAATAATCTAATAAAAAAGATCACATCCTGCAGAACTGCAGCAGTGTAACAGTTAGGCCATACACTAATGGAGTTGATGCCAAAGAGTTATGAACACTTTTAAACAACCATGGAAGAAGAGCCGAGGATCAGTCTACGCACTGAAATATTCAGGATGATTGGCAGAAGACGCAGCATGAGTGGGAAGAAGATCTCTTGAGGGCTTTACAGGCAAAGAAAGAGTATCAATCACTGTGCTGGGGGGGTGGGGGGCTTTAACAATGCACTTTTAAACACTTGTGTTTGTTCGACTTGTATGTCCTGCTCCACTGTATTACAGAACACACGTGTGTGCTGATCAGGGATTGCCTCGAGCTACACAGCGCTGTCAGCAAAGCAGAGTCTTTTTCTCATCCTGTTCATGTGAGGAATTTAAAATGGGACAGCACTATGAGAATCAAAAACAGACTGGCATCCTTTCAAATCCGGTTATACAGATGAACTTCTGGTTGTTGAGCAAATTTAAGACAGAAATCAAATCCTAACCCTAATTTTAGCCTATGGCAAAAAGAAAAGACAAAACAGACCTTTCTGTCTGGCCTCAACATTACTTTTTGTATTTAATGTCTGTACATTTTCTTTTTATTGGATTATTTTTTAATATTTCAAACAAAACAAAATGACACCAGAATGAATAAAAAGGACTTTCAGACGTGACGAGACATGAAAGTGAGGCCAAGGACGTTGTATCCCAAGCGTAAGATTGCTTTCTCATCAGATGATTAGCTTCAGCCACGATAATTACAGTGAACAGAAAATAATTAAGAAGAACTATGTGTCAGCTAATGAGGACGAGGGGCTGTGTCCATTCATATGACATCCTTTCCACCACACCTACTTCTACTCTGCTTTTTTTCTTTTACGTCTCCTCACCAAGTCCGAGCAATGGACATCTTTTGTACTCGTCTCAAGGACATAACTCCATGATTTGTGCACCCGCCTGACACCTAATAGCCTGAGCAATTAAAAGCCTAGAAACTACAAGGACTACCCAGGGAGGAGTTTGCAACAAAACGAAGGGAGTACTAAAACTAAACACACTGCTTGTCTACAAGCTCTGAACGTTTCCTCTGAATCTTCCTCAGATCCGCTTCCATTTGGTGGGAAGAGATGAAGTGGCTTTACAGCAGGACGGCGGCTCTCTGACCCTAACCCTGAATCTGCAACGATTAGGTGGTGGCTGAGGTGCGAACTTCTTCCTGCAGCATGTACCTGACAATGCACACGACCTCTGCCTCTGAACTGCTGAGCTGTTGGTTCCAGTTGGCTTGATTGATGTCTCCTCCTCCAAGCAGACAGGAATGTAATCAGGCCAGGAGGACGTGGATAATACCAGCGGCTCAGCATCAGTCAAGACAGAAAGCCAAGGACCCGATCTGGAAACTAGAGTCCCGTTGGCTTCGCTGACAAGACAAAGACCCTCAGCCGAGACCTTTTTAATGGCTGTACTTACTGTAAGGCCGACTGCAAACACTCTTGAAGACTCATTGTGATTGTTCAAGTGACAGTGTTTAGTGGAAATGGCTGGGAAAGCTCAAAGTGCGGAGAACCTGTTAGAAACGCGCTGACATATTACGGCGCATTATAAAGCTAGCTTATTAGCGATGCTAATATGAAGCTAAAGCTTGACAAATTCCCTCTTCTAGATTAATCCCTATCTAATACCTCTAATCTGAAAGCAACCATGCTGCTCCTCTTCAGCCAGAGCCGGGTCTTGGCATTTTTATTGCAGCAGCAGTTGCTCAGACGGCTGCTGGTTTAATTCTTAGCTATTCATCATCCTGCCTTGGCGTTTGTCTGTTTGGGTGGCACACACCCCAGCAAATTCACTTTGGAATTTGAATAAATAAAAGGGGATGGCTGATGTCAATCAAGAGGCAAACAGCACCGAGGCGGGAGCACGGCGGGCCACAGGTGCTTGTTTGAACACACACACGTATCTGAGCTCTGCTGGGCTTCGCCGGGGAGCTCAGGCTTATAATTAGCCGCACGGGCTGCAATCAGAGGCCAATGAGAATAGTTCTCCAACGGCTTGTTTTCCTAACCTCCGTGAGACCTCAGGCAGAGGTCCACTTACCCTGTCGGAACCAGCCCACTGCTGAAATCACAACACTGGAATCACTCATTCCGCTGCAGCGCCACTGATTAAATGTGCAGAGTGTAGAGTGCAATTTGCTAAATTACAAGTATTTTGCACATGTAAATATACTTTAATTACAGCAATTAAAGAAGATTATGGGAGATTGGCAGATGGGGAATTTAATGTTGTTTTAATTAGAGTTTGAATGCACTGTAACACAAACAGAATGTTAACCCCTCGGAACAGAATGGGCTGTTAGGCTCTGACAAATTGTATCCTGATGCAGCTTTCTCAAAGCTTATAATCACCTGCAGCTACAATGTCTATGTAACAGAAAGAGAAGCTGGCAAGAACAAAGAGAAAATCATGGCTGGGAGATGGAAAAAGTGAGAGGCATAGAGGAGCAGGATGTGGAGACGATGAAAAACAGATGTAACATTCCTTGACCATGCTGCTCTAGGAGCGGCAATCTGAATTAGAGTGACATGAACAAATATTTTGACAACAGTTAAAATGGAATTACAGGCAATTAAATTGGATTTAGACCCCGAGATCAGTCAAAGAAAATTAGAAACAGCTCACGTGCTTGGACATGAAGAAGCTTGGAAATTAGGACTTAACAAAAAAGTCTTGAACCGAGATCAAAGCTGGACAAAAAAGAAAAGAAAAGAAAAAAGAATGAACTTAGCTGACATGCACAAGAAACAGAAAAAAAACAAAAAACATCGTCTTTACCAGAAATGAAAGGTTACAGGGATCAAAAGTATTTGCTGAAATGACCAGATCACAAATGTGAGGGCAGCTCGAAGCTGTTCAAAGTAAACACCTTTAAATCAGCAATTACAATAAGAACCATGTGAACCTGGAGAGAAAAAATAACACGTTTAATTCAGTCATTGTGCACGTCAGCTGAACGTGGCAAGTGTTTGTGTATATCACTCTGAGGGATTTCAGGGTCGTGCACCCTGGATTGGGAGGAAAAAGAAACCCTCTCAGGATCTATGCGACTGCGTAGCGACATTTAATACATTCCAGTCAATACCCGATTAGAAATTCTAATTTAAAGTTCAATGTCTAATGTTAGGGCTTGCAATAAACACTGCTTTCAAAACCCATTTAAAGGCTTAATCTCTTTATCATGCACAATTTGGAAGCCAGCTCTTGTTAGGCAGATCAATTGTATTAATTTAGAAAATGGGAGAAAATGTCACCCTTCATCCTTTAAATCTCAGCTGGGTGAAGGAGGCGCATCGACGCTTTCCATCCGTATCAGTGGAAAAAGGTGTCATGGGAAGCTCGACCTGCAAATTTTAATTACCACGTGAAACATTCGGCCTCTGAGTTGAGTGGCGACATCCAGAGGACGCAAACTCTGTCTGGCTCGGCTAACCCATTCAGATCAATAGTTATGACATATCGCTCGCTAAATCAAACCTTTGTGTCATTTCATATTTTTAAGTTTTGCACGTGTATTAAATCATGTATCATTTGACAGGTTTTCAGCTTTATGTTGTCTGGTTGTCTCTTATGACTCAGTACTGTTAGGTGGTGCATTTCTGATGCCCTAATTTTCACAGCTTCGGTTTGATTCGCTGTGCTTGGGATGTTTTTAGGTTGTAGGCGAGTAAACATCAGGTGGGTGTGAAGGCAATAAAATCATGGTGATCAATTTAAATCTGTGTTCCTTCTTCATGTCTGGGAGACACGTAACCAGACTCGGCAGAGGAGTGACTTTCACTTAAAACCTGACAGTGTTGCACCTTCCCACACCGCTGTGTTAAGGTGTTTGTAGCTGTGAATATGTTAACTTGAACTTTATAACGTCACTTTTCAAACTGTGTTGCATCTTTGGTTGCAGTCAGACTGAGTATGAGTTTGCAAATGGCGACCTAAGATAAAACTGTGACAAACTTACATTTTTTTTTAAAGTTCATATTTTATATTAACTCAGCCAACTCCTTTGTCCCATTTTGTCATTAAACTGCATCATCAGATTCCTTTTTCAGAAACCAATAATAGCCAATAATCAAACAACAGCACAAGCCGTGGGGTTCGTGTTTCTCATCACTGCAGTCAAAATGATAACTAATACATTTACCTCCGTGCAACATTCAAACAGACCGTGCAGGTATTCGGTAAGAAGCGGGAAGTCTATTTGTGTATCTGATCGTCATCAGTCGCTGCACATCTTTTCAAAACTGGGCTGCAGGCTTGTGACCATCACTCTCAAACAATAGTCAAGCAAGTCACAATATAGTCCACCACCCTCTGTATTCACCTTTGTAAAGGTGCGTCAGAATATGACGTCAAAGCTGTTCATCCGTATATTTTGGACTCAATGTATCTCACAGTGCATCTTGAAAAGTCGTGCACGACCAGCGGTACCTACTCAAGCATCTGTACTGTCAGGCACTGTGACACACACTAAAATCAGTGATGAATGTAAGTAGGTAGCTGGTTAACTCTTGACGGTACGCTAAAGTTGCTTTTATTATGTTTAAAATGCTGTGAATGATCACTACGACTAGAAACAATGGATTTTATTCTATGACATTTTCACAAAGTTGAATATGACAACACCCGATGTGTTTCCATGGCATTGTTTTGTTTTTAAGCCTTGGAGCGAAACTGCAGTGCAGTGACAACTGCACGATATCAACGCAGACAACATCTGTGTGCTTTTTATACCATAGTCGTGTCCCCGAGTTCATTCAGTTGATGAACTCACTACAAAGTTGTCTATATACAAGTCCCTGCGCCTCCGACTCTCCGTTCGTTCTTCGTGGAACCTGAAAATAAGTTGGTTCCGTGTGCTACTTTTTCCTGACTGAAGGAGAAAGAAAAAAAACTGCTCTAAAAGAAGAGAATTATGAGAAAGAAGATGGAAGACAAATATGCTTCTTCATCTAAGGACGTTTTCAGTTCCTGAGCAAACAGCTCCTATCAGCGAAGTGAATTTTAACATCACTGAGGTGCAGGTTCTCAAAGCATATCACATTTAGAGCATTAAAAAGTTGAAATGTGTTTATTCTGCCAACAGTCTACCACCATCCTCCAACACAGATGGAAAAGAACAATCTTTGACTTTGTAAGAAAACAGCTTTTGGCAAATCAGAAGCTTTAATCAAATGATATAACAGCTTTATCACGATCCTAATTTCAAAATATACTTCAAATAAACTTGATCTCTGATACAAAATTTCAAGCTGATACTCAAATTATGTAGGTGTAAGGCAGATGAACAGAATGAATCATCAAAACTAAAACAGTATAACTGGAAAAAGGAGCCAAGAAGCAACTAAATGAAGAACTAAACTAAAAAAGCTTTAAGATGCAATGAGCATCTTTTATTTAAGTGAGAAATTCATGAAGCTTTTCCGTGTACGTTAACACAAACACGGGCACATGAGGAGGATAAAATGACAGTAAAGAGATCGCTTCATCACTGGAGCTTTGTTTACCAGCTTTCTCTCTTCATCTGAACATCTGTTTGTCCATTTATGTTTATTAGGAGAACAGTTTTAGTCTGTTAACACCTTTTGTATGAATATAGGTTGAGGAATCACACAGGTAACAGGTGTTTGCAATAATGTGCTAATTAACCATGTGCTTGTTTTCCTATTGATACGCAGCCATGGGGAGCTGTTATCTGGCAGGTTAATACTTGCACTCACTGTAAGCTTGATATTACCTCCACTGCAGCATGGGCTCTGCAAGCAAAGCAGGCATGTTTATGACTGGTGGTGCTGGAAGAGCTGGAAGACCTGGAAGAGTTGGAAGAGCTGGAAGAGCTGGAAGAGCTGGAAGAGCTGGAAGAGGCTGGAAGAGTTGGAAGAGCTGGAAGAGGCTGGAAGAGCTGGAAGAGTTGGAAGAGCGGGAAGAGCTGGAAGAGCTGGAAGACCTGAAAGAGTTGGAAGAGCTGGAAGAGCTGGAAGAGCTGGAAGAGTTGGAAGAGCGGGAAGAGCTGGAAGAGCGGGAAGAGCTGGAAGAGCTGGAAGACCTCAAAGACCTGAAAGAGCTGGAAGAGCTGGAAGAGGCTGGAAGAGTTGGAAGAGGCTGGAAGAGGCTGGAAGAGCTGGAAGAGGCTGGAAGAGCTGGAAGAGGCTGGAAGACCTGGAAGAGCTGGAAGAGTTGGAAGAGCTGGAAGAGGCTGGAAGAGGCTGGAAGAGGCTGGAAGAGTTGGAAGAGCTGGAAGAGGCTGGAAGAGTTGGAAGAGCTGGAAGACCTGGAAGAGGCTGGAAGACCTGGAAGAGTTGGAAGAGGCTGGAAGAGCTGGAAGAGGCTGGAAGAGCTGGAAGAGTTGGAAGAGCTGGAAGACCTGGAAGAGGCTGGAAGACCTGGAAAAGTTGGAAGAGGCTGGAAGAGCTGGAAGAGCTGGAAGAGGCTGGAAGAGCTGGAAGAGGCTGGAAGAGCTGGAAGAGCTGGAAGAGGCTGGAAGAGGCTGGAAGAGTTGGAAGAGCTGGAAGACCTGGAAGAGTTGGAAGACCTGGAAGAGTTGGAAGAGGCTGGAAGAGCTGAAAGAGGCTGGAAGACCTGAAAGAGCTGGAAGAGGCTGGGCAGCCATCACCCACAAATACCTCCAAGTCCAATAATAAAACATGTTGGGGAACAGTTGGCCATTGATCCGAACATGGAAATATCATTATTCAACTTTACCGATGCATCATTTCATGGCAGAGAAAACGCTTAGAGTTAATGTTATTGCTGAATTTAAAATGAAATGTTATTCAGAGACGTTTCTCACATTGTCCGCAGAATGTGTATTTCACTCTTTAGTTGCCACAGATCCCCCTCAGAGTCCTCGGCATGACGCCGCCCTTGAACTCCTGTATTATTTCCAAAGATCTTCTCATGCCTTGAATCCATTTTAATTTCAGTTCTGAGAAATAATAGCTTTGAACAGTTCACTGCACCTCCATTGTGTGGCTCTTGGCTCTGCCTGTGCATGAGAAACAGAGCCTTGGTTTACCTGAAATAATTAATCCAAAGCCAGGGGCTCTGTGGAAATGACTGATATTTCATATGTAAGTAGCTGCTGTATCTATGTCTCGATGCTTGAACTCAGGAGGACCTCACTCAGTAACGTTTCCACTAGTCTGACTGTTGACTTAAAGAAGACTAATATTAGCACAGCATAGATTGCTGGCTCTGTGTTGCATTACGACTGATATACTCTGATGAAAACAAAAAAGTAAGACATGTACCAGACTAATGTGTAACTGCACCGCCGACAACGCGGCTCCGAAACCCAGGGCGGTGACACCCTCGACACCTCAATGGGGGGATCTGATGATGCTTTGCTGCAAAACTCAAGCGCCCCCTGCTACTGAATAATGCAGGCAACATTTGCCAGCACCAACCAAGAACCTTACTCAACCTTAGCTCCTTTTTAGTTTTCACACTTTCCAGCAGGATTAAAGTCACCTGGGCCTCTTTAGGGAGTCTCCTGTTCCATCTATGAAGAACTCCCACCGAGGTGCCCTCACCGCAGCTTTTAACTTGCCCCTTTTATTTTTTCTTCTCTTATTGACTTCTTTCTTGTAAAATCATGTGGGGAATGAAAGACAGATCACAGAGTACAGGAAAAGAAAACATTCACTAGTCTGGAGGTTAAGGAAACTTGAACATCCATAGTCTTTAAACTGTCACATAAGTCAGTAGCTTTTCAACAAATTGAACAAAATGGAGCCTTTCAAGAGAGCCAGTGAAGTAGCATGTAAGCTTTTGGCACAAAGGGGGCCTCCGTGCGAGAGAGAAAGTGAATGGCTGCATTATCCTCTCACTGGCCCAGTCCAAATGCCCATTTCACACCTACCGCCACCTGCTACTCGTTCCCTTATAGTCCTCATAGGAGGGTGCTTATAGATTCCACAGCTCCGACAAAAACCCAAACAGCCATGGAAATGCCGATAAAGAAACAAAAAAAGCATCAGCCTCCCAAACTGCTGCCCTGAATTCTCGTGATCGACAAGCATTACTGCAATTTACTTTGTGAGGAGTCAAGAAAAAATGTGATAGGCTGTTTGTGTATTCACTGGTAAACAAGTGACATTTTTCATTTAGACGTCTCTTTGGCAACAACATCAGTGCTGATTCATTGGTGGTCTTTTTGCACAGAAAATGAAAGGTTGCCTGTACGACAGCGTGTAAATGGATCGGATAGTTATACACACCACTTCAACGCAAATTCAAATCACCTGTTAACCATCCTTGAACATGTTTTTGCTGTGTATCAGTGCACTGTCGTGCTAAAAGATCTCACTGGCATCAGTCAGGATAACTGCCGAAAACATGGTCAGGCAAGGCCACCCTCGCTTGACTCTACTCTGGTTTAAGGGTTTTCCACTAGGTGATAGTACCGGTTAGTACCTCATTTTTTCACAACTACTTGGTTCCAGTCGGGCTGAAAAAGCAACGTCCCCAGGCTGCAGGCCACTGACTGGCCAGAGAAGGAATGAGAAGGAGGCCCCACCCACATTTAGGCGGTACTGATCTGTATTGGAAAACGACTGAGACCGAGGTGAGTCGAGTCGAAAACTGTATAATGGGAAAGGGGCATCTGTGGCACATATTTCAAGCGCACATATCCTCAGTAGAAGCTTTTGGCAGTGAGGAAATCTCAGCATCGACCATCTGAACAGTTTGTGGGGTCATAGCCATCGCTGTTCTATTAATTATGAGCTCTTTTGTTGGAGTGGAGACTCGACTCTCAGTTTGCATCGCTGGAGCATCGCTGGAGCTTCACCAAACCCCAACCTTTCACCAGTCCATTGGTTGGCCTGTCTTGGACCACTTTTGGTGCTGATCACCCAGCACTAGGAACACTCCGAAACACCTGCTGTTTCAGAGGTGCTTTGACCCAGTGGTCTACTCATCACAAAGTCACCCTGATCCTCATTTTTCTACCACTGACTCTTGCTTCACTGCCTTGTATATTCCAGCCTGCGACCGGCCTCATTGTGCAGTAAGAGCATGATCAAACTCATTATCACATAGCTCTAATCGGAAATAACAGGCGGTTTTAAAATTGTGACTAATCTGCATAAAAAATGCAACTGGACATAGATGAGTAGCTGAGACAGAATTATAAGCAAAAGAAAATGACCTATCACTATAAAGAAAACATGACAGGAACTAAATCTCTGCAAACATTATTATGAGATTGTTTTATCTCATTTTGGCCAAATTGTATTTACCATTTAAATTATTTATAAAGTGGGAAAGCTGCAGGCCAAAATATAATGGAGATAATTATTGTTAATGTTTGCAACAGATAAAATACAATATCATTAACAACTCCTAATATTACACTGCTTAATTTATTTTCACGCTAATTTGCTTAATTTCTAATATACTATAAGTCATACAGAATTAAATTTAAACTTGGTTGTGGCTGAATATACCCATGAGGTCCACGATGTCCCAAATTATTCTTTTCTTAACTCAAGGTGATTTCTTGGACTTAACAAGGGCCTCTTCATGGCATTTTAATGTGATTATGCTGCTGTGTGCAGCATGGTGGACCTCTCTTCCTCCCACAGTCCTCCCATCAGACACCAGCTAATTGAATCCCCGGTTAAATTAAAAAAAATTATTCAAGTGTGTAATGGAAATGATTTATCATGTCCACTTAACCAAAACGGATTTTGAAAACATTAAGCATCTCCAGTTGACTCAAGCTTCTTCTAAGGCTCTTAACACAGCTCTCCCCCCAAAAAGACATACACACTGAATACTGTGACATTGGGTGGAGGACAGCATGAAAAACGTTCAGACGGAAAGATGGAGCTGGAGAATAAGTGAACCGTGAAATGTGAGGTTCGCTGTAAGAAATACAGTCAAATCATGGACATTTGAAGTCTGTTTTATGTCATTTTATTTAAAGAATATGGATGCAGTAACTGAAATCTGGAAAGTGGAATCAGTTTTTGCCTGACATATAAACATACAGTACATATATACAGTATGTACCTTTCTAGTACTGGGTTGGACACTCTTTTGACTTCAAAACTGCCGTAATCCATCGTGGTATTCAAATAGCTGTTAAAAAACATGAGATTTTGGTCCATATCGACGTGAAAACATTGTGCAGTTGCTGCAGATTTATCGGCTATACGTCCATGGTACCATCTGGTGACCGTGGAGGCCACTGGAGCACAGCGAAGTCATTGTCATGTTCAAGAAACTAGTTTGAGCTTTGTCACATGGTGCATAATCCTACTGGAAGTAGCCATCAGAAGATGGGTACACTGTGGTCACAAAAGTGGATGGACGTGGTCAGCAACAATACTCGGGTAGAACGTGGTGTGGGCAGGATGGATCCGTGAATTTACGCCGTTCACGCCAAATGCTGACTCTACCATCTAAATGTTGCAGCTGAAATAAAGACTATCAGAGCAGGTTTCTCCATTCTTCTATTGTCCAATTTTTTGGTTGGTATCCTGTTCTTAGGTGACAGGAGTGCATCCGGTGTATTCTCCTGCAGCTGCAGTCCATCTGTGTCAAGGTTCAACATGATGTGTGCTCAGAGACAGTTTTCAGCACATCTCGGTTATAATGAGGGGTTATTTGAGTTACTGTTGCCTTTCCATCATTTCAAATCAGTCTGCTTCAACAAGTCATCCTGACCGTGTCTACGTTTTAAAAATGCACCGATTTGCTGTCATACACCTAAAAAAAAAAAAAAAAAAAAAAAAAGGAATCTCAATTAACATTGCAGCAGACATCTCTATGTGACAGTTGCTTTAAAAAGAGTTAAATCTGTGCTTTTTCCCCAAGGCCCTTGTGCGGTTTTATTTTGTGTATATTTTATGCCGAGGCCGACTGATATGGGTCTTTCTATGGCCGATGTCAATTCCTGAAAAAATGGCTAATATTTGGGAAAGATTTGGGAGTTTCAGTGAGACCTAAAGATGGAGCCAGACCGCTGCAAAACCGGACCTCGTTGCAGGATTGAGGTGTCGGAGTCCACGTATACTATCATTTGCTTCAAGGCCGTGGAAAAAACAGTTATGTCCGTCATGGTCAATACTGGCTTCTCGAAATTCTTCAGAAAATTTCACACTGATGTCTAGAAGGGATGTAGCAGCATGTCAAAATAAATTCCCAGCATCGCCTTCTCCTGGCTGGCTTTGCCCAGGAGGCCTACTGTTCATGCAGATCAGCCTCACCGTGACAGCACCGCTCCGAGATGAAGAGGGGATGAAAGATGGTCCTTATCTGGCAAAAATCACCCTGTGGCCATCAGGACTATGGGCCCACTTTCAACTTCAAATCATGGAGATCAAGGTCTCGCCATGGGCCATGCATGCAGAGGCTGTTCTTCAAGTGTGGTGAGAAGTAACGATTTTCACCAGGTCACCGGGGCCCTGACATTTTCCTAAGAGCTCATCAAAGAAAATGTTTTCTCCCGTTGCGGGCTGACCGAGAACCTAAAGTCAAAGGTCAGTTGGACTAATGAGAATATTTATTTACTGTTATATTAAGAAACCGATGACGATGATCTCTGACCGGCCGTCTATATTGGAAGCGGAGTGGTTTCATCTCATTTCTCCTTTCACGGCCTTTTCCATTAATCTCAGGCAAACTAAACATGTCAATTTCATTTTAAATTAGCGTCCTGGTTCTTTCCAGCAACCAACTGCAACAGCAGTCTTAAAAAGGTTGCAGCAAGTAACATTGACTGATCACGTGATGCACGTTTGAATTACAAGCACGTACACATACTAACATTGTTTGGTATGTAGTGAGCTTTTCAACAGGAAGCGGTCA
Organism: Xenentodon cancila; assembly: GCA_014839995.1. NCBI lineage: Eukaryota > Metazoa > Chordata > Actinopteri > Beloniformes > Belonidae > Xenentodon > Xenentodon cancila. The sequence continues at coordinate 23,947,153 of CM026213.1, read as the reverse complement.
GATTGCATCATTAAACAGTAAGTAAGCGTTCCTGCCAAACTTTACTGAACCGTGTCTTTTTCTACCATTATCCTTGAAGGTGTTTCCTTTATTTTCAGTCATTTGGAGTCAGGAGAGGCAACTTCTCACTGGACACGCTCATAGTGTGGCTGTGACGAAACCCAAAATGCATGTGAAGTGAAAGGACATGTATGGTGTGTTTCAATAACACATTATTAAAACCCTTGTGAGTAAAAGTGAGTCCTTGTTCAACAAGTTAAAACCTAGAATAATGGCGTTTTCCACTGCCTACATCCAATAATACTGCGTTTCACACAACCACAGCGTGCTTAAGGCTGACATCAACTGTTCTGACAGCACGGCACGTTGCTGTATGAAAACTTTATAAGGACTTTGGCCTTAAATCTCATTTGATTTGCTGTTCAATGTTGTGTGAACGACAAATATCCCACATGCACCAGGACAGTCTCTGCGGCTATCGTCAGTCTGGATTAAAAATGGAGAATCTGAAATAGACGTAGAAAAATGTGCGAAAGTCCCTTTGACAGATTGATGAAGCAAATTAATGATACCAAGTTTGAAAGGGGCTCGCGTGTGAGGTCTGTGATATCTGTGGAAATGCCAGCAAAGTAGATAAATATTACCCAGTGACGCTCGACAATCAGAGCACTGGAGGAGTTAACCCGACATCCAGCTCAATTCCCCCGAATAAAAGATGAAAGGAAGAAGGAAACCCACGGAGTGGGTGATAAATCTTTGCTCTCTGGCTCTCGTCTGCGGCTCTGAATTAGGCTGACGCCCAGGCCACAAAGCCAAGTTGACGTGAGCCACAGTCGCTTTGTCAAGGCGAAACTTACACAAAGATGGAGCCGAAATAGGTGTCTCAATTTCAAAATAAATGTACAGAAATGAAAAGAAAAAACAGGACAGATAAAGGTGAGTTTATCACTCACCGCACAATACGAAGTGTCTTTCCAAGGAGCACAACCTGAAGATAACTCGGTTTCCAGTAATTTAAGAAGTGTCTATGTTACAATAGAAGGCAATTTATACAGTGTATTAAAAACGGTATTATGTGCACTGTTCCTCCTGACATATGTGCAGGTACACGGCGAGTGGATTTTCCAGGCGTGCTGCATTAGAGCAGCAATCACGGAAACAGACAGCTGTACTCCCGAGGGAGTCTGCAATCAGCCTGGGCAGAAACTGCCTCTGTCCTTCAACAGGCAATTAACACCGAGTCCATTATAGCTCCCAGGAGAGCCGCCGGCCAGGGAGGCCAGGAAAGGCATCATCCGAAAGGTCAGTGCCTGCAGAGGAAACAGGAGGGGCAGGGTGTGATGGAGGCTCAAGGATGGAAGCAGAGAAAGACAGGGAGGAGGGTGAGAGCTGCCTCAGACCCAATGGAGTGTAAAGCAGGAGCTATTTGTCACCCACAAGCCATCCTCTTGGGAAGGCTGCAGTATTTTCCACTGGACAGCAGTATGTGTCAGGAGCAAGGGGTATAAATTAAAAAGCCGCTGTGGCGCGCCGTCTAATTGTAGCCTTTCCAAATATCATGTGACCCAGCAGATCTGTTCTGGGTTCTACATTCAGATCAAGGATGTTTTCCCTCAGGTCAGATTAGTCACAACTCAAAAATGTTCCAAGGCCTATTTCTTTTGATCCCTACACGAGCTCAGGAAAATGTATTCGCACAACCTCGTGCAATGTCTTTTTCTTCTGTGGGGAGTTTGGCATGCCCCTAAGACCTGTATGTTTCCACCACTGTTCAATATGTGTTCTTATTATCAACGCAATTTAAGTTACTCATCAACAACTGGAAGGAAAAACAGAATAAACTGACAGGAGGGGAGAAAAGAAATCAGTGATTTGCTTTTAGCAATTTTATTACAGCATAATAAAATACAGAATCCGAGTTGGAGAGTGTTCCTGGGCTACGGCGTGGAGCTTAACTACTTCACCATCAGGGTACCAGGGAAAATCCATTTCTGCCAGAGGATTATTGCCACTGGTAAGCCTGCATCTCAGAACGGGAATTTGCACTTAGTCTTTGGAAAGTCTCTCACGGAGCTGTTCATTAAGCAGGTCATTAAATCAAATGTTGTGAGACTTAGACGACAAAGAAAATGAGATTCGGTGAATAAATGTGGGAAAAAAAAATGTGATCAAAAAGATATTTGATAGGAGTTAATGTTACAACGCGTTCGCTCAGTGCGGAGATACATTCACTCATCTGGTCGTCACGTACATCTGATTCGCAGGTGTTTCAAAGTAGCACAATGGGAATAATAAGAAATAAGACACTCGCAGCTATAACTGATTTTGAGGGAATTATTTAACTACCAGATGATCAGATAACTTCATCAGACCATTACTCGCCATTAAGCATGTTGGAACGCTTATTCCATTAATTTAACTGGAATATCATCACAACGATAAAACCTGTGAACAACTCAGAAAACGGTAGTAGGCACGTGACTGAAGACTGATGTGCACGCGTCGTGTGAACAGAGCCTGGGGCAGAGCCCAGGGCGGTGGAGATGTGAGATGGAGGGGTTTCAAGAAGCTCAAGACGCGTGCGTAAGAAAAACAGAGTAATATGTTACGACAACTTAAAAAAAAGAAAAAAGACAACGGTATATATTCATGGTTGATGAAAAAGAGCATTATGATTGTGTAACTTTTAGTCTTGGAGCCTCCAGAAAGAAGAATCCTGAAAAACTCTACAGGTATCACGAGGGAGCAGAGTCAACAGAACCGGGGTCCAGCATCCGGGACGGGTTGGTGAGCTCGTTAGTAGCGCCGAGGCCATTTTTGAATATTTAAAACATCACTTCAAAAGGAACCTTACAAACTAAAATGTCAAATCTTTTTCAGTTAAAGAAGTCACACTAACACTTTTTTTTTGCCCACCTGGCTGCTGTGCGTTTCATCCACCATGAACTTCCATCCCATGAACTTCCATCCCATGAACTTCCAGCCCATGAACTTCCAGCCCATGAACTTCCAGCCCATGAACTTCCAGCCCATGAACTTCCAGCCCATGGACGACCGTTCGGGTGAAGCGCCTTTGCTCCTGTGCCGTCTTGGAGCAAACATTTCCTACACTACCTGAGACAGAACGCATCCACCGGATTAGTGGGGAAGAGACACAAGCTGCAGCTTGTTTAAATCCAAAACAATGAACGCAATTCAGTGTTTCTCATACTTTCATTTACTTGTGGATGTTTGCCACAATAAAACTTTGGTGGAAACAAACGGCTCTTGTATTTTCATTGTGGTGCCTGGCACTCTTTTTTATGCTGCTTATCAGACAGGGGCACGTCTGCAAGGTGATTAGTTCCCTCCCTGTTACACACAAACACGCAACGTAGCTCTTCTCCAGCAGCCTCATTAAATGCGCTACACCTGAAGCAAGTAAAAAACGGAGAGATCGACGCTGGAGCGTTCGTGTCTTAATAAATCCAGCTGACAGCAATTCATGGTGCATTTTCAGCACACCTTGTAATTTCAAATCCACGTCGGAAGAGGATGGAAAAGGCGTATGAGACTAAATGGAGCTCAATTGCTGACATTTGACACACCTCAACAACTCTGTACTAAAAGGGAGGAAGAATCCCGACAGGGATGTTTCTGCGTGGAGTGCGAATGCCTGTGCTGGTGTGGGTTTTCTCCGGGAACGCCAGCTTCCTCCCACCATCCAATAATATGCACGTCAGCTGACTCTAAACTGCCAGCAGGACCGAGAGTGAGAAGTTTAAACAAAACACAAATAGCCTGGAATTGGATCACAAATGAAGAACTTTGACGCGACAGTATCAGAGGTGTACATTGGAAACTGTCCATTGACAGAACGTGCGTCTATTTTCTTTTTTTAACAAAATTTGAGTGTGCTTCTTTTGAGAAGATGGACAGACGCAGTGACGGAGGGCAAGGAAGGAGCACATCTCTGAAATGTAAAGGAAAGTCTTTCCATCATCGCAAAACAAAAGTGAGAATTCTGAAATAGCAACAAGCTCTGCTGCAGCGGGTCGATATTCCCACTTTTATTTTGTTTCAGCGTAACTCTCCTAGTTCTTGCTCAGTATCTCCGTAACTCTCTGAATCTTGTCCTTGACTTCTTTTTAAAGCAAAGAGAAGAAGTTCCTCAATTTCGAGAAGATGGACAAAAACCTTTTCAGTGTTGGACAAAGTACTGCTGTTATGAAAAAAAGTTTTTCCATTACACTTTTGCGATAAACCTGATCATTCACACGGCTGAAAACGCAGCTCAGGAAAGCATAAAAAAGTTTTTCCAACATTTGACAGTTGTTTTTGTTTTAAATTCAAGGTGTTTCCATCACAGGCGTTTCTTTGCCATATTTAGGTTTTGTGGAACCGAGCGGCGATGGAAACTCACTAAGAGGTGTAACCTTTAAACGATGAAATGACGTTCGCTGCCATTAACTCTTAACAAGATTAAAGTGTGAAAGGTAAACATCATTAGATGGTCAACGTGCAGCCTGGAACCGAGCTTATATAATCAACTAATTTTATGCATCCGTTTAACACATAAGCACAGCCGTGTTTGGCGAACATGTACGGCACTTTTGCCGGGTATATATTCCAGACGACGTGCGGACTCTGAGCACATCAGTGCGGCAGAGCCACTCCGTTCAGGCAAGTGCAGGCGACGCCGCTGATTCGTGCCTTCCCACCTCCCTGACCTTCTTCATCCTGGTGTACACTTGGAGTAACATCTTCAGTGTTCCCCTCGACATTTTACGCTGTGCTTGGGTTCAAATGGAAAAGTCCAAGTAAAAGTCATGCTGATATCACTTCGGGTTTGACCCGATGTATTAAATGCAATCAACAACAGTTTATGAGTGTGTGTGTGTGTGTGTCCAGAAAACTGTCCAGACATCACATCAATACACCAAGACTCAACTTTAATACAATCAATCATAAATGATATTCTAGTCAGAGATGCCAGTGAAAATGACAAAGATAAAGAAAATCTCCGATGCCTCTGTGGCCTTGAGCCACAAACACAAAGCTGTCATTGAGAGCCTTTCCTTTCTCGCTGTCATCCTCCAGCCCACTGCTGAAAAATGTCGCTTCCTCCTTGTATTTGTCTCTCTAAGCTGTTATTGGCTGTGAGAGATGATGGGTTATGATTCAAAAGTGGTGACCTCAATACAACCTCAATTGCAAGAACCCCCTCAAGTTTGCAATTCTCCCTTATTGCCGTGGCTGCTGTGCAGGTTGCCCTCGATATGCACATTGATGGGTAAATTCAATACAACACCTTTCACACTGAGCTCGCGCCTTCCGAATCCCTGTTTGACCCCATAAAGAGGAATGTTTGCAGTGCGAAAGTCCAGCTGAATGAATCAATTTATTGCTGTGTTAGGGCCCTTCAAGCACTGACATAATTGCTTGAACAGCTTTGATCAAATGGATTTAAGAAATTAAACAAATGTTGCCAGCTGGAACTTTATAACCCCACAGCCCACTCAATACGTTCTGGCACATGGAGGAAGAATAAAAAGCAGCTGGGGAGGGGAAGTGATAATCAGTGTGAAGCAGCGGATCAATTTCTACAGGCAAGTGCGAAACCTTCTCATCTTTTTTAAAGCTGGTAAAGAGCAACTTATTGCCGATCAATTCTTGCTGGCAGAATGCTGGCTGTGTGATTCATTGATATGTAAACTACAACAGAGAGAAGCAGCAGGACACTCGGAAACGCCAGGAACCATCAGGACCTGCTGAGGAGAAGCGACCTTTCTTGGCCCTATTCTGTTTTATTAGTTGTGATTAAAAATGAAAGCATTCTGCATTACCATCGCAAACCACTGCATAACCATGGATCCATTCTTTTATTCTTTTAAAAAAAATTAATAATTTTAGAATTTGAAAACGGTGATTGGCTTCTACGCAGCAACAGATAACACAGAAGTGTACTGATGAATCCAGAATATGAGAACACGCCATCAACAGATGTGATCGATATTATCACCAACAAAAAGGGTGTGATAGTGTAAATTAGTCTCAGCCAAAAAAAAAAAAAAAAGAAATAGAGAAGAAAAAGTAGTGACCGGTGGGTGACCAAGCAAAAGACTTAATCAATAAACTCATGAAAATGCGTTAATGATGAGAGAGCGGGTGATAGGCCTGGGTAGGAATGAATAATATTATGAGGATATCATTACCCCAGAGATTAAAGAAAGGGTCGAGGAGGGCGAACGGTACGACTGCCGTCAGACTTCCAGCAGCTCGCGGCTCCTGGATAACCGCAACACATCCGCTTCAGACGCGGCCGTTCAGGACTCGGACGCCGTCCACAGAGCGGATTCCGCTTTAAGCCCCACAAATGGAAGTGATGTCTCTGTTATGCATGTCACTGTGTTTACAGGGGGACGTTCTTCCAGCGGAGCGCCGCGCCGCGCCGCACAGGACAGTGCTGCTAAGCCAGGCTGTTGGCCAGGACAGCTACATCCCTGTCCAAAACCAACCGTATGAGCCCGAAGTGCTGGCACGGCCCCGATCAGGGCTGGCTTACGCTCCTGCCACGGTCTGCTGGAGGGCACCGCATTGCAAAGACGCTCAACATCAGGGCAGAGCTCGTCTACGTGTGCGGGTCTCTACAATACTTTTAAATAGGATTTGCCACTGAATTCGTGATTCCTTAAAAATCGCCTGTGATGATACACGTATGAAATTATCTGTTTAAAATGTCCTTGTAAGAAGACGGAAACATGCAGCGCGCACTGCGTGGGGTAGCAGAAAATAATTTTCCTCTGGTTTCTAAGGCAGTAATATGGCCAGGTTTGCACAGGGGAACCTTTTTCTCTTTTTATGAATTATGGAGAGACAGACACCCCCGCTGAGTACTGCATCCTTAACCGTGAAATATGTCCTCTGTCTTTGTCATGGCCTGGTGAGGGTTGGGAAATAATGACACAGAATTCATTTCATGTGAACATGGCCCGGCTTTCTCATACATACATCAGCCAGGTCCTGCAGCAGCTGAGAGTTGAGGAAAACAAGACAAGCGGTGCAGCTATCACACACCTTTCCATATATCTCCCGCCCTCCTTTTTTACGTCCCTCGTTCAGCACCCGGCCATCATTCTCTCACCTCAGATCCTGTTCCTCTTTTTCAGCTGTGGCATACTTGCATGCATCCATCTTTGTTTCTTTCCAGCATGCCCTCCCTCCCACGAAACCCTTCCTCCCGCCCTGTCTCTCATTCTCCCCGGAGGTGAGCACAATCTCATTAACCACTGCTGGATGAGGCGTCCTCTCCTCTCAGGTTCAAGGTGATGGAAGATTAGGCCGTTTGGCCTCAACTCATTCCGTATTCACACTGCGTTACTTGCAGCCCGTGAACACAAAATTACATTGAACCTGGGGAGTCTAACTCCATTAATTTTAAATGGAAGATTAATTTAACAATATGCAGCAGATATTTGTTACAAACCCATCATGTAAAAGTGACATTTGGCTATAAATTTGCGGGAAGCTCAGACAGGCTGCCGGGGGTGTGGCACAAATAAATGATGGCTATTTATAACTGATCTTAACTTTTACGCGTGCGTGACTGACGGCACACATGGTGTGTACACTCTCTTGATGCACATGCATTCACATGCAACTCAGTGAGTTACAAAAGATTTTAAAAACACCTTACATTCTTTTGCTACAGTTACATAAAAGGTCATTAACTGATGGACGGGCCGGTAAAATGACGAACGTAGAACTCTTACTGATTACAGAATTTAAATATCATCGGGATCCGTGCACATGTCAATAGGTCATTCTGAAATTTCAAATTTGCAATTATACTAATTTGATTTCAAATGCTTAACAATTATATTGTCTGCATTCTTGAGTTGTTGTTCCTGCACAAACAGCGATTGGTAAAACTCTCCGCTAAGCTGTACGTCTGACTATTTCAGAGGTGCCAAGCACATGGGCTCAGAGAAGCGACAAAGACAGAAGGCAGGCATCCATTTCATCTAAAAGGCCCATATTCCTTACTGGCAGCGATTGAAGCTCCTCTGGAACACCACATAAAGCTTACACAAATAGCCTCGCTGCGGCCTCAACATGTCAGCCTGAGATATGCACATCAGTGCTCTGTGACAGTAACTCCTGATCGTATTACACACCTCAGCAGTGCTCATGTCCCATTACCGCCACCCGGCCCTGCCTGGCTGTGATTACCCCTCCCACACACACACACACACACACACACACACACACACACACACACACACACACACACTGATAGCATTAATGTAGAAGGGAAACAGTCATTTTCAGTGGGAGAAGAAGGAGGTGCGGTGCTGCTGGTGGGAGTGTTGTAATAGAATGGGAACTGGGTGGTGGTGTAGGGGTGGGGGCACGGTGATTTAACACTAATCCTCCGAGACGGAGAAAGACACTTTGAATTTCAGCTCCAAACGCTACCACCTCCCACCCCACTGTGTAACCCTGCGCCTCCCACCCTCGGCAGAAAGAACCCTTTGCCCGACTCTTCTTTTGGCTCTTTAATGTGAAATTTCTTCGGGGAGCGTGCAGCCTAATTAGAGGAATTGATAACCTCACAGTTTATTAACGAGGCCAATACATTTCAAAGTCATTAAAGATAACCATGGCAATAAGTCTGGCTATAAGCATCACTAGGTTTCACAGTCGATGTGTCGATGCTGTAAAAAGAGGAGGAGAAGGACGGGGTGGAGGAGGGTGGTTGGTGAGGGTGGAGAAGAGGAGCAATTTTTGCTCAGTCAACTGCAAATTCCTGGTTATTGGAATCTTTAAAACAGCCAGTGAGGAGAAATGACATGACCAAATCTCCTTTTTCCTGTGACTTAATGACGGATTAGTACTCCCATTTGCAACATTAGATGGTTAACCAGAAGTATGGGCGCCGTGAGCATCACCGTCAGGCACGTTGGGAATGCTGTCAATTTAACCGGGTCAGGCTAGAACATTATTCACGACATCACATGCAGGTAAAGACTCTTCCAGTTCACTTCCCTCTCCTCATTACAGCTTTATTTACGCAGTGCTGGTGCCAATTGGCTGTCGAGTCCTTAAGAGCATCATCTTCAGAGATTTTCTGCTCCATTCTGTTGTTAAACACATTCACAAACCCCTTTAAAGATATCCAACCAGCCTGCGTCATGGGGTAAACAGCGCAGATGAATAATCGGTTCTGTCATTACAATAATACTCTCTAACACCATTCCTGATGATGATCTCAAACAATGAAGTTGTCCTTTACAACTTTGAATTATATCTACATTTACTATGTGCAAAATTAATTATGTTAGATAATTAGGAAAGAATATTGCATCCAGAGAAATCTCCTTAAACCCTGCCTATTACAATGTTCAGACTGAATGGAAGAATAAACAGCTTTCCTGAAGATCTGAGCGTTGGCTTGGTACTGTAACGAACCCATTACTTTCAAAGTTGGGCTCGGGGCTGAAACGAAGTGCGGGCTTGAGCAGGTGAGGGCAGCATTTCCGCTGTGACTCGGCTGAGCCACGTGAAGCCATGAGCGCCTTTACGAACTCCAGCGCAGCCGACAACTGGGCTGTCTAACAACGCTGTGAGCTGGAAGAACACCACTCTACATCAAACACCAAGGCTCCTAGCAATTTCCCATCTACAATTAAGACTTATTAACTAGACTGGCTCTAAAAAGGTTCTTTGACAGTTGTGTCTGTTTGTTTTGCTCCAATGCAATTGATGACGTTGTAAAATTTTGAAGGATTTTTCCCTGGGAACAAAAAACACTACTAATTTGTATTGCTCGTATTTATCGCTCTCGGCAAATACTTCGGTTTGAAAATAGAGCCGGGCTGCAGATGGAGATTGATGTTGTGACGTGCTGGAGTTGATGACGGTCCAACAAACTCAACAACAGTCTTCCCATAACCAAATCACCAAAATCGTCTTATGTGAAAGTTCTGCTCCGTTTCTGGGTTTGTGTGCTTTTTTTTTTTTTTAATCACAAGGAGAACATCACCACAGCTAAGCAGGTCGTAGAACCCAAGACTGCTCTTTTTGGTAGTCCAGGTCCGATCGTTGTTGGTCCTGAAATGAGTACAATTAATTAGAAAATACCGGACAAAACCTGGAGTTGCTTCCAAGGTAAAGCTTCTGGAGGTGAAACCATCCCGAGAGCATCGTACGAATCTAAAACAAATGCACGTCACCTGCAGCAGAGGTTCCTGTCATTTGCCACCTCACTGGCTCGGTGCAAAGCTGCTCATTTTAAATCATTCTGACAGAGCAGCACTCAGTGTATTTTAATTAATGAAGCATTCTGACCAAAAGCCCAACTGGATGGCATGTCCACAATGGATAATTAGCCTCATTAACCACAGTTCCACTACTTTACCTCCACAAAGAGCACTTTCAGCCTTCTCCCTTCATTACACAACTGCAAAAGTTGAAAGGAGTCAACAGTGTGATCAGTTTAAAGGCTGATTAGTAACATGTCGTGCTGCGCTGGACTCAGACAGTTCATCCATTATGACAACTATTTGATTTGGATGCTGTTGTTCTTGCTCATCTTGAAAGGGAAAGGATGAGTGGAATTTGAAAATGCCAACATTAAAAGAGAAAACAGTATTCAAGAGGAATTATTCATCAAAAGAATCTATTTAATCTTGCCAAGTAAAAAATAAAAAAGCTTTCACATTGACAGCTCTGAAAGATGCTGGAACACATCAAAATCCAATTTTCTTTTTTTTTTTTTTTTTTTGTTATACCCATGTATCCAAAGGTAAAACAATTCAATAAAACCCATACAATAAGTCTGGTTAGTGGCACTTCACGTGGACTTAATAAAATCCCATCATGTTGCTTTAAGACCTTAAAAATTTGGAAAAGAAATCACTCTGAAATCCAATGTTTGCTGATACTCGACATCCTGCGTATAAACTATCCTACGACGGAGAAAAGAGAGAGGAAATCTATTTGGTCGTGTCATTCAGTATAACCTGTATGACTAAATTTGATTCTAATCTTTTACCAGCTTAGCTTCTAATGTGAGCTGAAGAACTGAAGAGCTGTGAACACAGTGGAGTTTCCTGTTGTTGACGTATATGTTTTCATTTAAAAAGTAGTTTAAAAAGCGAGGCGTCTATTTCTGAGCGGTTCAACTCAACCTTGAAGAAAAGACCCAGAAATGACTCTTCTGCCAATCAAAACTGAGCACAAACATTTAAATGGCTGAAAGTAAAAAGAAACTAACTGGATTGTTATGCAGCCTGTAATTCTGTGGCAACATGAAAAACGCATTCTGTGGTACACAAAGCTTTCGTTAGTTGCATTACGAACATCCGCTGGAAAATCAGTAAGACTTGATGAAAAGCGCCACTTTTTACAGCTGATTTAAGGTAAACCTCTGAAAGAAGGTTGCTGTGTCCCAGTTAAGGGTTAGGAAGGAAAAATATCCTGCTTCATTTTGTCTGGCTTCAGGTTCATCCCACCTTGCTAAACCATAAACCATCTCTACGTAGAACTCGTCCTCTGGATCGGTGACGTCCTGAGTTACCCACAACCCCAGCTGCATCCCAGAGGACCCGGTATCCACCAGCCTTAATGTGACAATAACTGCACACAACTAGAACGCCAGCTTGACCCTGTCATTACAAAAAAAAAAACACCAAAAAAAAAAACAAAACCCCCCCCAAAAAGCCAAACAGAAATAGTTTGAGGCCAAAATAGCACTTGTTCCATTCCAGTCCGATTTACATTAAACTATGGGTAATATCTAAATACTGTGGTGAATATATCTTTTTATTGTTGAAAAAGAAAATAATGTTTCCCTACAATGTGTTCTGCACTAAGTACCAATTAGATCAAATTCAAAATGGTGCAGCTTTTCTTTCAAACTGGGATATAATATGCTTTCTGCCATAGGTTTGGCCCTAACTGAGTCTCTGGAGGCCCCACAGAACCCACACCCCCAATCTATAACTCAACAACATCTTCTGGGACTGGCACTCCACTTTTCTTAACCTCCGAGCTCATTATCAGAAGTCTCTAGGGCGCACTGCAAACCAGAGACAGGAATTACGACTTGCTCGGAACACTCACAACCAGAAATGGATGATACCAAGCGGTGAGATCAGTAGTGCAAGGAGCCCCCGGGAATACAGCAACTTGCAGAATAAGGCACTTTTGGAAATATATTTAGCAATGCACCTGCTACGTTTTAGTCTGCTGAGGTGCTGAATGGAGGGTGCAGTTCTCCTTTTTGTAAGGAACCTCTGTCCATCTGCAGACGGATCCTATCGCTTTCCAACAACAAGACCCCAGTAAGTTGTGTGTCTGTAAAAGATGATGATAGTGAGATGTCCCAGTTTGATGTCACATTATCAAAGTGGTGCTCTTCACGTTTGCTATTTGAGCTTTTCAGGAAATACAACAACCATTTTAATGTTGCAGCTGGAGACGAGTGTGAAAGTCGCGCTGCTCGTGGTTTTATTTTCCGTGTTTTTGAACCCCTTCCAGACAAATTATGGTCACATACACTAAATAAAACATCAACTGCTCATGTTCTGAAAACACAAGTCCCATTTTCAAATGGTTTAACACTAATGAGAACGGTCAGCTTAGTAGAAATGACTCAGAAAATTAAATATCGGGGTGTTTCGCTTCAGCTTCATCAACAGTACATCAAATGGACAATTTATTTCTTCAACAAAAAACACAACACGTTTCCCTAAAACTAACCATTCCTTCCCAAACACAATTCCTCCATCAACTTTTTCACATTGCACTAGAATAAAGGTAACAGTTTCACTCCTCCAGGGCTCTGAATTACAACAAATACTTGCAAAATGACTGGTCTTGCCAACAGCATCCGCTAGACGTTGTTCTTCACTGCATATCTGCATGCCTTTAGTCCGCAACGATTCAGTTAATGTGGAAACACTGCAGATCCAGGCGACATGGGCATGATAGCACTTTGTTCATATCACTGTTGTATCACAAACCTCACAAGTCTGACTCACCAGATGTTGATTTAATTCTGCTGACTGGCTATCATTTTGCTGTAAGTTAATGTTTTCAAAATTCCTTTTGCAAAGACAAGCAACAAACCCAGAGCTGTAACCTGCATGACAAAAATGGAAAGTTTTGACGAAGCGCTGTGTCATGGAATAACAATTCCCTTTATAGTTCCTGTGGTGAAGGGTCATATGTATTTAAAGCACCAGCGGTCTACATCAGGGATGGTCTTACATGTTTGTAAGGCTGTTCTGAGGATCATCTTCACCGTATTCTGGGTTTAGCGCTGCCCAAGATGAGTGCGATTGGTTTTAAGAAGCACACGCAAAGCCTGCAAGCAGAGGCTTCAAAACACGTGACACTAATGTTTAACAGACCCACTGTCCATCATGCTCCTTGTTGTTACTGTGTAATAGCGGATGCACGGATTGATAAAAAAACTCAACATAGACGTCGTTACACAGCAGCGCCTTATGTTCTGTCACATTTGATGCCCCCTCACCAGACTGACTTTAATGACAGATAAATAAATAATTAAAAAGACAAATAAAGCGAGAAGCAAATGATTATGAGGGCGAGAGCCTCGACGGAGAGATCTGCTCAGATTACCATCTTTGAATGTTGCAAATTAAATTCCCTCGTCAAGACTCTAATCATTCACAGCAGATGGGGGCTTACGCTGTGTTTTAGAGCTGCGGGAATTCTAATGGTTATTGTTTCTGTTTAAATAGGGAGATTATTGCATTTTAATAAGTCCTCCTTGGGACTAGCTGAAACAATGGAGTGCTGTGAATTACTGTAGATTGCTGCTACTGCATGCAGAGGGAGAAATCAAGTTACTAAGTGTGACAAGTTGCTCTTCCTCTCTCTCCTCCCGCTCCCACCTACCCACCCTTCCGGAGATGGCTGTGAGTGTATTTACCACCAAATTAAGAATGTGCAGTGGGAATAATATTTTTTATCCGACAGAGGGGAAGGGGAAAGGAGCTTGGCTGTGGATTTTCATTAAAATGACACATCTGTTCAGCAATTTCGGCAAAGTAATTCTGCTGAAAGTTTTATCAGCTAATTTTAATTATTCACTCCACTGACTTGAATACAGGATTCATCATGTTGAATTAATACATTCAACTACATCATTTTTCCCCCCTCTCTTTTCACTCCCAAATAAACGCAGAGAGGAGTAGAAGGGAGGGGGGCAATCAACAAATTGAATTGTCATGCACTGTGGATTAAATTGTGATTTGTTAATTACAAAAACTATAGGAGCTTCTGTAACTTAAAGAATTAGCAGGATGGATTAAATATTGCAACCACATGGAGGCATGAAAGATAGCGGTTACACACTATCTTCAAATAGAGTATGTAACGTAACATATATATATATATATATATATATATATATATATATATATATATATATATATATACAGCTCAGTACCTTATACTATACTATCTTATTCATATCAGCATAAAGGAGTGCCAGTGAAGTACACTTTCAATGGGAACCATTACGGCTCCAGCACATAGACCCAGCCATGCTGATAACCGCAGAGGAGCACAGGAGAATCACAAAGCCCTCTCTTGTCAAAGGCCTCCTATTCAAGCTGAGAACATTCAAAAGACCCCTGCCATTCAAAGGCATCCCATTCAAGGTCCTCTGGTTCTGCAATTGAGTTTCTGCAAGAACACTGCTAAACTGATGCTACTGTTTTTTGGTTTTCTTTTGCAAAAACACAAAAGTCCACAGTCCAAAAAAAAAAAAAAAAAAAAAAGGATTTCCCCCTCTCTCCCCTTACTGGTTTATCTCATCAGGTAACTTTCCTTTGCAACTTGTCCCTGGAGACTATCACATTGCCCTGAAGCCCTGATGCACATCAGCACACAGAACAAATGAGACGCCAGAGCTGGGAGATGGGCAGATTGCAAAGTGATACCTCTTCAGTATGGCTTTGTGGCCATTCTCGTCTCTTCTCTCTCTGTTCTGAATTGTGTGAAGTGTCCCTGAGGAGTCTTCTGAGGACTGAGAGGGCAGTGAGCTTTTCCCGGACAAAGGAAAAAAGCTGAGAACAACACAGTTGTGTTAAATAATAGCCTCGGGGAGTGAAAATATGAGGCTTGCTCTTTGCTTGCTTAACACCAAAAAGTGCCCGTCACCTAATCAATTAACTTACTTCCTCCTTACCATGAAAGGAGCCCAAGGGAGGCGCTGTAACCATGTACTGTCTTTCACTGACACATATGGGAAATATACTGAAGGTATGCATAGATATCAACTTAAACTGTGACTTTACGTCCACGAATTCCAGCACAGAGGAAAGCAGATCTGCTTGAACTGAACTCCTGAAACAGTGCGATGAAAGACCTGGTTTAAAGTGTTCAGGAGTAACATCCTTGAGCTTTTGAGTAAGAAGCAGAAGACATATCACAAAGTATACAAGAGAGCTAGGTGGTAAGTCTTTTAACAGAGTGTTTTTGCTCAGAGAAGCATGAGAGCAGCGCCACATAAATGGAGATGGTTGCGGATCCTGAGATGCCGAACATGAAACTAAGTGAATGACAGGGAGTCTTTGATGGATCTCCGCTGTATTCGCTGCCTCCTTCCAAACGGCACACGGCAGAATGTTTCTGTCTCTCTGGAGGCCTGTACTGGTTATCAAATTTAATAAATAAAGCAAGTGAAATCTGTCTATTCTTCATCTTCCCTGTACTCCCAGGATTTGCTTGAGCTGGTAAATTACCATTTTCAGGCACAATATTCCCAAAGCGCAGTGGTGCTTCTCTTCTCTTCCTGATGGAATCAGATGAGCACAGCCAAGGGACTCATTGTTATCCACTTGCTAGTCTCCAGAAAAAGTAAGAAAGAAAAGAAGAAGAAAAAAAAAAGAAAAGCAAGAGCAGGCTCTGACAACTTTGCATATGAAAATTAATGTCAGGTGGGGGGCTGGAGGGGGGTGTGGGGGTGGGGGGCTAAACTTGGATGCTTTTCTCATGCAGGTAAAAATAATCTATTACATCAATGAACACCGCCGCAGTAATAAGATATGGTGGAGCAAACTCCACCGTGACCTTCACCAAATCAATCTCTTGTCTT
Source organism: Xenentodon cancila (assembly GCA_014839995.1). Lineage (NCBI taxonomy): Eukaryota > Metazoa > Chordata > Actinopteri > Beloniformes > Belonidae > Xenentodon > Xenentodon cancila. The sequence continues at coordinate 23,931,039 of CM026213.1, read as the reverse complement.
TGAGGATCAAATGATTTCACAGATTTCAGACCAACTCCACAGAGACGGAGGAATGTTGATAAGAAAGTCCCTATCAGCCCCTTATGAGAAACTCATGGAAAAGCAGACGTATTGTGACACGACAGAACCGAATCACTTTTACGTATGCTCGGGTGGGTGGGACTTAGTGGGCAGAGTCGGAAGGTCAGCCAACTGATTTCCAGATAGTCAACGTGGACTTGGACTCTAAACCTGGGTTTGACTGTAGAAGCACGCTTTATCTGTGTTTTGTTTTTTTTTTCTTTTTTAAATGGATGTATGAGAATCACATTTTTAAGCGCTTTATAGACTAGTTGCCATATAGTCTATTGGCAGACCATTTACTATTTAAACAGGATAGCAGTGTCTCTGAGTCCGGGTCTGAAGGATACTCTACACTGCAACTGTTAGATGTTTCTCCTCTAAAACCTGACTAAAATGAATGGACCACCTTATAAACATATCATAAACTTATCTGCACAAGTCTGTCAGCCAGGCCTGTTAGGGCAGGGAACGTCTAAAACGTGAGATGAGTCCTGGGGACCAGGATTGAGAATCACGACAATATATCGTCGCACCATCATGTCACTTCCAGGGTTGTGTGCATTGAATTCTGGACCACGGTCCAAACAGGCCACAGATCACAGGGCTGATCTTAATATAGCCAGCATTCATTTATAAAACTAATCTTAAAGATGAGATTTTTGGGAGGAGGTCAAAGACGATATGCAGAAGAGAGGGTCAAATGGAAACAAGTGACCCACCTAAAAAAGAAATAAAGTAACATAAACAGCTGTCGTTTGAATGCTCTTTGTTGTGCAGACCGATGATGCTGACCCGTATTCATCAACATGCTACGAACAGGCCTTATACCCACTATGTGAGATCCATAAATGCCAAAAGGGGGATATTAAAACACCCAACAATGTTTATTCATGAAGATGGAACCAGTGTTCTTACATTCAGTTCAAAACAGCCATTGTGAATGTGTCCTAGTGTAATTATCCAGTGTGCACAAACACTGCTTCTTCCAATTAATGTCCATGTTTGAGCACAGTTTTTTTTATTTATTTTTTTATTCATCTCTAATAAATCAAAATGTTTTACTCAGGCTGTTTGATATCTTGTGCTATAAAATTTGTTTTGCACTTTTGGTCTGCAACCATAGTTCAGACAGAGTCCTGCTGCTTGATTTTGGTTTGAATTCTTTGTTAATTCCTTTTCTTTAGCTTTCTAGTAGGCTGACACAGATGTGATTAAAAGATGGCAGTCACAGTGTTTTGGTAGGTGTTGATTAACACTAGTCTTAACGTAACTGCTTTTTACAAGTAGCCCAGCAGAGGTTTTGGGGCCAAAGTATTCAGAACCAGTTTTCATGGACTGAACTACTGCTTTCTTCAGGCTTGGCTGTCAATGAATAAAGAACTGGTCCTAAGGCACTGGCCCGGATTTAGAAAAACTGGAAATACTTTGTTGGAAAATGCCCATTTCAATCCAGGGCTTCTAAGAGACAGATTTAGGGTACATTTATTGTATTTTTAATGACTTATGTTTATTGATGGGAGATATTTGTAACCCACAATAGTCACAAACTGTGTTTATAAAAACTCGATAATTTGAAAAAGACCCTTCACTGGACTCTTTCTACCTGGCCGAGACTCCAACTCAAAGTAAGTACTCACACAGACGCGATGTGTTAAAGCCTGGCATTAAGGTGACAGTAACTGGGCTTGGGCTCGTAATCCATTAGGAAATTTGACTGGCTGGCGCATAGACTAACAAGGTGAAACAACTAACCCACAATTTGATTTAGTAGCAGATGACATCACGCTGTCTAAAGTGAACAAGACGGGTGACCTTTGAAACTTGCCTAAACGTATAATGCTGGCTCTTTTTGAAAAATAAAATTTAAACCAGAGACAATATTGTGAATAAAACGTGATCAGGAGAAGTTTTCCTTGACATAAGAAAACTAACACCAATAACATATGGCATTATACAACTGATGTGACAGGCTGAACACACCATGTCATTTGTAGTCTGGTTTTTACCTAATACATTTATTTGAACAATATTAGTATGCTGCAATCTCAGACTTTGAGGAGAAGATCTATATGTCTATAGGTCTTCTTTCATTAACTGTCACAAAAGACAAATGTGTAAAATATACACAAAAAAAGGTAGTTTTTACAATTCATATTGATGTTTTTATTTGGGAGGGGAAGTATTGTAACGAGAAAGCAGCAGAATTTAGTCATCATATAATGCTGTGAAGATGACGACGTTGTCTTTGGACTCAGTGGCCTAATGGCTTATGGGAATGTGCAGCAACAGGATCCTGCAGGATTCACCTGGTGCACTGGAAATTGGGATCGGAGGCTACTCACTCGCAATCCAATCCAAGAAGATAATTGGGCACAGCCCAAATCCAATACAGTCCTCTAAACTGCATGTAATCCACTCAAGCAAACTGTTACAGCAACAATGAACCCTCCCCCTCCACCCCAAGGCCTGTCGAGGCTATCTTGGTAACACTTCAATAGCTTGCACTTGGTCTTCCGCTAGGCCCATTATCAACTAATCCACACCCAAGCGGAACGTTTAGGAAGTTGTAAAAGGATTGTGTTACTCGGCCGTGCAATTAAGGGCAGAGAAATTATCGCATGTGAAAGATTTCACACGGAAGTGTGTGAAACTAAACAAACTCATCACAAATATAGAAGCCGTAAAACATACTAGATTAAGTCTTTAAACCAGATCAGGTAATCTGGCGCCAGAATACAAGAACGGGTACCACTAGCAATTCAGACGGTGGGGACTGTTGTGACAAACATTATTACCCAGTCGGCTGATCAAAAACAAAAAAAGCCAATCCCTGTTACAAGAAATCTCCTTCCTAAAATACTTCTGAGGACTCCTCTTTACAAGATTAGGTGGTTGAAATGAGAATGTGAGGGAATTAGACAGGTAGAATAACAGAGCTTTGATGCTTTAGTACCACTTTAGTACTTTAACTGCTGCAACTCACGGGTTCATACGGAGCCGCTGCTGAGTCTTGAACCAGTTCTTTGTATTACAACATCCTTTGCTCGGAAAGCTACACCACAAAATCTTCTCCGGTCTAAATCTAAGAACCGCTTATGCCAGCAACTGGGAATGGGGATATAGAAAGCAACCAGCCCAATCAGCCGTAGGAACCAAGCGTTCATCCCCTCTGGGATGTTAGACTACTCCATTTCAAAATGGTGATATTGTCTTCTACATGCTATTTCTTCACCACTAAGTCTGTTTTGGATAAATGCATTGTTGCAAAGTCTGATGCTGCTACTGGCGTGTGTGTTTAAAACAACGCAGTTGAAGTGATCAAGACAGATTAGGATTTTGGAGGGCGGACATAAATCCCATTCAGAATCTGTGGAAAGAGCAAATGCCCGAGTACTGCTAGTTAGTTACTACTTTATTTAATTAATGACACCTAACAGTCAAACACAGATTCATTAACTTGGCATCAGGATGCGAATGTGACTTTCCAGTAAACGGTTGATGCATCTCAGTGGTGAGTATCTGACGTGCAGCAGACCCAAGCAGAGTCCAAACTGTGCTTTGCTGCTGATTTTCATTTATTGTTATTACTTCCAAGTAAACATAAATGTGTTCAAGACAGTTAACAGTCTTGGAGGTCACACCGGTTCTCAGTGCCAACGCCTCCCTGCACGCACACCAGGTCTTATTAGCACAGCAGTGTAAATACGTACCATGAATGGAAGTTGCACCGCGTCAAATAAACAGACGCACAGCTCGATGGCTTTTATAGTTTGAATAATTTCAGGCGTGGCTATATAAAGTCCTGTAAAAAAAAAAAAGTCTCAGACTGGTAGGTAAAGTGAAGACAATTGTATCTACGCTCTTGCTGCAGCAGCTAAATAGATATAATATAAGACTGGAAAGTTCCCGACACGATTTGATTTATTTTTGTTTTATATATATATATATATATATATATATATATATATATATATATATATATATATATATATATATATATATATATATATATAAAAGTCTTTGATGCTCCATAATTCAGGGCTGCAAGCCACCCACACAGAACCTTATGATTCCAAACTCATGAAATATGATTGCCTTCTGCGCGTCAGATGTTTTGAGTTAACTGAGTGTAAACGTAGTTTGGAATCATGTCAGACTATTTTTAAGAATAGCTGCTTCAGAGAATGAATGTTTTCTGTTTTCTGTTAAGTAATCAAGTTTGGATTTTTGAAGGAAATGTGAGTCACACAGTTTCGACAGCAGCAGCATATGAGGGATACAGCAAAACATCATCTGAGATTGCATGAATGTTTATGAACAGAGCATTACGGTCAGAGACATGTTTCCTGTTAAAGTGAGGACATATTTCACACAATTACTCAAAGATTCCCAATAAGATGAATGCTACATCTAATTACTGTGCGTTTTCTTGTAATAAAAGTCATGTTACCATGTCACCAGCACGAATGCAGTTGGTGCACTTTCATTTTCTTGCTTAATTTATGATTATTTTGCAGACAAAGAAACCGCGATGAGTCCAGCTAAGAAACGCGGGAGATAAAGATATAAATACTGTAATAACACTCAGTTTACATCTAAATTGATGTCGCTGAGATGAACATATCCAACAGCCCTTTTTGGAAGCTACATAATAGTGTGACCGCAACTGCTAATAGATTTTAAACAATTAAAACTAAAGATAAAGATCATGGATGGACTAAATGAATTTATTTTCTAATTAGTTGCTGCATTATTAAATTTGCTTGCACTGACTACATATTCATCACAGCATTAATCTACTTCAAGTTAATCACGCCAGCAATCAAAAGCGTGGGAATATTTCCTGCCAAGCACTACATGAAACATTGAGTCGTAGCCTCAATGACCGCTCTGAGCACGCCCGGCGCAGCTGCACAACAACCTTGCAGAAGCATCTAAAAAGAAAACTGTGGATGAGGACCCCAGACGGTCAGCTTCACCTCTATGCAAAAGCTTGGTATGGTGTGACTGAACTCACATACTGATGTATTCAGTTGTGCACGGTACTATGCAGTACTACAGCCACAGTACCAGACTGATGGAACATGCACAGTTTAGTCAAGGCATGGTCACTTAACCTTTAACCTTTCTTTGCTCCAATATACATGCAGGCATAGCCAATCCATTAACTGAAGGCATTTCACCCCCTTCCAGGATAGGAGGTGAAATGCAGGCGTTCTGCTTCTAAGTGCTGAGCTTTCCTTTTTAGCTATGACGTCACACACCAAAACAAGAGAAATATCTTTGGATGAGCAAAGCGAAACAATGGCGAACCGTGAACTTAACAGACTTACAGTGCTGTATGTTTTAGTTTTGTGTTTACTGCCTCTGACATCCTTTACTCTAGATGTTGATATGTCAAACTATGTCTGCTACAAATCAGTTCAGTTTTCCGTTTCGATTCATCTTAACATTTTTTACATACATGTTTTATTCATAGAGGCCTGAAAGGTCTCCAATGAACTATCAAGATAACCTCTGGTTACAGCTTTACATGACGGTAACGTTCACGTAAATGAAATGGTGGAATAAGATGCGGGAGATTTCAGTAAAGACTTCCGTCTTGAGGTTTTGGAAACTGACATGAGAGACCGCCCCATCACCGCAGGCCCCTACCCAACCACACCCACCCCTGCCTCTTGCTCCATCTTTGGTCCCCAGAAGCTCTAATATCCACCCCTGGTGGTTCACCTGACATTTACTTGCCCCGCTGCTCTTCCAGCATTCCCCTTCGTCACTGCCAGAGCTGCGACTCTCCAGGGCTTCCCGACTAGGTGAACAGATAACAAACCTGTCAAAGTAGCTTTGGGTGGGGGTGGTGGGGCCTGAGAGGTAGGAGGTAAATTCAGAGTTCAGACGGAGGAAGATGATGTGTTCCACAGGGCTACACAGGCGTTGGGGGCGTCCTGACATGAGACGGCTGGATCCAGGAGAGGCTCCCAGTTGTAATGTCGCGGCGCTGCCTGGAAAGGGGCAGTGCCGCCGCTTCCTGATTAGATCTCAGCGCAGGCATTTCAGATGACTGGCCCCCCTCTTCACCCTTCATTTCACCCATTCTTTACAAGCCATCCCACCCATTCTTTTATGATCACAGGAGCAGTATGGAGCTTTTTCTTCAGACTGGCATTCAGGTCAGGGGTGGAAGGTTGAGGCGGGGTGTGGCCTTTGAGGCAGCGGCCAAAAGCATCTGCTACGGACTTATGGGATACGAAGGCTGTCTTCAAGGTGCTGATAACATTCATGGTGACGTGTTCCCAAGAGGAGCACAAATGTCAGCAGCCTCCTGCTTTGGGCATATAACTCCAAGAATTGAAAAGGCAACGAGGAAGAGAAAGACAGATGCAGCACAGGTTGTCAGGCACTATCGCACTCATGAAACATAATACAAGTTTAATCTCTGACTATACGAGACACATTCTTTTAAAATGAAAAAGAAAACACAGGTATTTGCACTGAACAGATTGCCACCTTCTTTCAATGACTAGATACACCACTGACCTTATAATCTAATTGTACTCATCAATCCCTCACAAAGCCAATTAGCCTAAATGGAAAGCTCTTAATTGATCTCTTACCAATCCCTTAAAAAAAACGGGGTAAGAAAGTACCTGGTAAATGGCTTATTTACCAGTGATATTCTATATTTACATGTCTTACCAATCCCTTGAAAAACGGGGTAAGAACGTACCTGGTAAATGGCTTATTAACCAGCGATAGTCCATATTTACATGACAATAGTCTTCTGTACCATTTCAGGAATAATAATGACTATTATGTTACTGACACGCAGCTAAAAGGATTACGACGAAATGTACTTGACAAATAAGCAAAGGCACATTTTGTCCGCCATAACAGACTCAATCTAATTACTCACCCTTCTGCTCGCTGATGTTAAGGGAAGCACATGATGGACTGTGAAGTACATTAGCTTGGAGAATTTGAAAAATGTCCTTTATTTGGGATGAAGTATATCAAGTGTTTTGAGCAAACCAAGTGAATCGTGCCCATTAGAAATTGGCCGGGTGGTGGGGTCCCATGATGGTGCTAAAAACCGCACATCAATTACCTGAAGCACTGAGGCCTGTCCACTATCTACATCTGAGTTCTGCTTAAAACGGGACAAAATGTACGCCGGCCACGCAAACACCATTGTGGAGAGAGGGCATTTCAGGGAGGACGAATTTACTATTCTTGGGCATTGCTTTCATGGATGTAATTGTATATTCCGAATGAGTGCAGTTACTTGGCACTGATCTGCAGTAAACAGCCTTGCGAGGCTTAGCAAGCAGCCTGTGTTAGACTAAGCCATTTTTATTATCAAGCGCAATCCTCAGTCTCATCAATGCCTGGAGAAAGGCATGGATGAATAAATGCATATTGTTTTTCTTAGGGTTAGCCGGAGCTGAAGCCACAAATAGAAAAAAAAGAAAAAGAATTTGAATCGTACAATAAGATCCAACAGGAAAAAGAGTAGGAGGTGCAGACAAACAGAGCTAGAGAATGGAGGGCACAGGAAAAGGGAGGAGAAACAGAAATGAAAAGAAAAATGCAAGAGCCTGGCTGCTTTTTCACTCCTGTTTTTCAAAACACTGTAAAGCTAACAGGGAGAGAGAATACAAAGGCCTGTGTTCTCATTTTCTTTCTGAGAGCCCCACTAGGACCACTGAAACTTGCTTGATTTCCCCAGTCCAATTATATCTCTGTGCTCAATCCTTCCAGAATAGCAACATCACACCGAGGGACGCTGTCTGCCTAAGCGCAGCGTGCCTAATGGAGTCCCAGAAGTTGACTCCATTTCATTGCTCCCAACTAATGGGCTGTGATATTTTCCCAAACTGACTGCAGCTCTGCCCCTTGGAAGCTAATCTAGTCAGTGCCGGACCCATCCCAGCAACATGCCAGCCCACTTCCTGCTGTCCTAACAACCCCCTCCAATCCTATCTGCCACTGCTTCTGTCTTTATGCAAGCTGCCGACACCCTCTCCTCCCTTCCCAGTGGTCATTAGTGTTTTCTAGCCGAGCGCTGATTGTCAAAGGGCCCTTGTGATGCTGGATTTCCCTACGCAGCTGGCCTGCTGCAGTGAATTTAAGGGGGCTTTAATCTAACTGGGCTGAAAGGAGGGACTGCAGCCAGGGACAGGTGGGAGGTGGAGGTCTGCGTAGTTGTCCTGGATGTACGATTGCAAGGCCACAGCTGAGGACAGCCACTCTTTCAGAGGTACCTATTGCTCTCAGATGGATACTTGTGCCCAGAACACAAGAATGAGAAGAAATAGTCGAACATAAATTCACCAGAATGGCTCCCTTTCCAGTCATATTGTGGGCACAGAACAGTCCTCCAGATGGCTGTGGGACTCAGCAGTGGCGCAATACAATCCCTAGTATGGCAGAAGTATCAGGAATAAATATAAAGCACTTTCCTAATTTATTTATGTTTTTGTCCCAGTCAAATCTCGCTTTTTGATGAGTAGGCCTAAGTTCTAAAATGCAGTGACGTTAAATAAAAAATACACACTCTTTCAGTTTTAAGGTTTATGCAGGATGTAAAAATAATAATAAGAGAAAAAATCTGCTCATTATCAGATCATAAAATGAAGTACACGGAACCTCAGAGGAACAGTGACACATGACATGGTTGCAAAAGTAAGTGAAAAACTAAGTACACCCTTACTGTGTCCATCATGGGTATAGCTTTTCTTTTTTTTTTTTTTTTTAACAAAGAAGGACTGTCTGCATGTGGAAAACACTCAAAGCAGATGCCAATCTCTCCAGGCAAGGATGTGCCGGTAAGGTCACCGCAGGGTCAGACTGTGTAACGCTCAGACGAACTGTCATAAACCCAAGACTACATCTCAGACTGATCAGGTCCCACATCGCATGTTCAAAGTCAAACCGTATGACACTACAAGTGCAATTTGTTTGGAAGCGTTGTCAGGATAAAACCTTTAAAAAGGGAACATGGCAGCACAATTTAGGATTGCAGAGTTACATCTGAACAGAGCAGAAATATATCAGCCGGTCTGGGAGTGCAACTTTGACAGGGCTCCCAGAGCGGTCAGCTAAATCACACATCAGCGGCGCATCGGATGGTCCTTTGAAGAAGGCTGTTGCAGATATGAAACATCTTTTCTGCAACCTCCACTGTCTGATGAAAAGAAAACTATAAATATAAACCAGAAATCTTCTGGAAGACCTCCAGAGGAATTTGCTTTGTGTTGCTGGGTAGCCGGACGTCACAAGTTACTACATGAAGAGGATCATTTGTGTATGTATGTACGTACGTGGTCATTTTTACAGTGACCACAGCAGCATTTGGTGTGTAATGTACTTCATTAAGAGTTGCGACAATTCAAAGGAAATGAAAAAATTATTTTGCATAATAAAGACAAAAATCTATTTAACTGGGGGCTTCCATTTAATAACAGGTTCTCATTCAGCCAAATGAGACTGTTTGATGAAGTGTAGGTAGAGAGGAAAATTGTCTGCTGCTATAGCACACAAAGAGGTTAATTATTTTCATAATTACATCTCCAAATGTCAAACATTTGTTTTTCCCCCCAATTGACAAGAGAATTGGCAGTAGACTTTATTAGGTGTGCAGAGTAGTTCTTAAACATTGTAAATGCTTAAAAGTGTCTTTTATATTCAACACATATAAAAAGCAATTATATCTTTTTTATCTGCTACTTTTCAGCAGAGAAAAATAACCAAGGATAAGTGGAAAAACTGTAATTATGTGCATTAGTCACCCTCCTAAGTGCAGCACTTGAACAGAAAAAGCCAAGATGCCTAAATGCACTACACCAGGTTGTCCTTATGCAAAGTGGAGGTCAGGCTCCAGAAGGCACGGAGCTAATGGCAGCGAGCGGTTCTCCTAACACATGGTCTGGCTCTTTCAGGGACACTGGGGAGTTAAGTGACATGCTCCCCACTGCCGATTATCGCACCTTCACCAGGCTGCCAGGACTCCCTGCCCTCTATAAATTGATCTCATTTGGCCAGGAGATAAGGCTGTAATTGGATGGGGCTTAGAATCAGATGGCCCTGCCTGGCTTGGCTAATTCCACCTTCCTGGGCTGCCTGGGCCTGGGGCCAAAGGTGCAGCCCAAGGTTAATCCCATCCAATCCCCTGTACTATGCGCCCCTGCACAACAGTTTGACCTCGCTTGCACCCAAATACAGCTGTTGTAACTTCTTTTGCACTTCTTATGACAAACCATCTAATTAGTTTACCTGCATTTTCACACCAATACAAAGTAGCGTAAGTATGTTCTTTGTACTTATCAATGTAACGTTTAAATATCCTTGTACACTCTGTCAAACATTAAAAAATAATGTGCCATAAGTCAACATGGCAGAGGGGATTGAGTTGATTTTATTTAAATTTTTTAACGTGAGATTTGATTTTACAGTAGAAAAAAATCGCTCCTCATGAGGGAAAACATTTATCCAATCAAATGAATATGTTATGCAAAGTGGAGCAAATTCCCAATTATGCAAAATATACTAATACAACAAAAACTCAGATTAAACTTTAGCCCCTCTTTCATGCGTGGCCACTATCTATGTGTTTAAGATGGCCAGCAGATTAATGTTCATCTGCCTTTTTTATTTACACATGTTGTAGTCAGATATAGGATTTACTCGTATGAGAAAGGAATTTCTTAAAAAAGCCTAACTCGCCTCATCTGGAATGAATGCAGCTGGGGGACGCGAGCCTCTCGGGAAATACTAATCTTCTTATTGTGTACATTTATTCAATTCCAGCGTCAACATCGACCATAATCAGAGCGGGCCATGTGACAAACGCTTTATGCGTTGGCTGATAGTGGATGACAGGAAGTAGACGTTATCACTTGGGAGTACATCACTGCTTACAGCTGAGGACAAGCTGGGCTTCGGCAAATTCATCACGGATTGCCGTAAATCATATAAATAACTTCAATACAGAGAAAAATATACAGAAGAGTATTCTTCTAATAGATTCTTGAAAGAAGCCGACAACTGCAGTTCATGAAAACAGGTGCGATCTGTTTATAATTTCCTGGATAGTTTTATGCAGGTAAAACACCTCCCACTTTTGCAGAAAGGGGATTGTTTTCCCGTTAATGTCTCTGCTTGCTGACGACAACAGTCCACGACTGTTTTTTCGCTTATGCCGGTTCAATTGTTTAGGGTTAGGAATCAGTCCTAGAAGTATTACTGCCTTCACCAATTCGATTTAGTAGCTTTAAATTGTTCATATAACAAGCAAAACCCTTCTTAAGAAAGGGAGGTTGCAGGGGGACTTGGTCTTCCTGACTTTTAGTTACCTTTCTTGGCAGGTAGTGTGGATAAAATTGGGCTTTGGATCTTGGATATCAGGAATGTTTGGATTTACGCAGAATTCCTCTTTTGCCAACCATCTTTAAGAAGCTTGGCATTGATGGGATGTTTGCTGGATTTGGTAAAGTCTTTCTAGATTTCATGTAAATCATTCTGACCTGTTTGAATAGATCCGAACTTGTGTCTTTGGGAACTGAACTCCTGGACTCCTGTTTTGGTCATGAACATACCAGCTGACCTATCATCTGCGTTTGTTAATCTTAGTAGCAGAGGAGAACTACTTCATTTATTTCAAAAAAGTTAAGTGTGAGTATATATATATATATATATATATGTATAAAAGCAGATGTTTTGACAACAAAACGGCAAGGAGGAAAGACATCAGTAATATTCTTTAAGCTGTTGGTGCCCATCAGTCCAGGAAAGGTTTTAAGGCTGTTTCCATATAATTTCTTGTCCATCATTTGTTGCATTGATCCAGTCCAAATCCAGAGCTCGGTGTTGTTGTAATACTGTAGTGGGACTTTAAGATAGTTGTGCATAAACAGGTGAGCACAGACCTCAATGAATAGTAGCAATAATGCAATGAAGGGTGAATCAATGATGCTTCACAACAAAGTGAGACACTGATAGTCGTCACTGCTCAATGTGGCTCTGCTGTACCGGTTTTTGGTTTTTTATTTTTACACACAGCTTTTGCATTTTGGCTCATATTTTTGTATTTTTATATTCATAGTCTGACACAGTAAACCTAACAACTGAAAGAATCTAACTTTTTCAAATGACAGCAGAAATGAGTCCATACACGGAAAGAGCCAATTAGAGACGAGGTGAGGCCAGCACTTTCATGTTATAAAAGCAACAGTGCGACGGCCGTCCTGTGGCTCCCCGAGGCCTGATCTCTAGATTGCAGATGGATAAGTGCACATTAAAACAATATCCCACTGACCAGAAAAATCATTTCTCATAGCTGCCTGTATTTACTGAAAGACTGCTCATCTCCCACTGAGGCAGAAACAAATGAAAACGTTATTTCTCTACTCAGGTACTCCCACCTTATTTTTATTTTATTTTTTTTAAATGCTAGCATTTTCATTTCTTTTTTCAAATTTGACTAGGGGCCATGACTTGAGGGAAATAATGTCTGTAGAATAATCTTCTCCAACTATAATTCCAGGGACTCCATCTCCCCCGTTCCCTGTCTGTCTGTCTGTCTGTCCGTCCGTCCGTCCGCCCGCCCGTCCGTCTGCCTGCCTGCCTGCCTGTCTGCCTGCCTGCCTGCCTGTCTGTCTGCTTGTCTGCCTGTCTGTCTGTCTACCTGCCTGCCTGCCTGCCTGCCTGTCCGTCCGTCCGTCCGTCCGTCCGTCCGTCCGTCCGTCTACAGTATCTGTTTATTTATTGCTGGCACTGTTGCTTTGTGGTTTAAGGGAAATTGCACTCTTCTGAAATAAAAACGATGTGACATCCAATGCCTGACAGTAATCCTGTCAGGCGTACAGGCCTTGGACGGGAGAACATGCCCCGTTTCCAACACGAGGGAAAATGAGAATGGCTCTTACACACCCGGCATTATGAAGGAGAACTGGTCCAAAATACAACATTGGCTCACTGCAGAAACACTGGCATTGTGCAGCATTATTGTCCTGGTATCATTGTAGAAATCCAAATTTGTTCGAGTATTTTCCTCTTCCTGTTCTGTTTATTTATTTATCTGCACATCTGACTGGTGAGAGCACTTAAGCAGTTAAGCACAAGGATGGTTTTGAATTATTTTAAAAAGCTGGTTTCAAACAACTTATCACTACACTATAAATAAGAAAGTAACTTAAGTAACTTTGGCAGTGTTGAAAACCTGTTTTCACCTCAGTTAGCGAAATTCATAACTTCTTGGCAGAAAGTGATTTTTCTTTCTGTCTTTTGTGAATGAAACATTAATTACAGGGGAAGGTGTGTTAGTAATGACAACACATTTTGATTCGTGTTTGTCCTCTAACCTTTCTTCACCATGCCGCCCAGTTCCTGCTGCATTACCGAAAAGGGACGTTTGTGTCAAGAATTCATGTTTGTCTGCTGGCGCTGCCTGGTTCCTTTCCATTCAGCCCCGCGGAGGCAACAGGCGAATACGACCGCGTGCCGTCCATGAACCTACGCGCCATCCCGTGTACGTCCCAAAACAACTTCCTCAGCTCTTCATGCCTCTCAAATAAAATCAACAAAACTTGTCATGCAAAAAAACAGACACATACACACGCAAAAACAACAACAAACATAAAAACAACAAGCCTCCCACACAGCTTTGATACCCAGCAGCTAAACTCTGGTACCAATAGAAAACACACCAGGGAGTCACGTGTATTAAACGTGCACACAGACGCAGTCCAGGGAGAGGCTCACACTGCTATACTGGTCAGTTATGTGGCCTAAAAACGAAGGGTGAAGGAATTAAAGTTCTTGTTTTACGTTAGACATGACTGCAATGCAAGAGCAGGGTAAGACAGTGACATTTCCATCATTTCTTAGTTTCTCTGCAATGAGCTGTATTTAGGAGTCAACACTGTGCTTACGAGGGAAAGACGGACTCTTGTTGTGTCTGATCTTAATTCTTGTCATTTCATTTACATTTAGTCATTTATTTACGTTACAATCTGTGCACGAGCACACCCCCACCAGGCTACGATTCTTCACCGTGTTTCACCTTTGCTTGGCTTTCTGCATGACGCTGGTGTGAGTAAGTAAAAGATGTATTTAGTACTTTTTGTGCACCTTTGCACATGTGTGTTCACATGCCTGTTGACCGCTGTGTATTTAGAAAGAGGAAGTCAGTCGATGAAGACCTCCCATCACAAAAGAAAGCTCCACTTCCCCTTCTCCTTCATGCAGCCTGTTCCCACATTGCTCTTATTGCTATGGCAACCAGTGCTCTCTCCTTGGGCTCTGCATGCATCCAATCAGAGTGAGACCTTTGTAGAGATTCCTCCCGGCTCCACTTATTCAGCTTACCCCACAGGAGCAGCTTCCACGCTAAAAAAGCTGGAACAAAGAGAGGATCGACTGGTATGACATAAAGAAATTGCAGCTTCAGGTTCGAGTTACAGGGAAAGCGGAAGTAATATCTAGTTGAGAGTGGGACGCACCGCGAAGGCAAAAACAAGGTGACAGCGCATAACCGTGGCCAATTTCAGTGGAAATTATGTGGAATAGGATTTGTTATTGGAAGCCTCAGAGCCTGAATATTTGGCAAGTATCACTTGGCTCTGGTACTGGTTTAAGCTTGATAAGTCAAAATGGATTCCGGCTGAGCCTATTTATGTCATTCCTGAAAACATATGGATAGGATTCAGGCGTTCAATACTTTCAACCTCCAACAATGACATTCAACACCACTTCTCCAGTACATTAATCTTCCATGAGAATAGATTTCTCATCCGCAGCAGTGAAAGGCTGCATTCAGGCAGGATGAGCCAACAGTTGTCAGCACACCGACATCCCCGCGTATCAGTTTCCGCAATTCAAAATGCTTATTTTGCTGGGAGTGCAGTAACATAAAGACATCAAAAGTCGCAGTGTTTCTCTGATCCCTAGTATTTGGTTTGCCAGACAAGGCCTCTGCTGGATGTGTAGTAAAGAATTAGAGATGAACTCGTGCCATGTGTTTAAACACTCATAATCGTGGGCACTTCATTCTAATTATACTTCTGGAGAGCAAATGCAGGGGAGTCGAAATGAAACCCTTGTGAATTCATGCACAGAGGCTGGAGTGCCCCTAACACTCGCAGAGACAAGCCATCCAGTGAGATTTTGCGAAGCTTCCCTGATGGACATTCAGCTTTTGGGCGCTGGCAGGGCGATGGAGGCAAAGCATAATTTTCCCCGACTGCTGTGTCACAAAGTGTCATACTTTGTTCCTGACGACTCAGCTGCAGGCACGAAGAGAGAAAATGGAAAAGAACAATAAAGGAGATGGGGAGAAGAGAAAAGGGGGCTTGATTTGGAGTGCCAGAGGTGGTAATAAGCATGTCTGGCCACTTCCTCAGAGACAGCCTATTCATCAGGCTGATGTAGGTGTAAGCAAGTCAAGTGATCTTACGTCTGGATCCTTTGGCGAGCCGGCTGTACAATCAAGAAGCCTGGTATAATGAGTGAGAAGAAAAAAGAGGAACGCTCTTATGACGTGAACTCTTCTCCTTCTCACAGGAACTAAGAGATAGTTAGGAGCCGGGACAAAAATACTGCCACCTGGTCCAGGTGTTCCTTATGAATTAATAAGGAACCCAGATGGAATAAACGAAACAATGAGTCGTCCTGTTGATGCCGTTTGCTTTAAACAGCTCTTCATTGGATCAACGAGGTGAATGAGCAGTGACGTCATCTATCTTCTCATTATAGACGTTAGTCCATCTCTCGTACCTCTAAACCACTGACCTACCTACTAACCTTCCTTACTGGCATGCCAATGTGCCCCACATGCTTTATTGATGTTTAAGATTTACACCGACGGTCTGCTGCTCATCTTTATCTCCAGAGACCAAAGGGAAATTTTAACTTTGCATTTGTAACCACATTAAGTCTCACAATGTGCCCTCGCACGTGACTGCTGGAAAGTCATTAAACAGCCTACAAGACAATAAGCAATCCCTGCGCTACATCTGCCGCTCATTTCTCAGAGTCACCACGCACACGCTGGAGCCTCAAAAGAGACTACGATCCCATGATAATGAGCTAATTATAGGTACAACATTCCTACTTCCATATCTAAATGCTTGTCTCTAATAAGAAACATTTCAAATTATTGAGAGGGAGAGAAAGAAAGACAGATAATTGATGCAAGCAATTACAAGTTCTGTGTCAGAGCAAATTGGCCGGCATATCTGGACATGTAGAGGGACTGTGACCTCATTTACATCAGAGTGTCAGGAAATAATTGGCGAATGTACTGAGGAGGTGGTGTGGACAAAGCGTAATGTAGACCAGTTCTGGACTGCCCGTTTGGACAGTGAGATTCATTTCAGACGAGACGCTTATGGAGGAGGTCGTGCTCCAAGATCGAGGATTAAATATAATATAAAAACCTGGTAAATACCAGCAAAGCTCATCATGGTAACGCTGCTTACAAAATCACACATTCTTTATGACATCCATCAGTTTCCAAAAGCTGTAATTTCAGGACTGGGTCTGGTTTCACCAAGCGCACACAGGATTGCAAATAGGCCGTCATGTTTTCATCAGAAAGCCAGTAATAATGGAGTTCAGTTTTACCAGCCAGAAGAAAGACTTCAGCTATGTTTGGGCTGCAACCACTTCAAAAGCGTGGGTAGACTGTGTGTACTCGACTTAACTACATCAATTCCAGATGTTTCATTACAAAAGAGCTTTCAAAGGCAAAAAGAAGAAGAAGGAAAAAAAATCTTCTTCTCTGAGTGGATCCAGGACATCCAGCCACGGACTTCAGGAACCCACAATCTTCACATTCTCATTTCAGTCAGAAAAAAAAACCAGAGCACAAAACCACATGGACTAACTCAAACTATTGATTTATTGGAGCAACTCCAACCAGCTTTCTAGTAAATAATTCATCTATCGTATGCAGGCATTTCACACTGCACTCACTGGCCACATTGTTAGGTACACTTGGTATAAATATATATATATACCTAGTACCTAGTAATATACCTAGTAAAGTGGCTTGTTAGTGTATATAACGTGTAACTATCATCCAAAAGACTTCTGCTCTTGTTCCCAACAGACGGGCAGAATTTAGCCAGAAACGCAGCTGAAGCAGGATACAACAGGACGCTTTGTTGGACGATAAAAATGTCCGCTGACATGTAGGGGTGAATTCATTACAGCCTGCTTCTTGTGCCTCTCATCAGGCTGCCTAACGCCGACTGGCGGGCTCTGACCCAGCGCTGCCGAGCTTCTCTGTATTGCACCCGCCTCTCATCAAGAGCCTTGGGTGGAAAAAAAAGGAGTAACGTGCTGTTTATTTGCAATCCCAGGCCCGTAATTGCCAATTTATTTGATAGGCAGCCGGGTAATGATGGCATTTCACCCCTTGCCGCAGAGACTAAACGGGAGTGATTCATCCCGAGCTCCATGCCCTCCACTGATCCAGCAGACTCCCTCTGCTCAGGACTGCTGCCTGCCTGAACGCCTGCCACCCCAACTGAAGGGGGCGGGGGGGAGGTGGGGGGTGGCTGCCATGTCGGCTTCAAACAAACCCAAAGGGGAACCCTGAGCTTCTAGCAAATGCTGCTAAGCCTGCCAATTTAGCTGGGGTCTGGGGTTGAGGAAAACACAGCCAAGCTGATGTGCCATTTGTAGGCCTTAATGAGCTGGCAGGGTGGAGTGAGGAGGGACGGTGAGCTGGAAAGACGAGGCTGCCAGGCTTGACCTCACTGGCCTCCATCTTCCTGCCAGCCAGTGCCAGGTCGGCAAACTCATTTCATCTGCTTCATTGGAGTGTAGTCCAGCCATGAGGGGAGGGGAGTGCTGGAGCAAATACCGTGAGCGAACTGTTGGTCTAATGATCAGTCTGGGTCACAAAAAGCTTGTTTTCCCACTGTAAAGGAGCACTTCTATGCAACTGACCCACATGAGCAGTACAGTTGCAACGAGTGGTATTTTGACCAAAAGGAGCTTCAGACTTCGGCAGAACAATCACGCGCGTCTTGATTGGCAGAGTAGATACTTAAAATGACACAGAGCAGTTTTATTACTTTTGAATTCCCTGTATTTTATTGTTGGTGAGGACTACGAGCACAGAGCACTGCTCTGATCCACTGACTTGCACCTCTTGCGACGTGTGAAGTGGATTTGTACAGCATGGCCGGAGGGGACTTGTTCAGGAATCTGTGGGGACTCCAGATGAAGCCTCACACAGTCCGAGCGTCTAATGTGACTCGGGGGTCTAAAAGTCTGCCTCCATGCTGGGCAGCTTTCAGCAGCTCTTCTGAAGACATCTCCTGTGGGGTGACTTGACCAGATGGAGCAGGAAGGGGGGAAAACCCAGGCAACGGCCTCCTCCAACACTCCCGAGTGTGCTGAGAGGCAGAAATGCCAGCTCAGGTGGAGGCAATTATAAAGAGGGGTTGTGGATGATTTCAAGGGACCAGTTGGATGCGGGAAAAGTAGATTGCTTTTATTTAAGAAAACCCGACATTTTCACAACGAACTGAGATTTAAAACATCAAATTTAACTAAGGAACTATTCCAAAAAAATGTTCCAAACAAATTGGTCCATAAATTCAGGGTGTGAGAGTACGGCAGGCACTCAGAAGTGCCTGAAGAATGAAGGTGGATCATACACTGATGTAACTGATGAAACCTGCTCCAACAGACTGCAACCACTCGCAGCACGTGTATTCAACACGATATAAACGGAGGGAAGCGGCTGACTCACGAGGTCAGATTTCCCTGCTGCCGAGACGAAGAACACTGGAATCTGAACAATGATTAAAAAATAAAGGCTACATGGAGCGGAGGTCTCTTTAACCTCGAATGAAAAAAACAAACCTGA
Source organism: Xenentodon cancila (assembly GCA_014839995.1). Classification (NCBI taxonomy): domain Eukaryota; kingdom Metazoa; phylum Chordata; class Actinopteri; order Beloniformes; family Belonidae; genus Xenentodon; species Xenentodon cancila. Next base: position 23,912,096 of record CM026213.1, on the reverse strand, counting down.
CATGGGAGGTAAAGAACAAGTGTAATAAACAGAATCTTAAATTTACCTGACGGACTTTTATGTCTTTGCAGAATGTGAACCGAAAAGAGTTCATGTTTATTTTTTCTTGTCAACTTCATTTCATTTTTCTTTAAATACCTCAATTTCTGCTTTTCAGGCCTGCGACACACACAAAAGAAGCTGAGACTTTACGACTCTGTAATGTCGGTATTTGTTCTCACAACATTCAAGAGCCAACGTGGCGTTGAGGACACCGGCAAATGGGTGGTTTTAGTTGTGATTCTGTCCCATTCTATTTGAAAGTGTGCAACAAGAGGCTGATCAATAGACCAACAACAATCTAATGGCTGTATTTTTGATACAGCCTTATTGTTGCCATCACTACAATAACTAACATCTTCATCGCTGCAAATGAAAACAAACTGCAACACTTGTAAGAAAAGCTGGTCAGCAGCGTTACAGGTCCAAAAAAGCATCATTCTGGTAAGTTTTGCAAATGCAAAATAGAAGAACATGAAGAAGATCTGCAACCTTCTGCTCAAAATGACCACAAAATCCAAATCCTTGAAGAATCATATGTTTGTTGTGGCTTTGACAGCTATGGTGCTGTTCAATGGCGGTAGAGCAGAGGAGCATTATATCTGGAGAAGGAACAGATCCGGGCAGCTACAAACACACTCAGTGTGTCACTGTTTTATATTCCAGTCACAGTCACAGCACTCATTCGTAAGTGATTTTAAAAATCCATTGTTCATGCAAAATTTGTGTCGATATGCCGCTGCATCGTCGCCACGGCGAAGTCCGACAGAAATCAGCAAGTATCATTTCAATTTCTGTTGTCAACATCAAATTACTTATTTCATTTCATGCCCAGTCAAGCGTGGTGGAGCTACATGCAGAATCAGCGTTGCTTCAGTTGTTCAGTCATGTCTTTCTCAAAGAGTAGCTCGCTTCCCAACTGACAACTTTAATTATGGCCAGATATCTGATCGCTTCGCTGTAGATTCTCCACACAAATCAGAGAGCGAGGATGGGCGTCGGGCAGCGGGGTCCCTCGAGCCAGCTCGCTTTACAACTTGGAATATGTCACAAGGTGAAAGGACACACAGCCGAACCTTCTTTTGTCAGTTAATACTTGCCTTCGGCGTCACCATGACGATTGTAGACCCAGGTGCCTTTTTGTTTCTTGTACTGGTCGTGAAAAACTTCATCTTAGTGTGTAATCTCTGTAAGAGAGCCAGGGCATGTATATGTGCACGCTCATGTCTCTGCAGGATTTAAATAGTGCATTTTGACCAGAAACATTTTAAAAGGCTGTATAAAATGGTGACAATTTCTCACAAACTGCTGGTTGAGGTGAAGGAATATACAAATGCAAAGTTACACAAACATTATAACACCTGACAGTAAAACTGGTGTCGAATTCTTACGTGATTTATGAGCATTTCTTTGCAGCTGATCCTAAATGCTGCAGCTTAAGTTATGATGCAAAGTAGGAAGAGAACTCGATTTCAGATTCTGCTGCTTTTTCTGATCCAGGATCGGATTTAAAAACTCTTCTCTTCAGATATAAAGTCTTTAAAGGCCAAGCTTGATCTTATCTTTAGGATGTCACAGTTGCATATAATCCAACAGAGCCCTTCACCCTCAGACTACAGCCACACTTGTGGTCCACAGATTTCTCTAAAGTAGAAGGGGAGGCAGAGCCTTCAGCTGTCAGTCATCTGGCCTCTCTCTTGGACCAGCTCCCAGTTTGTGATTGGGATGTGGATGCTTTTTTCTACCTTTAACCTTAGCTTTAAAACTTACTTTTTTTTAAATCCTAATTGTTCGAGCTCTGTGGTTCCCAAAGTTTTGACAGCGTGCCCACCGTATCCTTCCAGGGCTTTCAAACTACCACCATTGCCCCCAAAAATAAAATGATGCAGGGTTATAAACTACATATATAGCGCGTACACTGGAGGTATTTATGTTGCTAAAATGAATATTATTCACACTGCTTTATGTACTCAAGCATCCGACACTCAGAGTTTAAAACTGACTTTATTATCACTGTAAAAGCAAAACAACGAAAGCTGAAAGAGCCACAAGGGTCAAATGTGCTGCGTTAAAACAATCTTCAGTATTCACGCTTCAAGCAGCACAGTCGCTCACTTACTGACCTTACAGGCTGAACACAAAACAAATACACAAAGATCCTCTTTTTTAAGTTAAAGTCTCATTGGAATACGGTTTTATCTGTTTACAATTTTAAAGACACCTGAAGAAAAATATATAAGCGTTACATAAATTAGCCTCCCTCCGCCAAAGCAAATACAAAATTAGTGTATTTTCACGTTTGCTCTCTCAAGACTTTTCTGAAAGTTGGCCTACTTTGCATCAGAGATGTGCTGTAACCATGTTAAAGGGCTACAGGAGAATCCAGTCATCCACAGCCAATAAAGGAACAATAAGAGTGTCAGAACCAAAAGAAAAAGGATGTAAACTGACCTTGAGAGTTTTGAAAGATGCCTAAAATACAGTACAATCATAGTGATACAGTCCAGAGAAATGTCCTCAAAAGAATTAAAGAAACGTCAGCACATCCTTTCGTCAATTTACCACAGAAATACAGCTCAGCTTTTACCGTGTCTTTACTGCACTGGTCATGTCAACTGGTTTTAGGGGGTGTTGACGTCCACACGGTGTTTTTCAGATTCAGCTTTGCCCTTTTACACGTCAGACGTACGGAAAAATGCAGCATTACGGGAGATTGTGAAGGAGTAGGCTGAATAATACTACCTCAGTCTGGGACAGATTAAAGAGCATACATTGGGATGATCACCGTGGTTTATTCAGAAACAATAACTGACACTGTTAATAAAACTGTTCCAGAGGATGAAAGGATGAACGGGTTGATGGATGGGGAGACGGACAGATGGAATATGCTTCCGTAGACGATCTCTTACAATGATACAATTGATCGCTTAGTAAAGACCTCTCTGAATCAGTATATGTGATATACTGTATATGTGATATGTTACAGAAGCTTTTTTTTATCCTTATTACGTAGTTTACAAGACTGACCAGCTTGTGGTGCTGAAGCGATAAGTTCTCATTAGTTGCTCGTTACCATGCCGGAAGCTTGAATATGACCCTCCTTCATATACTGTTCACACTTAACCACTTGGTACATGTGCAAAACCAAAATGCATAAAAAAAAGAGAAGAAGTTCAATCCCGGCACCTCACTCTAGGCTATAACTGCTAAAACGTTTTCATTTCAACACATCAAACTTGTTAAGGTTATGACTTACATCAACGCCACACTGGAAAATTCAACCCTCCATCTGCTGCAGACTTTCAGTTTGTAAACTGTTGGTGTCTAATGTCTACAGACATTTCTAAACACTTTCACTGATTTGCTCTTCCAGGCTACACGTATCCTTCCCTGATCAGGTGACCAGCACACAGAGACGCCTTAACGACAGCGTAAACATCAGCGTAGGGTTGGAACGCCAAGCTCTGCTGACTTTCTTGTCCTTGGTATCAGCCGCTTCCCCGTCAAAAGTCTGCGTTTATTATCGCTGTAACGGACTGCATGCATAGGAGGACAGAAACATGAGCCCCAGAACCAGAGTCCCTGCTGCAGCAAAGGTTACTTCCGGCAGGGTTGTTCCTGCGTAAAAACGCCCAGCCAGCCGTGAATGGCTGATGGTGATGTGTGTTTAACGTTGAAAGCTGAAATGTTAGTGCAGATGCGGATCAGCTTTGCTTGGAAACGGCGTATTGCAACAAATATGAAGTAATGTGAATGTAAACTTCATTACTGGCGCCTTATCGGTGGGGCGTTGCCTCGTCAGGGACTGACGGCACCCAAGTTAAAGGTCTGCAACGCTGTGCTTGTGATCGCCGGTTGTACTCACATCTGTCAGCCTGTCCCTGGAGCTGCTCCTGATGGAAGGCTTGGACTCCCCGCTCACACTCTCGCTGTCACTGTCCTTGCAGTTATTCTGCCCAGGTTTCAGCTGCAAAACACAATACACAAGGGGATTAAGGGTTAATACTTCAACAAGAAGCACAACTGTTAGGACGGTGATTCAGCATTCAGCATGGAAAACTCTGGCGAGGGAAAGCGCCCCGCGGAAGTCCGTTCATGAATATGTGAGAACTGGCAGGAGCTGCGGCGCCGTCCCTGTAAATCTGTCATGTTTCTGAGCCTATTCAGTGGCCATCAGTCAGCTTGCCAATGATAGATGCCGTCTGATCTCACAGTGTGAAGCTCATCTCGGACCACGGACTAGAGAACAGGAACAAAACACCCCTCCAGAACCTTCAAATGGAGCCACCATCCTTCCCAAGCAGACACCACATGCTGAGGCAGCAGGAGCTCACCAAGTGTCATCCTCTACACGCTCTGTTCAAGATGCAGAAAAATGATGAGAATAAAGAGGAGGACCGGCCAGTCCATCTGCATCTGAGGCCCTTCAAAATCTGAGAACAATAAAGGAGTCTTGGGAGTGCAGGGCTCAGCAGGAGGAGGTGGCTCTGTGTTCCCAGTCCAAATCAACGACTGAGGTCCACGCTGTGTCTCAGAAACCAGGCATATTCTGCTGGTTTCATTTCAAAGAACATAAAATGCTGTTTTTATGAGACCGTGCAGTAAACGCCTGTTCTGCCACATGATGCCGCATGAAGGGAATCCTATTCCTTGGGAGAATTGCATGATAAACTGACGACCGGTGGATTCACCGGGCTGTTGAACGTGATAAGCGTGTCGCCATCAGGCATTCCTTGCGCATTCGTGTGCAGGAGACCGTGTCAATGTGGACCTTGGGGGTGTGGGGTGTGTCTGTGCGTGGGCAGGTGGTGCACAAGGCCCAAACATGGAAAGAATAACCCTGCGATGTGATAGCAGCAATCACCTCCTACACAACCAGGGCACATAATCTCTATTTTTCTCATAAATGCCAGTTTGTCTAAGGGGAACTGACCCCCCCCACACACAAAAAAAAGGGAACAATATCTTGTCCAGACTGAGCTGTGAAATGATCCTTGAAAAAGCACGAGGGATGTGGTTTAAGCCCCGGTTTACGGCGTCTTCATCAAAACATGTTGACCTATAATATTTATGAACCGCCCAGCGTCCCTGCTGACAGCAGTGGGCAGCGCGGTGCGTGCCAGCGCATTTATGAGTGCGCACACACGCGAAGAAAAGGCACTTTACTTGAAAGTTGCTGCCAATCCCTCCCTCAAATATTCACTGCCCCAAATCAAACTCACAAAAGCTGGACAAAGCTGGACTTGTAAAGGATATAATCAAATATATAGAGAGACTCGCCTTTTAGTCATCAACGTGGAATCAAACTGGCTCTATTATAGAAAAATCAAATAATTACAGCATCCATTTCCTAATTTATCTAAGGCAAAGTGCTGCGTAAAATCAGATATGTCGCACTTGTTTAACTGTGTGTAAAGTCTGAAGAACATGTCAAATGAAGACATTCCAATAAAGGTTTTCTCATCTTTCAGGGTTATTACAAAGCTCAGGACCTGATTACACAGCTATTTGAAAACGTATCCCTCAGCTTGTTCCCTTTCATTTCCCCCTGAGCTCCCTTAAATTACTTCAGAGAATTGCGTGATTTTTTTTTTCTCCATCCGCTCTTCTCTATCTGCGGTTCAGTAGATGGATTAATTTCTTTTTATGGCGTGATTGATGCATATCTTAAGCAAACGTAGGGACTGCTGGTGGCCAGTGCCATTAGACAGTGAAGCTGAAATGTGATGACCTGCTGTGTGTGGGGAAATGTGACATGTGCGGGGGGGTGAGAAGTCCTGTGATCTGACATCATTTGATCACGCTCACCTTTTCTGTGCTTCTAATGGACTTTTAAACATACCGCCTATGATGAACACTCGTACACATACACGTAAAGACGGGTCTTGGAGGAACACACACACACATGTTTTTAATATTCCAGAGGATAATTTCACAACCATTAAAGACCAAACATTTAAACGAGTAGTAAGAGAAACTGCCATTAGTTTCAACCTGTCTGCTGTACCTACAGTCTGTTGTGAGGAGACCGTGGTTGTTTATTCTTCCTTATCCCTCTTATCAGTCTGAATTCACTAAAGTCGAGGATAAACAAGTGTTTTCCTCAGCCGTTAACGCTTTGTACAGGAATAGCAACACATTTATGAGAAACAAATTCACATTTATTACACATATTTATTAAAGGGAAACAAATAAAAGTATCTACTTAACTTGTTAGTCCCACCGTTTTATCTTTATAGTTCAGTTTGACAGTTTTTGCAGAATATTTTCATCACTAACAAATATATTTATAATTTTAGTTTAAAATGATAAGATTAAATGTGTTTAAGTTAAATACAGCCTTGAAATTAAATTAAATCACATAAAATAACGGTTAAATGCAGTTTTCCAGGAATATTCTTGTACAGAATTAATAGAACCTCAAATTAAATTCTTTAATTCTGAAACTTAATTTATTTCTTTGAAGATACGTATAAGGCCAAAAGTATTCGTTCACCTGCCTTGACTCACGTGTGAACTTAAGTGACATCCCATTCAGCAGCATGGAATTGAAACATTCAGAGTTCCTTTCCCTGGAACTGAGGGACCAAGTCCAGCTCCTGAAAAACAACCCCACACCATAATCCCCCCTCCACCAAACTTTATACTTGGCACAATGCCAGTCTCCTGGCAACCGCCAAACCCAGACTCGTCCATCACATTACCAGATGGAGAAGCACCATTTGTTGCTCCAGAGATCACGTCTCCACTGCTCTAGAGTCCAGTGGCGAAGTGCTTTACATCACAGCATCCGACGCTTTGCGTTGCACTTTGTGATGTTTGTCTTGGATGCAGCTGCTCTGTCTTGGAAACCCATCCATGAAGCTCCCTGCAACTGTTCTTGAACTAATTTTGAAGGCCACATGAAGTTTGGAGGTCTGTAGCGACGGACTCTGCAGAAAGTTGGTGACCTCTTGCCACTATGCGCCTCAGCATCCGCTGACCCAACTCCATAGGTTAACATGGCCTACCACTTCATGGCTGAGTTGCTGTCGTTCCCAAACACTTCCATGTTCCTATAATACAGCTGACAGTTGACTGTGGAATATTTAGGAGTGATGAAATTCCAAGACTGGATTTGTTGCACAGGTGGCATCTTATCACATTTCAACACTGGAATTCACTGAGCTCCTGAGACCGAAACATTCTTTCACAAACAGTCTGCATGTCGAGGTGCTTGATTTTATACACCTGTGGCCATGGAAGTGATGGAACACCTGATTCCAATTAGTTGGATGGGTGAGCAAATACTTTTGGCAATATAATGTATATGGAGATGTATGAAGGCAAGATATTTGATGGGTTTTCTTCTCTACGTTATTTCAGCATGGAGTTGTACTTGCATACAACCTATGTGACGGATATGACATGTAAACTCGTATAAACGGATGCTGGAGCGTGAGCTGCCAGCTTCTCTCTTCACAAACCTTTACGACGGGGTGGATTTCCAAAAACGTGTCAGCAGATAAGTACTTCTTGACTGGCCTTGACAGAAGATCAACACTTCTCACACAAAATACTGCACATTGAGCCGCGCCTTGTTGAATTCAGTTAGTCCGACCATACGCGAGGAAACTGAAGAAAGCTGCTTTTCAACAGTTTTGTTGAAGTTTGGGATGAAATTTGTTTACACACAACCTGAATACAACATTGTTGTAGCTGCCAACGGGAATTCCTCAGGGGCTTCTGAATAGGATACATTCTTTAACAAATACTAATTTTTACACATTCACAAAATCCCAGTGAACAAAAAAAAACAACAAATCTGTCAATACAACAAAAAAAAAAGTCTCATAAAAGAAGACAGTGAATGTGAACTGTGTGTCAACTACGCAGGTGACAAGAAAAAGTAATAATGTTGGACTAAAGTGACGGAGGTTAAAATCAGACATCTAATTTAACACCGTTACCTTGAAATGTGCTGTAAAGCAGCTATTACAACACAGTCTCAAACATGTGGAGTCAATTATTTTCTCACTTACTGAAAAGTGCTCACCACTGCCATAGTGGATTTTTACAAGTGTATTGACCTATTCTCAAGGGCTGCACTACAGCCCCAATGCAATCAAGCACAAAAGTAGGCCTGCTAACATTTCTAACCACAAAGGCCTTTTTAAACAGAGTCATACACAAACAATCCTCCCCAGCAGCTCCACCCCCACATTCCCACCCCTCATTCCACAAAAAGAAGAAGAAGAAAGAAAAAAAAAAAAAAAAAAAAAAAGGATAAAAGCGGGAGAGAACTGGGCTCAGCTTTCTACTGGCCTCGGCGGGATTCTGCTGCCATCGGCTTCTGGTTTCCCTTAGTTACGCACAACAGCAGCTGCGGAGCTTGGCGGTAATAAAACCTGGAACAATTTAACGGCTTTTATTGTTCTTCTGCGGCTTTCACAACAGCTAACCTGTGCTCACAGGATCTGGCAGGAAGAATCCCACTAGGGCAGCAATGAAAGAGGATCTCATTTACCTAAAAGCGCTTATAAATTTTTAATTTGCTCTAACAAGTAAATTAACTAGTCCCTCATTTGGGAAGTTTTATGGCTGGTTGCCACTGAGGGGGAACCATGAAAGTTTTATAGATAATCCACTGCCCAGCCTCTGTTGCTGATAATAAATTGTCTATTTCCAGCAGTAATGTCGGATCCCCTCCGTTTCTATTCACTACACTTTGGATATCTGCTTTATGTTGTCTTCAGAGGTCTATATACCAGGGCTAATAAAGTACAAGAGAGTTTCACAACTAAGCAGTTGAAAGGAACTTAAAGAATTTCTTTGGACTTGATGCAGACGCTCCGATAGCCCGAGGATATTACACCATAATAAGCGTGGCTAATTATGTTCCTACCAGCCTCTACATCCCATCCGCCTCACAGTGAGCCCATCTAGTAACACCACCGTGGGCTGGTTGACAACAGCAGTTGGAAACTGCTGGGCCTGTTTAACTCACAGCTGGCTTTATCTGACAAGACTAATGTGAAAATGGGAGCTGCGGGTTAGTCGGGGCCTGTTCAGGGCTGACATAAGACCCCGCGTCATCTCTCTGACAGTGGCTGCGTGGGCAGGCCTACCAGCGCGGCCCGGCTCTGACCCCGCACTTGGCCCTGAGGTCCAGCAGCTTTAACTTCCACAGACAGGGCCCCCCGACCCCCCGGCCCTCTCATCACCCATAATCCCTTCTGCCACCCTGGCTCATAGCCTGTCGCCGGGCATCAGAGCTTGCATTCAGCTGCCACAAATGAGTTTACCGTTCCCTTCCTTTGTAGCGAAGACGTCAAAGGCACAATGTCAACTTTCTGTTTTTGTACAGGTAGCACAGATGTCACGGGTTTGGTTTTTTTGTTTTTTTCATTTGTTTTTATCCCATTTCTAAATATATCTGCCATGTTTAACCCGTTTGTGTTACGCATTTGCTATCATCTACCTATGTAATCATTGTGAAGAGACATTTTTTTAGAATCAGTTTGTGGAGGTGATCTCTGCTGACCTTATCAGACAAAGAGAGCTGAGTGATGCCAGATGAATCCAAACAAACCCATTTCATGCAACAGAGGAGGCTTTTATAACCACTGCATTGGAATTTGAAGCCAAAGCAAAGATATGGAACCACCGAGGCCTCGTCACAGCAGCCGCAGGGCGAGAGCATCCTGAGAGGCTGAGGAGTTGGAGTAGGAAATGGAGGCTCAGAAGGGTGAGGCGGCGAGTGGGAGGGGTGCTAAACGTGGTTGAGAGCACTGTCTAGATCTCATCAGTCATACTAAGGACTCCATTTCCTCCACCGCGGGCTGGAGGCTACTAGAGCTTGCGCCTGCATTTATATATTGCCATAAATCTCTGATCTATGACGGCATTACAGACAAATCAATATGCTTTTAACATCCATCCTCCGCCCCGCGTCGCAATCATCCCCCTCACAAATGATCATATAATGCAGTAGTCTAGTGGATTGAGTTATGGGGACAATTCCCAGATTTAATAATGAACTGAGCAGGAGGAGGAGAAGTGTGGTGGTGGTGGTGGTGGTGGGGGGGTGGAGAATATAAGAGCAGTGGGAGACCTCTACTCTCTCAGATCATATCTGAACATCTTGTTATAGTAGCCCAGTGTGGCAGTTAAATAACCTTCCTTTCCACTTTACGTGCCTCCATTTCCCTGAGCTTCAACTTTCTCAATGTAGAGCAGACAAAGTCGACCAAGAGAATAATGTTACGAGACGCCTTCCCAGAAAGCAAAGGAACACTGAAAAGTATCCGGTTTCTGGCAGCCCCGCCGAGTGCTCATCAACACATAACTGCTCATCAAAGAAATCTGCACGCAATTAATTATATGACTCCCCTGCTCTTCAATATGTGCTAGGGGGTCATTCTTTCAATATTGGCTTGCAAGCTTGCATCCAACTAAAGTCACAGTCAGTGTGCCAAATCAGGGCTGCCCGCGCTGGGCAGCCGCAATAAAGAGTGGTATGGAAAAACGAGAGCAGAGAAAAAGCCCTCTCCTATCGCCTTGCAGGGGCTATCGTTTCTCTCTTTTATTGCCATTTATTTTCCTCTAGGAATTCACTGCCAGTATATTGGCAGGCCTTCCAGGAGATGGAGGCAATGAAATTTAGCGCAGACACTTAACACTGGGTCAAGCCTTGTGTGAGGCTCATGTGGTAATGTGATAGACAAGTGCTTCTAGTTTAGGGAAAGAGGGCTCTATTTGTGTTACAGGAATAGAAGCAAAGTGCTCGCCTGTTACATTTCCTATACAGATGCATGACTAGAGGTTATAAGAGAGGAAACGATGGAAACTGCACTGAAATGTAGAGCAATGTGCCCCGGTTGCATTGAGACAACATACACAAGCTATATTGATCATATTAGTGGCAATTATGTACGACACAAAAGCACAGGAGAAATATTGGCTGGCATACAATGCAGAAAATAAAGCTAGAAAACGAAATATTTGATCCTAACCAAATTAAAGGAGACATGTTAGGGAAGCTTTAAGACTGTAAAACTGTTTAAGACTTTAAAAACTCCCAGAGGTTGTAATGAAAATTTTTGGACATGCTAAGGTCAAAATATCACAGGGACACTGCTCCCTTTTGAGCCATGTCTGCAATGCTCTGTTTAGAGCAGCCGGTATTAGGGGGTGGAGTCAGACACTCCACTCCTCCCACCATCCCCCCAACGCCACGCCCACAGGACCCTGCGATTCTGACTGGTTCATTGAATGACATGTTTTCAGACTTACATAACCCTAATCAATGTTAAGCCTGATTCATGCGTCTCCGTCTACCCGACATGCCGTCTCCTCTATGCCATTGTGAACCTTTTAAACTTCTGCGTTAAGGTCATGTAGGTCAAAAGTGACGCCAAGCAAATCACTAGCAAAATGATAGGTGGTGTCAGGTTTCAGAAGGATCCATCCATCCATCCATCCATCCATCCATCCATCCATCCATCCATCCATCCATCCATCCATCCATCCATCCATCCATCCACACACCCTGTACACCCTGGACAGATTGCCAGACTGCCAGTTTTGGAGGGACTTTCCAGTTTCACTTTTCTATGAGAAGGGATGTTGTTGGAGATGATTGATGTGGAACAGTAACTGCTTTTACTGCAAATGTTGCATCGCAGACAAACGAGAGGTCATTTAAGTAGGTGGGCATCTGCACGAGCGCTGAACAAGCCCAGCAGAAGGGACACAGCTGAAAAGCGAAGTGCCAGAAATGATGTTCTACAGTGGACAAATCACAGCCTTTGTGGTCCGCTTTGCATTGATGTGTAGAACAGAATAATGACATTACAGCAAAGACAAGAAAGGTTGCACAGACGTACAATAAAACACCTATTATGACACCATTTCGTCAGTCAGTGAATTCCAGCGCAGCACTGCAAATCTGTGATCAGCGGCAGTTACAGTACCTCAGATCTCAGTGGATGACAAAGTGAACGTCAAGGAGTCAAAGGCTTGTCTCTGGTGAGCAGGTGTGCCTCGCCGTTCAGTGCAGCCAAGCGCACCGAGCACTGTACCGTGGCTAGATTGATTAGGTGTCCTGTCCTGTGTGGGACATTTTTATCCTCTGTCCCAGAGACTGAGATGATATCCTGCAACTCATAAATCAACACTGAGACGCAGCACAAGACAGACCCTTTCTAAGACTTGGCTTTCATCCAGTGGCTGTGAACAAAGCGGGGAAGGCTTTCATCAGAGCAGCTGTGATTAGTGTCACTGAAACTCTGCACACGTGGGGTCAAGTGCAGGTTAACCTGTCAACATCTCCACTGCCTAGCAGCGCCCAGCAGGGGGCAATCTGGACACCCCACAAAGTCGCAGCTTAGCCCATGCACATCTCACATTATCACTATGACGCAAAAGGAAAAATGCAACTACAGCCAAGACTGTGAAAACACTTACAAAAGGCTGAAGCCATGTCCCCTCAAGTTGGCCAGAGTCATTTTACTGTCTGAAGTAAAACAAGCTGCACAAAACTGCACCCCAGTTGCAGATATGCTGGCACCTGCTTCTGTGTAGACCCTGTTGTCATTATCATTTTTAAAGTCCCCGTTCAGCACCGGTAACGTGACCCACAGTGTCCTGATATTTGCTCCCGACGCCCAAACCGTGGCTTGCGCGTTGGTGTAAATCAAATCTCCTCTTACCTGCATTTGGCTCCATCCGCGCTGCTACTTGGGGATTAGAAGGAGCTGTAAAATCCGATGGCAGGATATACATTTTCTTTTTAGCTTACACAGGGTCTGGCTTATCGCTAATCCCCGTTGTAAACGTCCTCGTTCAGCCACCTTTCTGAAATTCACAATCTATGGTTACCAAGTCATAAAGCCAGATTGCGCAACGGCCTCTCCACATTAATAGCAGCAGTTCGCTTCGCTTGTGAGGAGTCCATTAGTAAACATCTGCTTTGGTTGTTTCAACAGATTGGTAATGTGAGTCAGGAAAAAGCCAAGGGCAACAAAAATGCAGCCAAACAGCATGACTGTAATTCAAATCACCAGGATTTCTGAGACCAAAAACAATAAACCAAATACAATAACATCTACTATTTTCTTGGGTTATGTAAAGTTATAATTATGGTAGACTTTGGTCCACTGACATTATAGTGGCACCGTGGTGAATATTCATCATAATCTCGCTTATCTGAAATGTCAAACCTTGTAAAAACACAAGCAGGATGATGGACAGTTAAAAAAATTCAACAGTCAAAATATATTTAATTACTATTATTCCACCAGTTATATAACAAATATAAGATGCAGCCCTCTGTGTGCTACACAGACAATCATGAACTCAGTTGTCAAGCAGTATGATGGAAAGGACGCTGCTTAATCTGACGCTGCAGCCTTGGGAACCAAATGGACTCCGGCTGAGCGGGTTCTGTCTTTTCGTCTTGTTTTGTTCCGTTGCAGACACGTTAACTCACCCCTGTAAATGATGGCCAGTAGATACGGTGCTCTGGGCAGCTTTTTTTCCCAGCTGCAGAGCCTTCCTGTTTGGGGCTGTGATCATTCCATTCACGGTTTGTGATGGTTCCAATTGGAAAAGCGTTCTATGTGCTCGTTTAGAAGTTTACTTAAACTCGGCTCGGGAATTCAGCCAACTTAAACTTTTCAAGGAAGTACAATTCAGTCAGACAACTCACACAGTCAAAACTTAAACACTTTAATCAGAAAACATACTTGAGTTGTGGTGTTTAGGCTCTGTTCAGGCATCATTTATCAGGGTTACATAAAGATATGGAGGGTGAAGAACTTTCCTTGAACCCCCCCTGAGTGCACAGGTGGAACCCAGGCAGGAGATTTTCATTTTAGCGCAACAGGGAACTTTGTGGGTGAGACATCTAAAGTACTTGTTAGTCCTCTTAAAAGTTGCAGGGGGGTGAACATAAGCACACACACACTGTGGAGATGTGAAACTGATTCCCAAAAACCTAAAAAGATCTTCTTTTCCTCCTTAATCAGCTGTGCTGCAGTCCTGGCATTGAATAAGTTGGTCTCTGCGCAGCATCCTACAAGACCATTTATTTTCTCCCAAAATAAAGTCTCTTTCTTGTTTGCAGCGATATTGATGTCAGTGAAACTATGTCAGTGAAAACTGTAGTATTAGCACCATCTTATTACTACGTTTCGGTCTCCAGATATTCGGCTGTAATAGGGGTTGGTGGAGTTTACTGGCACCAATATTTTAGATGCATTTACATGAAAACTAATTACTCAGGCGGAAAACTAGAATGTCTTGATAGTTTGGTTTTTTTTTGTTTCATGCTGCACTACAAGAACAACTCCGTGCATGTGCAGACAGCTCACTCACAGCAGCTGCTGCTCATTGAATGAGATGTTTCTCCACGGTGGAGTACTGAAGGTCCTAAAAGTTCCCGGACCGACGGAGGCGGTGGGACTGCTAACCAAACCACATGAGGCTGCAATATCCACTTGTACATTTAATTAAGAACTAGTAGAGGTAAAAAGCTGCGGGAAAGCCAGTTAAACGTCATGCTGCAAGATGCTGCAGACCTTTCATTCTGGAAAATAGAGCATAGTGTCTATCTGAAGGTTTGTTGCTCTGAATTCATTTCCTGTGCTGCTTCTGTGGATGTGGAGCAGCTACTGCCTTGTCTGCACACGTCGGCATTTTAAATATTGATTGTGTTGAACGTATCGGAAAGTCTTAATACACACAAGAAAGAGGTTATGAATCAATTGATGCACTACATTACACCTTTACTTAGTGACTCTGCTTAGTTAAAACTCATCACACTTAAATCTGTAAAATGCGGTTGTTACGGTAACAACTGAGCTGCACTGAGGCTTGATAGGCTGCATCTAAACTCTAACCTAAAAGGACTTGTAGTATTACCTGAAATATGTTGGCTCCATGAGCATATTCTTTAATAGTTATACTCCTGGAATTTAATTGAAATATCAAGACTTGGTGAGCGCCAGGCAAAACTGAAAACAGAAGCATCTGCAAAGATTCTTAATTACTTATGGATTTCATTTATCATCTAGTGTTGTAAACACTTTATTTTTTTCTTCTGTTGTTTTGAGATGCGGTGATAAATGCCGTGTACTGGATTTAATGGTGCGGTCTTATAGTGACTGGTGCTGGTTGAGTTGGAGGATTTCCTCCCGATCTGCCAGTCGCAGCAACAAAGCTGAAGCTGGCCCGATATTACAGACAGAAGATGGTAAGATCGGAGCTGGTAGAGAATAAAAAATATATAATGTATTGGACAAACGGCAGACATTTAAGAAAGACGTTGTAACATGCTGATTCTGTTTTGCTGGCTGTACAAGACATAACTCTGTTTTACCTCGTAGTGAATTTGTAAATTATTACACGATACACGACGTTATACAACTAAGGGCCACGTTAAAATGGAAACACGGTAGATGGAGGAGCCTGGAGGAGCCTGGAGGAGCCTGGAGGAGCCTGGAGGAGCCTGGAGGAGCCTGGAAGAGCCTGGAAAAGCATTTCAACTGCAGGAACCTTGTTTCAGTAACTAGGATCTTTTAGTGGGTACTTTCTTCCCCTGCCTACATTTCCTTCTCGAGTCTTGATTGAAATAGCTCAGAGATACAGCACAAGCTGGTTAACAGCCCACGGACCTGGTCTGTGAGCTCAGCTTCACGCAGATCTGAGCGGTTAAATGAATGACTCATCTCTACACCCAGCTGGGCCAACACAGTGCAAACGTTAGGTTTGACTGGAGTTTTTGAGTTGGCCGTCACTGCAAAGCCCAAAAACGTACTCTCATGCACGACATTTTATTTATTTATTTTAAATAAAAGAATCAATGTAAGGTGTGTTACAGAACAGCATCTAAACACAGACATTCCTGCTCACTTTAATCAAGCCACATGTACTCGGCGATGAGGAGGAGCCCAATGTGACGAGAATAATGTGAAATCACCGTCATGAAACATTTTCCCCCATTTCTGTTGCTTCTGAGCAGCTATGCTGCTAGAAATAAAAACAAAACCCTGCAGAAAAGCTTATTATTGGCAGATCTGATGTAAAATAGCGTTGGTTCTTGTGTTTCTACCATGAGAGTAGTAAAAAAAAAAAATCCACTTTATCAGCTGTTACACTGTAAGGTACAAACAAAAGTACAAATCTACAAGCAGCAGAAATCCTGTTTTGGCTCCTTGAAAAAAGCAAATACCGGGCTGTTTATGTTCCGGGTGCTGTTGGATGAAATGCCCCCGATAATTAAAGACGCCACTGCGCCAGCCCTACACCCACCCGAGCAGGGCAGTGAGCCCTGTCATGATCAGCTTCTAGGATATGTTTATATCAGTGCTTATATCTGCTTGAGAAGCAGACTGCCAACTGCACTGTGGTGTCCTGAATCGTGAGTTGATTTGTCGTTTGTGTGCAGAACTGACTTGTTACTCTTTTTTTTGCCTTGTAGACTTTGGACTCAAGCAAACATGGATGGAAACTCTGCAATGCCTATACTGGACTTAATTTTTAATGTTTTTGTTTTTATTTTTTGGCAATAATCAAACTATTTTAATGATTACCTGGGGTACCTCCTTGTGGTAAACAAGTGAACCAGTTTTACACAAGACTAGACGTTATCATCTTTAATCATGTAACAAACACCAGAGTCCAACTCTGCACAGAAAAAGATCTTTACCTGCTTTAATTTCACTGTGAAATGATACATCAGTATGTTTCAGCACCACCATCAGCCCTCTGCCACTGAAGGCTTAACAGCATCAGGCAACGCTAAGCAGGCTGCAGAAATACCGCAGCTGCTCCTCGTGGAAAAGGCGACTTCCAGCACTCAGGGGAGCCGTTACATTTCAGCTGCGCTGCACATGACTTCAAAAGAAAATAAATAAAGAATGCTTTTATTTATGTTGGGAATTATGTTATGTTGGGATGTGAATCTCATCGGTTCTTCTTATCTTTTGTGATAAGCAGCGTTTTAGCAGCTATCGGTTAACGTGGCGGGGTAAAAAAAAAAAAAAAAAAAATCGCTCCGTGACCATCTTCCCAAGCCGTGGCCGTACGTTGTTTGCGTTCGTGTCTGGGCTTCCTGTACCGAGTAATGGACTTCCTTCAGCTCATAAATCATACTTGTACGCTTCTTTTGATTGGTTTCCCCCTCTCCCCCCTGGGCTTCTCGTTCTCCGCCGTGCTTTTGGTAGCGAACCACATCTTTGCTCATGCAAAGCTGTTTTCTGCCACAAAAAAAGCAGCCAGACAATGGCGGCCTTCTTCCTCCTGTGCTTGGAGAGGCACTTTTACAGGGGCTAAGGGCCACAAATGTCAACCACAGGAAGGCTATTATGAGAGTAAAATTACTTCCTGACTGTTATCAATCCACTCTCTGGGCCCAGCGAATGGTTAAAAGCCACCATGAAATAGGGCACAGTCAGAGTTTTCTCCTGGGTAACAGCCGGGGTTGCTAACCTTGCTATTAAAGGCCCCGACAAGCTTTGTCAATGCAATCTGCTGAATGCCTTGAGTGACATGCGATCGATATCCTCCACTCTCCCGGGTCATCGCCAGTGACAGAGGCCTAAGTAATAATACAGCTCTAGCTGCCTCTCTACCTTACATCCTTCCACTGTCACAATATATTTTTTTCTAGTCCTGAGGCTTGTGCACTAAATTTTCTGCACTGATCAAAAGAGGAAGATATGGTGGGTGGGAGGGAAGTATGTTGAGCGGTGATGTGTTGAGGTATTGCTGTATGTCTGGACCGACTCCAATGAGGGTAGAGCGTGTGGCGGGCTGAGGCGGGGAGAGGGAGGGGGCTTTTGATAAATCGAAAATGACTGGCTGCCGAGTTGTAATCTGCCAGCGTCGAGCCCCCTGTAGCAACAAGCCAAATGAAAAAGCATGCTGACAGGCCGGAGAGATGGAGGGCCTGCGGTAGATTGCGGTGGCACAAGGGGGAGAGAGGGAGAGAGGAGGGAAAACAGGCAAGGAAGGAAGAAATTAAGGGGAGACATTCACTGCATATGCTGTCAAGGAGCTGGGAGACAAAGATATGTGGGGTTGTATGCATTACATGGAGCGTTTGTATCCTTTCATGCACACAAACCATTACAAGCTGCAAACATAAGTGCCCATTACAATAAGGTCTAACATAAACACAAACAATTGGCAGTATTGCGCCACCCATCATGAGCTGTCAATTAGCTCTGCACTGCAAATATGCTTTCAGCAGCTATACGACTGGGCCTGTGTACATTCAGAGAGCCCATAAATCCTTTGTTATATGATATCTCTGCATTTTGCATAAGCGCCTTCTAAAAGGGATCCACACACACACACATACACACACACACACACACACACACACACACACACACACACACACACACACACACACACACACACACACAGTATAGGAAGCTGTAGGTCTGAATCAAACTCCAGCAACAAAACCCGACACAAGAGCTCCACCTACTGCACGCACCTCCTCTGTGCCCTTCTGCTGCTCAGGCAGCCTGTCGGGCTCAGGGGAGACATCAGCAGGAGATGGCTCTCCGTGTATAGCCTGTAGGTTATTTCGACCCATTACATTAAATTCCAGAGCAACCTTTATCACCGAACGTTACTGTCAGACTGAAGGGAAGAAAACCCAGGCGGGGCTAATAGGGCTGCGGCGCTTTGGCCTCGTCTCAATGCCCGACACAACGTCGGCTGCAGAGAGAGCTAAAAGCTAAGCCTGCTCTCCCATTCCAAGAATTACATGTGTGAGCCCGATGCCTGTTAAACAGGGTGTTGGGCCAGGAAAGGCGAGTCAGTCTGCCTCACTGTCTGCCTACCTAACAGACCTGCGGGCTTGAATGCACAACAGCACTTCCTTACCAAAATACACGGAGAAGTCAGCAGCAGCAGCAATGAGCCCAGGACAAGACGACCAGCATCATAATTGGGAACTCAATAAAGCTCTTGTGGAAAGGAATAAGAGATGGTGCTGACGGATCCCACCCACCCGAGAGCCCAGAGCAAACAATCTGTCTGCACAGCCATCCCTTTACCCAGAGTTTACGCATCCACATCAGATGAGCTGCATATATTTAGCAATCACTAGTGGCACAGCGTGAGGCCTGATGAATTTAAAAACAGCAAGAAAGAGTGTCACTCTATTTTCAGTGGAATTATCTGCAGCTTTTTGTCTGTTTATCCTCTGCTGCTTTCGACCCCCCTCCGCAGCGCCACAGCAAGGCAACAGGGGCCTTGAATGTGTACCGGCTGCGTCCCTCCTCCCTCTGTTTCATTTGCAGACCCGTGGCTAACAGTCAGACTGTCTCAGATAAAAGCCATCTCCCTCACAGCGTGGCTGCTGTTTCAGGGCAACGCTGATCTGTTGTGTGCACCCCGACTTCCCGCGCTCCCACTGGGCTATTCAGAAAATCATGGCTGATACTGAGCCGTTTGTCTCCCTTTTGTGCTTACCCTTGGTCATGCTGTGGAACGAGAGAATGAAAAAAAGAAGGAAGGAAATACGGCTTTTTTTCCCCCTGAGGAAAGGCTGAAAATTATTTTCGTAACCCTTACTGTGGAAATTTTGGTGAATGGCACACAAAGAATTGAATAAAACAATTTAAAAGGAAGGCTCTGCAGGAGAGGGAGTCTGCCTGAGGCTCGCTGAATTTGCTGGGGAAAATTGGGTTCTCTGTCTGAGGTTTATCACAGAAAACTTGAGGCATTTACTGGAACAAGACTGGTGTAATCATTTCAAATAGGCCAGCACTATATGACTTTATGCAGGCAGTCAAGAATCCAGCGAGGTCTAATCAAAGAAATGGTGAAGGAAGTAATGCGGGAGTTATACTTTGAATTTCTGCGGCTTCCCACTGTGGCAGCTTGTGTGTCAAACGGCTTTGAACTACGTCTGCTGTGAATGGCAGGAGGACTGCGCGAAAAACCCAGGAAAAGCAACGATGGACTGTAGATTGGCTCGCACCAGCTGAGGAAGACGAATTCAAGCAAAGAAATTACAGTACAAAAAAAAAAAAAAAAAAAGGGAACCGTCAGACAATTACATCCTATTAGGAATAAAATGCGCGATAACCTGCATCACAGTGCGGACTGATAAGACTTCAGAGCAAAGTTGCTGGCTGCTGGAAGTGGACGCGACCGGGAGTGTTTCAGTAATTTGCTGATAAGAAGGTGGAATTTAGTTCGGGTCGCGGTTTTCAGGTTGGCTGATTCTTGTACGCTGACCTGCTTCAGTGATAATGGAGAGGTAACCTTGAACGATATTCCACATTTGAACAGATAAACTTATCACACTCCTCCAAGAAAGACGAAACAGTGAAGCGCCACCCAAAACAAAACCTTGTGAAATGTGTGAGAAGGACAACATCAGTGAGTTCCCTTCACATCAGCAGACGCGATCCACGCTTTTTCTAATTGTATTTCACCGGATCTAAATCATTTATGTGAAACTACAATATTAATAGAATCAGTTAAGTCGCCACAAGTGTAGTTATCTAGTTAGTCTTCATATACAGCAGCTAATATATATACATATATATATATATATATATATATATATATATATATATATATATATATATATATATATATATATATATATATAAAAGACAAGCAGTGGAGCTTGTATATAGGACAGTGGAGCTTTAGTGGAGAAATGTTTTTATTTCTTTGCAGCCTTGCAAGCGAACACAATATGAGCCAAAGAACAAGGTTAAAACAAGAATTCACTGCTGTCAAAAGCGAACTTTTAAGTACGCCTTTTATGACAAATTCTTTTTTCAATTGTTGCCTGATAACTATTCATTTACAGCTGCCTATAAAATCTACAGTCAATGAAAGGATGCCGAGTTTTTGTGAGATGGAATGACTTGAACACAAGCTCCAAAGAATGAATGGCGAAATTCCCCCGAGTTTTCTTTTAAACATACGGGTAAATAATTCAGCAGAGCCTGAACAAAGCCTGAATCCGAGAGCGCGTTGGCTTCTCTGGTGAGCACTTCACTTTCTTTTCCGTCCCACTAGAAGGAACAATGAGTCGGGCACTATTCTCCCTTTTTTCTTTTTTTTGGGGGTTTTATGTTAAGCTTTCAGAGCAGATATCCAAAAAAAAAAAACAACTGCTGCTGCTCCTTCAATCAGAGTTTTGAGTCTTTGAGCTTCGCCACACCAGCCTGTCGCCCCCCCCGTTGACCTGTGGGTGGTGCTACATAACAACACATTGGGAGGGGGCAAAGAGGAACAAGAGCCACAGAGCTGACTGGAACGCCAGACATATTGTTGGAAAATTACTGTGAAATCAGTGTGTATGTCAACAAAAAGGGAATGTTACTTTAAAAAAAAAAAAAGAAAAGCAAAGTTACCCACACACAACCCGACAATGACCAAAGCTGAGCAGAGAGCACTCGAGAACACACCATTTACCCTCTTCTCAGGTTCCTCTGGATTTGACTACTCCGCCTCTGATGGTTTGAACGTTAAACCTCCAGAAGAACCACTTTAACTCCTTCACCGCAGCCTGAAGCTTGGGCATTGCTCGTCAGACCAAAGAGGTGTGCACCTTTTAGTCAAACTTGAAACCGTTTTTGACAAGCTTGATGCTTACACACTGATGCCTTTAAATGTGTCATTTCTGCTAATGTACTTTTTCATGCACGTGCAACGAAGCATCGATCAACCAGCATCCACACACCTGTTCAGATGTTAAATACTCCACGACCTTCCTTCATACCTGCAGGGACGTAGTTGCAGGAGTTACCTTCAAACATTTCCCAAGCTTCTCTGATTACTAAAACTCAGTGGATCTTTATTAACTTCACAGATGAAAACTGATAAACACAAAGGCCTACTTGAATTTTCCATTAGGGAGAGGTGCTGACGTTCCAAAGGTTTCCTGAATGTGAGCCTGCAGCTGACCCCGCCCTCCCTCTTCCTCATGTTCTGCTCTCCATCTCCTTGTTGCTGTAAGCTAATTGCAGCAATTTCAGATGATTGTTATTAAAAACAGCCAAATGGTGGAGCTGTGCAAGCTGAAACCCCTTGAGGACAGGCTCTGTCACACCGGGAGCGCCTGTGCATCCTAATGACTGCAATCAGGTCTTGCAAGAGCGAAGACCCCTTTGTTTTCTTTGAAGCTGTGAAGGAGGCAAAGAGGTGTGAACAACACACTCCAATGTTCTTCAGGATGAAAAGACCTGAAGAGAACAACAACAACAACAGCAGCAGCGGCGGTGGCGGTGGCGGCAGCGGAGTTGGTGGTGCTGATGTTGGTGCTGCTGGTTCTCTTCCTGCTTCCTGTTTAAACACAACTGAGCTGCGTTCAAAGAGGCAGCCAGACACTCATCATACACTTAGCTGCAAAACACACAAATACACCACATATACACTCAAGGCAGCTCAAAAGGCTTATTTTAAAACAAAAATAAAAAAGAAAGGTTAAAATTGAAATATGCAAACACTGGTGCACGGTGGTGGAGTCCAAACACAGTTGGGAACATAAAGCAGAATGACAGAGGTGAACACGTCTGACTGCTCAGTCCATAAACTGTACAGTAAGATATCAGCACTGTTAATAAAGAAGAACAGCTTCAACTGAGCAACGACTTTAAAAGACGAGGCGCCACGAAGCTTCACGAGCGTCGTTGTCATCAACATCTGAGTGACTTCACCTCAAACAATCTAGAGAAATAACTAGTTTACTAGTGGTAAAGCAGTGGTTCTGCTTTAATTGACAGATTAAATGTGTTGTTCAAATGTTTTGATAGAGGATCCATCCATCCATCCATCCATCCATTAATCCATCCATCCATCCATCCATCCATCCATCCATCCATCCATCCATCCATCCATCCATCCATCCATCCATCCATCCGTCCTTCCATGCATCCGTCCATCCATCCGTCCATGCATCCGTCCATCCATCCATCCATCCATCCATCCATCCATCCATCCATCCATCCATCCATCCATCCATCCATCCATCCATCCATCCAGCCTTATTTTTGTAAAATCAATTATGCACAGTGAAAAAAATGTGTACGTTTTTGTTTAAGATTAAAGATGTAACCTGTTGTCGCTAAAACTAAAACCCAAATCTACGGGGTAATTTGTAAGTGGGAGTCCCCGGGTCACCTTTCCTGCCTCTTTCCCGGTAATTATAAATTACCCAACGTCCATGTGTCATGCAGTGCATTCACACACAATAAGTGACGTCTGTTTTACTATCATTTGCAGATATTAATCCCCAGATGTGTCATCAAGATCTTGCATATTGTTAACTAGTTAGGATTGTATTAACAAATACTTTCAGTCATGAGAAGAATCCCGGGCCTGTTTGTGCACAGTTGAGGGTAAATATTAATTTGAAAGCATCTGATCACACAAAGTTGGACTAAAGTGACGACACGTTGCATTTTGACAGATGAGAAAACCAGAAAATGACACGAGTTGCTGTACTTAAGTGACTGTAACGAGTAAAGACAACAGTAACGGCACTCGGAGCCATCGCTGCAGCCTAACGCCTTCATGGAGTCAGTCTGGGCTTTGAGAGTGATGCACGACAGAACCTTCCTTATCACATGCGGCTACATGTCATCCATCTCACCGCCGGTCCTCTGCCGGCTCTGGGATTCTTGCTTTTTATCGGCCTGTGTGTGAAGCCTAATGCTGACTAATGTCGTGGTTTTCTTGCATCTAAAATTCAATATCATCTATCACGTGGTGGATATGATCTAATATTATCATATGTTAACTACTGTCTATAGTATGTATATATATATATATATATATATATATATATATATATATATATATATATATATATATATTTAGTTCTCTTACAGTCATATAAAGTCAAGCATAATTGCTGTTCTCTAATACACTGTATATTTCTATCTCCTTTCCTGTAAACAGTTCCTTTTTTGTCTCTCCAACTACACTGAAGAGTTCCACAAACAAGCACCCGCACAGCTAACGGTGCAAGCTCCCATTAAGTACCAAAGATTTAACAGTGCGATTAATTAAATTATAATGAAATCAATTGTAATTATCCAGCAGGGTCAGTTCTGATGCAAGGCAGCACACTGACCAACCACAGCAGCAGTTACCCGATACAATTCATCACAGCGCCATCAGCAAGAAAAAAACTATAAAACAAATAGATGCAGCGCTCTCTTACATCCGGTTAAACATGACTGAAGCGGTGATCAATATCAGGTGTATCTGCCGACTTGGGACTTACGTTAATAGAGGCAGCGGTTCAAGATGGAGGAAATAAATACATAAACAAGACAGATAAGAGGGCAGCTCCAGCACAGAGCTGTCCTCACCAGCTGCAGCTTGTGGAAATACAAGAAGCTCGGCTGCGACTGAGTCGGTGCTCGATCGATCGTGGAGATGAATGCGCCACCGGGGAGCTGTGCTTTGACATGATCAATCAGCACACCTGCTGGCAACAGAATGAGAAAATGTTTGTGTTTAAAGCAACTGAGACATCTTTACTCAGTCCTGCAAAATTTCCTCCTACCACCGCTTTGTTTCCGTCTTGTCACAATTTCTTTCAGGCTCTTTGTGCACACAAATTGGAATTACGGCATCCCAGGAAGTACAGAGCTCCTGTGACTATGGTGTTTGTTCAGCTGAGAGGATGAAGAGCGAACAGGGCTTATATATTTCAACGCACTCACAAGCCCCACTCTTCCAACACGCAGATGTGGTTACAGCTTCTTGGTAACAGCGAGATCTGTCAGCCTCCATCAGAGAGTCAAACCCCCAGCAGCTTGTGTGAAGATGCAGGGAATGTTGTTTGCCATCTGATGCTTCATTGCCTTCCTGCAGCTGCACAGGGGTCTGGCAGGGTGGAATTTACAGTGTGGCTGAATGCAAATCCGTTCACACACACACACACACACACACACACACACACACACACACACACACACACACACACACACACACACACACACACAGGACCTGTGGGCAGAGAGGTCGTCCACAACACTGTAGCCTCCTCTCTGCTCATGTATAATACATGGAAACATGTAAATACGTTATTCTGCACATGCATTAATGATCACGGAGAAACTCACAATCTAAGCACCAGGGCAATTAATAAAAGATGGCCCACATATAAAGGCTCATACTTCCCCCTGCCGCCCTCCCCCACCACTTGATCCGCCGAGACACATTTCATGCCAATTCTCAACCTTGTTTTATTTCTGTGCTGCTTAGGGGTGTGGTGCTGCTGGAGGAGCGCTGAATAATAAATGGAGGCTATCAGAAAGCCAGACAAAGTCTGTTCCGCAGAAGATACAGCCAAGGATTCACACACTTATGCAGGCGCACATGCACACAACTGCTGTGGTCCTTACTGGATGCTCTAGGGAGGAAATGAGGGGTTAACCGGTCTCTGGGGACCTGGCAAAGAAAGCCTGGAGACGGCGCATAGAAACATCAACGCCACACACAAACACACTTCTTTTTTTTTGCTGGTTTGAGTTTATGTTGTATTTTTCTGCATCTTATACAGAGGTAGATCGAAACAGAAACCATCTTTGATAGCTGTCCAAGTTGACCGTCTGTGTAAAAGTTCTTTGTATGAGTCCATAAATGATTTTGTCGGTCTGAAAGTCAATCCAACAGGAAAAGTTACCAGCAACATGACTTCTCCAAACACCGGGAACAAGATGCTCGCTGCTCCATCAAAGAGGGAGGAGAAACGCTGGCACAAAACAGCAGCTGGTCAGTGACAAAAGCAGACCGTCAAAGGCGCTAAACTAATTGATTAGTGAAAATTTGATTTGGACAAAATCAGAATTGGCAGGTCACATTAATTACTGATTTACAGTGCGGGTTTCAAATCTGTCCATTTTTTCAGAAACTCTACTAAAGTGGGAGGATGGTGAAATTAAAGAAAGTATGTCATTACTAATTTAATACTAATTAATATTAATACTAATCGTATACAAAGAAAGTCACCACCTGAAAAAGTCCTGTTGCTGTTTATGTTTCTTTTAAGAACACAATATCTTCGTTTATGTAAAGGCGTCATAAACTATAAAAAGTATTCCCTCACCCATCCAACTAATCAGAATCAGGTGTTCCATCACTTCCGTGACCACAGGTGTATAAAATCAAGCACCTTGGCATGCAGACTGTTTTTACAACTATTTGTGAAAGAATGATTCGCGAGCTCAGTGAGGAGGAGTGAAGTCAGTGAGGAGCTCAGTGAATTCCAGCGTGGAGCTGTGATAGGAGCCACCCGTGAAAAAAATCCAGTCAAGAAATGTCCTCGCTTCTAAATATTCCACAGTCTAAATATACCACAAAGGGTTAGGCCACGTGGGTGGAGCGGGGTCACCGGATGCTGAGGTGCATAGTGGGAGGTCGCCAACTTTCTGCAGAGTCAATGGCTACAGACCTCCAAACTTCCTGTGGCCTTCAGATGATCTCAAGAACAGTTGCAGAGATCTTCATGGATGGGTTTCCATGGCCGAGCAGCTTCATCCAAGACAAACATTACCAAGTGCAATGGAAAGCATCTGATGCAGTGATGTAAAGCACTTCGCCACTGGACTCTAGAGCAGTGGAGACACGTTCTCTGGAGTGACGAATGGCTCTTCTCCATCTGACAATCTGATGGATGAGTCTGAGTTTGGTGGTTGCCAGGACAACGGTACTTGTCTGACTGCATTGTGCCAAGTGTAAGGTTTGGTGGAGGGGGGGTTATGGTGTGGGGTTGTTCTTCAGGAGCTGGACTTGGCCCCTTAGTTCCAGTGAAAGGAACTCTGAATGCTTCTGCATACCAAGACAGTTTGGACAATTCCAGCTCCCAACTTTGTGGGGACAGTAACTCTTCCAACGTGACTGTGCACCAGTGCACAAAGCAGGACTGGATGACAGAGTCTGGTGTGGATGAACCTGACTGGTCTGCACAGAGTCCTGACCTCAACCTGCTAGAACACCGTTGGGATGAATTAGAGCAGACTGAGAGCCAGACCTTCTCGTTCAACATCGGTGTGACCTCACAAATGTGCTTCTATAAGAATGGTCAAAAGTAGTGTAAGTGTGATGAATTAGCTGTGAAGCTCATTTCCCCTCCCTCTCCTCACCAGGACTCTTACCTCCAGGCTTTGGACAGACGCATCACGAGCTGCAGCGAGTATTCAGAGCTGCTGTTTGCACCCGCTTTTACACAGTTTTCATCAAGCCTCTGTCTACACTTTAAACGTGATATCAAAGTCAGTATGCTGAGAAGAAGCAGGGGGAGACAGATGGCTGGGGAAAGTGAAAGCTCTGCCGTGTCCATTCTTTCCTTCTTCACAGAGGGAACTGGTGAGGCTGGCAGCTTGTCAATCTAAACTGACCCAGGGGGACGCGGTTTGGAGATGACAGCTTATTTTCTCCTTCTTTGACCCGCTTTTATCCCCCTCTCTCTGTCATTCCACCACTTGTGTGCAACCACAAGCTGACCTTCCACCGCCACCAAGCTTCCCCTGTCAGTCAAGCACAAACAGGAGGAAGAGAAGAGCAAAAATGGTCTTCCTCCTGCAGCTATCATCCCCTCCGTTTTCCATTTGCTGATTTCAAGTGACAGTAATCACTGTTTATTAGCTCACTTTGCCCTTGTCATGTCCAAGAGCAATGGCCACATATTAGAGTGATTAGACAATTAGGGCCATTACTGTATTACACAGGCCAATGTCACACATCACACTGTGGTTAGAGCGAGCAGGCAGAAACATTCTCGCTTTCCCCTCCATTACAAGCATTTCAGCAGCTTTAAGCTGGCAGAAAATGGGCTTAATTATTTCAGCTGGTGTTCACCAGCGCTCTATTTAGAAACAGACTGCATTTTCTTTTAAATTAACAGAGCAGGGGATAAAAGCACAAAGGGGAATAGGCTGTGCTAAGTAGGGAGAGAAGAAGACCTGATGTAACGAGGCTTATGCTGCAACACTAATTAACACAAGGCCCTGTGCTCATTTCCTTAAAATTTATTTAACACAACTCACACCGCTTCATTTATCTGAGCAAATGAGTGGAGAGATGTGTATCTACTTAAGCTCCAGCAGGTCAATTACTAAAGCTAAATAATTAACAAAATGTAATATTTAGGTCCAACAAATAGAAAAAAAAAATCCTGTTCTCAAAGAGAAACTTCTACACTGACTAAATGCTAACATAATTAACACATCGTGTATTCACACATTATGTATTAATTATTGTGTGATAATTTTGGTGGAAAAAGATTAGTTTTGCCTTAAATGCATGCGGATAAAGAGGCTTTCTGTTCTGTGCTCTTTGTTGACTGCAGCAGAAATGGAAATGAACAAATCAAGCAGCAAAACAGCTGGATGACGAATCTCTTCAGCGATGCACCAGAGGGAGGGGAGGAGAAGAAGAAAGAGGCAAGGAGACAACACGATTAGAGGAGAGGGGAGCCAGCATCTGGAGACCGCGAGACATCACAGCGCTGCGATGGTCAGCCTGTTTCCTTGCAGGAGGGCTAGAAAGGGAGGGAAATCTGTTTCCTGTCATCTTCCATCTTGTCAGTCTTTGTTCAGACATCTTGCATCTCCTCCACCAGCTGTTTGCTGCTTGTGCTGACAGATGGCTGCTTCTCTTTGATATGCACTTTGGTCTGGCCCACTCCTCCTCACACCTTACCAATCAGTGGGGAAAAGTTTTTGTTTTTTTTTGTTAAAAAATATCTTCCGGGCTGATGTAAGTTTTGCTGGAAAAGAGAAAACGTAACTTGGTCACATTGAGGAACTGCTTGGTGTATAATAAACTGAGTTTTCCCCAGTGACCTGGCAAAAAGTGCTGGATTTGAATGAGGGAATGGGTCCACCGGTCTCCGCGTTCTGCAGCGCTGGACAGATTTCCAGCCAAGTCTCATTCGGGGGGCTGCTGAAAAAAAAAGATTGCCTCTCTGTCCTTGCCAGCGTGGACTGGTATTGCCAGACAGTTACACAAGTTTACATTTAGACAAAAAACTATTGTTGTGCTCTGCGCTCGAGCTGTCTGCAGCATGTGAGCCATCTCTCCATGAATTTGTGACATTCCCATAGCTCACATTGCCAGCCCGTCTTTCTCTGTGTGAAGTGACCCGGCCCTGCATGACAGAGCATGCATGAAACAACAGAGGGCTCTTTGAGCCAAGGTACCAGGGTCTGCCCATGCAGCTCAGGCAGCTCAACTATGGGAACCATCTCTGTGCCCAGTCATCCATCAGGCTGAAACCAGAGCCGCTCCGGAGCAGGCAGCAGAAGGGAAGCAGGACGTGACATTCCAGAGGGAATTTAGCTGGGGCTAATGAGCTCTGCTAGGACCCCTCTGAGGAAAAAACGAGTCCCAGTCACCGGACAAGCATCTTTACTTACTCCTGTGAGCGGAAAAACACTTCTTCTAACAACCGAATATGTTAGTTAGGGGATAAGGCTGCTGTTGTTAAGGCAAACAGGATTTTATGTGATCTCCCTTTAATAAATATTGAAATTAGTGAATGAATCAGCCTGCTTCATCTGAGTTACCAGCAAGATTAAACGGTATATTTCAAACTAAAGTCACCAGAGTCTCCTTCCCATGTGTCTAATCTCTCTCCTTTGTATTGGAGAATAAAGTTGCAGCATCTTCAGCGCCGAAGAAAGACCTCCGTCTTTTTTTTAACAAAAACCAGTGAGTTTCCAGTTTTCCGCATTCAATTTTCTGACCAATATGAGAGTATCATCCACGTACTTGAGTGCACTATGCAACAACAGACTATTTAGTATGAAGAGACTTATGCCTTCAAAATAAAAGCCTAAACATGACAACACAGGTGGTACATACATGAAATTGATGCATCCACCAAACCTGATCAGGTGGTGGTGGTGGGTTGGGTAGGGGGGTCGTGCATGTCTCTGTGCAGCCATTCCTGAACACCAACATGCATAAAAAGCTGGGATAAAAGACAACCAAGGAAAGACTGCACATGTGCAGGTCAAAGGTGTTTGGACATCCAGTCAGTCGCTCCACCCCTCTGCCAGGCCGTCCCATGTGAGGCCGACCGCCTTCTCACAGCCCACTCACCGTGTTTACATCCAGCACATGAACGCCCGGCACGGCAGGCGGATTTCAGATCCTGCTGTGACTTTAACATTTACAGTGACGGCGAGGAGCACAGCAGAGTTTGAATGTTAGTGGATGTTCCTGGTTATTTCTTACACTGAAAGCTTTTTTTTTGTTCCTATTCGGAGAGCGTTTCTCTAGTTGATCTCTGAAGAGAAGCTTTGGATTTATTGATTATAATCCCACCAAAATGATCATCCTGCCCTCAGAGCCTCCTCATCCGTTTAACTAGTGAATATTGCAGTGATACTTGTCCACTTTGAAGCTTAAAATGAGCAGGCACACAAGATGTGGCGCAAAACCCCTTAGCTCATCACTGGACAAACAGATCCAGCGAAGTAAAAGTCTGAGCAGTCAAGCTACTTTAGTGCGTCTAAGCTGCTGTTGTATCCTCAGTGGTGGGGGCTTTTGTCTGACAGATGTTTACAGGGGATGGGTGATGCTTCCGCGCTGCAAGCTGCCTGGGAGAACATCTGGAGTTTGCAGGGATTTACCAGTAATCCCTTCAAGCAAGCTGTGGGGTGCTCTCTTAGAATTTCAATGTGCCTATAAAGTAAGAACACTTTGCTGGCGTAGAGGTGGAAAAAAAGGAAACTCTGACAGGCCGCTTCGAGACAAGCGTTGCAGAGGGTGAAAGTTCTGTAAGCTTCTTACTCTTCCAGCTTTTAAACATAAATAAATTAAACTGGTTTGGGTAAAATGGCTTCAATAAACTCTCATTAAAGTCCTCTAAGCATGGATGGATGGGCAGAGGGATAAAACTTTCATGCAGATTACCTCATACTTTATTTGACAAAAAGGGAATGGATTTTGTTATCAGACTGGCTTCACTCGAGGAGTCTTCTAAATCAGTGTATACACTTTGATGCAAACCTAAAGGCAAATTACCCAACAGCAGACTCCCACAGGAGTTGGCAAATTTGCCTTTGCAACAGGGCCCACTGGAACGCATTTGATTGGTTTCAGCTCCCCGAGTTTATGTTTGAAATCCGTGATACCACCCAAGAGGGATTTGTACACTGTGTATCTCATATATCATAACATACTGTGGCATCATCAGAGACTGCAATAAGCCTCTCTTAATGATAACCCTCGCCCCATTCTGTGTTTCACATTCATTATAGTCATTATCGTCACCCCCTACCACTCAGCAAACCAATGTAAATACACACTGTAAATACACACTGTAAATACACACTGTGCACACAATCAGCCATCTCTCGATCTAAGTGGGACCGAGTGGAGATCACAGCGCAGTTCAGTCGGGCCTCAGCAGTGGAACGTCATTGTATCTCATTTCTTTTTAAGTAAATTAGTTGTGTTACAAGGACATAAAACACCCATTACATCTAATTTATCCTTATCTTCTCGCGTTAAGTTTAACAAGTAAATTCCACTGTCGATTGCTACGTAACCTTAAAAAATATTTTCGTTTTAAGAGAAATTTACGCCCACTCCACCTCTCTCTCTCTCTGCAGCACCAGTCTGGTTGTCACACTGCCTACGACACACCCTTCGTTTTTCTGATTGGTTGTTCTGATTGCTTGTGCAGCAGATGGTACGGACGCCTAGAGATCACAGTCAAATCTGAAGGAGCCAGGCAAATTCTTTATATCGAAGAGGAGGAGTTAAGGATGGCTGGCGAGGCTGGTCGAAAGTCTCCATGACGTGGAAACTACACAGACACGGGATATTTCTGCTACTACCACCAGGCATACGAAGATGAAAGAATTTAGAAAGCCAAACTTTAAAATTACATTTAAACGTAATAAAAAGGAGTAATTTTGGAACAAACACGGTCATTCGATTTATCTTGCAGAGAAAATATAAAGAAGAAGCTTAAACTGTACTGATGAGACATCTCGTAACGTATTAAACTAAGACAAACAAGATCAATAAGGTGCCAATAAGCCACATTTGTTTTTCTAAGAAGACATAATTCTAGTATTCTAGTGTTTGTATGGTGTGTGTGGAGTTTACTTAAGTAAAGCTGTGAAGCGCTATGGACTTACAAAACATCCCATCAGAGAAGAACATGAGGTTAGTCTACATCCACAGTTTCATCAGTTCTGAGAGGACACAAGTGCACCAGCTGGGCAACGTGAACAGGACGAAGATTTACTGCACCGAGGACAACAAGCTGATGCCAAAAGCAAAACCGCTTCATGACACCCACTGAAATGAGGAATGATCCTCGGGAGGCAAATGCTTTACTGGCCAAGCTACGAAGCTGCCTTCTTTGGACTAAATTCAACTTCCAAAAACCGGCGAGGAACAGCTGTGGAGAAGACAAGAATATGAAGCTTTGTATATGTTTTGGTAAACTTGGTAAACTAATATAACATCTAATACGATGTGAATAATGTACATAAAAAGGTTCTCTCGTTTACTTTATTTCCATTGCAGATAGAATAACCCCAATATATTTAATGGATTTTATTTCTTGTTGTTTTCATTTTAATGTATGAATCAATGCACTGCCCCCTTTAACTTGCATTTCCTATTTCATCCCAACCCTGTTCGATGCAGGAAGAGTTTAGTCACTTTTCTCATGAGGTCATGCAGCCATGTGGCCATGGGAGAATTAACACACCACTCAAAGGTTCTTAGTGTGACTTCAGTTAAATTAGTCCAGTGCGAGACGGGTCGCTGCTTGTCCTCTGTGAGTCTGCAGCCCAGGATTTGGCCCACTGTGGGTCCTGGCACCATCTACGAAGACAAAGAGCTGTGAGCAGACACACAGAGCAGGACCTCAGTGTCGTTCTCTCTTTTCACTCCGCGGAACATAACCCATCTCCAACCCCCCCCCACTCTCGCTCGAGGACAGAAGCCCACACACAGGGGTAGCAGTTACCATTACCCCACACTTGGATGACCCCGTGTTCTTGACCCAGAGGCAACAAAGCTTTGTGTCCTTCCCACCCCGTCTCTTCAGAGAGCTGAGGAGATGAGGGGGCGGGGGACAGGCACTCAGTCAAAAATGGCAGTGCTTGTTTAAGGTCACTTCCTATTCACATGCCGCTGAGCGCACGCCTGTCAATCACGCGTAATCACACGGCGGCTGGCTGCTCCTGAGGCGAGACAGCTGGGAGCAGGAAAAGCAGACGGCTGCATAAGCTTTTCTCCACGGACAGAGACTCAACGTTCCGACATAAGCGCTGTCACATACATCCTGCTCCTGTGTGTGTTTTCTTTTAACTAAAACACAGACATGAGGAATAATAGCAGGATACCGGAGCGTCAGGCCATGTAGGATGTCGAGTCGGTGAAGCCAAAGGGAATGTTCTCTCTTTGTAGCATGGATACTGTCTAAAGCTTCAGCACTTGATCCAAGAGGTGCAAATGTGGATTCAATGATCTTGTAACATCTCAACCCAACCATGCTTGATGTCTTTGCTCTTTTCCCTAGAGAGTTAAGTGGGCGTCGGACCTTTTTTCCATTTCAGTTCCCTCCATTTTTCCCCCCATCAAACGTGGAAACATTCTCACCCGTCTTCATCAAACATAATAGGACGAGCTGCGAGCGGAAAAGGAAAGGTCCAGTACCCTGACCTCTCTCTCCACCGGTGGTGATGCTACGGTTGCTTTAACTTGGTTTAACCTTTTTTGCTGCTTTTCTGACCAGCACTTAAAGAATGACTCCACCTATCTCTACAGTTTTATTAAAAAAAGGCATAAAAGGTTCTACATAACGGAACCACCTAGACCAAAAAAAGAGAGGAGCACTAATGCTTCAAAGAGAAATTATTTCGGGTTTTGAAGTTACTACCAAGTCAAAGCCTCAGGCGCACCCAAGCCTGTCCCTTCGCTTGGTGGCACCCCAACTCGAGGCTTCTACGTGGTTCACTGAGCTGTTCAGACTTGCAGGATACTGTGACATCACAGACCCAGATCGGAGCAGAATCATCTCCACCCGACTTCACAGACAAAAGTGTGTGTTGAAGCCTGACGGAGCCATTTCTCAGCCTCAAAATGGTGAAATCCTATTTCACAAGGTTCAAAGAGGAACCGACGCGCCAGATCTGGCAGGAAAGGAGAAAGAGGAGCCATCTTCTACACCTTTAAGAATGCAAAAGTAGAAAATGGCAGACCAGATGGAAACGGAGGACCCCAGGCACTAACAGATGCTCTCACGTAGCCACTTGGCACACTAACTCTTCTGTCATAATAAGCTTGATAACTGTGGTCAAACATCTACACGGCTTTTCCAAACAGTGTCTTTGCAGGATAAAATATTTCACATTGCTGTCAGAAGCACATCGCAGCCGACAACGCGGTGCGGTTTGGCCACGTTCGGTGTACAGAGACGGCTTTATTGACCGGCACCTGACGCCGAACGGAGTATCTGATCAGCAAAAGATGCTAAGCACCACCACCGTTAGTCACGCCACAAAGAGAGACGAGGGCTGGACTTAACAGGACGACAGCTGACTGATTAGATGTCGGCTCGGTGCTGACATCTGGCTGATGGACTGCCTCGCTGGCTCAATGACTGGCGCGGTGACAGGAGGTAATTGTAACTGCAGCAATTTTCATCAGCACAGCAGCAAAGCATTTGGGAAAAGTGCTGTTGGCTGGCACAGCACAATGTAAAGGCATCTTTTCACGCAGAAGAGTAACAGGACGTGTGCTAATACCATTACACAGGTTACAGGATGTAATGCCCAGACAGTGACATCACCGCGCGGCGTTAAAACTTTACTGCTGTGCTACATCAACGCGATATGGTCATGCCCTCATCAGGAATCCAAGCTGGAGACTTTTACACCACAAACTGGGTGGAAAATACGACACCATTAAGGCCAAAGTGATTTGATTTTAATCGAGTTTAATTCATTCTTGCACTAAACTTGTGTGCGCTTTACGCTGGGAATCGTGTCTAGCGAAACACCTGTAATTGGGAAGAATTTCTACAGGTTCGCACTTAAGCAGGCGCAGAACCTCCATAACAGACAATACTATCAAACAGCATTTGACGTAGCTCATTTGCAGGGTATTTTCCTCTCTCTCTGTGAAACACTTTATGTTGTAGAAAAGCAGTGTCAGCAGCTAAAGTCAATATTCCCGTGGGCAAAGCAGCAGTATTTACCATGCACTTGTTTAAAGGCCTGCAGACATAAAATCTGCGACGTATTTAAACCGGCCACAGACAGGCATCGATGCATGATGTAAGCTGATATTTGCATTGGCTGTTGATGAAGTGCAGAAATCAGGACAGAAAAAGAAAAACAAAATCTAGGTAAGGACCTACCTTCTCGTTGTATTTGAACTTAACATAAAACCAACTGGACTTGATCATCCTTCCGTCTTCTGGTCGTCGCCGTTTCACCAGGCGAGGGGACGTCTAATTCTCCTCCTCAGATTGACGCTGGATGTGAAGGACTTTAACGCTAAAACGTCGCAGCTTCTCTTTGTACAAGTTCTTTCTCCCTCCGTCTGACTTCAAGCCTGTAAGCCTGCTGCTGTTTCTTTCACTCCCTCGTCTTCGTGGTGTGTGTGTGTGTGTGTGTGTGTGTGTGTGTGTGTGTGTGGTGTGTGTGCGAGCTGTGTGGCGTGTTTGGAAGGCTGACAGAAGAGCTCCACAGATGGGCTTCAGCTGTGTTCAGGGGTGGTGGCAGATGCCAGCGGAGGAGCAGAAAAGGGATGTTTTCCGTACAAGAGGGCGAACTCTTGAGACTGAAATGGCATCCTCATCCCTCGCTCCCTTTTCAAACTTTTTTCCTCTCTCTCTATCGAACACACGTCCTTTCTCTGCCTGTCTCGCCTGGTTTTTTTATGGTTTAATTCACCCTCCGTGCCCCCCGAGTGCTCTCGGTTGCATCAGGAAGCTCTCTTTGTCTGACCTTGTTTAACTCAGTCCTGCGTCTGTTTCAGCCGTGCCCTCTGTAAAGCAACGCCGCACGCTTTATTATTTTCACAGACAAATATCTTGATGCTGGTCTGACCTCAAAATGCATTATTCCCACGAGCCAAAAGCACTCAGACTGCTGAACAAACCTGCCTCCAAAATATTATGTCAAACGTATTTATGTCAAGGGCAGACTGAGCACAGCTCAGCTCGACCGAGAGCTTCAGGGATGTACAAATATCGCATGAAAGGATCGTGTTTGGATCCCGTCTGTTATTCCCATGCAGCTCAGAGTTTCAAGTCTTAATCTGGAGCCAAATCTGATTACTTCTAGGTGTTCTTCATTTCCTATTTTTCCTCGTTTATGTATAGACCCACACATTCCCCTACTGGAACCATCGTGCAGACTGATCACTGTTTCTATTAGGTTTTACGCTCTTAATGACAATAGGTCCACTCCACTGAGGGAAATATACGGGTGTATGAAAAAGATATTTGTTCGTCTGTGGTTGGATGCTGATAGGGGTATTCCACAGAAAGCTTTGTCTCTCATTACAGCAACCTTACTGAGTAGGGAGTATTTAAAAAAAGCTTATGTGAGGGCAGGACCTGAACCCGAGCAATGATGAAAATAAGGAAAATACACTTAAGATATCTGAAGCGCTGCAACAGAACGTTTACAGTAGCAACTTGAGGTCTAAACCACAAGTTTCATCACGATACAACATTATATTATTGACTGGTTGACGATTCAGTGTTTCATGTGTTCATTTCAATTCAGGATCTAGTGACTGATATGAAACAGTGTCCCTTGTTGACAGAACACGGTCCTCTCCATTCACGTCAGATATCAGATTGGAGCAAATGGCTATAATCATTTTACTTTTTTTTTTGCTGTCTGATCTATAGTCTCCTTTTGGTGTTGATGCTATTGAATCATTCATTATTAAATCAATGTATTGATGTAATTCGATGGTTTATTACAACCACTGAAGAAGCCATGTTGTAACCGTGCTTCCAGCAACCTAAAACTTAGTCACAAATATCTTTTATGTTCCGTTTAAAAGCTCATTATTGAATAAGAAACAAAAAAAATGACAGAAAATCATCCAAAAGAAAGATTTTATCACCCAAACTAAGTTCTGCAATCCCAACAATATTACATCTACAGAAAGTCTGAGCTGAGCCCGCTGGACCAGAATCGCCTCTTTAAGAAAATCTGGTCATAAAAATTAAAGAGCATCTGCAACAAAGGGCACTGCTGGATCAAACGTCCCTTCCAGCATCTGATTCACATTACATCAACGTCATCCACAGCGGCTTTTCAAAAGGAAGGAACACAATTCCTCCAAAACCGTAGAGAGGGAGAAAAAGTACAATTTCTAAACTAAAAGGAAAATTACAAACTGCGAAGGAAAAACACAACCAAAAATACTGCTAGATCACCTAAAATAGAGAAGTGCAGAAGGCGAGTCAAGTTAGATTCTGTTAGGCAGAAAGGAGAGAAGACGAGAATGGAAAAGGTGTGTATTTCGGAGCATCTTGAAGGTCGGGGCTCCGATAGCACTTGGCAAGTTCTACCAGTCTGTGAGAAGCATCTAGACCGACAGCTCCTCCTGCGTAGGGATGGCACTGCCGGACGGCGTTCCTGTCAGGAACTCAACGAGCGGCCTGGAGTGTAGACCTGCATGACTGAGTTGACAGAAGTGGCCGTCTACCCTGATTTCACTCTGT
The DNA here is from genome assembly GCA_014839995.1 of Xenentodon cancila. Classification (NCBI taxonomy): domain Eukaryota; kingdom Metazoa; phylum Chordata; class Actinopteri; order Beloniformes; family Belonidae; genus Xenentodon; species Xenentodon cancila. The sequence continues at coordinate 23,874,349 of CM026213.1, read as the reverse complement.
AGGACAGCACAAAGGATTTCAGTTTGGTTGGAGTCAGCATGTGGAGTGACATTTAGGTTTATTGAAGAGTAGACGCTCCACTGTGTTCTGGACCATCGGAAAACGTTTCACAACACAACCTGGAAGGCCAGCCAGGAGAGCATTTCAGTAGTCGAGGTGAGGGATAACCATGGCCTGTATCAGGACAGTTAAATCTGATCTGTTTGGTTGTTTTGTATGTTTTGTAATGCTATTCAGCCTAACTGGGTAACAGCAGTCACCTGGTTGGAGAAGGATCGCTGGTTTTCAATCATGACACCAACCAGATTTTTCCCCACCTTGGGAAGATGTGATAAATTAGACGTAATGTTGATTTTGAAACCCTGGTGGACAGACTGATGGACAGGAATGACCAAAAGCTCAGTTTAGTTAAACGTTGAGGTTAAAATTTCAGGTCCAGTGTTCCATAAAGTAGAACTTGATCCGCACTGGTCCTTCTGGGTCCAGGATTCAACTAATAAAAAAAGGCGACATGTCCCACAGACTGAATATATATAGGTTGTCCAGTGTGACATCAACAGTCATTACATCAATCCTTGATGAAAAGTGACCAAAATGTGTTTGAGGGATAACACTGACGTTGTGTAAACATCCCCCCTAGAAAACATTAAGTCTCCTGTTATTTACTTCCCCACTACGGACCCTAATTTTGTCTTGAGCACATAGGTCAGAATTGTTTGACGGAAATATGGTTAATAACAAAAGCAAATATTAAGAATCAGCGGGGGGCAACAAACCAACGATCTTAAACAAACCTTTAAAAGGCAAGTCACTAACCGTGGATCGTTAAGGACTAAAAAGGCCACAGCTAAGATGGGCCACCCAGCCAATGTTTACATTCTGCCACTCCCCTCAGAGCACCGGGTCCAGATCCCATACACACAGCTCTGTTGTGTATATAATTATGTCACCTCTGACGGTGGCTTGCGATTTCTGCCAACTACAATGGGCTCCTTGGCTCCACAGTATTTAGCCAAATTTGGCAGCCACTGAGTAACAATGACGAAAACAACTGTAATATTGCTAATTAGTGGGTTGGGTTATGAAAAAAAAAGTAATATAGTCAGACTCGTTATTGCCACTCTGTCAGAATCCACAAAGATATAATTGGTCAAAGCTTTTGCCATCTGTGGCCCCACAAAGTTTCCTTCTTTCTATTGATGCCCTGTGCATCCTACGGATGGGAAATTCAATAAAAGTGAAGATTCAACGACATCTGTTGACACTGCGGCGCTGACAGACATAATAACACCTCTCTGAAGCGGTTGTGTCTGTTTCAAGAGATCCACCATTGTCACAGCGCCTAAAAATTCAGCTGTGAAAGGTATGAACAACAACTGTCTGGAGGCCGTCACCCTGACTATCAACCAGCTGGCAGCCAAATAGCTTCTTATCAAATGGCAAATTTAAAAAATGGGGATAAAGGACAAAAAAAAGATCTGATTTCTCCAACATGGATGACAGTCTCTAGAGCAGCTGGTTTCGGCCCATATTAAGGACTGCACTGACATCCCTGTGGCCAACGGCAGTGTGCATTTAGGAAGTGCCAGTCTGTGACTAATGCAGTTTTCACCGCTCTTCCCTATCTGGAGGGCAGGGACTTATGCATCAGGCCGCTCATGCTGGACTTTAGCCCCTGGTTTAATACCATAATTCCTCAGACATGTGTCAGTAAACTGCTGGTGTTGAAAGCATCTAAGTGTAACTGGGTACCAGGCTTTTGAACGGGCAGGCCACAGTCCGTGAAGATCCATGGTGTGTCAACCGTTGTTGGTCTGATCCCAAACAACAACAAGTCTATGTTTAAAAAGGAGAGGATGGTGGACTTCAGGACGGGAGCATACACGTCCTCCTCCCCTCTTTATTTTAGAAAAAGTGGTGGAGTTGGTGACCACAGTCAAATACTTGGACCTACACATGTCCAATGACTTCCCATGTTGCATGAACACAGCCGGCATTATTAAGAAGATTTAATGAAGCGGCTGAATCAGGAATAATTTCTTTTACTGTATGTATTGAACAAACACTTGAATTTATTGAGTGCTGTGTAAGCTTTGAGATCCAGCTATGCTCATATTGGGGTGGACTACACCTTGGACAGATTCCATAAACACGATCCATCTCACCAATTTACAAACTGATACCTTGTAATTAAAGATAAAAGTCTTCCCTTTAATTCCATATTAATTTTAATTCAAATATGTTCCTGTGGACAGCCAAAGTAAAAGAAATTGAGTGACTGTCCAAATATATTGGGACTAAAAATTAGTGCTAGCTTCTGCTTCAAAGAACTAACAGCTTTTTTGGGGGCGAACAGAATCTGTTAGAGTAAGAAACCGAGACCGTGCTCTGCACCGATCTCAGCCCACCAGTTAAAACTCTGTAAAGTCCATTTCTTCTCAGCCCGGGAGTCTTTAACCCCTTCTTCTTTCTGTGTTTTGTTTTGATTTTCTTTTCAGCAGTCAACTCTTGTCAGGTGGGCTTATCTTCAGTGATTGGTCTTTTCAAAAAAAAAAACAAACAGCAGGTTTCCTACACTTGGTATTGCTAGGGGCTGGGTGTGTGTGTGGGCTGTTGTATTTGGTTTGCTTCTCTCCGTTTTCTCCTCCACAGTCTTCTTTCTCTCTTGTCTTATCACTTTCCACTCCCCTCACGTCACCCACAGGGAGCCTGGAGTGCTGTAATGCTAAGTGACAGCCTGCCTGCCTGCTCACTTCCCACACACATGCCCACGCTTGGCCACGTCCCCCTTGGCCATCGCTGTGCCCAGACAGCAGAGTTTCAAGAGCTTACAGGGAAGAAATCCAGCAAAGTGGTTCAAGGTATCAATTCACCGCCTGGAGAGTATTTATACACAACAAAGAGGCTTGAACACGGCTGAAAAGATGTAGTGCCCCGCTGATAATATTAGGGGCTATAATTAAGAATTGCATGCAGTTCTGAGGTTTCACAAGTTCCTTTTGAACGAATAATTAAACAATTAAACACAGTATGTAATGAGATCACATCCAAATCATTTCTGGGGCAGTAAAGCGGAATGACATGAGGTTAAACTGCATTGTTTCCACCAGCTTTCTGTATATCAGCACTTAGCTTTGGAAAAATAAATATTTGATGGATGGTAGAGGCGCCTGCAGTGTGAAACAGTTTCAATACTTCCTCTGACGGCACCAAACAGAGCAGCAGCCACAGAAGCCTGCGGAGGCCCCGGAGCAACCGGACTGCACGGACGCTACTTCTCCTCAGGGTTAGGACGGATTCGAGCCAAATCAGGGACATCTCTACTTCTGTAAAATCCTGATTCAAGTGTGTCCTAGAAAATGACAAAAGAAGACACGTGAAACCCGGCAAATCCGATATTTTTTTTTGTTTGCATGGTATCTAAGTCGTCGGGCTGTCGGAGTCCAGATGTTCATGAGCTACAACTCCACAGTCCCGCTCCGGTCTCCATCCAACATGCTGGCATACAAATCCACTAAGCACGAAAGAGTCCTCCCGCTAAACTCTCTCTCTACACTTTATTAAAGAGTTTACATTAATCTGTCAAACTTTAAGGGGCTAAATGCTAAACGAAATAAAAAACAAACAATCAGCGAAGCAGAGAGGGAGGCATTTCTTTGAAGGAGGCTGGTGAAGGAATTAAGGAGTTAAAATAATCCGCTGACTGCTAGTCCTGGAGGTGCGCCTGTCTTTTGTTATACTGCTGCATGCACAAAGGTAGGACATGACGGTGCATGTTTCTCCCTTTCTCTCCCCGGGCTGTGCATGCCAGCAACACAAAGGCCATTTCCTGCTCTCCACATGGATATCAGAGTTGAGGTTAAGTTTCTCTGATGGCCCGATAAAGAAGGACTGAATCCCTTTCCCTGCCACAGCCAGTAAATCGAGTTATCCAGCCCCCACCAGCCTGATGATCCTGGGAATGACTGCACCATGCTACCTCGCCACTAATGGCGTTTGATGTAATGTGGTGATGGAGCTTGTTTCGGCTCAACTGGGACTTCAGTCAAGTCCGCTACAAATTTAAATCCCTTCTTTCAGAGGGAGCTGGTCAGCAAACCGGAAGAAGATAAAAAATGATATTCGTGAGCATCTTAATTTCCTCATCTCATTGTTAAAATAACAATAAAATCAATTCTGATACTAACTCCACCCACTAAGTATACTATGGAGTATTTCGATGAAAACATGTCACAGATATTTTAACACGACTTCAGTAAATTGTGTCAACTTTTAAAAAAAAAGGGCATAATATATGTCCTTTAAAAGAATTAATCCAGGAGCTATTTCGACCTTACAGTTTGTACAAACTGCCGACTGGACAGAAATCAGGCAGTTCTGGTTAACTGGTGCATCTCCAGTTTTACGATATGACATGAGACATGATACTTGGCACCAACTGGACGACAAATATTCACGTTACCTTCTATGATTAAGAGAAATCAGGCAGCAGATCGGAAAGCCTAAGAGGGGAAGCATATCCTTCTCTCAACAATGTTAAGAGCACAGCGCATTGAGCTGGACGCCAATCTCAGCACGCTAACACACTTATTAGAAGAGTAATGGTTCTGAAACGGGACTTAACATCTGCTGTGATTCCAAGGTGAAGATAATTCATCTTAAAACATCACTATGTTCATCGTGAAGAGATCATTCTTTCAAAAACCCCACAAGATGGAAGGAGGGAATCACAAAAGTCGGAAAAAAAAACTTTGTAGACAAAACAACTGTTTCCACTCAATCAAGCAGATGTTGAGTGACATCAGCAAATCAACAGAAATATTATTGATGGTACTAGAAGTAAAGTCAGAGTATCACTAACATAGCAAAAGAATCGGTTTAAACTAAACATCATTAATGATCAATCATCCACAGACGGCAGTGATACAGAGATTCAGGGTTTGATGAACAAATGCTGAAATGAAATCCAATCTAACCAGTACAGCAGCAGAAGTCTTCTGAGATGAGATGTTCAGCATGCATATGTATGTGGAAATGAACCAGTCTGATTGAAGCACTACAAAGTTCTCAGCCAGATGCAGGGCAGCAGCACGTGTCCCTGCACCGAATTACAGAGATACGTAGGGCACATGCACACAAACATAACGTCAGTCTGAGTCCTGGGCCAGGAGTTAATTTGGAACTCATTTCCAAACACAAGTCAGCAGGCGATGTGGACAGAAGTCTGGTGAGGAGGGGGAAATAGGTTCCAGGGAGAAAAGGGAGCAGAGTAAGGACAAAAAAGTAATTCCAATGACTTTCAGATGTATGAGCCAGTGCCAGCGCCATGCTTTGCAGCTCACTTCACTCCCTCCTACATGCTTTTTGCACGCATTCCCCCACTACGCTCTGCTAGAAGGGAAGCAACCTACAAACCCAGCTGTCCCTGCATCGCTCGGCGGATGGATCACATATAAGCAGGAAACTGAGAAAAACACAGAGTAATTGCTCACAGACATGAACAACTGGGGACGGGCTTTAGTGGTGCGTCGGGAGGTTGTAAATCAAATGTTCAGAAAAAGATGGCTGGAAGTGGAGTCAGCTGGACAGCAGCTTGGCTGACCAGTGCTAGACGGAGCCTGAGGAGCTCTAGAAAGTGCACCTTGGAAAAACACCACATCTGGACGATCAAAAGGGGGAGGGGGGACGACTGGGGGAGAAGTTTAAAAAAAAACAGAAGAAAAACCTACTGTCAGATAGAGAAATTATTATTTCACGCTTCTACTATTCAAGAAAATAGCTGTCAGTGCGTGCGTGTGTGCGTGCGTGCGTGCGTGCGTGCGTGCGTGCGTTTACAGGGCTGCAGTGGAAAGTCGAGAACAGTCTAATGTTTGAAGCGGCAGTCAATCAAACTGCGCAACAGTTTGCACATCAGCTCTGGATGTCTCGCCGGATCGCCTCACTTGGGCCGGCCTGCTGTTGAACATCACTGGATGGTGTCAAAGTGAATCCCGCCTAACGCCTTCCCTTGTACGCCCGCATCTGTTTGTCTTTGTTCAACATACTTTTCCCCTCATGTCGTCAAATAATGAGTTTGTCATAACTCCATCTGAAAATCAAAGAACACGATTACTGGTGTATCTTATAAACCGTTCAAGACAGAAGTGCGGCCAATCTCAATGTCTTGTACAAAGGTTAGGCAGCGATTAGACAGATCCCAGTTCCAGGCCTATTCGACATTAAAGAAGGGACTATTTTTTAAATAGTACTTCTCCTTGTGGTCGGTGACAGCCGCTACCATCTCCAGAGCACACGTGTAGGGAGACAATTAGCTCTGCAGTGTCTGTGTGCTCCGCTATCGCTCATGAGACAGACCGCAGGTCATTTTCATTTCAGCAGACAGTCGACGCTTTGTTGCCATCACATTATTAATGGCCCATTATCACCAGGAACATTTAGCGTCTGGCCGACACTCCAACAAATGGGCTTTTCCTTCTTTGTTGTGATAATTTCTGTCTGACATTTGAAATAGCTTGGGATATAGACAGATGTCAAAAGAACAAATGTATCTTCCGATGGCCACCGAGAGACGATTTCTGTTAATATGAGTTGTTACCCGGGGAAAACAAAAGCTCCGAATTTTTGAAAAAGGTAGAGATTTTAAACTAGAATCCTTCAGTCCCAAGAAAAAAGAAGAAGAAGAAAAATACAGCGGCATGTGTTTTCTCATTTTCATTTGGAGCAATAAAAAAAAAAAAAAACATGAAAACTGCTGAAAATTCAGCACATTGACACAAGTCTTTATCACGTCAGAATAGTTACCGGCGTAACCGTAACCGCTGTTCAGCGCTCGATTACCTCTGAAATGGTGGCAGTGACATCCCATAATTACACTGACTATGAATAATCACAGTTGTCCTCACTATTAAAACGAATCCCAAATACATTTGTTTAAACATTTTACATCATTTATTGCATATGACTCAAGGCTTGGGTGTTTTTAATGTTTTCAAGTTTTCTCCTTTAATAGTGAAAACAAAGTCACGAGTGCAGTTTGTACAGTTTAACCTGTTGTGACAAGCTGAAGGGAGAGTAAATGAAAAGTGTTAAACAAACCAGCTACGAATTATATCCACATAAAATAGTCATAAGCATCAGCAGAGGAAAAACATCTTACTGATACATCTTTTTTCTGGTTTGTTACAGGCGTGCCGTCCCTTTAAAAAGGATGTGATGAAAACTGTAAAACCAGTTTATCTCCAGCTATATAAAGCAATATCACAGAGATGTTCAGTAAATCAACAGTCACAGTACTGAGCTGGAACCGGACCCACCTCTGTAAATCCTCACGTGACTGGAGTTCATTTCACTCTCCGTGTGGGTGTGCACGGATACAAAGCCAACAGTAACACTGAAGGGATTAAGAACAAGCTGTTGAACAAATCTGCTGGAGCAGAGAACACAGAATAAGAATGCAGTATCATAATTGGAGCTTGTGTGGGCGGGATGAGTAATCAACTTGCAAACAGTCCCAGAGAGATTTCTCTGTGTTCACTGTGACCTACTGCACTGTTAAGATGTACATAGCATGAGGATGCTTCATCTTCCAATTACTTAATTTACAAATTAAGATGATTATAAACTTGGTGAACTAGATTTATACGGTCGTCAAAGCTCAGAAGCTGGAAGAATCACATCTTTTTAACTCACATTTTCTCATGAACCCTCCTCTTATTCGAGCAGGGACTCTTTTCTCATATATATATATATATATATATATATATATATATATATATATATATATATATATATATATATATATATATATATATATATACACACCTAATTCCATCCATCCATTCGTCCATCCTTTTGTCTTTTCATCCATCCATACATTTATCCATCCATCCATCCATCCATCCATCCATCCTTTCTTTTGTCTTTTCATCCATCCATACATTTAATCATCCATCCACCCATTCATCCATCCCTCCCCATACATCACCCCTCCCAGCCTCTTTTGAAGTACATGTTGAACATGTTGAGTGGAGGATGTTGGAGAACTACTCGTCTGTACTGAGTTGTCCTAAAATCAGGCCAGCATGTTGCTCCATTATTTCAACTCTGCTCTTGACAAACTTAGAGCTGAAGGTAAATCCAGTAACTCCAGGTGTATGATTACATGTATGGCAGCCTTTGTTTATCTCTCCAATATAGCCACCAAAAACTGAGCACATTCCCTCCTTTTATAATCCTTTACAGGAGTTCTGAATAAAGTTGCTTTTGCTTTTGAAAAAGAGGGCATCATAGCCAGCAAGCTCGATTAATGGCCTATGTTTCCTTGTTTTAATACAATTATAGAACGGTACCTATAAATGTTCTCCCGTTAATGAATCTAATAAATCCCAAACAATGGAACGGGGAGTGGGGGCGGACTGCTGAGAAATTATCTTCAAGTACAACTTCTTTGCTTTGATTCTAGCAATTTGTTGCTGAAATGTAGTGTATATAAATACATTTGCCTTCCCTGTAACATATGAACGCCGGCACTGAGAACATTACACATGCAGCCTCACAGCCTCTCTCTTAAATCTTTGGAACAAAAGGGTTAAAGCTTCTAACAGAAAGATCAAAGATGATGTACTACGAATGGAATATGGTGATCAAGCCTGCTAGACCGATTTAATATTAGCCAGTGAGGTTTTTTCCACCATAATTTAAGTGGTTACGTATGGCTCCAGAGAGCCAAATGCAAGATTCAAGAGTTCCCAGCTGTAATAGGCAGTGTATGAATTCAACTGGGCCTCTTTGATGTTATTAAAAGAGAGAGCTTGTCTATTGGTTTTCTTCCATTTTGGTCGAGTTGCTATGCAAGCTGCAAAAGTAAATTATTTCTCGTGTTTTCCTCCTACGACAGAGGATAAATCAGAAAAACACCAGAAAATATAACTCAGTCCAATAACATTCTCTTAAGTGTATGAAGAGGCCACTCCACTCAGTCTGTTGTGCATCGGTGCACGTCACCCTGGTGTTCCTACACATGAAGCTGTACAACTTAAAAACGTTCAAACATGTCTCAAAATGACACCCTCCACTGATGAACGCTGCTCGGCCGGAGCCATGTAAGTGGATTGTTGGAGGTTGCGCCCACATCTCTCTGAGAGGGTTGGAGAGCACAAACTATTGATCGTAACCTGTGAACTACATGTGTAGCATTGATAGGAGAAATGCATTGGGGAGCTGGGGGATGGGAATACAGCTAGAGCTTTGCTGTACAAGGCCTCTCAATCAGACTGTTCTTGCATTGCTCACTTAGAGAACAAAATGCAGTGTGCACACACAAACGCCATGCTCTCTCAACATGATGCTGCATACACAATCCTCCTTCTTCTGTGCTTGTTAGTGTACATCATGTGCTGTGGCGGTCTTGTGCAGAAGAGTATAGCGTAGCTGGAGGCGAGTCAGAGAAGTAGCAGGAGAAGCATAAAGGCATCAAAGCAATGATTTCCACTCCAGCTTTTAATGGAGGTCAATTCAAAGAGATAGAAATGCACCAAAGACACTTGAATGGAGGTTAACAGCAGCCCCGGGGAGGAGGGATATCAAAGAGATCTAAAGCACAGTTAAAAGGGATGGAGGTAGATGCTATTAGAACTGCCATATTGATCAGTGTAAACCTCACCTTTTGTAGGAAGACAAGTCTGTACATCAAAAATAATGATGGCTGCTATTAACCCTGTGAAGCACGAGGGTGATGTGGAATTTACTTGCGTCTATTTGCAGGTTTCAGCATCGAGTGGAGCTCGAGGTCAGATGTTTATTCAAGCATAAACTGCACGCAAAGGTAAATGCTTTAAATTCAGACTTTAAAAGTACCCTACAGATACGATGGCATTATATTATTGAAGAGATTTAAAAAAAAAAATAAAAAAATATACACACACACACACACACACACACACACACACACACACACATATATATATGTTTTTTTTTGTTTGTTTTTTGTTTTTTACTGCTGTTTTTTTTATTGGTTTAGTCTTTATAACGTAGTTTTATCATTGTACCTGTTACTACTACTACTTTGCAGTGATCTTTGCTTGTTTAGTTTAATTAAATTCTATGCAAATCATTTTCTTGAATTTATCCTTCATACAGTGAACTTGCAAACTTGCAAATAAACTGGGTTAACTCCATATTTAGGCTAGCCCCCCCCCCCCCCCCCCCCCCCCTCATTTCTTTTGTTTGGTTTACTCTTTTTACTCTTGATATTTATAACTGCTAAAAAAATGATCTGTAACCTCCTGCAGCTCTGCATCTCCGATGGTTGATAGAGTGGTGTTACGTAAGGAACGGGAGGAGGGTCTAAAGTCGTGACGTACAGAAATTAGTTTAGTTTATTTCTGCTGAACCTTCACCTACAAAACTTTTTTTTTTTTTAAATACAAAACAATGATTGTGGGCATACCTGCTGACATCACTTTACTGGGAGGATTTCAGCAGTTAAAAGCAAAAAAAGCAAAAAACTTCAGCTTGGAAACACTTTTTGCTTGTTATTGCCAGTTAGCTCCTAACTGTCAATTCACGCACACAGCATGAGTTTCAGGGAGAAGAGGCAGCTTCGGCAGATCACACACACACACTCACGCGTTCCCCTGCCCGTCTTCACTAACAAGGTTGTGTCCCCACAAGTCAATCCCTGCAGAGTGACATATTTTTGCTCCAGGAATTACTGCGGCGTGGAGAGGGCCCCGCATTGCTCATATGCCCTAACGTATAATAAGCTCTACTTATTTTGGCGTCATTATTGCCAACCGCTTCTCCCGCATCTCAGAATATCACAGCAATTGGGCCGTATGATGGACTGTAATAAGGACGTGAGAGAGGCGCGAGGCTGTCCATCAGCATGTTTCCCTGCGCCAGGATTAGACTTGTGATAAAGAAAGATATTTCATTTTCTCTAAACATGTCTCCTAAAAATGGTCGTTTCTGGGTCATGAACGTGGATGACAACTGCTCTTTTCTTTATGCTTTTGACCGCATGTATTTGCTAAGATACAAAGTTTACCACAATTGGAGCATCTGGCGATGAAAACATAAACACAGATGCAAAATGAGGACAGATCTTTCATGAGATTTTTCCAAAAAAGAAGTCTAAAGCATTCTCCTTAACTAGCAGCAGAGGGTGCCAGCACCTCACAAAAACAGACCAGAATGCAAGACATCCCACAATTCCAAGTCCGGTGTCCTGACAGCAAAACCACCAGACAAAGGCAGAAAGAGGCCTGACTTTTTTCTGCGGTCTGCTGTTTTCTTTTACTTTTCTGGATAAAATGATTCCGTCTTTCCTGACAGGCTGTGAAGGCTGCATCTGGGAAGGGACAGGGGTCTGGACATGATGTGTTTTTTCCAGGAAACCATCTAATTCTTTATGCAAAGGGAGTTGAGAGGCTTCAACAGGGGAAAAACAAAGAAACAAAAAAAAAAACTACTAGATTTTTCCTCTACCTTCTGAGTCTATGGATGTTTTGCTTATGGTTGCATGCGAAGCATCTCCTGTATACATGCCTGTAGGATGCAGAGGCAGAAAGAGGCGACTGTTTAGATTCATGAATGTTTTAAACAACATTTCTCTTGCACCCCTCTGCCAGTGGCAGAAGAGGCTCAGACTGGGTAAATCACAGATGGCTCTTTCCCTCGTCTTACCCTGGAGTGACGTTAAAACCGGGATGAGACTGCCACCTCTTCATCCGTCAGTGGCAAAGAGCTGGCACTGTCGAGCAGACAGGGAGAGGGAAGAAGAGGAACCAGTCTGGCCTTCCCTGCGGGTTCCTTGGAGAAACTGCCTCCATCTGCTCATCTGGGGTATGTGTGACAGTAAACAGACTCCTCTGTTTCTTTTACTGTATTCGTTACTGTGTGTGAATCGAAGTGAGAACCACAGGTATGAACTTTTTTGACAATAAATAATGTCGTCAGATGTTCATTTTCCACATATTCCTTCATATTACTTAACACTTGTCGCTGACTAACTTTGACAGCTTGAGAACCCGGTTTTTTCTCCCTCTCCTGAAGCGCATCCAGTTTTTCTGGATGCACAAGGGCAGTGGCGTCTGAGCTCCAGGTCAAGGGACAATCATTCACATCCTCTTTCTAATTTCAAGGGCATGGTTCATAAAGCCAGTTGCAATCAACTGTGAAAAAAAGCCCAATGTGCTGCAGGATGTTTGCATTGTGAGGGCAACTAATGCAATGAAACAGAGAGAAAGTGATCCGATTTCATCTGGATGTCAGGTTCGCACGTCTGGCTTAACTCTGTGTATCGTGACAGACTGTTCATCTCCTCCATGAAATCAGAACAGCAGACAAAGACAAGCAAAAGCCCCTGTCCTGCAGTACGCCTGTTTAGCAAGCTGCAGTTGCCATGGCGCTATGGTCATCATTCAAGAGGGAAACAGAGGGCAACAAGTCAATACGTCAAGATAAATCTACATTCCTTTGTAGATTTGTAAAGATCATTTGTCAAAATCATATTCATACTTAGCGAGCGGGAGTTCAGTGAAGAGAGAAAAACACGAGAGGTGTTCAGCTGTAAAATAAATACCTCGCCAGTGATGTATCACACATCAGCAGCTCCTTTCACGTGTTCGGAGAATTTTACGCATCACGTCTTTGCAAATGAAAGCAAATTTTCTGTTGGAAACACTTACCACCATCGTGAATGAATCATACGGTGTATCAAAACAGACGTAAACTAGCCGTGTATTCAGTTTAAAATAATGACAGCCTTTGTGTTTGGTCTCGTGTCGTATCAATGAATTAAACTCCACTTCAGGAAGAAAAGAAAACAGGATTGCTGAGCAGAAAACGCTCCTGACGGTTTGACCCATGTCACAGAGACGGCTTTCAATAGGCACGATTTGCAAATGAAGTAGCACTCTCACGGGAACAGAAATCATGTGACCACAACTCATTTGAGCCATTTGAACCAGAGACATTTTGCTACAAATACATTTGATGAAGTTGGACATTACAAAACAAAGCGATGGCTGGAGAGTCAGTTCAGGTCTTGTTGACGTATGACACCAACGTAGAGGTCCAGCGGGGGTTTTCCTTCACGCTACGATCACTGTGCATGTTTAATGTTTCTATGCAGCGGTCCGTTTGCGGATGGCAAGAAAGGCAGGAAATGCACATCGACGCCACCGCGTGGTCAGCTGGGCCGTTTTTCCATCGAAGGTTTTTGTGCGGCGCTGTAATGGAGACACGTCATCGGCTGAAGGGGTTGAGGAGACGGTCGGCCCTGTTAAGAGGTTCCGAACTCCTGCTAGTCGGAAACGGACCTCATGACTTCCACTTTTCTCTCAGTTCAGAGGGTCAAGAGGACGGGTCAAGAGGACGGGGCAGGCGGCGAAGGATGGGGAGGAGAGGCGCTGCTGGATACTGGACCAACCTTACAGACAACAAGATTGAAATCAGTGGCTCGAGGGCTCTTCTCTCATTCAAATTTCATGTAAAAGAGTCCCGTCCCTGTTTTTACAAGCAGCACGTGTTGCCCTACAGCTGATGCAGAGCTCCGCTTTTAAATAGAGGCTGTTAGCAACATGAAAGAAGCAAGATGTTTGCTTCTTATGCACCCGTTTCCCAGTTTATGATGCATGTGATGCATCGGTGTGTACGAGTATGTGACAGAGTTAACTTCAAGCTGCAAAAGTGCAAAAGAGCCAGTTTAAAAAAAAAAAAAATACATACAGCAAAATGAAGACAAAAAAACTGAACAAGTTCAGGCCTGTTATTTCAGATGCAAATCACCAGTTACGCTATTTGAAAAGTTCATATTCGTACTATTTTGTGCAAAGCTGTTTTATATAAAAAAGGTACTTATCGGTTTAATGCATTTTAAGAGGCAAGAATGCAAACTTTATTTATTTATTTTGAATCCCAGTAAGTATTGTTTTAACACAGATTGACCTTTCTGGATAACCTTTCTGGCATATTGGAGAAACCTCTCCTCTCCTCTTACTGCATAGCTGCAGGTTGGTGAAAAGTTAATCTGAACAAAGGCCAACCAGCTGAAGCCAGCCCTCCTTAGTTCAAATACTGGAAGGTCGCTCATTTATCTTGATTGGCTTATCTTATGCTAATTAACAACGCTAAGTAATGTTCATTCTGATCAAATATGTCCAAATATCTTCATTTCAAACGCTGCAACTGAAACAACATCCGAAACAAGTCCAGCCAGAGCTGAAAGTAAGCAGGTTCGCTCAACCCACAGGTGACTGCGACCGGCCCAGGTGACCGCGGACTCCCAGTGCAGCGCTGCTCGTCTTCACTTCAACTCTGACGACGCGGTTCTGACACGGGTCCTGAAATGACCTGAAGTCACTCGACCGCAGGACCACCTGCAGCAAGAGGCAGAACCTGATAAATTAGAAAAGCTCTGCTTGTCCCTGGCTGGCAGCCTGCAACCAGGGAGGCGAAGAAAGATGCTTCGGGCTGCTTCGTTAGGCTTTCGAGGCCAACCCAACACCGGTCGCAGTTAGTGCAATTAACATCACACCGATCCATACAAATGTTTTGTTAGGTCTTTATTCACAGCTCAGAAGTCAAGTCAACACAGTGCAAACAACAGCCAGCTGTCAATCAAAAAGACTTCACCTCTAATTAGGCATTACGTCGTGGCTTTGTATCATTTTACCTGGTAACGTACATGACGGTACATTTTAAGTGAGTGTTCTAACCTGCAAGCTGCACTTAATGATGTTTTCAAAGTGAGGAACCAGTGGGATGAAACCCTTCATTTCACAAACTCCAGCTGATTGATATGATAATCGTTCGGAGGAGCTCCTCAAACTGGCAGACATCTGCCTGCATCTTGGGTCTTGATCTAGTGTCACATGATGTGGTAAATTAAGGATGACATTATGCACGATTAGCAGCGAGATGATGCGTTTTAATTATAAAATAGCCATGACAAAGCCATTACCTAATACAGAACAGCAACATCCTGTGACCATTATCCTCCATTATTTCACACCCTTCAACGAGCTATGTGAAGTTACATAACCACTGGACTGAGAATAATCAACAATCAGAGGCAATTCACTGGAAGTACGTAAACTTCAATATGGACAAATTACTAAAAGGATATAATCTACTAGGTTATAAAAAGAAGGCAAATGAGGCAGATGGGAATAGAAAGAAATAGATTTTTCCCCCCTTCAGGGAAAGTGGATCTGATGAAAAGCAAAACGAGATAAAGACTTTCCAGCTATGACTCAACACATGCAAATATGAGCGTTCTGATTTTCTTCCTCCCTGCAGCTATTGCTAGACAGTCATTAAAGCTATCCTCTCATTTCTTGCATGATGAACTGCTCTTGCTGACTTCAAGTGCTCATTATGAGCTCATTTTCAAAGTTTGGGGCTCATATGAGACTTGTCACACATGTAGGAGGGTTTGGTTGGAAGCAGAAGAAAAGAAGAGGAATGGCAGCTTTAGTCCTTTACGAAGAGACTGCAGAGTGAACGAGAGGACGTTGGGTTTGTGGTGTTATGGTTATGCAAATAAAAACAGCAAAGGCAAAAGGCATCAAAGGGTTGTTCACTGTTGTAGTCAGTTGTACAACGTTCATCACTCATCACTTCCACGATACAGAATGTAACGGTACCTGCTCATGCAGCGCCAAACCCTCCTTCCTCAGATAAATAACTTCCCTGAGTGACAGATGCCACTTCCCAAGCAGGAGATCCCATTTCAAAACAACCAAAGAAAAATACCAATAGGGTTATGTTACATTCATAGCAGAAGCTTCTGTTTTTCTTCTTTTGCCGTTAACTAAATATAAATATATACTGCGTACTATATATCTGCTTCTTCTCCATAACACACAAGCTATAACAGCCTTGATTTAAGTTTGTTTTTTTTTTTAAATATGAGATTTGACTTATAGTTTATTTAATCATAATCGTTCCAGATCAGAAAAATAAAAAAAAAAACCCTCCAGAAAGGGGGTTACATCGCCAGTGGACAAAAGATAATGATGGTGTGGTCATGCAATCCAAGTAAAAATAAAAGTCCTATTCATTCAGGAACGCCACTAGACACCCACATTTACTACAACAAAGGCAACGAGTGTTGACCTGGGTAACCACTCAGGTGGGTCTGGGATAGAGCAGGAATTGTTGGAAAACAACCACCAACTTCATTTTAGAAAGTCAGGGCTGACTCCACCTGGGAATCTTTTCCCTCTGTGAGCTTTAGATCTTCCCATAAACGCTCCACTTTCTCAACCTGCACCTGCTTCTTAACCTCTTCTTTCGCCAGAGGCCACAAAGTCCTGCGCAGGCAGGACACGGCGGAGGAGTGCACGGCACGAGTCCAGAGCCGTTTCCAGGCAGTCACCATCCATGTGGATGCACACGCGATGAAAGATGTATAGGTCCATTTTCTGTGCTCAGCTGGAATCCAGGATAAGCCTAATTGAAATTTATAGAGCAATTGCATTTGCAGTGTGCAGGCAGCTTCACGGGCAACAGGAGAAGAGGGTTTAAGGAAATATACACCTTATTAAAATGTATTGTACACTGAAGGGCTGAGTAAATGTGCATGTGTGGATGAGCTGGTGTGTGCGCTTGTTTTATATGTGCCCGTATCTCTCGTGGTCCATTATGTTGTGCACACAAGACTGAATTGTTCACATCAAGGTTTATCTGCCATGACAACCTGGAAAAAAAGAAAAAGGTAAGAGTTCAGCAAAAAGCTACACTGGCTCAGGTTGTTCTGAGAGCAATGGTCACCACAGAAACGAGCCCCCAAGCAAGGCCATTTTGTTAAGTGAATTATCACTAACTTTCCTGACAGGGACATCCGATTATATCCATCAACGTACGCTGGTCTGCTTCCCAGCTGATGCTGACTTTCTGGTAGTTCAGTTCTGGGTCATCATAGGATATTTTACCTTGGTTGCCGGCTGTAATTATTTGAAAAACAAAGGGTCACTAAAAAAGATCCAGCTGTGGAACGCAACTAACATCATGAAACTCCCTAAAATCTAGTGCAAGAAACAAGCAGCATAAGCCAACCTGCCCACTCAGCTCTCCAAATGGTTCAGCAGAACCATGGATACATCTGGTATCGTTTTACTCTTGAATCTGGAAACCTGTAGAGCTTCACATATGCCCGAATGCTCTTCTGTCACAGGAAGCAAAATCACCATCCCAGGTGATTCATTTACGGGTTCACCTTTAGTCAGGCAACAATCGGATCCTGCCAGGAGAGCTGCATGTTTTCTGTGGCTATTGGGTTACTTGGATGTGACGAAGACTTTACATTTATCCGGTGTATTTTTACGGTAATTTTATCCAAAACACACATTCTGTCTGATGTTAGAGACGATCCCAGATGCAGCTCTAATCAATGGAATCAGTTCAGTTTCAGGTTCTTGGCCGTTGACACTTGTGAGACCTCAGCTGACCGTAAAAGCTGCCATTTCTTCATTCTGACACATACAGGGAGTTTCCATTTCCACTAGAATTGTGCAAAACTGAAGGAAGCTGTGATGGAAAAACCTAAAATTAAAAAAAAAACAAAAAAACTGTTGAATGTTGCAAAAACTTTTTTCACGTGTCGATACGCCACTTTGGCGCGAATGCGTGATGGAAACACTTTCTTCACATCTGCACAAGAATTATGCTAATTCCAAAAACAGCATTCAAATGGGAACACCAGCCCCGGTGTTGCATTTAGCAGTTCCTGCTAATCAAGCAAGTGCTTAGAGGAAATAGTAGAATGATGCTCAAAATGAAATAAATCCCCTCTGTCTGTAGTGATGCCCGGAGCAAGGAAATCTGCTTACAGTGTCTTATTGAATTCATGGAAATATCAGTATCTGACACAGGAAATCAATTCTTGTGTTGCACAAAGGAGGACAATGATATTTTGTGATGTAGAGTTGCAGCCTGACATTACATTTCCCTAGTACACCAGAGTTAGGATCTGCCTAATAAAAATAAAAATAAAAAAGAAACTGTGTGTGATCATAATCTGCGATATAAAAGACACCTGACTGCCACATGGAGTTCAGGCTAAGTGTGATTGACAGATACATCGATGGACATAATAAAAACTAAATGTTTTGGCTGAGAAAATCAACATTTAGTAGATAATCCAAATGTGAAAGCAGTACGCGGTACAGCATACTGAGAACAGACGTTTTGACCATGACTTCAGGGTCCACACATGACTCGTGAAGCAGAGAAGAGGCAGGCGTCAGTCATCGAGATCATTTAAGTCATTATCACGATCATTAAAAAAAAAAAAAAAAAAGGAAGCTTCTGGTGGGAATTATAAATCTGCAAATGTCATAGTTACAATCGCTGTGGACAGGGTTTATCTGTATTGGAGAACACTTATATTAAGATTGTGTAGTAAATAAAAAGTCAAATCAATAAGTAAAATGTTGGCGTTTGAGACTGTAAATAGCTTTTGTCTTACTACTCTTACTTATGTGTGGAAACAGAGGGGAAAAAGTAAGAAACGATCGTCTGGGAGTTGAGTAATGTCAAAATAATCCGTCTTAAAGACGTCCTGTCAGAGTCAATGAGCATCTTCATCAGGGAGGGGAGGGCTGGTCGGACAGAAATATCAATATACATATATGCCTCTCATCAACATACACAGATGAGCAATGAGGGAACAGAACTCACTGCTCAACAATTATTTTTATTTTATTAAAGTGGTTTTACAGATTTTCCAGTAAGAAGAGATCAAACACTCATAACACATAATACTTTATATTGTATTGTGCTCATGTCTTTTGGGAGACGCGAAGATGGATAGAAAAAAAAAGAAAAACATCAAGATGTACTTCTGACGCTTTCATATATGTTGTAAATGGTGGCAGGCTGGATTAGATGAGACTCTGACAGCTGTGCTGTGCTGCCTGTGACAGAGGCGAGACAGCCAGGATAAAAACTTCAAACACTTACAACTCACTGCCCAGCGCTGACTGACAGCTGAGAGGCTTTAAGTGGCTGACACTTTAAGTACAACCACTAAATTTTTCATGAAGTGATCGTGATGCCTGTCAGGAAGGAGAGCCAGCATCAGGTTGGAGAGTAGACGAAGTCTCTCTCTGAACAGCAGATTTCACTGCGTTTTCAGTGCATGACTGCTATGAAATGACTCCGGGTCACGTAAGAAGGCAGCCCAACCCCACATCCTCCTCTTTACTTCCCTCCTCCTCTCTCCTGTCCTCCCTCACTGAACAAACTTGAACAGAAAACTGTTCTTAAAGCTGAGCCAGCACAGATTGTGAAAAAAAAACAAAAACAAAACAAAACGACAAACACATCACACTTTTTTTTAAACACTTACTGTAGGAGAATATAGGTAAAGTAGGGTTATTTAGTTGAGGTGAACAAATCGTTATATTAAGGTGGTGGAGAAAACGATGACAGTATGTTGGCGTTGTAACACGAGGAAGTCATCTGAACATGGAAAGACCTCCAGCAGGGTGACACACATCCCACATCAGATCATCCCGCTGCCCCACTGACCGGAGAAAGACCAATCTTGGTCCACAAGGACGGCCTCTCATGGATAATGGTCTTGTACCAAAATACTTGTTTGAGACATCTTTGTTATAGCCCTAACATGGAACCAGCACCAACCAGTACCAGTACCTAGAAACGGTAGAAATGCCAAAGTGGATTTACAATAACAAATAAAATGATGTTGACGAGGAAAAACATGAGTCTATTATGTTCAATCTGCCAACAAAAAAATATTTTCTGATTGGTGGTGGGAGTTGCGTGATTGTTTATTTGTGCAGCAAAGGCACAAAGCACATAAACAATAGAACACATGGTGATTGGGTTTGATTTGATTTGATCCAGGACCGCTGCATAAAGCAGCACTGCGACGTTGACAGTTATCATTCCTGCAGCTGTGGCCACCACCAGAATGGCTTCAGCATCTTATCTGACAATCAGGACATTGCTTTTCTTTGTGTCTCTAATTGGCTTAAAGGATAAGCCTATTAAGGGTGACCCGCAAGGCTGAAAGAGCTGAACATTACATTCCATTTTCACTGCAGACTGACAGGCATGAACGCTTGCCCCCGTCCTGACACAACCGGGGCTTCAGTCCAAATATTTACACACGGATAAATAAACCAACCCAGGAGATCTGCTATTTGTGCCTTTAAGAGTATTACATGTGGGCACCAGCAGGTTGAACTGTTCAGTCTCGGTAGGAAACCGATGCCGAGTGATCGCATGTCCTCTGGCAGGCCTAAGGCAGCGCCTCAGCTTCACGGGAGGTGGACTGAGTATTCGCTCAGGGAAAAGTTTCCGAGAGTCAACAGGCCAGAAACCGGAACCCCCTGGTTGGCTGGCTGACCTGGTTAAAACTTCAAAGGAAGTGTCCTCAAACCGCAGGATGAGACACTGCTCAGAAGCTTCTGGGAGAAGTTTGTTTTTCTTTTACTTTTCTATGTGGTCGTCCATGGTTTAGGACGACAAGGAAAATCTGGAAGACTGCCGTCTCACACCGTCAACCACTTGGGAATATTAAACGATATCCATCGATTCGACAAGCTATTGACACATTTGTGAATTTTACTACTCAGTGCCGTGTGGAAGGACAGTTATGGGGGTTGGTTTTGCTGCATGAGACAACATTTAGGGTATTTTCAAGTGTTGGGCCAATAAACCTGCAGCCTTGGGAAGTCCCACCACAGACGGAAAACAAAGAGCGGCACGGCGGCTGAGGAGGACGTGAAGGTGACTGAAGCAGGAACTACGGAGGCAACTGATTCGGTCTCAGTTCACTTCTGCGGACAAACTAAAACCAACTCACTCAAGTCCAAAATAAATCCCTCATCCTGACAAACAAGACAGACAAACAGCCAGACACACCAACAGACTGACAGACAGGCAGGTGGTTGGACTGAGACGTTCCCGATCAGAGGGGGGAAGTCTAACCTAAGCCCTCCTCTCCACCCCACCACCCCCCCATCCCGTCTCATCACTCAGAGAGCAGATGGGCCTCCCAGCATGCCATTCTGTTCAGCAGAGCCGCTGAACAGCACCCCGGGCCGCCACTCCAACATCAGTGAGCAGAACCGAGCTCTATCAGACGAAGATAAATGCACCAGCACATACGTGAAGGTGCTGGAAAACCATTGGACGTTTCCAGAGAACGGTGAGCTTCACATAATCACAACACGTGGAACATTTAACTCGGATGAAACATTTCTGCCAACTTCCCCAGAACAAGTTCTGAGATGTTGGTTGAGGCAGACGTGTCCACGGTGGGAGGCAGGACTCTGCTGGGGGGGGGCAGCAAACAAAGGTGAGGCAAAACTGTTATGTTTATCACAAGAATAACTTGCTTAATGGTTGGAGAGATCATTACTTCTAAAAGAAATTCAACTGTTTCCCCCAAAGTCAGAAACTAATAAATATGTTCACACAGACCACTTATGTATTTAGTGCAGCATAAATACGCCAGCCAGGTAATGGTTTATCCCTGCTCACGGGATTAACACCACAATGGGCAATCTAACTATGTTAAGCAAAAGGACAAAGTGTGGCGTCTTTTATTTCCTTTCACCTTGTCTTGTTGTGTTCTGAGGCTGTGAAGTGAAGTTTTGTACATTCTGAAAAAAGATTAAAACCACTGCTTTTTTAGTGAATCTATTACATCCAGAGTGCTAAAATGTTATTTATGAGCTTCTTACAAAACTCCATTGAACTCCCTCACATTTCTAAAGGCACTAACTACATTTACAAAACTAAGGAGCACCCATTATTTTCTCTGAAATCTCTGAACAGCCTCCAGCTGATCCAAAATGCAGCAGCAGAGTGCTGACAGGAATCAACAGGAGACCACGTCTCTCCAGTCCTTCCCTCCATTGGCTCCCTGTAAAACTCAGAATCCAATTCAAATTTTTATTACTTGCATATAAAGTCCAAAATGGACTAGTGCCGCAATATTTGCAGGACCTAATAGAACCATATGTTCCTAATAGAGTTCTCCGTTCTCAGAGTGCAGGTCTACTCGTGGTTCCAAGAGGATCCAAATGTAGATTTGAAGGACGGTTTTCTGCTATCAGGAACCATCACTATGGAACCAACTTCCAGTTTGGGTGAAGGAGGCTGACACCACCTCCACCTATAAAACTAAACTTAAAACATTTCTGTTTAGTAAAACATTTAGTTAGTACTTTAGTGTGTTAGGACCAGTAGTCACAGCTGCAGCTGCAGGACCAGACTGGAGCAGCTGGTCTTCAACACAGCTTCATCCTGGATCTGCTGCTGTAGACCTGCTGCAGGGACACCAGCAGGATCCACTGACTGGTGCCCCTCACCTCCTCTGTTTCTCTTTGCCTTCTTCAGATCAATCATCAGTTATTAATTAAAAGTATCTCATAAGTATAATTGTGCTCCATTGTTCTTGTAGTTTGTTTTCTTTTTCTCTTCTGTACGTGTTTGCAGACCAAATCCTCCGGAGCTGCATCCTGACCTGCAGTCCCACCTCTGACCACCTCAATGTTTACCTCCACCTGTCTGTGTAGATGTTTCTGTTGGAGACCTGCTGACATCCTGACCTGCAGTCCCACCTCTGACCACCTCAGTGTCTGCTGTCTACACCTGTTTATACAGTCGTCTCTGTAGATCACCAACTAACCATGAATCAGTCATATTTACATGGAAGTCTTAGTTCTGCTGCTGACAGATAGTTGTACTTATGTATCTTGTCTTTTGTACATTCAACAGTGTGTCTATGTCTGTCTTCTCTCTGTTCTTCATTCTCTCTTTCTGATCCCCTTTTTCCTGCTCTACCTGGCTGGGTCCCCCCTTATGATCCAGGTCCTGGTCCAGGTTTCTTCCCTCTTAAAGGGGAGTTTTTCCTGCCACTGTTTGGCTTAAGGTTTTTCTTCCACTAGGGAAGTTTTTACCTGACGGTGTTTATGTAATAATTACTCGGGGGTCATGTTCTGGTCTCTGGAAAGAACCAAGAGACAACTTGTGTTGTAATAGACGCTATATAAATAAAATTGAATTTAATTTAATTATCACTGAGAGCATAATTACAGTAAAAACAGTACACTTATGAGTTAATTTAATATTCCTTGACATTTAAAGTCTGTGATTAAATCCATATTTCAAGCTTCATGAAATAGCTCCAAAAACGGATCCGTAACTCTATTTGACAAAAGAAAAACAATCAAACAAAAAGACACCAACAGGAAAAAGAGGTACGTGATAAATCAAGAGAGGAGCTGGAGGTTGATATCATTTATGGCCCCCGGCTGTCATGTACAACCCCAATTCTGAAAAACTTGTGTAAAATCTAAAGAAAAACAGAATGTATTAATTTGCAAATCTCCTTGGCCAATACTGTAATCCCAATAAAACTCCAAACTGACGCAGTTTGCCATTTCATGGGAAATATTAGCTAATTTTGAATTTGATGGCACCAATACAGCTCAAGTAAGTTGTGTAGCATCCCTACTGTTTTCCATTTAGCCTCAGACCCTGTTAAAGAGCGCTGGCCCAGAGGGTTTCTGGACTGCATTCACATATGACTTCCTGTTTGCATGACAGGGTCATTTGTAGACTGCCTGGTGAACTGTGTTCACAGTCAGTGACGTCTGGAAGTGTTTCTGAGCACATGCAGTGATTTCCAGTAAAGAATCATCTTCTTTTTTAATGCAGCGCCGCCTGAGAGCGTGACGATCACAAGCATTCGGTTTTGACCATCAGCCTTGTATCGAGCACAGAGATTCCTCCTGGTTCTCTGAACATTTTCACTTTATTATACATCGTATATGGTGATATTTGCAATTTTACGTCGAGCAACATTTTCCTGAAATTGCTCTACAATTTCTTAGAAAGTTTTTGTACCCAGTCACATTACTGACCTGTTGCCAGTTAACCTATTTAGTGGTCAAACCCTCGAGTTTCCTCCTGATTTGTGCCAATTACTTTTCCAACCCATAGTTGCACCCTTTTCCAATGTGTTGCCCCCATCAATTTCAGAAGGGGCTAATATTTCCCAGAACTCCCAAAATGTCTCAGTTTCAGCATCTGATATGTTCCATTGGGAATAAAATATGGGTTTATGAGATTTGCAAATCATTGCATTCTGTTTTTGTTAAAAGTGTGTAAATTATTTTGGAATTGGGTTTGTATGTTCATGGGAGATTTTTCTCTCCCTTTGCACTGTGATGCATGCCATGTATAAACGTTTCCTCATTCCCTCCCTTTGAGCATACAATATGTTTGAGTTGAGAACGCTGGGTCAGAGCCAAAGACCAAAAACAGTAGCTACAGTCTGTGCGCTCAGCTGGGACGGGAACAGAACAGAAGAAAACACCTCCTTTTCTCCTTCATTGTGCTTAAATCCAGAGTTAATAAGCGCTGATAACAGGCACTTTCTCTCCAGAGTGCAGCATTTTAAAATGGAGAACTAAACCTTGAAACAGCCCTCTGACATTTGGAATATAACCTTGAGCGAGGACAGTACCTCAACATTTATTTATAGTGAAGCCAAGGAAAAGATAACCGCTCCACTAGATAACTGTGAAGCTCATTTTGCTTCAAAGAGGACAAAAACGGGGTGGCATTGGGTGCCGATGATGATCTTTTCAATTATGCATATGTCATAATGTGTGACTGATTACGTTGTTATTGAGCATTAACACTGACAGGTCAATTTGCATCCTGAACGGAACAACGAAAAAAACTATTTTTCAGAAAGATAATTGCCTAACTGTCTGGCCTTCAAAAGCACAACAAACTAACACATTAGATGATCCAAACCCTCTGTCACAGAATCATTAAAATCACTTTGGGTATTTACTGAAACTGCAAATTATGGAGCTGCCACTAGTGACAAACTGAAAAGGCTTAGATTTCACTCATTAGTGCAGTTGTTATCCAGACACAGACACCTGTGAAGTGCGCGAAGGCTTCTGTAACATATGCTGTGTTAATATTTGTGTATCAGCAAATGTGTGCGTGAGAAGGTTAAGGAGGTGAGGAAGAGTGGGTGAAACTGTGGTAAATGTGTTTGGAGGTGGACAGCTGTGTACGCAAGTATATGTTGATAATCTGCTAACAATGCCATCCAGACAGCCAGAGCTGCTCCCACTACGGACTCGTTGAAATCACAGACACATGCAGTATGCTCTTGTGCATGTTCATCTGGAGCTGTGGAGGGAATCTTCCTTCAACCTGCAGCCGATGAAAGAGCAACGAATTGGCTGACATCACTTTGAGGACAGGAATCCTCTTCTGGATGGGCAAGCATGGAGCATGCCACGTGGAATGGCCCAGCCGGTGGGAATGTTACGCTTCCCATCTTGTGATATTCTGCCCCCATTTGGTCTGGAAATGTAAAGCTACATAGTTTGCCTTTAAGTTAAGAATAGATGTTTATTGGAATAAAGTAGCTCTGCAAACAAGTGAGCTGTGCTCATCAAAACCTGGACAACTGCCTCTTCAGTGGGATAACCGACATCGTGATGTTAGACCCCCTGCCAGGTTGTTCCTCTAAGCTGATGGGAGTACCTCTCCTACTACAAGAATGTTAATTCAGGCTGCAAGTCCCCAAGGACCACTTCTGCAGGACCGTTCCTGGTAATGGAGACACGCGTCAACGATCCGGCCCCTGAAAAACTACCCAGAAGCCCCGCTAATGGAAATGCACCAAGTGCATGCAATTCTTATTAGCTCAAACGTGAGGTTGTTTCTGTGAGACAAGAGTGCAGAAGTGTGTTGTCTGTGTGAATACGCTCTAGTACATCAGTCTGGAGTCCACAAAGTCAATACCAGATACCACTAAGCGCTATATCTATGGTGACTTAAGACCTCATGCTAGTTTAGGATGGGAGATTGCACCAACACGAGGATTTAATGTAACCAAGCTTCTGTTTAGTTTCAAAAGCTGGAGATATATAAACCTTAAATTGGATTCCACTCGATTGAAAAGACTTAACTGGATTTTACTGATGTGCAATATAAATGAACCGGATTGTCCTTGATTGGAATGAGTCGGGATAGGCTCCCCAGACCCCCGGGACCATGCAAAGGATAAAGCGGGTGTAGAAGATGGATGGACGGATGTCCTTGATTGGACTGCATTTTAACGTGTTTTCTGTAAAATGGTCCTGATAAGACTTTTGTTGTGAATTGGTGCCATACAAACAAAAGTGCATTAAACTGAAATGAAGTGGGACAATAAGCTACCATTAAGGCTGAGGCCGCACGGCGACAAGCTCAGGCCTAAACGCAAAAGTATTTGATAAAACTGGTGTATCATCCATACCAGGTCGGGGTTTTGGGGGTCTGTAAACAATCATTTTTGAAACCAGGTTCCAGAGTGACTTGAAGACGCCGTTTACGTTGTTACTGCCTCTCCGCGACTCTTCCGAGACGCTTGCATCATACACGTCACTCTTCACCACGTACTTATGTTTACAGATTTTGTGATCACACTGACGTAAATGCTGTCTACTCATCGTTGGCTACTCACGACTCTCAGATCAAGTTCATGTCAGTAATGGTTGCTGAGCGATCCCGAGTCACTGCAGGGACTGAATCCCGCTGTCTAACCTCACTCATGGAGACTGGTGCAGCTTATTGAACATGTTCCTCTGAGGAACATCAACTCATACCGCCATCCTCTCACACAAGGCAACATCAACCCAGACTGTTCTCATTCTGTGGTTCCACCACGGTGTAATGAGCCACCAAATGCTATCAGCGCCAGGGCCGTCCCTTTCGACCTTCAAGACTTCTCTCTTCTGTCCCCTAACAAGCCTGATGTTCACTCACTCTGCACTTATGTACAAGTGTTTCTAATTTAAATGCATTCAAACAGATTTGTCATTTACTTCTACAGAAAACGGTGGCTGGCAGCTCCACGACACCGTGATGAAACATTAACAGCAGTATTTTACTCATTTTATTATAAAAGCTTCATCAAAGTGCTTTTTATTAAAGTCACTGGATAACATTATTTTTCCACCATTTAAACCGACCTGGCTGGTGAATATATATGCACAAACAAGCACATTAATACACTCTTTAAATGTTGCAATAAGAGAAGCAGTTAACAGGTAATATTAATACATTTTAAGTTTTTATCACGCAGCATTTCTGTTTTTCTGTCAACGTCTAAAAGTTCGTAGTTCCGTGAAACCAACCAGCTCGACTAGGAGCGTAACATAGTCACTCATTTTCATGGCCATAGTTTTTATTTCTAAATTTGTAGACAAAAATAGAAAAAAACAACCACTTTACAAAGACTCCCCAATGCTTTCAACAAAATATCTCAGAAAATACTTGTGTTTAGAGCTATAAAGATAATGTTAGAGAAGACAAAGCACAATGATTTCAGCATGAAAGCGCAAACGCTTAACAAACCAAGATCAATATCGTAGATACAAATCTGACTTTTGTAAAAAAAACTTTGTTAGAAGATTCAGCGAGTCATCGTGTCCCCAGGAAGAAAACAGTCTAAAGCCCCACGCCGCCGCTGATACGCCCATCGCTGTGTGATAAAGGCCACACTGGATTTGTTATGTGAAAGGCTGAATGAGAAACACAGACCGGCTTAAAAAAGGCAGAGGACAAGTTGGGCCCACCTTCCTCCTCTGTGCTGCAATAAAGTAGAAGAAAAGTATATTTGACTCACCATCTTGTGCTTCTTGTTCAGGTGTTTCTTCTTCCTCTTGCCCTGGGTGTGCACCAGGCGGGGGTTGTTCTCCTGGTCTGATGACCGGTGGTGGTAATTGTTCTTGCAGTGCTCAAGGCTCAGGCCATTGGGGACTCTGGCGGGTTTTTTCTTGCTGAGGGGTCCTGCCTGGTTGTCTCTGCCTTCCTGAGGCTTCAAAGTCATGTTCTTCTGCAGAGAAAAGCAAACAAGAAAACATTAGCGCAAAAGAATTGGATGAATTGATGAAACTTTTCTACATCTGTCAAACCCGTTAATTAGCACACTGAGAGTTTGAGTCCACCCACTCACAAAAGGTGATATGGACAGACAGGAAATCTCCAAACTATAGAGTAGTATGACGAGAAGATTCCCAGTCCGCAGAATGGATGGGAATGTTACTTAGTCCACAATCCATTCCAGGCAGACGTACATGAGATGCTCATGGATGGATTGCCATAAACCTTTGTGCAGACATTAATGTTGAACAGCCTTGACATCTCTGGTGCCAACAGAGTGTCGAACTTTTCAGCAACCTAGTTAATCATCCCAACACTGTGAGGGTGGCTGGCACATAATAGATGGACTACATGCTGTAGGTATTAATGGTTATCAGATGATGTCCCCCAATGTCGGCTGATCTCATTATTTTTCCATGAGGCTCCTTTTCAATGACGGCTAATATGCATATTGTCAAAAAAAAAAAAAAATCTCGTAAGCAAACTCTCCTAACCTTTCACATGAGAACAACTAGATGTGCCATCTACTGTTTTTGTCTTGCTGGTGTGCAGCACGTACGCTGGGTAGAGATCATACTAATGGACAATGCAGTCATCTTTTCCCGATGGCTGACAGACATCCCGTTGGCGCGCCATCGTCACCAACGACCCCCGACAGCAGGCGCACTGTCTCACACACTGGTTCACGAAGCGCAGATGGCAAGACGGCAACAGAAGGAAGGACAGTTGTGCTGCGTGCGAGTAGTCATGACCACATCATGGTCAGAATCAGTGATCTATGACGATGCAGCGAAGTAGAAGTTGTCAAAGTCAAGCAAGATGTAAGGGCTCGGTGCATGAACGTAAACACAGGCACCGAGGACAGATTGCATTAAAACCACACCAAATAAGCAATAAAGACACTGTTGCTGGATCCATGAGAGCTAACAAAGAAACCAAACTAGTATTATTAAGTTACAGCTGCAGTTACGCTGGGTATGTCCAACTAGATCGGGTTTGACTGTGATGTCTGGTGTAAAAGGAGAAAGGCAGACGGGTGTTACGGCGACTGGGAGACACAAAAGTTGGTAACCAGCCGCTGGTCTGCCAGCGCTGCCACTGCTGCCTTTAACACGACGCTACGATTAACAGAAGGGGGGAAGACAAGCTCACATGAACTATGTGTGACTATGTGTTTTCTAAATAATCCACACTGTTATTAAGATCAATTCTCGTAGCCAAAGGCTCAAGAAAATCCGGTTAACATATGTTTTTTATTAGTCTTATCCAGAAAATACTGTTTTCAGGGTCCGTAGAACGCCTCTTTTTAGGAGGATTTGTTTCTAATGTTGGCACTCTGACACCAGAGAGTACAGTTACCAGTCCAGGCAGAGCATCAAAAGCAACGCGTCGTGTTCAGGTGTCATTTGAAAAGTGGAAGTTTGCAGCTGTGTGTTTTTAGTAGTGAGGGGAGGTTTGGACGGTCGTGCCTCCAGTTGGTTTTCTGGGCCAGAAACAAAGCAAATATACTTGCTTTTGAGACACACAAAGGCTTAATGGCAGACCATTCTGCTCCACCTTGGAGGGTAGTAACTGCGGCAAAAAGCAGTTTGAATATTTTCTGTCCTCCCACGACGCTTCGCTGTGATCTGTTTCCATCAACCGGGCCCGCTGCAGTGCCGGATTCACGGTGGTGTTCCAGCGGCAGAAACCGGTGAGTCTGAACCTGATGAGTCAACTGTCGCACTTTTATGCCATCTAACGCAAGTAAGGAAAAGAAATCTTTTCAATGTTTCTCATACATAAAAAAACAAAACAGAAGCAACAGAACAGGATGATTATCTTTTGTATTCAATGGCTGCAGACATTTCTGACCCAGTCAGCATTTTACAAAGTTACGATGCATCTGAATGAGCCTCTATTGTGCCGGTATTCTGCATGACTCTGAGCTTCCCAGCCAGCTGACTGCATGGAATAAACCATGAACAATGTTTTTCCGACTCATTGAGCAATTTCTTATTTGAATGCCTTAGGATGACAGACAAAGGAAGTAATTGCTGTATACAGCTGCACCAGCTGCTCCAGCTTTCATTACCGTAATTATCAGTGTACAAAGTAATTATAATGAAGGACGTTGCATGTTGAGTTATTTTCAACAATGGTTGTTTTTTTTTTTTGTTTTAAGACACAAAAGCAGAGACAGGGCTTAACAGAACTTTACCATTTCTGGTTATATTTTCCAACTTTGTAACAGCAAGTGTTGAGTCCGAGAGACATTCAAGCAAACATTAAAAGAAAAGTCAGCAGTGCTGGAAGATGCTGATTTCACCAAACCCTAAACAAATTAGTAAAAATGAAACAGAAATAAATGATGTTTGACTATCCTTTAGACCAAATAAAAGAGTCTATGAAATCAATAAAGCCAATTCACGATATGTGAACGTGAACACACAAGTTAAGATTTCCGTTTTTTTCCCGTTTTTATCACCTAAATTCGCCTAACTTGTTTATGCAGACTATTCATTTTCCGTTAAAGATACTGGGCTTCTAGCAGAGAACAAGCACACATACCAGACTCTTCTCACGGTGCTCCTGTATTTTGCGTCAACAATAAAAACACCAAGCTCATCTGTGAAGATACAAGAAGGCACATCTCCTGTGTCTACGCCATCATTTTTGGAGATCTTGTGAATGGTAATGAAGACTAATAAGTACGACCTCTCTGGTGGGCAACCAGAGGACAAACGCTGCATTTTAAGTTCAGCTTGCTAGTTAAGTTGAAAAGTGAGCCTCCCCTCATTCTTTAGGGAGTCCTTGACCTAATGATCACATTTTCAGTTGGTGTGAAATGGCGTTATGCCAGACCTCGGACTTGATGATTGGATAATTCACTGCTGCCGTTTGCGTTTCTCTGTGATGTATCCCGTTACAAGTGTGGTTGGAGCAGCCGAACTACGTCACGTCTAATTTAATGATGTGAACTAAGAGGAAACAGGCGTGTTGTAGTACCTGGCTCATGGCAGGACTGCAAACTTAACTCTAGTTACAGAGAAATAGTGTTGCTAAATACACGCTTTTACAAAATGCATAAATATAATGGATATTCTTTCTGCTTAGGAGATAAAACACAACGTAATTTAAGAGTTATTGGTTATTTTCCTTATTCAGCTGATCATCACAGATAAATAGAGTGTGTGAGAAAGATTCAATACCTCAAACTACACATCAATGAACTTTAACATCATGAACCGGTTCATTCACTGACTGTTCAGTTGTAAAATTCACCAGTTTCTTCCTCAATAAGTAAAAAAGACAACAAAAAGCAGAGAAAAAGCAAGAAAGAAAACCATTTTGAGAGCTTTTTGAGAGATAAGACTTCCAGTCAGCGGTGATTCTTTCAGCCGGGCTGCTTCTTATAAAAGATAACGGGTGAGAAGTTCAAACAGAACATTTTATAGAGGTGAAGAAACATATTCTGCATTGTTGGAACCAGCAGAACAGTCCAGCTTCGCTGGGAGTCATATTTCCGAGGAAGGTGAGCCGGCATCTTGGGGAGATGCTTTAGGCACCGTTCCCACGCTTTATTATTCTCAACACAAGGCTTTTATGAACTGGGTTTCATTTGCATTTTCAGACTGAACCTTAAACCAAGAGAAGTATGACTAACAGTTTGTATAACAGAGTTAACAGGAGACATTTTCAAGCTGCGACAGAAACAACTGTCTGGTTCTCAAATATGCAAGTCGTCTCACATCACAGCCACCAGCAGGAAACTAAAGCGTTGCAAACATCACTCCCGTCTTAATGCTTCAGTGCTTCAAATGCCCTCTGCCTCAGCTGTACACTTTTCATTAATAAAACTCTACACTGGGCGAAGTTGTGACTCGTGTTCCCCTCAAATTATTGCAATTTGGACCCGTCATAAGCTCAGCGCTGCAAACCATCAAAAAGGAGAAAGAAGGTGAGACAGACGTACAAGTGTGTTCTTGTCTTCTTGCACTGTTCTCGTTCTCACAGTAGCTGGATCTGACAAAACAACAGCCAACGTTGCAAGTTTCTTTGCACAAATCTCACCGCAGGAATTTATTTTTTAATCCTAAAAAAAAAAAGACCTAGGTGTATCCTGCTTAAAAAAATTTAATTTCCTGTTTGTCTATAACTATCGCACAGTTTTTTGTTTTGATTTTTTCTAAAAGTTCAGACAGGATTAAGGCCGGCTGGACTTTGTTGAGTGATTGCCAACATGGGCCGAACATGGAAGCATTGACTGCTGTTCTGACGGTGCTCGGGAAACAACGCTCCCCAGTGCGCCGACGTAACTGCTGGGCCCGTCGGCGTGGGGATAAATGGACTCCAATGCAGCGTTGTCTTTGATAACGCCAGCGTATATCGCTCTGCTCTGGCGGTGGCTCCTAAAAAGCACCAGAAACAGCAAGTCCGCATCCTCGTCTGTTTGTATTTTTAACACAACATGTGTTTGTGGGCTTGTGTGCATAAATGTTTCCAGCGTGCACCAGAACAGGCCGTCTGCTGTGACTTCATGACAAGCGAACTCATTCAGTATTAGTCATGAAAAGCCGCAACATTTACCCCGATTAAATAAACATGAGGTGCAGAAACAGCCTGTCAGCCTGTCAGTCTGAGTTTTTGTTGAAAGCTCAACAGAGTTGCATGAGTTAAAAACACTCATGGTTAAATAAGTGCACGCTTTGATAACTACATGAGTACAAACAAGAAAACAATGAGCTGACAACACATCCAGGCCGGGTGGCATTGTGGGATGCAGAGATCACTCTGATGGACTGGTAGAGATGACTCGATCAGACCTTTAACTGGATCCTGCTGGAGTGTGTTTAAATCCAACCAACAACGTCCAACCAGAAGCGTCCAATCACAGCTGGAAACTACACGAAACATGTGAGCGTATTGTGAAGAACGTTAAAGAAAAATAAAGAGGCAAAGGTGGGTATTATTGCAAAAGATTTAGAACATGTCTAAATACATGAAATAAAAGAATTCACGGGCCTTCATAAGCATAATTCAGTCCAGTGTCAGCAGGACTTGGTCACTGCATTTGTTTAACGTAGAAATTCATTTTAAATGAAAACGAGCTGCATTTAGTAGCTATTTTCATAACAGATATCATTTCTAACAGATCCCAGAATCACAAGCATGTTTGGCACACAAGAAAACGCAGCACTGATGGCTCTTCATTCTCTGCTTTCACAGGGACGACGCGACATCCTGCACCGCTGCCCGAGGTGCGATTTCTTTCCTTTCTCTAATTTCATCCACATCCGCTCTTCTTTTTCTTGCCCTCGTCTTCCAGCCGCCCCACCTGCTCCTGCTCCACGTTCCCCGACTGCTCGTCCGCTT
This sequence comes from Xenentodon cancila, assembly GCA_014839995.1. Taxonomy (NCBI): domain Eukaryota; kingdom Metazoa; phylum Chordata; class Actinopteri; order Beloniformes; family Belonidae; genus Xenentodon; species Xenentodon cancila. Next base: position 23,841,046 of record CM026213.1, on the reverse strand, counting down.
CAGCTGCTGTTTACCCACATCTGTGACTACCCACTCTCCCGTCTCCCAGCGCCAGCGCCGTTGTAGCTTCGCCAGCGTTCCAGCATTTCATCCGAATGCTGCTCTCCCTAAATGTAGCATCCGGTATGCGAACAAATACCCGGATGTTGCGCTACTTCAGGAAGATATTTCAGCAAGTATCCGACCCGTCTACCTTGTAAACTGTGCCACATAATGAAACGAGCCGTGTCAGCAAAAGTCCGTCACACAGATACGCGGGTCATATGTGCAGAACGCAGTGTGAGTTTAAAAAAAAACCCCTGTCTGAGGTGGAGACCAGTTAACAACCTCTGATAACCTCCTACAACCTGGACATACCCTCCCGCAGTGACTCAAAGCAGACTGTTTCTACAACAGCTTAATTTCCCTTCTGGGATTGATAGAGTATTATGGTCCTGAATGTAAAAGCTTTTGAAAGAGAAGCGAAGGGTCGAAGCAAGGGAGGCAGCACTTAATTTGCTGCAAAGCAGGAAACTAATGACATTTGTGACCCAGCGAGGGCAGCGTATAATGATGGACTTTGTGCCGAGGCCATGTTCAATCCGTCATGAGTTCTGTTACAACCTTTCTTGAGCCGCATCTACCTTCGATCATTATCCACAAAAGCCTAATGTTTTTAATAATGTCATTTTGATAACAGAGTATTCAATTATATTCAAAGACTGTTACAATTTTCAAACCCATTTTCAAACACGTTTAAGCAGGTAAAGACATCATTTCTTAAATGCAGAGGGATGTGTGGGTGTTAACCGCCATCAACTTACGCGTTACATTTATTCATCACTACATCCTCACAGCAACATGCAGGCAGCACCAAGTGATTCACGGTGCACGTTGGCAGAGTTTGTGCTTTTTACGAGGCTACAGGAACCACTGAAGGCGTCCACGCCATCTCTGCACCGTTTCCTGCCAACCGCGGAGAGCAAACAAATAAGTAAAGTGCTGAGGTCTGAGGTGTTTACGATGGGGATGCAAAAATCTCAACATATGCGTGTCAGCAAGTGGAAGCGCGATAGTGAAGTTAAATGAGCGAGTAGCACTCCAGAAATTTAACTATTTAAAATTAGTATTGGCTTTTTCCAATATTAAAGATCTCAGCAAAACAAATCAGAACCACACTGAGTGAACGAAACCACACAAACATAAGATTTCAGGAGGAATTACACCTGAAAAGGTTCACAAATCCCACAATAATACTAATAATACAAAAACACGTACTCGGGGTTCAGCGAGGTTGTGCTCCTAGTGCAGCTTCATTACAGGACATCTTGGACACTCAATGGACACCAGTGCTGTTTTTGGAATTTCATTCAATCTGGGGGTTAACTCAGTGATTCCAGGAGATGATTTAATATTTGGAAATAACAGTCATTCTGATCTGACCCCCCAAAATGTCACCATATGATCTTTTGTTCAAATTGCCAGCGCATGTGTGCTGTCTTGAGTCCTTCATGTACGGTGGGTAAAAGTGCCGGTCTGACTTCTGCCCTCTCGCTTTTTACAAAACCCGTTTTTTTGTCAATTGTCCACAAAAACCACTAGAGGAGAAAAGGGAACCCCCACCTGGGATTCGGGGAGGGGAGAAATGGAAATGGTTGATTTCACTCATCACTTTGTGGCAACAGCCATCACTCTTCCTTAACCCCACCCCCACCCCACCCAACCCCCCCCCACCAACCCCACCCCCTCTCTCCCCATGGTTCACAGCAGAAAACTGACTCAGGGAGGGAGTGAATAATTGGTGATGCTGAAGAACTTCCCATATTGAGTGGGCTCTTCTGCCACTCGGAGTCGAGGTGCTGAAACTGTGGTTTTCAGATGAAGGACTTTGCAGCAGCGGTTGGTTTAATTAACCAGTTGTCGGTTAGTGTTTTCTAAGCAAAAGGGCCACTTCCACGTCTCCCCCGTTATCCCCTCCCAGGAGATCTCCAGCTAAAGAGAGTTAGATTAGGCCGGCAGGACTGCTTGGTAAGCTCACTCTTGTCTATTTTCGTCAACTCGGTTCATGTGATTCCACCTTAAGTTGCATTCAGGCATCCACTTGGCCACCTAAAGAGAATCAGCATGAAGAGAAAAGAAGAGTTATATACAATGGCTTTATAACCTGCGCCACTGTTCCACAGCTATTTAAAAAAAATGATGTGACGTTTCATTTGGGACGCCATGCCTTTAAACAAGACTGCTGCAGGTTGCTTAGCAACTGGGTACAGAAGGAAGATCATTAAACAGCACTGACACTGAGAACTATCTATCTGAGAACCTGTTGCCCCGCTCCGCAGTAAATAAGTATGTGTCCTCACGTGATCTGGGATGTGATGCTCGACAATGAGACTGATACCGGATGTAACCTCAGCTCACTGATGACAACTCATGCAGCAAATAAATTAACTTTATTAATGAATGACTTCAGTTGGCAAAAAAAACAAGGTGCAAATCTCTTATTGATCAAACTAAGTACCTGGTATCGATGTTTAAAAGCAATACGGTCATCATCCAATAAGTTCAGTGACCCTGTAAGACCCACAGCGTCCAAATCTGAATGTAATATCGTTACACGGTGACATGATGTTTGAATGACGAGGAAAATGCATCGCACAAACCCATTTTGCCTCATTTCATTTTAAATCGATGAGGAACGCTGTGGCTGTGCATGCAAAAGTCTATTTCCTGCCTTTATAAAGACTGAGCAGAGGCTGCTTCTCACCAGAGAGCTGACACCTGCACTATTTATAGAGCATGGACATTAAAGCTAACAGTGTAACAAGAGACCTCAGACTTGCCCCTCCACTGGTAATTAGAAACCCAGTAAAAGCACACCGTGTCCACAATGGAAGAGGAAGTCAGTGCCAGAGAAAACACGCCGGGGCTGTGGCGAGATACACTTCCCGACCTCCTCAGCTGCTCTCACACAGCAGATCTCTGACACTTGCAAGAGTTAGTTGAAATGAAATGACACTTTTTTCATTGAGACCTGCTGAAAACACTGCAGCAGGAACAGAATAACGCCGTCGCGGTTTATACGTTTTATGTTTGTTTTTATAACTCACGATGTAATGAAAATACAAACAGAGATCATTTATGTTCTGCATCATAGTATTTATAGTTTACTGGTATGTATGATATTGTATCGTAAGTACAAGAAAAGAAATCCAGCGATTGTGAGAGTAGACAGAGGTGCGGCAGTAGACTGGAGCGAGCACTGAGCTGCATGAACTGAGCTGAATGAAAGTAAAACCTTTACAGGAGTATACGGCTTCCACGCTAAATGAGGTTAGTGCTGTTGGGAATACCGGAACAGATCAGGTCTGCCCTCTTTGTGTGACTGGAATGAGAGGCGTTCCAAAACAAGTCAGTACGACAGCAATTTACAGCTGGTGAGGAGTGTGGGAAAAAAAAAAAAAAAAAAAAAAAAGGTCCTTGTTAAAAAGGCAGCATCAACAAGAGACTGCCGTGATGATTTCACTCCAAGGCAGCGCCCATGAATGGCTGAGTCTGAGGAGGAAAATGGGCAGACGTTGTCCACTTTGTCAACAAATCTGTGAGAACACCATTGGAATGAATAAAAGAAATGTTCCTCAAATAAACACTGGAAGGGAATTTCGTCTGTCTTGTTCTACAATAGTTAAACCATCCAAGAACTGTGGAGGAGTTTGAGTGCATAGCAGGTACAGGCTCAGCCTAAACCTGGACACCTCAGAGCATCTAGAGCCGTCACGTGTCAGCAGCTGTATGACCATGGTGACGTATTAGTGAACACAGGTACATTCACAAATGCCACAACAGTCACTCATCTTAAATAAGGCTTTTTGGAAACTTTGCCCAGAGGAGGCAATGTCTCTGGGGTTGGAGGCATCTGTGGAAATGTGCGCTGTGGTCAGATGAATCAGGTTTGGGTTGTTTTGGTTTATTTTTGCTGTTATTTTTATCATTACTAAAGGAAAGATAAACAGAAGCAGCTCAACTGAGCGACAAGCACAAATACAGACTCTGTGGTGTTCTGGGTTTGTAACAGTGGTCTTGGCAAAGTACATTTACTCTTCTGTGATGCTGAAAAGTACACTGAGATTTTAGAGCAACATAGTCTACCATCGAGAAAACTACTTTTCCAGGGAAATTCATGCATTTTTCTGAAAGCGGTACAAAACCACATTCTGCACACATTAGAAAGACAAGGGTGAGGAAGAAGAGGGTACAGGGACTGGACTGGTCCTGCCTTTAGTCCTGTCCTGTCTATAGTCCTGTCTATATTCCTGCCCTTGCCTGTCCATAGTCCTGTCCTGTCTATAGTCCTGTCTATAGTCCTGTCCTGTCCATAGTCCTGTCCTGTCTATAGTCCTGTCTATAGTCCTGTCCTGTCTATAGTCCTGTCTATAGTCCTGTCTATAGTCCTGTCTATAGTCCTGTCTATAGTCCTGTCCTGTCTATAGTCCTGTCTATAGTCCTGTCCTGTCCATAGTCCTGTCCTGTCTATAGTCCTGTCTATAGTCCTGTCCTGTCTATAGTCCTGTCCTGTCCATAGTCCTGTCCTGTCTATAGTCCTGTCTATAGTCCTGTCCTGTCTATAGTCCTGTCTATAGTCCTGTCCTGTCTATAGTCCTGTCTATATTCCTGCCCTTGCCTGTCCATAGTCCTGTCCTGTCTATAGTCCTGTCTATAGTCCTGTCCTGTCCATAGTCCTGTCCTGTCTATAGTCCTGTCTATAGTCCTGTCCTGTCTATAGTCCTGTCTATAGTCCTGTCCTGTCTATAGTCCTGTCTATAGTCCTGTCTATAGTCCTGTCCTGTCTATAGTCCTGTCTATAGTCCTGTCTATAGTCCTGTCCTCTCCATAGTCCTGTCCTGTCTATAGTCCTGTCTATAGTCCTGTCCTGTCTATAGTCCTGTCCTGTCCATAGTCCTGTCCTGTCTATAGTCCTGTCTATAGTCCTGTCCTGTCTATAGTCCTGTCTATAGTCCTGTCCTGTCCATAGTCCTGTCCATAGTCCTGTCCTGTCCATAGTCCTGTCCTGTCTATAGTCCTGTCCTGTCTATAGTCCTGTCTGTAGTCCTGTCTATAGTCCTGTCCTGTCTATAGTCCTGTCTATAGTCCTGTCTATAGTCCTGTCCTGTCTATAGTCCTGTCCTGTCTATAGTCCTGTCTATAGTCCTGTCCTGTCCATAGTCCTGTCCTGTCTATAGTCCTGTCTATAGTCCTGTCCTGTCTATAGTCCTGTCCTGTCTATAGTCCTGTCTATAGTCCTGTCTATAGTCCTGTCCTGTCTATAGTCCTGTCTATAGTCCTGTCTATAGTCCTGTCCTGTCTATAGTCCTGTCCTGTCTATAGTCCTGTCTATAGTCCTGTCCTGTCCATAGTCCTGTCCTGTCTATAGTCCTGTCTATAGTCCTGTCCTGTCTATAGTCCTGTCCTGTCTATAGTCCTGTCTATAGTCCTGTCTATAGTCCTGTCTATAGTCCTGTCCTGTCTATAGTCCTGTCTATAGTCCTGTCCTGTCCATAGTCCTGTCCTGTCTATAGTCCTGTCTATAGTCCTGTCCTGTCTATAGTCCTGTCCTGTCCATAGTCCTGTCTATAGTCCTCTCCTGTCCATAGTCCTGTCCTGTCTATAGTCCTGTCCTGTCTATAGTCCTGTCTGTAGTCCTGTCTATAGTCCTGTCCTGTCTATAGTCCTGTCTATAGTCCTGTCTATAGTCCTGTCCTGTCTATAGTCCTGTCTATAGTCCTGTCCTGTCCATAGTCCTGTCCTGTCTATAGTCCTGTCTATAGTCCTGTCCTGTCTATAGTCCTGTCCTGTCTATAGTCCTGTCTATAGTCCTGTCTATAGTCCTGTCCTGTCTATAGTCCTGTCTATAGTCCTGTCTATAGTCCTGTCCTGTCTATAGTCCTGTCCTGTCTATAGTCCTGTCTATAGTCCTGTCTATAGTCCTGTCCTGTCTATAGTCCTGTCTATAGTCCTGTCCTGTCTATAGTCCTGTCTATAGTCCTGTCCTGTCTATAGTCCTGTCTATAGTCCTGTCCTGTCCATAGTCCTGTCCTGTCTATAGTCCTGTCTATAGTCCTGTCCTGTCTATAGTCCTGTCCTGTCCATAGTCCTGTCTATAGTCCTGTCCTGTCTATAGTCCTGTCCTGCCTATAGTCCTGTCCTGTCCAAAGTACAGAAATGTGTGGACTTTGAAGTAAAAATGTGACAGTGACTGTGTACCATTGCACATCTTTGTAGAAACGACAAAACTTGCTTCCTCTTCAGTTCCAGAGACACTTTTACTCTTTCATCCACTTTGAAATTTATTATAGGCCTAAAATGCCAAAGTGAATGAATATTAAACTATGCAATAAAACTAAAGAGGAAATGTGGAGGGGTTCTTATTTCTAAGAGGACTTTTTAAATATTAGAGCATTAAGCGCTACAAAAAAATGATTTCCTCACTTCACCAAGTTAAAAAGACAAAAAAGCTGACAAAAAAAAGAAAATGAAAGCTTATATACAACTATGAAACCCTCTCGCAGATCACAGATGGGAGGGGGCGGGGGCCGGAAAATGTTCGGTTGGCTTTTGTCAAACAGGGTGTGGTGGACGCATCACGCCAGTCCGTGGTGAGTGGGTGTTGTACATGTATGGGGGAAGAGTAAAAATAAAAATCAGCTGAGTGCTACCGAGTGTGGAAGAGGAATGATGAACGGGCGGGATAGTGAATTTGGTCATAATATCAGAGGTGAGCAGTGTTTGGTGTGTCTGATGGGACAGTGCGCTCAGAGCCGCTCGCTGGGTTCAATCTGTCTGCAAACCAACAGAACTGTGTTTTTATTTATTTATTAATCACCCCAACTTGGTAATTAGTTCTATTGCCACCTTTTAACTACTATCATTTTGCCAAGACACAGAGCTGTCCTTTTAACATTTGAATAAAAGATTAAGGCTATCCTGTTTAAAGCTGCTCTATGAAATACAGGTCCTGAATGTTTGTTGGGCTTTGAAGCCGAGGAAGGAAGCGGCCAGATGTCGTGAGCAGCATGCCAGTCAAACATCAATGGTTTAAAAACGAGCTACAGTTGCTCAGCTTATCTGCTGTTCCGTACAGTTGAAATAAAAATAAATGTTTCTAAAAAAATATGCTACACCACTGAGCTCAGCTCAAATAATCCAGACCTGGAGAACAAGTGTAAAGACGTTTTCCAGAGCATGCACGATCCAGTCGGAGCTCAGTGTACGTGGCTTCTTCTCCACAGTTTGTTTCTGTTACACTTTCATTCATATCCATGTAAGATTTCCACTCCAGGGCCACCAAATCTGTCACGTATACGTGGAGCGTATATACAGAAACGCAGGAGGATTTTAGTGTTGAGTGTAGTTTTTAAAGAAAACAAAAAAACCTCGCTGCTGTTGTCTCTAACCCGCTTATGATGCTGGTGACACATTAGACAGTTCATGAAGGAAACTCATCCCAATAACTTTTGATTTACAAATGAAATGAGATTAGGAACGAGGCGCCAGTTCTGAAGGCGGCACCAGCTCCACCGTGACCTCACTTGCAGTGTTTATATTTAGGCTGCGACAGGCAAAAGTGAGGACGAGATAAACAGCTCTGCTCCGAGTGCCCGTCAAAGTGACTGGCAGGGCAATCCATTTCAGGCCACCGAGAACTAATTAGTTAGCAGCAGAGGAAGAGAAATGGAGGAAGGCGTCGGTGTAAGCTAACGAGACCATTTTCAACCACCACTCTTCTCCCTCTCCACAATCAAAGCGGTCGGAGACTCAGAGCACTGACACACATGTGGCTGCTTCCACCGCCTCTGAAGGATGAGATATCCTGTTCACTGATCCCAAAACAAAGGTAGACGGAAGATGCGCAGCAGCAAAATTGCATTCCTTTATTCAATCAACCAAGTGCTTGAGAGGGAAGAGAAAACACTGATGATGCCTGGTTGGTCTGAAATTCACTGAACTGGGCTATGACCAGACAATTTCCGATAAAAAAACAGGGGTTCGAGATATTTTCAGAGCCTCAACTTACTTTGCCTGAACCTGAAATTATTTTGCCTCGATGCGACACCACGATGGATTTGAGATAAACTACTATCAGTTTTCTGGATGAATCTATCGAGCTGAAAGATATTAGCCAGTGAAGACAAATGTATGTAATGGTTGGAGTCTCGACATCTTTAAGCCTCACTAACATAAATAATATGGACCATGATCTGAATTATGTGAACACAAGAACACACCACGACGGCCTCGGCCCTTAAATCTACACAAGAAACGCATTTACTTAATGATTAAAACGTTATTTGAAGTGCTCAGGCTCGACTGAAGTCAAAAACACAAGAATCCTGCACAAATACCGGAGATGTGGCTAAAACATCCTGACTAGGCAGGCAAATAGAAATAAAAGAGGGCTATTAAAAACACGAGTTGGAGAAAAAAATGTTTTATTACCCATTTTAAGCCCTTCAAAGCATATAAAAACCACTGAGCATTTTAAGCTTAGAATTAAACTGTACGCAAGTCAGCGCACAAGTCTTCAACAAAACACATGCCGACATAAATAAATCACTGAGGCAAAGCTTTGCTTAGCAGATGTAATCATTAGTTAACATTAGTCTGCATAATTACGTTATCTCACCAGCCAATTGCGTTCCAGTCCCATGAGAACTGCGTTCAGGCTTCAACCTTTTCTTCTTCATCATCAAACCAACCCAACGTAATTATCAGAAAGCACTAAAAGGTGACGTCTCTGAATAAAACAGAAATACACATCACATTTGAGTGCTTAAATCTTTCCATACTACTTTGTATTCAATAAAACAAAATCCAGACTCAGTGCTGCATGAAAAACATTAAGACTGAGAAGCAGCTGAAAAATCTTTACAGATCAAATTGGATTAATCCCAGAAAACTGTGCTGGAAGTAAACAGGTAGAAAAAGTAGCTTTTTAATTAGTCTGGTATTGAAAGATAAAAGAAAAGGAAATATCTTTATACCACTCAAGCGGTTCATCAAATCAATTACTTTGACAGGCTTTGCAGAGTCAGGAATGTGTATTATATTTATATCTGTGCAGACTGAAGACACAGTCTGGGAAAAGATCCAGGAAGCTGCAAAGGAAATATGAGGTGAGAGGAGAATAAAAATCAAAAAAGAAAACGAGAGAGGCGGCCCGGTTATGCTGAGCCCACAAAAAGAAAACGTCCTTTTTTCTTTAAGAGCGATTTGGTGTGAAGCTTAACACACTGCAGCATATATAACCACCAGGATAAAAACTGGTATCTTCAACTTCATTTTGACAAATAACTGTGCAGATCTCTGCCAGATAAAAGATCCATTTCAGCTCATCTCCCACAGTCACTCACAGGCAGAGTGATGGAGCTTATTGGAAATGGCTTCAAAGGTAAGTCCTCTTCCTCCGAAACCCATCCTGTGGAGGACCGCTCCATGTCAAATGCTTCTGCGCATCATCATCATCTTGCGATCCATCAAATGATATCAGCGCAGAATGAGGAGCCCTCTTGCTAAATGTCTGGAAAAGACAGCAGCAAAACAAACCAGCACTGTCTCTTATCTTCTGTGGTTTCATATACACTTGATCTTTATCGCCGGTGCACCGCAGGGTGTTATTGTGTGGGTGAGTGGGCCACGACACGGTAGCCACTCAGCATGCTGCATGCACTGTGCAACAAACCTCCCTCCAACATCGCCATGCATGCCTGGCTGCCCGCCTGGCTCGCAGCGCTAATGGTCATGGGATTTTACTAAGAGAATAAAGCAAGCTGAGCAGCAAACGCCGAGGAAACGACAGCTTTTACAGCTCGTATGCAACTGCTGGAAAAGGCACTACAGGCCTGACACGTAATATGCTGTCAGGAAATATGGGCTTTGCCATTTTTTATTAGCAATAAACTGTACCTCTGTGTGCAGGAAAGTGGAATCTGAAACATTTTAAGGAGCTGTCACTCTGTTGTGTTTGCACATCTGAGGGGACCCTGCAGCACGGCTCCCTGTGTGGCAGAAGTGTCCTCGGGGAGGACTGGCTGAAGGACCCAACTGTGGCAGGGCTCCGTGACCTTGATGACAGTTCACTGCCCCCCCGTCCTCCATCAAGCATCCCTCAGGTTGTTGCTAAACACAGATGACAGACCTCAACACCAGAGAGAGTTTACGAGGGCTGTGATGTCAGCAGAGGTAAACTCAATTTTAATACCAAGTAATGTAGAAAAGAACTCAACAAAGTCGGCTGCTAATGTCCTATATGGATGGATGGATGGATGGATGGATGGATGGATGGATGGATGGATGGATGGATGGATGGATGGATGGATGGATGGACGGACGGACGGACGGATGAATGGCCGTCTTGTTTTTGTTTTTTGTTCATTTTTTGGAGCCCCAACAGTTGAAAATGCAGAAAAAAGAGGGCCAGCCAGGTATTTTAGTTTTAGCCTCTTCAGCTTTAACCTGCACCCTCACTAATGGTATATGCTTTAATATTTTTAAATGAGTGAGAAAAAAAAAGAAGGGAAATATAAGGAAATTCCATTGCTTGATTTTCTTAGGTTTTACTTATTTATTTGTTTCATTTTTTCCCCTCAGGCTCTAATGTATTAAGTATGGAAGTGTTTTACTGCGTACGAAAAGCCCAACGCTTACAGTTTGTAATATCTGACAGAGAGGGAAAATTGTGTAGCAGAAAGCATGACAGGACACTTAAAAGTGATTTTTTACAGCTCAGTAAAAACAGAAGAATGGAGGGATGGAGCTTTCTGTTCAGTCTCCTGCTCACTAATGTAAACCAAGAACTCTATAAAAACTTTACGTCCACATTGTCCATGAAACTAACATGACCTCAATACATGTACACATTAAAAAATGATCTTTATATGCCCTACAATCTCTACAGCAAAGTCTCATGTGACATCCACTCCAGTGTTCTGTTTTTGTTTTTACTGGAAGAAATAATATGATTAAGAAAAGTGTACAGTTGGTTTATCTGATGGAAAAGAATTATTACAGATTAATTTTGGGATTTTAGCTTACTGACTGCCATCTCATATTGTGGAAACTTTCAAATATTCATCCTTCCATCCATCCATCCATCAATCCATCCATCCATCCATCCATCCATCATCCATCCATCCATCTATCATCCATCCATCCATCCATCCATCCATCATCCATCCATCCATCCATCCATCAATCCATCCATCCATCCATCCATCAATCATCCATCCATCCATCATCCATCCATCTATCCATCCATCTATCATCCATCATCCATCATCCATCCATCCCTCCCTCCCTCCATCCATCCATCTATCATCCATCCATCCATCCATCAATCCATCCATCCATCCATCCATCCATCCATCCATCCATCCATCCATCTATCATCCATCCATCCATCCATCCATCCATCCATCATCCATCCATCCATCCATCCATCCATCATCCATCTATCATCCATCCATCCATCCATCCATCATTCATCTATCATCCATCCATCCATCCATCCATCATCCATCCATCCATCCATCCATCCATCCATCCATCATCCATCTATCATCCATCCATCCATCCATCATCCATCCATCCATCTATCATCCATCATCCATCCATCTATCCATCCATCTATCATCATCATCCATCCATCCCTCCCTCCCTCCCTCCATCCATCCATCTATCATCCATCCATCCATCCATCCATCCATCATCCATCCATCCATCCATCCATCAATCCATCCATCCATCCATCATCCATCTATCATCCATCCATCCATCATCCATCCATCTATCCATCCATCTATCATCCATCATCCATCATCCATCCATCCATCCATCCCTCCCTCCCTCCCTCCATCCATCCATCTATCATCCATCCATCCATCCATCCATCAATCCATCCATCCATCCATCCATCCATCCATCCATCATCCATCCATCCATCCATCTATCATCCATCCATCATCCATCCATCCATCATCCATCTATCATCCATCCATCCATCCATCCATCCATCATCCATCCATCCATCCATCATCCATCCATCCATCCATCCATCATCCATCTATCATCCATCCCTCCCTCCCTCCCTCCATCCATCCATCCATCCATCTATCATCCATCATCCATCATCCATCCATCTATCCATCCATCTATCATCCATCATCCATCATCCATCCATCATCCATCCCTCCCTCCCTCCCTCCCTCCCTCCATCCATCCATCTATCATCCATCCATCCATCCATCCATCCATCCATCATCCATCCATCCATCCATCTATCATCCATCCATCATCCATCCATCCATCCATCCATCATCCATCCATCATCCATCCATCCCTCCCTCCCTCCATCCATCCATCTATCATCCATCCATCCATCCATCCATCATCCATCCATCCATCCATCCATCATCCATCCATCCATCCATCCATCCATCTATCCATCCATCCATCCCTCCATTAACTGTAGCTGTTTAGGGAAATAGAGGTCTGCTGAGTTGATTTTAGCTCTCTTCAGGTGAAAGCAAAATATCGAGTGTATACAAACTAAAATCAATTATTAATAATAATCATTCAGAAATCATCCTAGATATGTGCAAATGGATGTATTTTGAAGGCTGTGTCCAGACTGCAGGTCAAAGCGGCTCAAATCTGAGCTTCCTTTCTCTTGAATATAATATTCTTAACAGTACAATTGACATTAAATCTTTTTCTTTTATCTCACCAATGTAACTAAATGTGCTAAATCTGATACAGACCTGCTGTTTTGGAATGCAACATGAACGATTTAGAAACCTGCTTCTGTGATGTCACCATCCCACCGCTCGCAGCTTGGGCTCTACACCTCAGCATCCAGATGTAGCAGCCATAGAGCCACTTAAGGCCGTATCTTTCTCCACATCCTTCACATCCTTTACCCTTTGCTTGCAACTTTGTTGACTTCCACTAGACAACAACTTAAAAAATGACTTCCATATGCTTACTCCATGTTGACTTCCATATGCACCATGCTGAACAAGAACGCTTACTACTGTTTCTCTGTGCATGCTCATCTGTTCAAGGCTGATTGGTTCATGGAGTCTTAGATGGGTCTCAATGAAACATTGATGTGAACAGTGTATTGCAAGATCCGCAGTCTGAACATAGCCTATTAGAAGCTGTGACATTATGTATGCAGGTGACTCATAGCTTACAGTCAGCACAGTGAAATCCTGCAAACTTCAGTCAGGGAAATGGCACTTGGCAAACACTCGCCGGGTAGTTTTCCAGTAAAACCCTAGAAAATAATGGCTTAACTGCTGGTCTGTTTGTGCAACAGTGAAAGTAACTCAGATTCATATGCAATATTTTGTGTTTAGATGCAATGTAAATGTTAGGTTTAGGTAAAATAGCCTTTAGAATTACCAGCGTAAAAAACGTGAGAAAATTACCCAACTTGATTAAAAACACGCTGTTTTTATCTGTTTCTAATAGAATCCAACCTGGCTCAAAGGGTGGAAAAGTCCAATATTTTGACATTTTGATGTAATGAATTATACGCAGTGATCCAGTGGGATCAGTTTCATTAGCTGCAGTAAATTTTAATTTGGCCAGAATTACACGTGACAAATGAGGCATGCAACAAGAACGAGCCATTAGTCTACAAGTGAGAGAGAGGAGGGAGCACACAAGAAGAGAGAGGAGAAAGCAGAGAAAAGGAGGAATAAACGGCTGCTAAAATACAGGCCTGGGAGGCCGTGTGAGTGGAAGATGGAGAGGAGAAGCGAGTGATTATCACTGCAGTGGTGCAGTTACACAGGAGGGTCCCCGGCGTGGAAGCCTGCAATGGCAGCAAAGGAAATGCAAAAACAAAGAAAGTCTAAACAAAAAGGAGATGAACCAAAACCATTGTAAAGCAAAAATGTCATTTTTTCTTTATAGTTTTAGAAAGAGCATTTCTGCAGAGAGGAAAAATGTAAAGAAAAGATGTGTGAGACCTTTAACGTGAGAGTAATAAAGCGCAAGAGAGCAGGAGTCAAAATGGCCAGAGATGGACAGACAACACGTCTGAGAGGCCTCCAGAACTTCAGCAGACACTTGACATTTTATGTGCAAAGGAAATAATGAGATCAGAAACAGAGAAAGTGCACAGCACCTCCTGGTTGCCACAGCTGCCAGAAAAATGCTTCTTCTACTCACCACTCAGCTGGTGATTTAATTTATCATGTCGTATTTTCTGTCTGCGAGTACACCGTGTCAAGAAAATAATGGAAAGGTTGAGGAGAAATAGTTTTTCGAACAGATGGAGAGAAACATGACATGAACCTTTCTCTGCACTTACAGCACTCACCAAAACAACTTAATGGAGTCACGGGGAGAAAAAAATACCGCCACGATCAGCTGTATTTGACAAGGAATAATGTAAACAAAACAGCCGACATCCTGGTATATACGGGGCAGTCCAGTCCAGCTTCGATTTATGGCTGCAGATCTTTCGTAAAACTAAAGAGGACTTCTGATGAAATGCAGCTGCAACCTCTTTAATGGTCTGAATATTTTGTGGAAAAGATGACGCTGAAAAATAATTCAATTCCTCAAAGACAAATAGTGGAGTGAAATTATTTTCCTTTACTTTCAAGGGCAAATAATTAGCAGGGTCTAACAACTTGGAACTTAAGAGCAAAACTGCAAAAAAGTAACATTACATGTCACTCTATGCAGATGATATTCTTTAGTTTTTGTCTGACTCTGTAATTAGTGTTACAATTAGTGTTGCAAATAATCTGGATTATAAGGTGATTTGCAAAAAAAGCAAAATGATTCCAGTTAAAACTGCAGCAAACAGGTTTCAGGTAAACAAACACAAATTCTAATTTTTGGACATCCAGATCACACTCCAATTTTCAGATATTTGCAAACCCAATTTCCCTCTACCGATATCGTGCCTAAAATGGGATTTGGAATTTACTTCCATTATCTTTAAGAGGAAGGATTAATAAAATCAAAATAACAGTAATGATGAAAATTCTGCAACGTCTGTCAATGTACATTATTCCTGCTTTTTTGCCCAAATCATCCTTCTTGTCCCTAGTTGAACTGATATCTGGGTTTATCTGGAATTTAAAAAAACTGATACTGAAGAATAGGTAAAAATAACAGATGACAATGTCGTCAATATAGTGGTCTCTCCTCGTCTAACTTCAAATATTATTACTGAACTGCAACACAATTCCCAATTGTTCATAATTAGAGAACTTCTCCTGTGTCCAGACCTCATTAAAACGGCTGCTCAGTACAAACCGTCCTCTGCCTGACTCGATATCTAAATATACTTACAACCTTAAAGAGTGCTGTAAAGCTCCTTCTAAGGTTTCCTCAAGTATTCTTCAGTTTCCAGTGAAGAATCACCTGTTTCCAGCATCTCCGACGGATGAAGCTTCTAAAACCTCCGTTGAAAGAGGTGTCAACACAATGGATGATTTATTCATGAGTACTTCCTTTATAGCATTTGATCTGTCAACTTTTAGGTTTTTACATACCCCACTCCCATTTCTTTACATCCTTTCAAATTTGTCTAACACAAAATGCAAACTTGTCATAGTTGGAGCAGTTTGGTTTAGTACAGCAGCTAATAAAAGTCAAGAATTACATCAAAGAGGAAACTGAATAATTCAGGGATAATCAGAGTTGCAAAGAAGTAATGAAACAAAGTAAAAAGCTGCAAGTATCATACATCCTTGCACCTACACTAGTCACGCCTTGACTAGTTTAGTTGAATTGTTTAACTAAATGGTTTAACGCCGTAGGTGCATTCAAAGATGTCGTTCTATCTAATGTAATGCAGTCCAGCAGAAACAAATGAACAAGTAACAAACATGTCAGACAAACAACAAGACTAGAAGAACAAGGCAAAGTAAATGCTCTCAGCTCAGCAGCTAAACTGAGGAAAAAATGCGTTCAAAATTATTAACTGACTATTTGGTATAAATTAAACTTGGACAGCTTAGAAAAATGAGTGACAGTGCAAGGTTGCGGCGTGATGAAGGAAGCCAGTGAAAAGACTGTGACGGAAAAAAGGAGCAGCGAGGAGACACATTTATCGTAGAAGGTTCTTGGAATATAAAAGAACTGAAAGACGGGCAATTCGAGCATTGTCCCTGCACGTCAAAGAAAACAGGAGTCCCACTCAGTTCTGCAGTGCCTGGCAGTGCGGTTCCCCGTGACCTTGACCATGTTGAAGGGCACGCATCTCCACCGTACAGAGAGGTTGAGTAAAACAAAGACCCAATTAAAAATATCTCATCAGCGCGCACACACAGTACGACAGATCTGTGTCAGATCCAAAGCACCAACGAGGCCTGGAACCGATTCAAAGGTACAGAGAACCGTCACAAAGAGAGAAATAGTCCAGTTCAGTCGTTCAAATCACAGCCGGAGGTGAACAATGACATGTGACAAGTTACACTGCAACACACGGTGCACGAACGCGCCACAGCCGCCTAAAGCCGCAATCCGAATAATAACCTTAATCTGAAGACAATATTCTGATGAAGGTGTTTACGGAAGCTGCTTTCAGAAAATTCATTTGATAATGCAGTTTTACATGTTAAAATTTAAGCAAACACTTTAGTGTTTTGGGGGGATTTTTGCCTGATTTAGTAGAAGTCTCACGTACAGCTTCTTATTTTAGTGCTACACATGTTTATAGACACTGGCAAGTGTGTTTCAGGCATCAAATTCAAAATTAGTAATTATTTATGCAAAAAAAAAAACCAGGAAAATGTTCAACGTCTGTTCTTTGTAGTGTGTTCAGTTGAATACTGGTTAAAAAGCATTTGCAAATCGTTGCATTCTCTTTTTTATTTGTGTTTTACACAGCATCCCAGCTTCAGTGGAATTGGAGTTTCATGAAAATGACACTTCCGAGAGAGCAGCAGTCAACAAACGGCTTTTTCTCTTAGTGCGTTGCCACAGTGATAAGTTCAGCTGACAGTGACGGCGCCACTGTTCCCAACTCTCAACTATCTCTTGGTAACTTTTCCTAACAAGTAAGACATGTGCACTGGTTTTCTGTTCTATAATGAACTTAACTTAATGAATTTAAAGGAGCCTCATAACCGTTCCCTGATTAATGGACAGTAACACGTTTTTCTCCCCAGAAAAAGCAACTATAGATGTAAACAAAAGCCATCGTGAATGCAGCTTGAAAGGAAGGTGAGCACGGAGATATTTTGATCTCCATCCACATTACACATGACAGATCTGTGAGATGATACAGAGTTGAAAGGATGAACCGGATCAGTATCTTTATAAAAATGTGCTTTATTATGGGGGGGTAGATTTAAACTCAAAACAGCCACTGAGCGTGCTCCAAGACTAGAACATCAGGCCCTTTATTCTGGATTTTCTTTTCCATTATTAGATTTTTTTAAATCGCTTCATCAAGTGTTTTCTACCTGCAATATTCTTTTGCTTGATAAGTAAAAGCAATATCCTTCAGCTGTTCAGTAAAGCAACGAGCCAGTTCCCAGGAACATGAGACAGTTTAGTCTTGCAAGGGTTTTTCTTCCTTTTGAAGAAGTTACATTTTCAATGCCTTTGAATTATATTAAACAGCCCAAAGCGTATTTCCTCCACAAAGACAAAATGGACTTATAAACGGAGAGTAGGAAATGAACCAGCATGGGGATACGGAAGCAGGGACGCTAAGTGTGCCTGACAGATTAAAAACAGAGGAGAAATCAATCAGTGGATTTGGACGCTCAACAATGGATCAGTGATTTTACGAAGGGCAGACATGAACAGAAATGAATAAGAGGATGGAAAGAGCGAGAGAACGGGTGGGAGGCAGCAGGATGTAGCTAGAAGCCATTTCCATTCGTTATAATTCCTCAAGTCGGCAGCGTGCTAGTGATTGATCTCTAAAGGGAGGATTAATTGGAGGACACCCCATTAGCTGAACTCGTTCAAATATTTAGGCAGCGCTCACAAAGGTTGTGGGTGGGAACAGTGACACGGACCGAGTCTTTGCTTTCGGCTGAATCAAGCTCATTACCTGTGTTTGACTTAGAACAGGGTGCCATTTACATCCAGCCAAGCCTGTAGAATCGCTTGAACCTGAACAGCGCGAGGTTCACCCGCCAGAGCCGACAGAAACAAACACATAAGAGGACATTTTAATGTGAACAATTCACTTCAGCAGAGCTCTCGCGGGGACGGGCCAGCAGAACAAATGTGCACTCTCAGTAACCTGGTGTCTCTTTATAGTCTCAATGCCGACTGTGGGTCGTGACCTCGGCCGCTGGATGGAGATACTTGGTATGCCGACATTCTCTCAAGCATCCATGCGGAAACACACGGAAAAACTGCACAGAGGCACATGAATGTGCATAGATGCAATGAAAAGAACTACAAGTGGGAGGAATGCAGTGGGTTTCTTCTTTAATTTAACCTGTATTTTTGACTATCCTGTGACTGGATCCACACAAACGTGGACGTGCCTGAACTGAACCCATTCTGAGGTGGATTACCTTTGATTCTTAGGGTCATTATATCCTGATATCCTGAAACTATCCTGGAATATATTTTTGTAAACTTGGAAGATCATTTTGAAGTAACCCGAGCTCTAAAGAGACGAGGCAACACTTTCTCTATTGTGCTTCACCGTTGAGATGCTGTTTTGATGTCGCGATTATAGTTAAATGCAGTACAAAGTGCTCAGTATTTTTCCAACTCAAAACAATTCACCTTTGGTTTCATCAGTCCACAAAGCAGGAATGTTCTCCCGTGGTGTTCTGCCACGGTTCTGCCACGTCTACATGTTACATTGATTTCCAACAACAAATATCAGTAGCTTTCAGGCTGAAATATTGGAAACACAGACTATTTGGAATCATTTTCCACCTTTGCTTTATTGTGAAGGATAGATAATAGAAATCTAAGGCGATGAATTCACATGAATCTTCTAAAGAAGCAATAAGGCTCTCTTAATTCAGTGAATCACTTCTGCTGTAGCCATCCCTTCTCATTATTACAGCTTAGTCCATGATGAAGACAAATGGAGGGCTTTCCTGTAAATCCAAGCAGTGAGATTCCACCAGCCTGCGGCGGCGAGCTGTCTGCCAACATAAACACAAACGCTCGCCACCACAGAACAACGCGAGTCAGCCAGCAGGGCTACTCGCCCGCCACACCAGCACCAGAATCAGCTACAGAACATGCGAAAGGATGCAAGTTTATAGAGAGGGAGGAAGGGAAAAAGGGAGTGCAGATACTGCTCAGTTTATATCCCTCAACCAAGAGAAGAAATACGTTTTAAACTTCTTTTGACTGATAAACGGATGAAATTTACAGATATAAACTCCATTTTCACACATAGGTTTTAGACACTGGGAGCTATCAATGTCTCAGATTATTACAGTCCTCAGCTTTCTTTCCAGGATTTCATCTTAAAGTTGTTCACGGATGGAGGCTGAAAGCTAAAATATTTGAGAAGAACTTTAGACATTAAATATTGAAACTGACTCACAAATATTTCATGGTATTTCACTTCGCAGCTAACAACTAAAGGGAAACGGCATTTTTACATCTAATCATTCCAGTGCAACGTTTTTATAGGCTGCTATTAACGTATTAGGCCCCTGCAATAATCAATTTGTTCCATCCGTGCATTCCCACTTAGTCCTGTCGGGGTCACATGGATCTGATCGAGCCGATCCCAGCTCTCTTCAGGTGAAAGCCCTGTGATGGCAGCCTCATGAATTCATGATGTTGCTTCATACAGACAAACAACTACTCACGCTCACTTCTATGGGCAATTTAACCTACTTGTGTTTTTGGACTGTGGGAGGAAGCGGAAGCACAAGGAGAAAACCCACGCAAACACGGGGAGAACATGCAAACTCCACCTTTCCCTGCCAGGATCTGCGCCAAAAACGTTCTAGCTGCAAAGCAACTGTGCTGAGCACCAAACCTTCCTGTCTTGTCATCGTACCTGAAGTCATCTGAAGTACTAATTTGGAAGTTGTCTGTTTAGGTTTCTCCACTGTCACCTCGTGCACAGTGACTGGGGCTCTTGTAGTTGTATTCACAGAACCGTTTCGGATATTCACACTCAAATTTTCCCTGCGTAGGCTGTGGTGCATTGCACAGATGTGGATAAAAGGTTATTCTCCTGCAAAATCTCTCCTAAAATAACCGTACAGGCCCCCCCTCCCTGAATAGAAGACTTAACCTGGTACATTTAGGTGCAGATCTTTGGGTTTCATCTGAATTCTGCATTTGAAATATTTTCACACTGTGGAGAAATAGTCTATAGATTTATGCAGCGATTAAAAGAATTTAACAGAAATTATACTTTTATATCAGGTCATTGAGGGTAGCTCCTTTAAGATAGAGGTTTAATGGCGCACCATTAAATCACTGCTCTTACACAACAGGGCCCCTCTAAAACGAACATCACTGCACTCTGTGGGCCTTTATCTTGGATCCTTATATAATACGATTGTGTGTACTGGTCAGCCATAAACAGGACCAATGTATCATCAGCTCCATGAATTGTAGAGCCCATGTGCATTGTTAGAGCATCTAGGGGCTCAAATGCATTATTTATGCTTCCTCATTCTCTGCTTCTCGATGTATCCAAGATGAATGAAGAGAAAGATGAAACGCTCTGTTGTGACTGCCAGGGGTGAAGGGCTCAGGAATGAAAAATCTACCCAGGCTGCCCCTGTTTTCTCTCACATTTACAATACCAAGCGTGCCCCCCCAACCCCCAACCCACCAACCCCCACCCATTCATGCATCCTCCATCCCTTGCCATATCCCATCCTATTTGAAGGTGACATGTAGGAGGAGATGGATGTGTAGCTTGCAGCCATTAAAATGTCCCCCTGAGGCAAAAGAGCTGTTTGTGTCTTTAGGAGAGTTACAGAGCCCAGAGTGAGACAGAAACAGGAGACCCATGCTGCCGAGCTGTTTTCATCATAACAGGACGACCGTTCGTTGCCACTGGCGGGGACAACAGCTTCCACACGAAACCCCTCCAACACAAAAAAGACGGACCAACGTAGGGAAACTCGATGGTTACTTCAGTTAGCAGGCCCTCATCCCACAACAATCATTAAAACAGAGCGTATAAACAGAGCCGCCATTGAAACTTGAATATGTTTTCCAGCATTAAGATATTAAAAGGTGTCACAAACCTGTAATTATTAGCTTCTCGTTTTCAGCCAAAACTGACCACTAATATAACAAATTAGAGTAACGTTGGTGGTGGAAGTAAAACACGTCCACATCAGTTTGTTCAGTACGAGACTAATAAAAACTGTGAGCTTTTCCACATGACTTGATGTTGCCCGGTTTCCGTGAGTCAGTGTGAACCAACCATCTCACTCCCACACTGAGGCTAATGCTGAACTGTGTTTGCAGTTCCTCGACCGGCCACTAGAGGCCCCAGAAGCGAGTCAATCTCTATTAACTCCCACGTTAAAATGTCCAACTTTAGAGCAGAAATAAACATATTTACTGCCTGAGTCAAAAAAAACATTTTGGTCTTAATCGTTTAATTTTACACTCATGACAAATCTGAAGGGGGTGAATTTTTTGTACCGTGCCGGGGGAGTTTATATCAAGCAATGGATTTATTTTGAATATGATTGATTGGCAGTTGGCTCAGCCAATCTCTAGCCATTATTACTTCCTTATCCCTAATCGTCATGCTACTGCCCGTCACTAAGCAACCATTCGTCTGTATTAACCCAACGTGGGTTTAACGCTACGGACAGTTTTGATATTGCCATCGAGTCAAATTGGTTTATCCCGCTGGAAACGTCTCAGCGCCTCTGCAGCTATTTCAGCAGGGTTCGGCTGAAGGACTGGCGGTGGGCGTGTTCCCATCGGCTTGCGGAGCAACATGGTTCTGCCCCGTACAAAGGAAAACGGGCTTCAAAACCAGTTCACGGTGTTTGTGATGTGAAAGCTCCTTGATTCAACCCAACTACGCGCAGACCCCACATGGTTGAGCAAAAAAAGGCCTCTGTAGACAGAGGCATCACTATCGGATGTGAAGGAGCACATAAACAAATGTGGCAAAAGGAAATAACGTTGACCGTCGTGGACAGATAACTTCCATTGGATGTTGTCGCTCATTTAAAAACTGGTACAAACTAACAATATAGAGAAGAAAATAGTCAAGTCTGGGTCAAAACACGTAGACTGTGTCACTGTGGGTTACAGTTTTTTTATTCAGGCCGGTTGTCATAGAAACATGACACTCCGCAACACTGATATTGACCAATAACAGCACTGACTGGTACGTGGCGTTTGGGCTCGATTTAAAACAACGGTTATGAACACAGCCAAGTTAACTGAAAAATGGTGCGATGTTATCTAGTGCATCTTTGGTGGTGTGAAAACGAGCTGAGAAAACTCTTCCAGGAATAGGTAACTATGGATAATGTAAAGAGTACCAAAGAAAACAAGTTCAATAAAGTAAAAGAATAGGAATTTCCCTTCTTAAGACACATGAATCCAGTTTTTACAACCCAGCGCTTCTCTTTTCATTTGCAAAGGACAAATACTGCATTTTGTTTCTATAAATACACCTGTCCAGGAAAATGGAGAACGTTATAGAAAAAAAAAATTAAACCTGCAACTTTGGAAGAAATGAGACTTTATGTTTGATATATAAACTTCTTCTAACCAGAAATAATGATGAGATTTAAACCCTCTTGAGTTGGTGCCAACCTTGGCCTGTTTTATCAACATACACTAAACAAAGTTATACACATATGAACAGAGTGTAAATGAACTATAAAAACGTCACAATTTGAGACAATAAAAGCTTAACAAAGACAAAAACCTCAGGATTAGGGCTGCACTCGAAAATCCTGATATCCGGATATTCATTATTAGGTGTGCGTGTGGTTTTTACTTTAGTTATTTGTTTTGTTTCGGGGTTTTTTTCCCATCAACCTGCAGAACTCTGCGCTCTCGCTCACCGGCAGCCACGAAGGTTAACTCGATAACGATTTAGTTCACTTTAGCCGTTCAAGGGACAAGAACATGCGGAGAATCTCTGCTGTGCGCTCACACTTTAAAATGAGGGACGGTCAAAGCTGGAGAATGATTAAGTCTTTCTCCATTAAATTTATTCCAAGAAATTAAGTTTGTTTTTCTTTCCTCTGGCATGCCAGTTACTTTCTACGGAGTGCGCTGCTGTTGTGCACGCCTCGGTCGCACCCACACACGATTTCTCTCATGCACCACTGTGGGTCCGTTCTCGTGAGGGTCGCACTCGTTTGTTGTCGCGTACTTGTTTGGCACGTCGTTACACGAGCGCCGGTTCCCCCGTCTACAGCACACTACACCCCAAATCCCATCTCCCAACACCAGCTAATCACCCCCAAATATTCACTGGAATCATCTGCCAAAGCTCTGCGGCACATAAAATGGTTTTCAGGCCATTTCCACTCGGAATATTAAACACCACAGTCAACCCAACTCCAACGGGAGCAGAATGGTCAATCATAACATTTACAACCAAGCGTCTGTCCATGCAGCACGATTAAAATGGAATTCAATTAATGACATTCAGGTGTTTTGCATGCTGATTTCAAGCAGACTGAACAGCATTTGAAGGCATTTTTTTCCTTAATTATATGCAGGTTTTGCACATAGATGAAAGGAATAATTTGTTGGAATGAAAACATTAACATCTTGCAAGTTTTAGTCGTATGAACAAGCACAGATTTCATTAACGGATAGTCAAGGAGTTTAGGTGAGTTACTGCTTGAGTCTGATTTGGTTTTGGCCTGTCGATTGTCATTGTTAGTCACATCCACTGTTTTGTACTTTTCAGTGGGGGAGCGGGAAGAGGCGGTTTCAGCCGGTTTCAATTAGCTGAAGGGTCTCAGCTGAGTTGACTTCAGGTAACAAACCACAGTTCAACAGACATTCAGGTCCTAGCCCTGACCGAGACTTAGACCTGTCTAGAAAACACAGCTACTCCACTGCTTTATCTGAAAATACAGAATTCACTCAAACACCTCGCTCTGCTGGACGAGGAGGTGGTACAGGCATTCTAATTTCCATGAATTGGAATCTCACATCCATTCATCCCATTGCTATCTGCTCATCACTAGAATATGACACAGTAAAGATCTCTAACCCCATCACTGCATACATTCTGGTCGTATACTGCACTCCAGGAGGCAACATTCTCTCCGACATTCCTGATGATGGAGCTCCACTAATTGAAAAGGGAGACATGAACATTCACATTGGCAAAACACAGGCCAATGATTTTCTGGCTCAGTGCTCAGTGCAGAACACTACCAGACGGTTCAGTGCTGCCGTTCATGCCAACTTCTAGAGCGAGCGATCTTCAGTCAGGTCTTACAGTTCATTCAAGAAAACTACCCGTTTGATCCGTTTCAGTCAGGCTTTAGGCAGGGCCACTCAACCATACTGCTCTTCTGACAGTTACTGAGTCACTATCGGTTGCCAGATAGATCCGCTGGTCTATCTTCAGTCCTCATACTGCGTGACCTGTCTGCTGCCTTTGACATGGTCAACCACCATATCCTCCTCTCCACTCTCAAAGCTTAACATTTCAGAATCTGTTCTCCAGTGGTTCAATTAATACCTCACAGCAAGGAAAAGTGTCAGATCGCATGAGCTGGCTAAAGGGGTGCCACAGGGATCAGTGCTTAGTCCTCTTCTCTTTTCACTGTACACCACCTTACTTGGTGAAATCATCAGCTCTCATAACTTCTCCTCCTAGACTAAGCGTATTGTTCGTCCAGCCAGTCATTCCTTACCTCCTCAGATAAGCACACAGTTGCATTCCATCAGAATAGTGCTCACGTCTTCTGCTAGGAATCTTGGTGTCATGTTAGACAGCCAGCTGACCTTTAAGGACCATGTTGCCTTGGTTTCCCCGTCTTGCCGATTTACAACATCAGGAAAATCAGGAAAATCAGCCCCTGACAGAACTTACAGCACAGCTCTTGGTTCTGTCTCTGGTCATTTCACGCATTGACTACTGTAATTCCTTACTGGTCGGCCTCCCTGTGTGTTTAGTTAAGTTCACTCCTTCATCCAGCTCTCTCAACAGCTACGCTCAGCCAGTGAAAGACGCCTGGTGCTTCGACCACAACGTGGTGCAAAATCAGTAGCCGGACTCTTTCCTCTGCTGTTCCCCGGTGGAGGATGAAGCTACCAAACTCCGTCCGATCTGTTGGGTCCGTACCTACTTTTAAGAACAAGCTAAAGACTCAGCACTTTAACGAGCATTTACACATTTAGTTTAATTTCTCTGCTCATCAGAATGAGTTTGAAGACTTGTCCGGCTCTTTGCATGGCGCAGCACTGAGAAAGCTGCACAAACTTATGCCAAGATGATATTATGATGGTTAATTTAAGACTAAATAGAATAAAGACCTGTGTCCTACTGGATTCACGCAGCCTGACCAGCACTTGTCCATACTGAACCCTCCGATTTGATTTCTTGCTTGTGTTGTTCTCTCAGATTTAAGTCACTTTGGAAAAAAGCGTCT
This sequence comes from Xenentodon cancila, assembly GCA_014839995.1. NCBI lineage: Eukaryota > Metazoa > Chordata > Actinopteri > Beloniformes > Belonidae > Xenentodon > Xenentodon cancila. Next base: position 23,815,478 of record CM026213.1, on the reverse strand, counting down.
GCTGTACAGTAGTAGTTGTAGTAGTAGTATGTAGGTATATAAACCGAGAGCAGATCAAACATAGATATATGCAGTAGATAATACTGCATTTACATGTCTGAGTCTACAGGAACACATAGCTGACTGTTGAAACCAAGCAGAAGATGTGCAGTGGAGTTGAAGGGTTTTAAGGTTTGTGGTAAATCTCAGTGTTGCATGGTGGACTGCATCCAATTTATGTAAAAATTGCATATAAAAATCCACATAAAGACACTGTAAAACAATAAAACAGCATGCAAGTGAAAGCAGTGTTAAAAATGTTTCTCATTCACCTAAAAACAAAAGTTTCAGTTTTGTTATTGCTTAATGTGCGGTGTAAATAAGAGGGAAGTTATTAGTCTCCATTTTCGGTATTTGTACTGAGATACCGACTCAGAGTCGGTGCTTTGTTACACAACAGGATTTTCAGTTTCCTCATAATTGACAAAAATCCTTTTGTATGCTCCCAATTATTTTTATTTTTATTTTTGACAAAAATAAAAAGCTCTCTAAATCAAATTTGCAGGTCAGTTAATAAAAAAAAAAATGAAAGAGTCAGTCAAGAAAATTGCAATTAGGGGTTTAACTAAAAAGACTGAAGGTCTAATTAAATGAACCAATGAGAATAATCGCACACGTCCTTGCATCTGTGCAGCGTGCTGAGAACAAGCAGAAGCAATAATGATGCATGCCACATGCTGCTTGTGAAAAGAAATATTTAATTAGGGATTATGAGCTCTTTGTGATCACGTCATCAATTACAGCAGTGTAATCCTAGAGGCTGGCTTGTACTGCCAGCATGTATCTAATAGACTGTAAATGGTAAGAGGTTGAAAAGAAAAGAAAAGGTGAAGTGAGAACAGTAGAAAAGCGAGAACGGCAGGTAATGTGAGTGGCAAAGCACTGTCCTTGAGACAAAGTGACGCGAGTGTAGAGGACGGTGTGGAAGCCTGCTGGCTGGCACCCGCCAACACACCTCTGGACAAGAAAAGTGGCCCTAAACGGATGAGAAGTTTTTATGCATGTGAATGGGGATGCAACAGACACATTTTCCAAAACAACTGTGGATGATTTCTGCATTTCATTTCCATTTATATTCAAAGCACTTCATTTATCTGTCAAAACCAAGGGGATCACACTTTGCATAAATATTCTAGTTTGAGACTACTTAGGAACAAAGGATAAGAAATGTCATTTCACAAATGCAAAATCATAACATGTAGATACCAGAGTTGAGACTAATGACAACTGAGCTGCTTCTTCTGTCAACCTCTAAAACCTCATGTGCGTCACATTAAACCTCAGAACTGGGGATGGACCTGGATATTCCCAAAAACAAAAAGCCAACTTAATGCCTGACTTTGAGCTCAGTGAATAGGTTAATTGAGTTTAAGCACTATTTTCATAATGATTCTTCCTCCCTAAAGTCCTGCAGCAAAAGATCTGTGACTATGTGCAAATACTTTCTAACATGCCACCCTTTATAGCACAGAGTGTAGGGGGAGACACGACTTGGGCTCATTGCACTCCTGTTAGGAAGAATTCAATACGTAGGCTTTAGTTTGGTGCTGGAGTGCAAGTATTGCTGTTTCTGCAAGGTGCAGCTTGTTTTTTTTACCCACATTTGGTGTTTCATACCAACCTAATGTAGCCATTTCTTTTTCTTTTGTGTTTTTATGGCATGGAGACCTATTGCATCAGCTGTGCAATCTTCCTGCTCTGCTGCAGTCAGAAAATAATGAGCAGATAATGGAAAACTATAATATCATGTAGCCTGAAACCCCTCGATTAAACTGTGTCACTGCATCAATGCAGAATGGTTTAGATCGATATTGTAATGAACCCAAAAATGGAGAAATGTCCACACACTTAGTGAAAAGTACTATGAAACCATGTACAGTGTACATAAGTGGGGGATTCTGCCTGGTAATCAGTGTTACTGGCTGCAGCAACATGCCAACATGCTGGTACACAGTCTGGCTAAATCCATTTACATGTCTTCTTGACAAAAGTATGGATAATGGGTGGAACTAAATGCATTTTTAGTGTTAAAAGCATCAAAATCCTCCAGAGGCAATTTCAAAGATGGATCACCTTTAGTTAAATAAACTTGTTTTCTGAGCAGTCTGCACGTTGGACACATTTTACAGGATAAAAATGGGAACCTCTCCGTCTCCAACTTTATTATAAATGCCGTCAGTGAGATGGCGTGTGCCTTCTCAGAAAAAAAGATCTTTAACAGCAGAACTGTGGATGAAATGCTGTAAAAGAGGGCCTTACTTCCAGAGTTGTTAGGGTTACAGCTGCTGCAAGCTACACAGAAACATGATGTTCACTTTATCTCCAGCTCGTACAAAGAGTATCTGTCCGTCCTCCGTTTTATGATCAAAGGATTTTCACAAAGGCTGAAACATTCAACATTACAAAACAGAATAGATATCAGTAGATAACAGTCTTTATAATGTAAAAGTTTAATATATTCTCTATAAGAAAAAGACTTCAAGATACTTACTGTCTCAAAGGTTTAAAGCTTCTACATATAAGAAAAAAAAACACTGTTGATGCTACACGCATATATCTGCCATATCGACGGAAGAGCCACTGAAATTAGTCTGATGTGTTGGGATGGACCAACAAGTCTTGTAATAACACTTAGGCACAGTAGTAGTGAAATAAATCAGAGTAGTGGTCCGGCTGGTTTCATGGAATCAAATGAAGAAAAGGACGTAATGCTGGCTGACGACATGTTCATCTGCGTGGCACTTTGAGGGAACTTTCCTGGATAAACCCTTTAGCTCACATCGGTGAGCAGATGGTGGTCAGCACATGAGGGTTATGTGTGAACAACTCAAATACACACAACTGCCACAGATATCTAGCAAGCCAGATATCTGGAGACGTTGTCTGGAGGTGCAAGGACAGAAATACCGTCAAGCAAGGAAGAGACTCCTTAAACTTTCAACACAGCACAACATGTTCAATACATACAAATCGTATGTATGTATATCATATAAATCATAAATCATATGTGCAGACTGAACCTCTGCCTTTCACCTAAAGACAGCTGGCATCGGCTCCAGCAGACCCCGTGACCCTACAGTAGAATAAGAAAATACAGATAACAGATGGATGGAGATATAAATGATGGATGGATGGATGGATGGATGGATGGATGGATGGATGGATGGAGGTATAATAATAGATGGATGGATGGATGGATGGATGGATGGATGGATGGATGGATAATGGATGGATGGATGGATGGATGGATGGATGGATGGATGGATGGATGGATGAATGGATGGATGGATGGATGGATAATGGATGGATGGATGGATGGATGGATGGATGGATGTATAGATAATGGATGGATGGATGGATGGATGGATGGATGGATAGATAGTGGATGGATGGAGGTATAATAACAGATGGATGGATGGATGGATGGATGGATGGATGGATGGATGGATGGATGGATGGATGGATGGATGGATGGATGTATAGATAGTGGATGGATGGAGGTAAAATAACAGATGGATGGATGGATGGATGGATGGATGGATGGATGGATGGATGGATGGATGGATCGATGGATGGATGGACTATTGATTAAGGTAGTTCCCCAGAAAACGTTCAGTACGAAGCATCAGTTATGAAAGATCGGATATGAGATCGTTTGTAGCTCGCTGTTGTGTACTATTTCTGCAAATGCAGGAGTAGTGAAAATGTGAAGGTCTAAAAAAACTGGAAAGTTGCATTGCCGTTCTCTTTTCTTCTTCTAAAAGCCTCTGTAAAGAGCTGACAGTTACAGAAAAAGCAGCACCTCACTGAAAGAATCACAACAGCTGTGTACTGTTTCCTTTTATTTCATCCTATTATCCGTGAGACGTCTACAACATGCCAGAGATAAACAGTTTGGCTGGCTCATTTCCAGCCACTTGTGTTCACGTTCTACTTAAGGCGCTGTTTGTTTGCAGCTTCTTCAGCAAAACCCCGGATTACATAAATCATGTAAAGCCACTGTTAGCTTGCTGTAAATTAGACAACGCCAGTTAGATTTGTCAGAGCATCTTTTATTCTCTGACAAATTAGAAAAAAAAAATCAAATTTCCCATCCAATCACACATGCATGTGCAAGAAGAATTATGCTGCAGAGCTTCCAAACTGACCTCCACTAGGAACGCTGACTTCCTGCTTAACCCTTCTCAACAGGTTAAAAAATATGCCAGTCATGAAATGCAGCGTTATCTTGATCCCATGTGAATGAGGTTAAACACTTTTCCTCAGAGGATCCTGTTCCGAGCAGATACCAGTCCATACTATGGATCGGATACATATATCTTGTGACTTTAAAGCTCCCGGACTCATTTTTCACAAGAGGAATTACACATGTTGCGCTAATTCCTGCCTGAGTCCCTGCGGAGGTCTGCGTAAGAGAAAAGAAAAGTCTGTCTCACTAGAATGGGACTGCACACATGCTGGCATTCAGCATGTTAGAAACCATCTGGTACTGCACGAGACATGATTACACTGAAACGAAATGTGCTCCAACTTCTGTGGAATCCCAACAAATGTGCTCCTTACTCTCAAGTGCAAGAGTTAGGACCACCCTTTTTTAATCTTAGGTTGTTGTTTTTATTTTGTTTTGATTTGTGTAAAAAGAAGAATAGCCATTTGAAAAGAAAAAGAAACACCATGAGTACCCCCAAAACTCAGAAGCTCGTCGATCCAGGTTTATTAGGAATAATGTGAAGTAGTAAAATACACTTTTACATAGGTCTCTTATGGTCCTTGGACCGAGGTCTGGCCTTTGACTAGGTCATTCCAAAACACTGATTCTTTTATTTTTTCAGCCACTCTGGTGCAGATTTGATGGTGTATTTCAGATTTTTGTCCTGTCGCTGTTGGACAGACGACCTCATATTTTGTACTCGGGAATCTGGTACACAGAGGAGTTCATGGCAAACTCAAAGACTGCAAAGGGCTCAGTCCCAAACCATCACCCTCCACCACCGTGCTTCAAAGTGAGCAGGAGGTATTTCTTCTAAGGTGCTGTGTTAGGTTTTCACCAAACGTGGCACTGGGCTTTAAGGCTAAAATATGTCCAATTTAGTCTTATTTGTACATTTCAGATGCAGTTTTGCAAAACCTCATTTGTGCCTCTATGTTCTTTTTAGATGGAAGAGGTTTTCTCCCGGAGACTTTTCTGAACAATTCTTCTTGAACAGTTCATTCCTCCTCTAATTGTGCTGTCATGGAGTTTTACATTTAAAATGCTCAGTGAGGCCTGTAGGGTTTGATATGCAGCTCCTAGGTAATTGTAATATTTCTTCAAGCACTGCACACTCTGACCTTGTGGTAAATTTGGAAGGATATCCATTCCTGGGAAGACCGTCTTAAACGCTTTTCACTTGTGTATAATCGCAATGCAAAAAACTGGACGTAACACTATATATATATATATATATATATATATATATATATATATATATATATATATATATATATATATATATATATATATATATATGTATGTACATACACATATATGTGTATGTACACGCACACGCAGACACACATGTATTTACATATATGTCGTAACCGTCTCACAGCGGTGGGTAACCTGAGGTGTGACTGGAGGGCTACTTTAATAGATGCTGACACTGAGTGATGTAGTCAGTGAATTACAGTACACAGCTGAAATTTTAATCAAAGCGCACAGCAGGGCAGAGCCAGAAATTCTCACCATGCAGCCTTGGTTTCCGTCAGCCTTGCAAATTGTAACTACTTACACAAACACACAAGCACGACTCACACATCTCAGAAATTGCTGCCCTTCTGTTGAAACAGATACTGCAATTACCTGAAAGGCACAGAATATTTCTCTGAAGAGAACGCGCGTCTGTCTGCCAGTAAAAGCGACACATATGTTATGTATGTGTGCAATGATGCATGCATGCCTGCACTCTGGAGACTCCGACGGCTCTGGCACTTCATGATTCAGGCCACAGAAATGCAATTGGGCCCCACAGCTCCGCGAGTCTAACAACTCAGCAGTCCCGAGAACTTTCATCAGGCAAGAGTTCAGCCAGCACAATTCAAATTAAAAGTTAGGTGCATAAAAAATAATGGCCATTCTATCGTTTTGTCCACATATTCCACATTTATTGTTTTTAAAATGGGTACATTAAATAATGGAAATGGATACTGAAGGAGGGATAGCGCAGCAATTATAATTAAGGATCCTTTGTTTTTTCTTTTGTCTGTTTAAGATTCGTTCCCTCATGGTCAGGTTTAGCCAATTCCCATTTTCTTTTTAGGAATGGTAATTTTTGCAGTTTTCTTTATGTGAGATTCAACTTCTAAAAACATTAAGCACAAATAACTTTTATTAAAACTACAGTAAGTTACAGGTCTTTTCTCTCTGTATATTAAACATGTGCAGTGCTCCAGGTTCTGTATCTAAACTTTCGCAAAGCTGGAACTTAAAATAAGTGCTCCCGTGAACAAAGGTGCAGAGAGTAATAAAACTGAGTAGCCGCCCTCACATGGACATCAACCCAACAGACGCCCCAGTGTGTCGTAAAGCCGGGTCTGGCTTTCTGCAGCTTGTGGCACGAAACAAGATTCAAACGCTCTGGTGATCAAACATTGGAGAACTATCTCCTGCTCAGCGTTGTGTGTTTTAGTGAGTTGATCTGTCCAGACATACAGAAATAACAGCTAACCCACTGCCAGGAATTCTTTTAATAATCCAAGTAATTGCTTTACTTTTTTCATGTCTATTAACCACTGCAGAGGCTGATTAGTGTTTTACTTCGCTTTACTTTACAGGTGCATAAACTGCTAGTTTTGGGCATTCTTCATCCAGAAAACACTGTCGTCTGAAACGTTCCAGTGTTTTTGATCGGTAGTCCAGGTTACTAAAATGAGGGGGAAAAAAAACAAAGTGAAAAGGCACCTGAGCAAAAAGAGCCAAAGTCTTAGTTATATTTTATTGCAAAGTAGCTGAATTATTTAATTCCAAACATGGACGTATCAGTCAGGAAATACAACTGCCAATTTCTCTAAATGAAAGACATTGAGCATGAAACTGTAATTATATTTCTGTGGAGAACTACCTGCTGGCCATTTTTCACTCTGATTAGAGCCCGCTTGACTCTCAGCATCATGCTGATTCTGATTGTTCAATAAGTGGATGTGTTGACCGTTGAGCCGGCCCTCCTCCACTCGTGAAGCTGATGTGCTGTATTGTAAATCCAGCAGTATGCCCGCCTGAACAGCTTCAATTGGCGATATTTGCTTTGCAGCGGTGTTTTGTATAGTCAAACGGAGCAGTGTAGAGGACTCTGCCGTGAGCCGACGTTATTTGTATGCAGATGAGATGAAAAGGCAATTTACAAGATTCTCTCTTTCCTGCTATTTTTGTGTTTTGTCACGGAGTGGGTCCCACTGAGAATGAGCTGCCCATCTACACCACAAGTGCCAGACTATGGCGAGACGAGCCTGCAGCTCTTCTGATTGTCAAGAGTTTAGTTTGTCTCCATTCTATCAACAAACGCTTGCTCGTCTGTCAGTCAGTCTGCTTTCTTTCTCATCCCATCTAGCCCATTCATCTCTGTCTGTCTGCTTCCCATCATTCCTCCATCTACCTCCCTCTGCCGTATACATGGCAGAATAAAATGAAAATATCGGTGTTTCCCTCCTCTCCTTATTGAAGATCCCCACTGAAGCATACAGCAAATCATGTAATGTAAACCTGCATCCCCCTCCTCCAACACCAAGTAATATTGCCTCTTAACTACAACATACTTACAGAAAATGACAAGAAAGCAAACTGTAAACTCTACCAAGAATAAACTACGACATCAGACTGCTTCTATACATGCATGCCCTGTTCATAACGTTGATCTCACGTTGCATTTTCCCACTAGCACAGTGGAATTTCTCCACTAAAGCCGGTCACAATTACAAGGGATCGTGTAATTTCAAGCTCAAGGGGCATGTTTCCCCTGATTTACTACAATCCATTCAATTAAGAGCAGATTATCACCTGAGGGCTGTCAGAGAGGTGATTTCATTAACCACCGCCTATTAGAATGAGAATTGTTTCCAGGTAACCCAGCATGCCACAATCAACGCACATCTAAGATGTTTCACATGACTGATGATGCAGTTACTGGGAATAAAGATGGGTGGGTCTGGGCCAAATAGCATCATCCGCAATTATTGTAACTACATCTAATAGGATCTCTGTTATCACGATACGATGTTGACTAGTTACATTCATCAGTTATTAAGTCAACATCACTGTAATTCCTTTTAAATATTGTGTGATCTCATGAGCATTAACTTAACATCTTGGCATTTGAGTGTTTCAAATATGACCAGTAAATACAATATGAGTCTTGTGGTACTTGTCTTTGTGTTTAAATATGTCAAAAACATTATAGCACCAGCTCTATAAGGGCTTCAGCAAGACCCTAAAGCAATTACGATAAAGTCCCAAACGTTTGTTGGGATGGCCAGTGGTTAAAGGTAATTAAATTACATACCCAAGATAAGAAAGACTGTTTGGAAATCTTCACTCCAAATCTTTTAGTGCAAATTAAGTTCAAGATCAGCTCTTATCTCAAAAATAGATAAGACTATATTTGTCTTGAAGTAAAGAAATAAACCTTGACTTAGCATACCAAATCTGCACAAAAAGATCAAAACTGAGCTGAAATGTAAATCATTCACCCTCATCCCTTCAATGTCCCTCTTAGGCACAAAATTCCCGGCAGACAGTTTGGCCCCGTTTAAACTTGTGTTAATGTGCGTCTTGAGAAGTTGGACCACCGATGGTCAGTGGTCAGCGTGTATTCACACTGGCATTAAAACATGTTCCCAAAAACATCTTGAGTGGCTGGATCTGACCGTCCTGCTCAATATGCATATAAATGTAAGACATTTACAAAGTACAAAAGATCTGCCACCAGCTTCTTTTCCTCCTCTAAACTTCATTCTGCCAAATATATGTACCAGTGTTCTTTGATCCAGGTCCTCAGGACCCCACGCAAGATGTTTTCGAGGTTTCTCGCCTCAAACACACCTGATTGGACCACCATCAGCTTGACAAGTCCGGCTAATTTGAGCCAGGTGTGTTGGAGCGAGGCAACATCTTAAACATCCAGTTCTGAGGACCAGGACTGAAGACCACCAAAGGAAAGATCCCCCACAAAGCAAAGAAGAAATTTAATGACAAAGCGCTTTGCGCTGGTCTCAAACCACCTTCGAATGGATCCTGAAAGATCAGATGTGAATCCGTCCTGGAATTCGGACCCTGCATTAGTGTCAGCCACCTGTGACTGGATGTCCTTGGACCCATTTTAATGCAAAAAGTCCTGGACCTAAATTATCAGCTGCTTATGATTATCCATAACGTAAGTAAGAGAAGACATCAGTTCAACGGTGTTTTTTATTATTTGGAGTGGATACCCACTCATATTAAGAGCAAGTTTGGTGTGAATGCATATAAAAGGTTTGCGTACAGAAACTAATATTGTTGTGCACTCAAAATGAACGTTCCACGAGAGCCAACATATAAATTGGGAAATAAACAACATCACACAAGCATTTATATGAGAGACAGATTATGCATTCACTTTTAAACATAAAATACAAACTCATACTAATAAAAGGAAATTCTTCCACTGATGGAGTGATCGGAGTTTCTAATGGACTATTGATTGAAAAACACATAGGTGATTGCGGGAGGACACATCAAGACCACTTCATCCATCAGGCCTGTCAGGGCTCAACTGCAGGAGCACGGGCAACAACACATCATTAAAGACAGCGGGTACTTATTCACACATTACTCACACTGCTTCAGAGCCACTAAACCCACACCCCAAGTCTGGCTGTGATTTAGAAGCCGATCCTGCAGCATGCATCAATATCAATTATTGCTGAAAAAAAATAGAAACATAAAAAAATGCCCCACCTGACTGCAGAGATATTTAAAATGTCTTTCTTCAATTTATTGACAGTAAATTTCTTTAATGGTGGCTTTCAATCCAAAGTAAGTCAGACGTTCAGTTTCCACTCACAAGTCATAGTTTCTATTGAAAAGCTTCTCAATGTGTGAAGTTCTGTAAATGATGATTAGACTTGTGTGTTTTAGCCCACAAAGACGGCAAAATGATGTATATGGCATATATTTGTAATATGGAATCATTAAATCTTACCTTTTCATTTAGTGATACTTCAGAACACGAACGTTTATGATAACATGCAGCAACATTTTTATTGCATGGTCTGTTTCTAAATCCAGACTTTCTGGTATTTACCAAGTCTGTTTTTAAAGATGGGCATTGATGGGAGCACAACACAGGCTTTCTAAGCAGAAGCAGAAATGGTCAAAACATTCCTCCAACACTCGGGTCTGATCTGGGGCTAAGAGTGCTTCCTGCAGGTCACTACTGCCAACGGAAACTTTGACCAGCTCTTAACTCTACCCACTTTTTTTTCCACCAGGGATGAGAATGCTCAATAAACTATCAAATAAATCTTTGCATGTTATCAGTTTGTCTATTTTAGAGACTTTGATGGAGAACAGGTCGTATTGTATCACAAACTAAAACAGGAAACCAGTTGATTTCAAGGGGTTCACATACTTATTCTTGCCACTGTAATCACGTAGGAACTCAAAAGACATTCAAAAAGATGCACTCGCAAGAACATCTGCAGATTCTGTCTTAATATTCATAGAGAGCAACATTACAGTGTAGTACAGTACATGTAATTTGTAGTTTATTGTAATAACACATCCATCACTGTAAACAACAACGGGGAAGAGTTTCTTTTGCTTTCATCCATAAAGTGAAAGGCGAACAAATTGCCTCTGATGGTGACAGCATACAGAATGTGGGCTGGCAGACTGTAGCACGCTAACTAGTTCTCATCCCGGTGTCTGGTTATATTTTACACATCTGTCTGCCAAATGCAAATTTGCCTTGGAAAGCAGCTCTTTCTTGACAGCAAGATGAAAGACCAAGCGATGACAAGAAGCACACCAGCAACTCAGGCTCCGAGGCTGCAGCTTTGCTGGATTTAACATTCAGGCAACATCAACTTAAAGTGTGTACACGTAGATATGCAGCAAGACTGCGTATCACTGCAGAGATAAACAAACTTTGAACGCATGACTATTTTAGCCACCGTCTCTGTCTGCTCATAATATGTGTCCTGAGAGTGGATTTATAGTTTGGGCAAGGTAAATATCTGTTTCATGAATTTAAAAATATCTGCCTGTAGAGCAACACGTCTCCATAGAGCAGCCTCCCATTCGAAGTACCGCTGAGAAAAGCGATTCAAGATCAAATCTCTCAGTGTAACTCTTCAAACGTGAAAAGCTCTTCCCATCTCACTCACCACCACTCTGCTCGCTGTCCTTTGTGTTGTGTAACACTCACACGTGACACGTTTAACCATTTGCGCGTTTCCCTTCGACTGCATTTCCACAGACGTTCTTTTTCGTGCTGCGACATCGATTCCTTTACTCAAGGGCAGGCAATATAAGGCGAGACAAAACCTGATAGAAATCTCCGTTTCGTGAATGTCTTTACATCCTCCGCTCACCACGGCCACTTTTGCAACTTGCATGTTTTGACAGTAGAAAGGCTTTTGACCGAAGTGAAAGTGAACTAATTAAGTGTGACATGATACTAAAACCAGGATAGTGAATTAACAGCTGTAAAGAAAATGCTTAACACTTTTAGAAATGATGTTGGTTTAAAAAGATAATGTTTGTAGTTGGACAACAGTGAATATCGTGATCCATGTTTACATCTGAATGAATTTGTTTAAAGAATGAGTCAAATTAAATATACATCAGTTGTATATTGACAGTATCACAAATATACTCATAATGTGTTTTGACAATCTGACCTCGCGTTTCCTTATTTGTAAACTGTGAGCGATGAGAGTTACAGTCTGTGTGCTTTTTGGCGCATAATTGACTGTCAGTTCAGCTCTTCCTCATTTCCCGAGTTTCTAGATGGCAAATGAAGACCGTCTAACAGTATTACTCAGAGTTGAGATAATTGCTCTGAGGGATTTTCAATCTGGTCGACGTTCGCAGCCAATTACGATCCCCCTGCAAGAGACACACAAATGTGCAGCACCCTCATTCTCAGGGATTCACGCTTCCCACCCGCATGCAAACGCACGACCTGACAGCAGGACAAGAGGCTTAAGTTTCAGACGAAGAGTCGGGGACGCCCACTCAAATCAATCGAGTACACGTTGGGGCTCAAATAGCATCTTAGCAGTTGGTTAGAAAACTGACAGATCTACAAACATGCGATTAAAAAAAAAATACAGATGTAAGCGGCACATTACAACAATGAAAACGCAAAAAACCAGAAGGAAATTAGTGTTGATGATCAGGAGTCTGTGGTTGTCTCGCAACACAGGAACAGCTGGCTTTCCAGTGTTACAACACATCAGCCACACAAGCGTGAGGCTGATAACCTTATTAAATAAACTATTTGAGATGCAGGGGAATAAAAAAGATCAGTGTCAGATCTGCATTGATAAGTGGACTCCTATTTTTTCAGGAGTGTCTTAACTATATTGTTGTTTTGTGTGTGTGTGTGTGTGTGTGTGTGTGTGTGTGTGTGTGTGTGTGTGTGTGTGTGTGTGTGTGTGTGTGTGTGTGTATTACGTGTAAATTGTCTGTATTGTGTTTTATGGTTGCAGGTTGTCTCAAATCCCTCCAACCAATGAAGAATGCCAAGTAAGTGTACCAGAAAAAAGGATTTCTGTTTACTTTCACACAATCTGCTCGAAGCAGCACTGTGCTACAAGTATGTATCCTTGCAGCAACCATCATATCCTCAAATACAACATTTGAGCAGCTTTATTTTTCATTGCAAAGTTTAGCCACTTTTAAACAATCTCTTGTCTTAATCTTAGTCTTAGTCATGCTCTTACTATGGGAACACCCCTACATAAATCAGCTTATTTGACATTAATTATGGTAGGTCAGCTTAGTAGTTTAGAATGCTTTGTTAATAATAAAAAGCTTTTAAGTATCCAAATGCATTATTTTAGTTTTTTCAGGCAGTCATATTATTGTTTTGTAATCTCTTTAAACCTTTGAAGGGATGTACCTCGGTATTCTCCCTCTAGGACAGATTATTAGTCATTTCAGAAACATCTCATACCACTTCTACGCTGATGACATTCAGTTGTATTTCTCTTTAAGGGATTCTGAATTTCTTAAACGTTGACAGACATCAAGAGTCTGATTGTTGCCCCAGGCAGTGTAATTCCACAAACTAGGCAGCAATTTGGCATTTTGGACTCATCTGTACATTCAAGCCCTAGAAATGTAGGTGTTGGTTTCGAACAATCAGTCATTTGAAATTGCTTGTCTGAAATAGTTTTTTTCCACTTGAGGACTTTTTCAAAGAGGTTTGATAACCACGGCCGAACTGGAGATGAACGCCCATGCTTTTATTTCTTCTCATTTAGATTACTGCAATGTACTTTTTACTTGTTTTCACAAAAATTTTAACATTTTGCTGTTAATTTTCATGACATTGCAAGGTCAAGCTCCTCGGTGTATTTGATTGTAAAACTGTATTTTATTGCATTAGGACAGTGTGATTTCCATGTTTAAAACTATATTTTATTGTGAAGCACTTTGATTGTGATTTTTACCTCTGAGAAGCGTAATAGAAATAAACTAGACTGGGCAGATCATTAAATCATTAAATGTTGTTATCTGTGAATTCTTAAAACGCATGATGTCTTCCAGAGGATTATATTAATGTTTAGTTTGTGCTATATATGTATATTTAAAGAACAGAATAAAAAAAAAAACAACTTGAGCTCCAAAAATGTGTGCTGTTTGTTTATTGCATTACTTAATCTTTACCTTCATACAGGTATTTGAACCAAACTAAAGGATTTAAGGCATTCATCAAATACTGCACTTAACAAAAGTTTATGCGAGAATTTAGCAGTTGCAACGTTTTTCCTACTTATTTTATTAATCTTTCTTGAGCCATCACTACTTTTACCTTGTTCTGTGTGCATGTTTTAATACCCCAACACACTTAAGTCTAATTTAATTCCTGTAAAACCATTTAAGGACTCTTTCACATTTGCTCAAACATGAAACAAAACATGAAGTCGAGTCGAGTAAACACGGCAACATGACACTTTAGAGACCGTAAGTTTATGTTTATGTTACTGTCAAAGCACTTTCTGTATGCTGAAGTTAAATTAAGTACAGAATGAAGCACGTTTTGTCTGTTACGATACAACTGCTGTATGCAGCGACTATGATACCAGCAAACGTTGTTATACTCAGTTGATGTGTGGGAATGTGCGTTGTAGACGTAAGTGTGTACTGAAGCAAGCTATTTAGCAAAAATGTTGGCTGGCGGGCAGCAGTGCACCGCAGCATATTATTTGCTGCTAATGAATGGAAAAGCAAATTGAACTCTAATAAGAATGTAATGCAAAAACAATAATCAAGATCATTATCTTGGTGAATGGTGCTAGGCACAATTCTTACCCTGACTCTTGGCAACAACACAAATGACAACTACTCACAGTTCATTACACGCTTAAAGATAGCAGACCTTATAAAAAAGAAAAGTCCAATTAATCCTGATAATGACTGCTTGTTCTGCAGTATAAAAAAATCTTTTTAATCAGCACATTTCAAGTAGTGCAATTATATTGGTGCATATTTCACCTTTTACAAAGCCTCAGCAGGTCAAACAGCCATCAATGCCTGCCTAAGGCTAAAACTAAGATGTTCAATTATTTATTAGCAGAAGCAGATTTCTAATCAGTAATGGATCTAACTGGGAAAATAAAGACAGAGCAAGCCAAACGGAGCAGGATGAGAAAGCCTCCAGATTTCTTCTTTCCTCCCGTTTCTCAGTTTTTCTGAAATATCTATTTGGTCATCCTGCCAAGAACTGCAACACTGAGACGCAGGTTGGCTCTGTTCCTGAGCAGGATCATGATACCTTCAGTATCTCACTCAGTGCTTCTCGGCTGTGAAACCAGAGTGCCATGTGTACGACCAAGGTTCGGCATTACAGGGTGCAGTTACAGCACGCGTTCCTGATACAGAGCCACTGTTTTGCTTTGACTTAATGATCAGACAAAGGGTCTGGTGGCCACCTGGGAAAACGCTTGAGAACAGACCAAAGATTACGTATAACCAAGGGGAATTGTTATTTTCAAATGTTATCTAAAAACCTGATATCAGCCAAATTACCCATGATGGTTTGCCTAACCTTTGAGAGAGTGAAGTGGGAAGCAGGGAAATATCATTATGTATTATGCTTCGTCTGCACAGGGGCAATCAATGCTTCATTTCACATCAATCCTACTGGGGGAAAGGCCGTCAGAGTGGCAGCAAGATTGAAAGGCTCAAAGATGCACAGCACGAGTCTCCAGCGTTGAGCTGGAGCATGAACCCCTGAGGCATTCCTCTAGAATCACTTTTCTACTGGTGCTACCGATGTTCCAAGAGCTTAAAAAAAGAAAAGAAAAGAAGAAAAGCACAGCCTCAACACAACACTTCCCCGCTAATATATTTTCTGTCTTGCCTTTGATGCGGAAGAAGCTTTGGTAACAAAGAGAAAAGTTTCCTCAATGTGTGGCGTGCCATGGTTGAACACAGACAGAACACCACGCACACAAAGAGTTTCTTCTTTTCCCGATGAACCAAGGAAGTTTAACAAAATCTCCCACAGCCAAATGAGAGCGACGAGGGGAAATAACCAAAATAGCATTTGGACTGCTTCCTAAAATTCCCACTAAAGGGAAACAACAGGTGCAAATGTGGGAATTTCTCAGGTCTCTTTTGTAAAAAGAAAAAATATTCCCTTTGAGAACTCATTTTTTAATGTATTTATTTATAATTAATTCCCCTTCAGGGATTATTGAGTATTTTTGACTTGAGTAGTAGAGTCAGTGGGGACTTTACCTTCAGTTTTTTGAAGGGAACAACAATCTGGACCAAAATGAACCCAATTATAAAGGCACTATGTGGCAGGATTTATTAAAAAGAAAATAAATGAATAAAGTTGCTGCATATTGGTCCATTATTTAAATCAAACAGCAGAGTGTTATTTCGGTAACTTGTTCATTATTAAAACAATTATTAGAAGAGCAATTCACATGAAAAAGAATGAAAGTGTTGCATTGCATGTTGATTTTAAATGGTTGACGCATCATTACAACTAATAAATGAACCGCATACACATTATGTTTTTTCTCTAAGTCACGTGAAGTAGCTGCTAAAAGACAGCTCTTCCTTCACGTCGTGGGTTTATAATCACTTCAGCATCCAAATCAACAAATTAACAGATTTCTTCTTCTTCTATGTCCTGAAGTCCTACGAGTCCATTTGTCCCTGGGAGGTTTGTCTGTCCTCTCGTTTTTGTGTTTAATGACGAGAGAAGAAACGTTGGGCCACAACTTAGAGCAGTATATAAAACATATAATGCCATTTTTGTTGCAATGTATCTACCTTGTAAGGCTGTTTCATAGCTGCGGGAGTAGGTCATTGTCCCTTCTTATTTGGTATCATCCTCATCTAAAATGTGAGGCTGCATCGTCACACACTGACTGAGGTAAAAATGAACAGACACTAATAATGGATGAACTTTGGCAACAGCGTGCACGCTGTCATTGGCAGTCTAAGAGCCTTTCTCCGTCAGTCGCGCACAACGTCAGAAATAAACCACTGAATCAGCGAGACGATTAACCAGCACAAATGTAGTGTTTTATTTTTAATAACCAACATCAGCCAACAACGCTGCACATGAAGCTGATCATTAAGCAGATGCTTTCCAGGGATGCCGCATTCAAAAACAAGACAAACAAACAGGAAACACGCAACGCTGCAGACTGGCAGACTGCTGCGGATGTTGACATAGACGTCAAACGTCTACTATCCAAGGAGAAGGGAAAACTCTGAATTCTAGTCTGTTTGACAAAAAGTGGAAAACTCTCAGAGCACGTTGGAACTGTGTTGTCAGCCGGCCTTCAACTGTAGACTTGATTACTAAAAACGCTCATGTTGAAGAAACAAACCTCTCTTTATCATTGTTGCAGCTAGGAGCTCATTAATACTGAAAAGTTGGTCACAAGAAGTAGGAGCATTATGCTGTGCTTTTTTTTTTGTGTACCACAGGAGATGCAGTGAGAGACAGGGCATTTATGCCCACTCTGTACTTTATGGCCTACTGTGGATTTTTTTTTTTACTGGTTGCAAAGCAAGCAGTAAATCACTTTTAGCGCATGTGGACCTGTGCCAGAGGTGTTATCTATTGTCAAGTGCACAGGGCACAGAACCAAACACTTTCCACTCAGTGGGGAACGCGAGGTTACACAGAGTCAGACTAATCCACTTCTTTTAAGATGTCAAATATTTGATGTGAAACATGCCCACCACAAATGTACCATTAAAAAAAACAAAAAAAACCTGCTCTGGACATGAGACACATGCTCTGTCAATGGGCTGTTGGGTCGGTATTGTGGGTTTTGTACATTTTCTACACATTGTGGCTATATAGTACACAATAGCATTATTAAATGTAACTACTGATGCTTAACGTAAATATGCTGCCTTGTGCTATTTTGAGCGATAGGATCCTAACTCTTATTGTCTGCTCTGGCTTTGATCTGTCCGGGTCCCAGGTCGACAGATACTAGTTGCTTCTTACCTTCTGATGATGGTTCAGTGTGGTTCATGATCTTGAAGTATAATATAATAGAAGTGAGAATGTTCATCATCATGTACAAAGCACTCCACGGCCCACTTCCGGGCTCCCAGAGAGCGGGGGTCCAAGATCTTTTAAACTAAAAGGATGACTTTTAGCTCTGCAACAAGCTCCAAATCTGTCTGAGGGCTCCTGACACCTTTTTCAAGACTAACTTTTCTCCTTGGTACAACTTTTGTTTTTGAAATCGTTTATGTTAGTTGCCATTTGGAAAATATGTTTTAATATACTAGGTATTTCTTGAAGTACATTTTATTTAAGACTGGCTGATTGCTGTTCAGATTACATGACTCTGCTTTGTAATTTGGGCCGATGCAGATGGAAGGTCACACTACACAAGCTGACAACAACTCAGACACCCAACTGCTCTTTAAAACCACGTTTAATCAACATGACACATGGGCATAAACACTATTGATCTTTTGTTTTTTAAGTGGTCCACAGGAGGGAGCACTACAGTGATGATTGGCACCGTTGACCCACAACTACAAGGCTTTTGGTTCAAATCCCAGGAAATGCCACATGCTCTCTCTCTGCTTTCGTCGTCTCCGTGTAGTCCAGCTTTCTCCCACAGTCCAAAAATATGTGCATTCGGCTAAATAATTGTGTGAAGTGGTCCTGTGATGGGCTGGTGATCTCTCCAGGGTCTATGTATTGTATGTATTAATGTAATGTATTATTAATATAAACTCCCCCTCACCCCCCTCAGAGTTGTCATGGTTGTGAAATCAAATGATTAAGACCTAAAATGTTTTTTTGAACCAGGCTGTAAATATGTTTAATCCTGCTCTAAAGTTGGACATTTTAACACAAAACTTAGTTCCGCATGAGACTCAGTCCCGAAGTAAGATGGTTTGTGCTGGGTCTCCTCTTGCCTTGTGGACGTCCCCTTCAGGATTCCCTCCTTCACAGGGACCTCCTCTGAAGCCTTGCTATTCACTGGCTGTAGCTCCAACAGGGAGTCCCCTGACGGTTCCAGATATTTGACTTGTCTAATATCTGGTGGTTAGTTTCAATAACTCAGCGATGCATCGACAAGCCGTTGAGATCAAGTGTTGCCCCCCCACCCACCGCCTACCAATTTGCCACCAACCGGTTTTGAATCTAACATACCGCATATGTGAATGGCAAATTGGGCCTAAATTAATTAATTAAAACATGCCTCAATAAGTTTAATAAAACTTGTAACAATGAATGATGTTTTTTCAGAACAACTATCGCTTATAATATGTAATTACATCGCGATATTAATTTTTAAGACATACTCATACGAGTTTAATATATCTGTAAGTCTAAATATGCAGTTTAAATAGAGTGCTTGCAGTGAGCTGTTGTACTTGTCTGACTGACAGGAAACACGGACCCAGCAAGAGAGCTGTCAGGTGAAACAATGGAAAGGATTATAAAACTACTTCAAAAAGGTAATTTAACACAGAGTGTGACAAAAGATAGTGGATGTTCCCTGTTAGCCAAGTGTTAAATTTGGAGCAAGTGCAAATAAAATGGGAAAGCCATAAAAAAAAAATATAATTGGTTATTTTTGTTTTGGTAACATATGAAGATAACTTGTCAGATAACGCTACAGTACATACACTAGGGCACAGAGAACATAGTTTGTACACGTTTCTCATGCCATTGGGGTAGGATATTAAAGACAAGGTCAATATTCTGGATGATAATGATTCACCCTACAGTGCAAAGAGTGTAGAGTAGCTTTTCTTCAAGAAAGACATAATCAACTCAAGGACATGGCCAGCGGGAATTCCAGATCACAGTGAAATTTTATGGTGGACACTGAAAGAATTGCCCATGACAAGCCTCCAACCTGCGAAGGAAACTGACAGGTTGATGTCAACATCTGATGATGCAGGCAAGCTGGAATTTGATTTTCAGCCGTTCACCAAGCGTGACGTGATAGAGACGTTAATCAAAACAACCTTGTAAAATTAAAAACCAATATGCATTTAGGGCCATTAAAGAATGAAAAGTTAAATGAGGATTACTAAATGTACAATCTTTAAGCTCCAATATTATTAGTAAATGATCTAATTACCATGACGGTGATATTTTCTGTTTTCAGAAACGTGGCTACAAGAGGAGGAGTATGTTAGTGTAAATGAATCGACGCCGCCTGGTTACTTTAATTATCATATTCCCCGAATCACAGGTCGAGGCGTAAGAGTAGTGGCAATCTTTAATGCCAGTCTTCAAATAAAATCTAAACCTAAATGTGATTATAATACGTTTGAAAGCCGCACGCCGAGTCTAAAATTCCTGAGCTGGAAATCAGAGAAGCCAGTCTTGTTGGTGGTAGTTTACCGGCCTCCTGCTGGAGCTTATCTGGAGTTTCTGTCTGAGTTCTCAGATTTCTTATCTAGTTTATTGATCAGTACAGATAAAGTCATCATAGTGGGCGACTTTAACATTCATATGGATGTTGACAGCGATAGTCTTAAGTTGGCTTTTGATTCTCTTCTAGAATCGATGGGGATTTTACAAAAAGTTAACGAACCGATGCATTGTCTTAATCATAGTCTTGATCTGGTCCTCGTCTACGGTGTAGAACTTGATAATCTGTTAGTGTCGCATGTAAACTCCCTCCTATCCGACCACTATTTAATAACGTTTGAATTTACCATTGTCGATGTCAAAGCACAAAATAGGAGGAATTACTTTAGCAGGTGTCTATCCGATAAAGCAATTACTAAATTTAGGGAGGTCATTGCTCTTCATCTTCCTACAGTGGAACATAGTAAAGCAGTTGAGGGCTGTGACCTCGGTTCTACCTCTGCAGATGTTGATTTCATTGTCAGTAACACTGCCAATTTGTTGCACTCAGCTTTACATGCAGTTCCTCTTTTGAGAAAGATGGCCTCTAAACATAGGAGCTCAACTCCCTGGTATAAGTTGCATATCCGTATGCTGAAACAAATAGTGTGTAAAATGGAAAGTGGTACTCTTGTAGGTCTGTAGATTCTTATAGTGCATGGAAAGATAGTCTAATAGTATATTTAAAAAAGCCCTTTACAAAACTAGAACAGCGTATTATTCATCATCAATAGAGGATAATAAAAATAACCCACGTTTTCTGTTCAGCACTGTAGCCAGGCTGACAAAGAGCCACAATTCTGTTGAGCCGTGCATTCCTGTAGATCTCAGTAGTGAAGACTTTTTGAGATTCTTTAGCAATAAAATTATTAGAATTAGACCGTAAATTAACCAGGCCCACCTGGCAATGGCTATGGTCATTACTTCAGCTTCTCTTCACGTTTCAGTTAATTATAGACCAATTTCCAACCTTGCAAGCCAGCAGTTTGAGCATTTGTATAGAAATTATCTAGTAGGTTCAGAATGCGTCATGCAACAAAAACAGCACTAGTTCGAGTCACAAGTGACCTTCCTATGGCCTCAGCTTATGGATTAGTGTCCATACTGGTTCTGCAGGACCTCAGTGCTGCTTTTGATACTGTAGATCACAACATTTTACTGCAGAGCCTAGAGTATGTTGTTTGGATTAAAGGGACAGCTCTAGATTGGTTTAAATCATATCTGTCTGATAGATTCCAGTTTGATCATGTTCATGATGTTTCTTCAGTATAGACAAGGGTCTGCTATGGTGTCCCGCAGGGTTCGGTGCTAGGGCCAATCTTGTTCAGTTTATACATGCAGGCCTTAGGAAGTATTATCCGGAACCACAGCATTCATTTTTATTGCTATGTTGTTGATATGCAGCTGTATTTGTCTATGAAGCCAGATGAAACACAACCATTAGTTAACTTTCAGACATGTCTTAAAGACATCAAGGGCTGGATGTCCACTCATTTTTGCCTCTAAATTCCAACAAAACAGAGGTTGTTGTTTGTGGTCCCAAACACCTTAGGAAGGGATTAGATGGTGTTTTGATGGCCTCCAGTAAAACTGTGCAAAACCTTGGTGTTATTTTCAATCAGGATTTCTCATTTAAACAGCATATTAATCAGGTTTGTAAGACTGCGCTTTTCCACCTCCGTAATATTGCAAAGATCAGGAGCATCCTCTCCCAGAGTGATGATGAAAAACTAATTCATGTGTTTGTAACTTCCAGAATAGATTACTGTAATGTTAATTCTCTGAACAGCCTCCAGCTGATCCAAAATGCAGCGGCGGGAGTGTTGACAGGAATCAAAAAGGGAGAGCACATCTCTCCTGTGTTAGCTTCCCTCCATTGGCTCTCCGTAAAACTCCAATTCAAAATTGTATTACTTGCATATAAAGTCCAAAATGGCCACGATATTTGCAAGACCTGATAGTGCCATATATTCCTGGAGAGCCCCTCAATCTAATTTAATCTTGAATTCAATTTTACCTCCCAAAAGTAAAAAAACAAAACAATGGAATTTGGAAAAAAAAACAGTTTTCCAAATATTTTCTCTTGTGTTGTGAATGACATGCACATGTCAGACTACACTGGTCCAAATGTGGGTGATGCCTTCCTCCCCTTTCTGAGGGAGTTATTTATTTATTTAAGCAATAAGAAGGTGACACTGGTATTTGTGGCCTAAAAAGTGTAAGGGATTATTTGTGCAGCTCACCATTTGCTTTATTTGTCTCAAAAAAGTCATATAAAAATAAAGCTCCAAAAATAAAACTTGATGTCACTGACC
Organism: Xenentodon cancila; assembly: GCA_014839995.1. NCBI lineage: Eukaryota > Metazoa > Chordata > Actinopteri > Beloniformes > Belonidae > Xenentodon > Xenentodon cancila. The sequence goes on along the minus strand of CM026213.1, from coordinate 23,793,010 downwards.
AAAATAATCACGAATATGATTTTTTTGTTTTCCATAACTGAGCGGCCCTAAGCTGATTAGTGAGTTTCTCCACCGCTGCATCACATAAACCATAACAGTGACAAATTTCCGTGGGCCGATCTTCAACAACAGAAACTTTCCATGCAAAAAGTTGATTGTTTCATCTGGGGTCTGAAATAAATCACAGAAATAAGATGAAAAACCCAATACTACGTTTTTTTTACTTGTGGCTTTTGCAGGCCTATTTTGAAAATAATTTTACAAGCTTGTGGGAAACAAAAAAGAAAAAGGAAGAAAAACAGGCTATAAATCATTTTGGCTCTGCCTTAAATATTTTACAGTAGAGTCAGCATGCACAAGCCAGTGTGGGTGAAATTAGTTACAATATTCATTGTACTCATTCCTTGGTGGGGAATGAGTACAATGTGTACAAAGTGGGGGAAAAAATGATGTGACTGCCAAGACATTAACAGTTGTGTTCCATTAAAGAAGAGTCCTACAAAGCAGCTGCATAAAAGTGAAAACTGTGCACCTAAAGTGAGGCTGGAATATTTATAAAAGAAAAAGCATAAGCCTGGACTTTTGGAAATCGCTCGCTGACGCTCAGACTACTGAACTCTCACCATTCTTTCAAACTCAATAGATATGACGACAGAGGCTTACACACCAATAACACACTCGGCCTGTGTAATTGGCAGCCTTGGGTTATTACAGCATGCACTGTGAGGAAACGGCACAAGCAGGAGAAAACAGAGCAGACTATTGTGAAAAACATAATAACTTATCATGGGGTCTGCTTGCTGAGTGATAAGGCCCGTGTGGATAGCCCATGGGCCGCTTGTACTATACAGCTGAAACCCTGCTATTAGCTGGCAAACCTAAATCCATCTGAAAATCCTACTTTGCTGAGGAGAATGTGTGTTAATACAAGACAGCATGTGTGTATCCTTCACCGAAACACTCTGGGAAGTGCTAAATCAACAAAGACCCTGCTGGCATTTACATAACAGCACCTTTTGTTTCAGTGTAAACTTCCCATTTATAAAACGCCGGCACACGCTTAATTAAACACAGTGCCAGCACACTTCAGTCCCGGGTGTATTGAGGTTCAGGTGAGCGACACACCAGAGTGACAGGACTTAAGAGCGTGTACAAAGCACGAAAGCAAAGGATTATCAGGGGAAACCTCTGCTAAGCTCACTGAGCTTTACATAAAACGAAAGCTTTCGTGGAATCTTTTCAGCCTGGAAAGATCTCCGTGATGGCCTGTGGTGGGGTCGGTGGGTATGACGGGGATGTTGTCAACATCCGCATCGATACCGGTGCTAATCGCGCTTTCTGTCATTTGCTCTAAAATGGCCATATTTTGTTTTTCCATATTTTTTGACATAAAGTTAGATAAACGTAGTATTCCTGTGCGCAAAATACTCGATTTTCAGGGTGCTGAGGGTACTTCCCTCTGGACAATGTTTTTCAAATGTTGCTCTCTGTGGCGTCACAGAGCAACATTTGGTCGTATTCCTTCCAGGCAGCGGTCATCCGAAAGAGCAAGAGCTTGAGCCGAAGTTCCTAAATGCGTAGCCTGGACAAAGTGTTTTCCAGCTCTTTTTTTTTTTTGTTGTTGTTATTTATTTCTTGGCTGTGAACCTTTTCTGACCCAGCTGACATTTTGCCACACATCTACACTTAACACATGCATATAGCGGGAGCACAGACTGTGAGTGACTGAATGATGGCATATTCTGTTATGTTACATAACAAACACGGAATTTACTGAGCACAGACATCCAGCTGTTTCTTGTTGCTCTGGTTGGTCATACTCATCAATTCCTGGATCAGATTGTTGTTCAAACAAGCTTGGACAGATTTGAGGTGCTGATGTTATTTACAGGAAATGTTCAAAACATAACCTGTTATGCTGAAAACGAGCCCCCGACCAGGAGTTGCTGCATTCATGCGCTCGGCCTGCCAGCGAGTCTCCACAAATTCAGCCAGTTCAAAAACTCTCAAGTGTTTTTTTTGTTTGGGTTTTTTTTTTTTTGTGCCTCTTGGTCGTTGTTGTTTTATTGGATTTATGCCAGGGCAGTGTCATTAATAAAATTTCAGTTATGTTTTCAATTTTGCCTCCCAACTATCACAAAAATAAGGCAATCAAGATAGAAAAAAACAACTATTTTGTTACTATTTTATTGTGTGTTTTGTTCTGAATGACGCACGTCGGGTGTACACTACAAAAACAGTTTTAAGAATATTTTCTTACCCCAAAGGTAAAGACATGTTTGCTTAATATAATAATAATCCCGACTAGATTTATGGAGTGTTAAGCGTTTTGTCTTGGCCACAGGTGGGAGATTCCTTACGTTGTTGGCCTTCTGGCGTTTCAGGCACAAGACTTTAAAGGGATTATTTGGGCAACTCTAATAGCATTCGCTCTGTTAGTCTGAACCATTGTTTTAGTCAGAAATTTTAATTTAAGTTCATAGTGGAATTTTTTAATGTCAAGTTTGATAAATGAGATGTGCTTCAAAAGTCGGTGGATAATCGTTTTAAGTCACTCTGGTGATTTGACTCCCCCGCCCCCCAACCCCAGAGCAGCAGCTGCAGAATGGTGTCACATTTGTGTTAAATGTCAAGAGCAAACTAAAGCAAGCTCATAAGTAAGCTGTATTATCCTCAAAGACAAATTCATCACTCGTGGTTGCAGACTTAAGCAACTGAGAAGGAAAAAACAGCCGGGCACATGAGAGACCAGGCCACTGTGCACGGCGAAGCCTCTCCACAGGAGCTCCCCTCATGACTGGCCACAGCTGGAGGGCATCTCAACCCTCCTGGGTGAACCTTTCTCTTGAAGTTGATTTCTACTTGCTTGAATCCATTAGATTTTTGAAAACGTGGGGCCCGAGACTAACGAGTGGCACAACCAGCTCGTGATTTGCTGCTTTTCCTTCAAAACAAGTGTCGCGGTGTTGTGCTCTTTGTAATGTTATCTATCACCAAAGTTTCGGACATCCGTGGAGGCACGATCTCAGCTGGTGCTTCCTAAGTCGCAGATCTGTCTGGCAACAAAAAAAGTAAAAGTGTAATAAAAAGTAGGAACTGATTGGTATAAAATGAGAACAGAAACAGTAAAATTGAAGCAAAGAGATATTAACTGCTGACATCAATTGACAGAAAATTCAAAAAATGTTCTATGTTCAGCACCATTAACCATATTATAGAATAAAATGTTCATTGAAAATAGGTGCATGTGTGCACTGCATTCTGTCAGTACCGAGGTGTAACTTCATGGCTATTTGGCCCAGGAATTCGCCGTTGTCGTCCAGCTTTCCAATTCAAGTTCAAATTTGTACATGTTACAACAATAATGTATTTATTCTTAATATCTTTACTTTAATCAAGTATGCAAAAAGCGTGCACCTGAGCATTAACAGAGCATGGTAGCAACAGCGAAAGGTTAAAGTGCTGTTCACCATGGCAGTATTTATGGATTCATCCTTTATAAATGTCAACTATTTTGCATACGGAACAACAAGGTGATGAATGACAGGCGTAAACCATTTGCTACAAGCATTTCCAGCATTTCTACACCTTTCAAATACAGTTATAGTGAGTTCCACTTGTTCCTCTGAAGGTTGGCCTTTTGTGCTCAATATTCAAGTCACGGCAGCGGTGAAACTAGATAGTGTCTGTATCTTTATAGTCTATAATAGAGGAACTATTCTCATGCAGCCACTCAAGCGTTTATAAAGATATTCACAAGCATTTTTTTCATCTTAGCTTTGAATGACTGCAGATTAAATCTAATAAATGCTCCATCCCACTTTACACCTTTTACACTTATTACTGAATAATAGACATTTAGTCTTATTACGCGCATACATTTTGAAATATAGTTTAGTTTAATGTATGAAATAAAATATAACACAATAGTCCACCTTTGCAAAGGGGTCTGTAATTGTTCAGACTCTGCTTGCGATGATGTTAAGAAATTGTTAATAAGCAGATTAACAGTCGAGGACGGGAGATCCGGCACTGAGAGAAGATTTTTATTTTTATTTTCTGTGACAGTCACAGATGTGTAGACAAGCATGTTTTTGTTGGACAAACGTAATGAAAAGCTGTGATCGTGACGACCAGTCGGACCGTTAATGGCCAAATGGCTCTTGCAGTATGACAAAAGAACTGAGAACACAGTAAATATGTAATTATTACAACATAAACCTGACTTTTCAACGTTAACATGTTACCTCAAATGATCTATGTAGGTTGAAAGTTAAGTTAGGAGGTTAAACTGAAGCTACCAGAAGACAAGTTCATGGACCAGCCAGTTTCTGAAGCCCCAAACACAGGAGATATATGATCCTTGTTCTCCCTCAGGGTAAGTCTGACTGTTCACTTGTCTTATTTATTGAACCTGTTTTATTTGCAAGTAAGGGACTTTATGTTAAGTCCAAGGTTTTTGAAACTAGTTTATTTCAAAACCAAACTAGAACCAGCCAAACTCAGCAAAACTGACTTTTAGAATAGTGTGTTTTTTTTTAATAACAAGACTTTTTTACTTCCTTAGAAATTAGCTTTTGTAGTGTGTCATTCAGAAACAAAAGACACAATATATGACAAAATAATTGCTTTTTTTCCTCTTGATTGCATTGTTTTTGTGATTGTTGGGAGGTTGTACTTTTATAGAGAAAAGAGGGTTATAAAATGTCATCTGGTGCATCATTAAAAACTATTGAACTGTTCCTAATGTTTCTGCCTGCATAACCGTAACTGTCAACTTTACTGAGTGATCGATTGTACAAGAACGCAGGACTGCTGACAGGTCACTCTCAGTCTCCATGTGAAGGCTGACTGCTGCAGTTCAGTCAAAGATAAAAAGCAGCGTTATTCCCTCGGAAAGCTGTGCTCACGCGGGAGCGTTTCTGACATTCCTCGGTTATACTCATAAACAACCAATCAAAGGTCTTCCCACAGTAATGTATGATCTCACTGGCTAGGACTGGCTGTGTAGTTGAAATTTACACGGCTGACTCTCATAGAGGCATAAAAAGTTCACCTTTATGCAAATTCAGCAAGTTCAAAAGTGAACAAAAATGATAGAGGATTATTATCAGGAATGAAATTACAACCAACTATGTACAGGCCTGAAACAAACAAACTACAACCTACTACATCCTAGGACCAACGTGGAGTGAAAAACGGCTGCAGATGCATGCAAGTGTGAACCGTTTTATTAAAGAAATAAAAACATTATTAAAAACAGCCGATATTAGGAGTTTATTTAGAAAAATATATCATAAATCACACTGCTTCAACAAATGTATCCATTTCATAAAATGTGGTAAACTTAAAGTTGATAGCGTTCCATCCATCCATCCGTCCATCCGTCCATCTGTTCATTGCTTCATCCACCCATCCATCCATCCATCCATCTGTTCATTGCTTCATTCATCCATCCATCCATCCATCCATCCATCCATCTTCTATACCCGTTTATCCTTTGCAGGGTCACGGGGGTCTGCCGGAGACTACCCCGACTCATTACAGGCGAGCGTTCATGGAAATCAGCAATATAAAAATAAAAAGCAATATGAGGAAACATCAAGGAACTAGTTACATTTCATAGGTTTTATTATAAGCTGAACTTGGTTTCATTTTCAAAAGGCCAAATACTCTATTGTATGTATAATTAAATGTTTGTATTCATTATGTAAACCAATCATATAAATGGTTGTGCAAATAAATTTGAGAAAATGGAAATGAAAACTTAAAGACTAATGTCTTTTTCCAGCTTGGACGATGAGACTGAAAATTGGGTACAACTTGTTCTCAAGTCTTAAAGATGAAAATACACTATACTCCATAATAAATGAATAATACAGGAAATTCCAAAGTTGCAAAATGGGAGCAGTCTAGTTGAGCTCCAGGGAGGCCTGCTCTGTGACGGTCTAGCTCCGCGGGACGCTTTTTTGTTTTGTAGCATCTTATTTTATGGGGACGTAACTTCATTCTGACAACATCCTTAACACATCTGCCCCTCTGTTAACACCATTTACACCATCCTAAACACGAAGCAGGGTGCATCAATAAAATTCATCTCTAATCCCGGCTGTCCTCAGTATCGTTTGCTTCTGAATATCTTCTCAACTCAACTCAAGTGCTAATAATGCACTGGAAATAACTCAAAGGCTAAAAATAGTTTTGTTTTGGTTCTATTTTTTTGTTAATTAACTATATGCCCCAAGCCAGATTGGATAAAGTATCAAACGCCAAATGTTTCCATCTGCTTCCAACATGGTCAAACCAACCGGATGGCCCAAACCCACTTCACAGTGAATGCTGAACTGAGTCACAGAAAATGGCAACCTGAAAAATCTATCTAATGGACCTGTGTGACTCATCTAAAGCAGCTGCAGTCCATGCCCTCCTACTGAGCATCAAGAGCAGATAGTTCTACTGGCAAGAGCAGGGGGGTGACCTCATACACAGACCCAACCAAGGAGAATTTAATTAGCATTTCAGTATTATTGACCTGGAAACGCTGTAACTGTGTCCTGAGCACTACAGCCAAGCTAAAAGATAATTAAGGCACTACGACCAAAGCAATCGTTGGATAATAGCTTCTATGATGTATGCCAGATTTGTAATTGTTGCAAAATGCATACAATTATGCATTATAGCCTGACACCCAGGCAAGTGTAAACAATGATATAAGTATAAAAAGAAGTGAGGCGGTGTGTGTTGGGCACAGCTTATCTGAAAGTGCAGGAATGGAAGCAGATGGAGACAGAAACAGTTGTGGGTCGGCTTCGTTGTAAACAAGGATCAGAGACCAGAGGACGGATCAAAGCTTCAAAGCTGCGAGTAAAGATCTCAACAGGACTCTGTCCATAAGTCGGAAGGCGCCACGCCGCAAACAAATGCAGATGCAGAGAAAAGATAACCATGCCGGCATTAGTATGCAACATGAAGTTAAGCATGAACAGGGATTTTTTCTTAAAAGAAAAATATCCATTCAAATGTGTTATAATGGGCCATTAAACACAAAAGGTAGAGTGTGACTCCAGCCACAGCTCTGCTTCAGAGATGGCATTTTACAATCAGCCTCTGCAAACATTTATCTTTTTCCCTTCACAGCTGTCCTGAAACCTGCCAGGCAGAAATGAAATGGGAAGGAAAATGGCCTGCTGGTACACTGAGCAGGAAAATGTATATTTCTTTACTGAAGCTACTCAGTCATTTTCAGAGGAGAAAATTATTTTCTTTTGTGATAATGCTCCGATAGAGATATAGTGTGGTTTCGTTTTAGAGCCAGATGCAACATTAACGCGTCTGGGAAACAGGTTTTTCAGAGGTGGAAAGAGTAGGAGTGCCATAAACCAAAGAGGATGAAAGCTGTATTAGCTGCAACAAATGCGACTGAACAGCCGCGCTCAGCCGTCTTCACCTGCCTGATAATATGCATGGTGAACTGTTTTCATGCAGTTTTCATAATCCTGTTCTGCCATTAATAATCTTTGAAATTTATCAAGTCTTAAGAGTATTTATACACTCAGCTTGTTTGGTCTGGACTAACGTCAGTTAGTTAAAGTCAGGTAGTTTACTGAAATACCACAAGGTACCGTGTGAAATCGAAACATTACATCAAATATATTTGTTTTAAAAACAAAAAAGCAAATGCAGCTTAATTTGCTGAATTGCAAGAGAGAAAAGAAAAAAACCAAAGTTCACAACTGGCTCATTACTTGCACCTACAGAGAGGACTTAAGTAAGACGATGAGTATGGCTGACCCTGGCTCAGCCTGTGACGATGATCATCTTTCTGAGCGACACCCTGGTGCAACGCCTTACGCTGGCCGTCAGCCTCATACATTGCTGCAGTTTGTTGCACATTTCCCCCGCGGATGAGCAATGTGTTTTGAGTTTATATGAATGCACCAGTGTCATTTTGTCTCCCAACATGTGAGATGGCATGTGACTCAAGCGTTTATGAGCAGAGCTGCTCGTCAGCCCATCTATCAACCGGGTTCCATTTAAACTGCGTCTTGATGAAGAAGGTCACATGTATACATACAAAAGAAAACAAAAAACAGGCCTGTTCGCTAGGACGCATGGCCTTTACGTTCTTTCTTTTTTGTTTTTTGTTGTAGTTTACTTTATACTTTATTGTTTTCACGCGAGAATATAGTTTTTATAACTTTATATTTGCGATAGTTATAAAAATAGAGTCAATTTTAAAATTCCCTTCAAAGTTTTTTTCTTTTTACTTCTACCAAACTTCATTTATAACGTGGTTGGCAAACGCGTAAAATCCACTGACAACACATCATATAAAGTAATGTTATAAAGACCTGAGCAGGAGCAACATATGGCCCGTTATCAGTGGTTTTAGCGTTAAAGGCGTTTGTCCGTCCGTCCATCTTCTATACCCGGTTTATCCTTTGCAGGGTCACGGGGGTCTGCCGGAGCCTATCCCGGTTCATTACAGGCGAGGGGCGGTCCAGGGTCCACCCTGGACAGGTCGCCAGTCTATCACGAGGCCACATACAGACACAACCGACCGTGCACGCTCGCACTCACTAGAGACACATGCTCGAATCAATGACCAGGTCCACGTTTTTTCAACCGCTGTTTCCAGACTTTTCACAAATAAGTAATGATAAGGTGAAAGTGTTATAAGTAAAGTACTTATCTGGAATTAAAACCTCATAAACATCAGATTTATATCTAGAGGGACTGTTCTTCACTGCAAATGAAGGATTTGCTATTACCACTTCAAAACTGGAATAAATACAAATGTTAAAAGGGCAAAGTTAATTAAAAGACCAGTAAAGTACTATAATTCAGTCTATAGAAACATCCGTCAAGTCAAGGTAGTCATCGCAACACAAGACATCATAATAAAAGCTCTCTGAAAGCGTCCTTTTTCAGCCTGCCTTCACTCAGAAATAAAGAAATAAAGAAATAAAGCTTGGTGTAAACCTGGCTGGTTACGCGTGTCTAAAACCTTGTTATTTTTGATCCTATCAGAAACAAGCTATGAATATATATATCAATATATATCAATTTGATTTAACGTTAGTCTCTTTTTTACAATGAAGTACTAATTAATGCGCTTGTGCCTGCACGTTCGTCCTCCCCCAGACAGACTTCTGGGGGCTGTGCCAAGGTGAATCAATTGTTTTTGAAAAGCTGGCAAGCTGAGATCATCAACCTACGAATGCCATAAAAAAAGAGAAAATGCCAGACTGTTAAACTGCAATTCATCATCTTCATTTGGGCGTATGAGTGAAATGTCCAAACAATCACACTTGATTCTCTCAGCTACGGATGGAGACCCGTCCTTTTCACTCCGGCCCTACTTTGACTGTCAAGGACCATTAGAAAGCTACCCATTATTTGATAAATAAAAGGTCTGACAACTTATCAATTAAATTATCCACAGTTTGCTGAACTCCTTACTGCATATCACCCGCATCCTCCATCCTCCCACACACACGGATGACTCACTAATCTTTGAACTATGGTTCATAGATTAGGCTCCATCGTGCCTCGGCTTGAACATGCTACATCTCCGCCACCGGTGTGTGTGCGTGCGTGTGTGTGTGTGTGCGTGCGTGTGTGTGCGTGTATGTTTAAGTGTGCGTCACAGGGGTGTAAAGCTGGAGTTCAAAGTCAAATAACTGATAAGGGCAGCAGACATGAAATAGCAACTGGCATGTAGTTGGAATCAACAAGATCCCGGTAGTGCATCAGTGGAAATGAAATAAAATGTACACAGCAAGAAAGCGCACGAGCAGTATTTCCACAGCTCTTATGAAAACATTTCTCCTCCGGCAGACATATGGTTTATACATATACCTCTTATGGTCTTTTTGTGGGGTGATGTCTACCCTGCAGTGAAATACATTAAAGCTCTTTGTAATTCCCTGGCAGTCTCCCCATCCCCCTCACGCCCCCTCCTCCTCCACCTCCTCCACCTCTTCTGGTGGTCAGAGGCAAGGAGTCTGGTTTGTGGTCCAGAGAGACATAACGAAACCAGTTCCAGCTACAACCTGATGCAACAGTCCTTCGAACTGAACCACTTAGTTGCATTCAGCTGCAAGCACTTTTTAGTTCAGTCCATATTCATTTTACAATTTGTGCAACTTGGAAATATGCAACACCTAATCTTTTTTTAATTAAATCATCTTATGTCCTATAAAACACCAGGAGGGAGCAAAAATCGGTGCAATGACATAACAACACACTTTATACATGGAGCACTCGTAAAGCACCAACAACTGTGTGCTATTAACTGTGGCAGAACAGATGCGGCGACCGAACAGCATCTGGCGGTGCAGCATTGTAAAAGCAGAAATCATCTTATCATTAAAATTCCCCTCATACAGCAAAACTGTAAAGGAAAACTGCCATTTACCATATTCTCGGGTCACATTTAATTGCTCGAAAGAGAGGAGTTTAGCTGAGACCGACTCAGAAACAACAGATTTCCAGCTCATTGAACGTGACACTGATGTATTATCCAATTAACTCAAAGTGCATTTTACAGGTTGTGTTATTCGTGAAGTAAGGAAATGATATTTTGAGTAAATTGAAAGTATAACACATTTGAAAGAGATACACAATCAAGAAAAAAAAAACACCTCTTTGAATTCTTAAGTTTCACAAATGAAGACATAAATAATCAATAAAATCTGTTCCTTACCCTGCCAGTCTTACATGAACAAAAAATCCTTGTCATTATTAAAAAAAAACAACAAAAAAAAACAAAGGCAAAATGAAGTAGTGTAAAAGAAGTAAGTACAGTGTTACTCCTTCCGTTAGTATTAACAAAATCTAATTAACCAATTAATCAAATGCACTTGATTAAATGATGATGAAAGACCTCTGCAGACAGACAGGGTTTTGTAGTTTGTTGGTCTTGAGTACTTAAGTCTCTAATAATAAAATGCCAATGAGGAAAGAGATCAGCAATGACATTAGAGGAAAAAAAAAAAAGATTGGTGCTGCTCATCAGTCCGGGATAGTTAAAAAAAAGTCACTGCCAAACAATCTGAACTCCATTATTCTGCAGTGTGACAGACTTTTAGCAAGTCGAAAACATTTAAACACATGATACTCTTCGCAGAAGTGTACATCCCATCAAGATCATTACGCTTTATATGTACATATAAAGGGCTTCTTATGATATTATATCATATGTATGTGTGATGTTTTCTACAATGACGGCCCGATTAAAACATTACAATGCAATTTGGGGTTAGGAGGCATGTCCAAGGGCACTTATACGTCTGTTTCTATCACGTAAAATAAATAAAAGAATGTCAGACTAATTATTTACAGGAGCAAGAAAACCACAAGGAGATGTGTCAGGTTTTTTCTTTTTTTCAGTCTTCAAACTTCAGAGCTAAAGCTTCTTAGTAAGTAGATAAGATTTTAGCGTAAGTCGTTTAAAAAAATCAAAAAACAAATCGGTTAAACCTTAAACCATAATGTTGGGAAGCTGTGAGCAAGGCTTTTAGAAACGCAGACGGTGTGACTGCTCAAAATGAATTCAGTTTTATGATGATGCTCCTGCTGGTAGTTCCTTTAGAGCTCTACCATCCTACTTTCTTTTACGACGTGCTCTTGAAGCTCTTCCCAAAAGACCACATTCAGTTCCTGCCTGGCTGCGGCATGTTTAGTTCTGGATTTCCATTCATGCAACTCTTTTTTTAAAAGCAGAGTTCCAGGCTAAAAAGGTAAAATCAGTTCTGTTTGAGTTCAAAGAACAACATATTCAACAATTTTACCCCAAGTTCATTGTTAAATCCATTATGTTTTCAATGTCATTGAGTAATTATGTAAAGAGATGCTGAACTCTGAATTGACCACAATAATGGTGATTATGAGTTTTGCCATCAAAGAGGAGCCCTGAGAGAAGCTCGATCGGGTTTGTATTATATGGAAAAATTAAAGTAAATCTCTTTCTGTGTGTGACTGATACAAACATAAAGACACAATTAGTCACTAATTATGGGGAAATAATGGAGCAGTGGGTTAAGTAAGATGAAATTAATTCACTTCTGGCCAGCAGGGACACACTGAGGTCAGAAACCCCTTTCAGTTTAACTGTTTTAAAGCAAACAGGGGAGGTTTTAAAAGAGACTGCATTTAATAATGTGATCATTTGAAAGATGAATTCAATACGCTGTTATTGCCCTGCAATAGACTGGAGATTGGCCCAGGGTACCTTTCACCCAAGAGCTGGGACCGGCTGACCCCCCATGACCCTAAACCGGATTGAGCTGTTTTAGCAGATGGATGGATGGATGGATGGATGGGCGAACGGATGGATGGACGGATGGATGGATGGATGGATGAATGGATGGATGGATGGATGGATGGACGGATGAATGGATGGATGGATGGATGGATGGATGGATGGATGGATGGATGGAGGGATGGACGGATGAATGGATGGATGGATGGATGAATGGATGGATGGATGGATGGATGGAGGGATGGACGGATGAATGGATGGATGGATGGATGAATGGATGGATGGATGGATGGATGGATGAATGGATGGATGGACGGACGAACGTATGGATGGATGGACGGATGGATGGATGGACGGACGAACGGATGGATGGACGGATGGATGGACGAACGGATGGATGAACGGACGGATGGACAGACGGACGGACGGACGGATGGACGGATGAATGGAAGGGTGGACGGATGGATGAATGGACGGACGGACGGACGGATGGATAATGGACGGATGGATAATGGATGGATGGATGATCATACTTATCCAGAGGTCCTCGGTTGAAGGGGATACCAGTGACCACTTCCCCCTAATTAGTTTTTTACAAGCTGCCACAAATGTCTTAGTAACATATTTATCCCAAGTCTTTAGATGTTCTGCGTAAATATTTAATTTCAATTCCAAAATTATTCATGAATTCATTGACAAAGTGCTTGCTGATAAATATAAATTACAAAACATCCCCAAAATATATGCAAGTTGTCTGCCAGTGATTTCCCACACACTCACCAACACTCTTCCCGCCTATGTTGGTCCTACTGTAAAAATGTCACAAAATATCATTTTATCTTCCTCCAATAAAATTCACACCACATTCTTGACTTGGTAGTTGTAGCCTGAGCTTCCCAAATGCTATTCCAGCTGTCCTCAGATACGTCCAGGCCTGTATCTTGCTCTTAATTTATGCTTGATTTAAACAGCCACACCAATTTTATTCTTCTTGAAGTTGTCACTTCAATGCCATTTTACCATCAATAGCCTTACTTAAGACCGATAATGTCAACAGTTCCCTTTCTACTAATGCATTTGATAACCCGAGCAAGCAGAAAGCATCTATTATCTATGTTATGTAAAGATTTTGGTGAACATGTAAAGACCGTGTGACCATGTACGCAAACAAGGCAAACATGCAGAGACAGTCCAACAGCACCAACCATCCCATGTGTCTGCTGTGTCTTCTCCTTCAACAACAACACAATGACACCCAAACTGCAACTCCGACAAACCATTTGTTAATTAAGGCTGCAACATGTTGTACAACACAGACCTAAAGAACTGCTCTGCAAAGAGCTCAGGCTTGAGAATGCAAAACACAAATATGAAAATCGAATGCAAAGACATCAGCATACGCAGGGAGAGCAAGCCTGCAGCAGTGTGACTCCGGCACCGTGGTGACAGATGGAAAACACGAGCGTGCACCTCCAGGGGTCTGACCTCATCAGAATTTAACTTACCCAGAAAAGAAAAAAATTACCACTTGTGCAGTGATATGTTTGTGCACTTGTTCTATTCAAACAGTCCATAGACATTGTGTAAACAAAGAAGAAAAGTCAGGTCACAACTAAGCGTTTTTTTAAATACCGACTGAGAGCCGAGAAAAAAGGCAGAAAAAAGGCACAAAATCAGGGAAAGAAATGCTAAAATGATCTGGAGAGACTAAAATATAAGTGTCATAAAAATAACAGAAAAACAGAAGATATCCTTACTAGTAAATAATCTAAATAGGTTTTATCCGTTGTATTGGAGTGTTTTCCTGTGTTTTCAGGAGACTATTTTAACAGCATTTTAACTAATGCTGCTACCCAGTTACCCTCCCCCAGTCCCTCGCCAGTGTGCTTTGTCCATGCCAGTCAGTATGTCTTCACGTGGAGGTTTCTGTCCCACTGATGGACTGTAATTCTGCAAACGTGAAACTTTGACTCGTGACAACAGAGTGGCCCTGGTCACACAGCTGCTGGAACGCTGCAGGAGAGGACAGGACTTTACAAACAGAAACCGAAGCAGTTGTGCATGAAAACTTCAAGACTTTAAAGAGCCATCCATCCACACACGAGTTCTTCACAACTGAAACATCCGCTCAGCTCAACAGTGCGCATGATAAAAGTGGATCTGGAGCCTCTAGATGAGAGTCTTTACCAGCATTTTTACGATAGAAGGAGGAAACAAATAATACAAACCCGATCACTAACTATGTGGCTGCACGAAGAGAGGGTGAGCCAACTGCACCAGGAAAAGCCTCTCTGATTAAAGTAACACCTTTCCAGGATGTGTGTTCTGCACATAAAGTACAAAAAACAAACCTGCATGCCCTGAAGATTTAGTACATAATGCCAATAATAACAGACTAACCTTTTAGATTAGCCGTGAGGGATTAGGGTTGTTCAGCACATCCAGACGCATCATGCAGCAGTTCCAGCGTGATGTTGCTCAGTTATTCTTCCCACTTAACATCTTTCACACATGCTACGATTTGCAAGCGCTAAAACGACACGTCCCTCCTACTGACTCGACTAACTGTCCTGCTCCCCGGAAACTGTGACCAGCTTGACAGATTTTCTCATTTCTGACAAAATACGTACAAGTTTGACTTCTCGTTTCCTCTGTTTTGTTGGCGTTTTTAACATAGCTAATGGTCCGTAGTTTGAGAATCGGGTAACTCATGAAGAATATACACCCTTCAGTTTTGTCTCTTCGGGAAACCTAGAAAACTAAAGACAGCAGGATGTCTCCTGTACCCAAACTGGTCAGCTACCAGGAGGACGAAACACAGCCATCAAAGTGCAGAAAACTAACTCACGATACAAATGGAAGTTACTGCCTTTATTACATTTGGGGAGCTGCGAGCTATACTGTATTCAAAGCTTTGCAACACCTCTTAGAAGCATTGCACTTCAATACTGCCACCTCCTTTCCCAGCGAGCTGATACGGCTTTAATGAGTTCTGTCACATTCTCACAAGCGTACTTCTGCGTGCGAGCGTCGGCACACACATCACATACACGGCCACAGTTGGCTTTTCAGTGCATTTCAACCTAATAAAAAGGCCATTTCTAAATCACTGTGATTAAATATCAGTCCACACTGATTTTTGACTCATTTAGCCTTTATTATCTTTTACATTCAGCTGCCCGCGAGGGACGGCTGGAACGGTTTTGCGCGTGTAATGAAAATGGCAAAAACACGGGAAAAAGCAGGACGGGTGAATAACGATAAAACATCTGGTTTTAAAATTCAACCGCTCTTTGTGACATTCGTATTTGGTGTACGCAGAGGCAGGAAACATCAATGGGCTGGGATGAAAAAAAAAGGAGATAAAGGAAAGATGTAGAGGCACGACAAACCAGGGCTGTTCAACAGTCACACTGAATAAAGAACGGAAAAAAAAAACATGACAGACGCACTTGAGCTATGAAAAGTGTGGATTTAGCTTAAAAATGGAGACACTTAAGTTGAGCAGACTGTGCATATGCTCGATATGGGTCTCAGCAGCAGCCGAGAGATTATCATCACTCTGAATATATTACAAACCGCCAGTCAGACGGCGTCACGCATCCGTCAGTCTGACCTTGTGAGGATACTATTGTCATGTACTGCTGAAACAAGTCCGGGGCAAACTGCATGAGTCACTACTATGTTTCTGAAATATGTTGTAAAAAATAAAAATCTGGGTGGAAGCTAGATCCCAGTAGCTACGGTAACACGTCTATTTCCGTCTTTTCAAACGCCTCCTGTCAAATACATGCTGATATTTTTGGTCACCGTGTATCTTGTCATGTCTCATAAGTATCTTCCTGTCAATCTCAGTATCCTGTTGTGCACTTCAAACGACCACACAGAAAATGCATTTGGCTTAAACTCCCTACAAATAATGGCTATTCTCATGCAATGCAAGTTCAGAGGCTTGACCGGTGCGAAGGAAAATCCAGTGGGCGACTTTTGCAACGGAACGAGTCTGGGCGATCTGGTGGCGTCGTATTTCCAAACGCTCATTATTTCACCGCTGTCGTAAAACAAACAGACAATGGAGGAGAATTGTAGAGGCTCTTCACCAACGCAACATTCAAAATGTTCTGCAGGCTTCTGGTGGGCCAATGCATTGCAAAAAACATCTTTCCTTTAATCGCCACACATTCATCATAGAAAGTGTAGCTGTAATATTGTAGAAGTCATAACTCAGCTGACTGGAAAGCTGCCTATGCTCAGCTTGCATTTCAAGGAAAATGGATAGCCAGTGTAGAATAAATTACTAGCACTCTGAATAAACTCTTGTAAATGTGGATCAAATTGCTTTTTCACTTGGAAATATACAAAGATGCCAGAGCCACTAGTGCTGTAGCTGAACAGCCCTAATCTGGTGCACCCAAAGCAGTTTACAGTACGACAACAGCAGTCTCTTGGTGAGGCAGATAGTAATCTCTGGCTACAAAAATGCTTACTTTTAAAGCTACATCTGCTCAACACCATCTCGCACCACCACCACAGCAGAATATGCACACAAAAGGGAAAGCCAGCAGAGGCAGAGACGCACATCTTACGACAGCCTCACGGAGGTTGTCAGGTTCATTTTCCATCAAGCAGTTCAACGCAACCAAACACACACAATGCAGAAGGCCGCGCTCCTGTACTTAATGACTTACCTCCAGAGCCTCCAGGGTCACGAAGCCTGTGATGGAGAAGCCATCGATGATATCCTCTTCAGCAGAAGTAGACTCCTTTCGCTTTCTTCTCGGAGGACGAGGGCGGGATGAAGAGGGCTCCCTTTCACCCTCCTGCTCTGAGTCGGACGAGAGGTGAAACACGGAGCCTTTGACATGGTTGTTTCTCATCCCATTTGATCTCCTCTCCCGATTCCGCACCGATCTTGACTTCCGCTTCTTCCGGAGTCCACTAGATCGAGGGCCATCCATGTCCTTCATGGGAAACACCCAGATAACCCAGACACCTCTTACGGACTCGAACACTGACACCACTCAGGCTCCGGTCGAGTGAAAACCTCCCCCCTCAAGGAAAATCTCTGCAATATCCAATCGAATCCAAAGTAAACATGTAACATCCAACAGATCAAGACTTTTTATAAGAAACACAAAACTGTGTCAAGTCAGTCAGGCCAGGTTCCACTCAGAGATCCCCAAAGGCAGTTCGTCAAATCCGTCAACAGAGGTGTAAAAGGATCAACTTAACATGTTATCATCAAGCTGCCAAATCCATCAGAGGGAGGGCCTTTCAAGTTAAGGCAAACGTCTTCTGAGTAAACGCATCCCGCCAGGGTGAGGTGAGCACAGGTGAGCACAGGTGACGCCACATTTTTCCTCTCCAAGAAATGAATCCGCGTACCCTGGGCCAGGAAACTCCCCTTTCTACAAAGTAAAGACGGAGAGAGAACATGCATTTGCGATATGATCACTCAGCAGGGTCAACGGTTCAGTTAGTCAACGAGCCATTTTCCAAAAGGTTCTGCCTGCTTGGCAGGTTCTGGCCACTGTGCATGATTCAAGATGGGTGTTTTACAACCGCACCTGGTGACGGCGTTTGTACATCCTACACTGCCAGGTCACCTAAACTGAGTTTTTATGGTGAAAAGTGCTTTTTTTTAAAATAATTAATGAATTTATAACTTTATGGATTGATACACACAATTTTCTAACAACACCAATTAACATTTTGCATCCCACCGCTAATAAAGTTAAGGGTTACAAATACATATTGCATTGATTTAGAAGCATATATAGTGTTTTTTTCCTCCTACAATAATATATACAATTGAATTCTGTCGTTGAAACATGCTGTAATATCACCAACATCAAAACAAAATCACAGTTATTTAAAATAGTTCTAAGGTAATTCAACTATCCACGGATTAGGAGTTAAAAGCCTGACTAAACAGACCCAACCTGGAGACATGAACACTCCACTTGTTCATGACAACCTGCCTCAAATCAAAGAGGACCTCTCTCCTAATGTACGCAATCACTAAGGTATTTCAGGAATGAAAGTGGATATAACTGACCAGGGAGTTGGCCTCCAGGATTGTAACACCCTGATAAGAAATCAAGACAAATGTCATGACCCTTAAGTGATGCCATTCTGCACTGTAACCACAGATCTCAGGGGGGCATGCCTTCACTGTCTGCAACTGAAGGCATCTGGCTGCTTTAAGACATCAGGATGCAATGTTCAACAGCTTGCATTCTTTTTTTTTTTGGATCAAACTCAAAGAATAGGTGACAGTCAAGACCTGAATCTGCTAAAAGTCAACCTGGCAGTGTGGCACTAACCACTTACATCTTCTCAGGGAATCCACAACTACAATTCTCATCCATTACATCCCTGAAATGGTAGCAAGTGGAGCGGGCATCCAAATACTGCAGGCTTTCGCAAAGATTCCCGAACATTAATACCTCCAAATGTGCTTGGATATTTAAAACACAGAGGGATCACACCTTTTCTGCACCAGCACACAAACCAAAACCGATTTGTCACAGTCAACCACCATCTTCAACTTTACATTGTCTCCTTGGACACAGGCTGTCATGCAATGTGGCTCATCTGGATTCTGCAGCACATGTGCATGCTCTGCTACACCCTGCAAAGTGGCAAATGTTTTCCAAGCGCACCTTATGATGAAATTAATGCACAATAAATGAGCATCTAATAAGCCGGCATGCCAGGGTTTTGTAAATATTCAGAAACAATTTAAAGGATTTAAAGGATCCTGCTTCCATGCAGTTATGGTGCCTTCTAGCATCCTCAAAAAAAAAAAAAAAAAAAAAAAATTAAAAAAAAAACATGAACCCTCACTATAATAATCCCTATGCGTTTAACCTGATGCCAACACTAATCTGATGACACACATATATTATACAATAATAACTCCAGAGATATTTCTAGTTTGAGAACAAACATGTTCTAGCACTCGCCCTGGCTTGTCTTGCTCAGTAAAGACTCTTTCCCTTGTCTTTTTTGTCCGCCTGCTGTCAGTAGAGATCTGAGGCTCTGTAATCCAGTGCAGCCCGCAGCAGCAGCAGCGGACTGCCTCTGCCTCCTGCTCCTGCTCCTGCTCCGGATCTCCAAGCCTCATTTTCCACTATAAGACACACAACAAAAGCAAGCCTCTCTTTTAGCTCCAAGACACGTCATGCAAAACCAAGAAATGCAAACCCTTGCGACTGAGGAGGGACCGTCCGGACAAGTTGAAGGCCTTCGGTCACAAAAATTGGGGGGAAAATAAGAATAAAGCAGAAGTAGATTTGGAGCTCACAAAATAAATCCCGCAAAGGAAAACCATAGGTGCCTCCTCCTCCTCCTCTCCACAGATCCGAGCTCTAGGATCCCGAAGAAGGGAGAGCGGGGCGCAGTGATACGGCGATGCCGCAGTGCCGCTTTACAGGCTGAGCGCTCCTTCCTCCACGCAAATAGTGCACTCCCGGGACGTTTGGTCTTCTTCTCAACAAGTTATACTACAGACGCAGTGTTAATATTCGCGTACGTGAATGTCTTGTAAAAGTACCTGTTAATGCACTTTTGTCTTTTTTTTTTTTTTTTTTTTACTTCTGAATGAACTTCATCACTTTTTTTTATCTAAATGCATATATGTGAAAAACGTCACTATTTCAATACAACGAGTAGGAAGATGGTACTGATGACTAACTCTGCCTAATAGTTTCTCTCTCGTGAACCTCAGCTTCTGTCAAAAAACTGTGACTTAAAAAAAATAATAGTAGGTCTGGTAAGCATATTTTTTTAAAATAAAATTGAAAGTTTTCCATATCCCCAGAAGGTGTTTTTTTTTTTTTTAATCAGAAGATGGCAATGAAGCAAAACTATGTCATTTATGTAAACAGATCCACTCACTGCCTTATTGCAGCTTTATATTATCAAAATAGTTGATAAAGTCTTGACACATGGCTGGAAATCTCTCCCTCTGAGTCAGCTCAGGTGTCAGCTGATCTTTTGTCTTATGAAAGCGGCTTCCCTTCAGCTTCTGCCTCAGGGACACCGGAGGCCAACTAATTCACCTCCAACAAGAACCACCAGAGATGTCTGACCCAGTGCAAAGCAGCAATAAATAGCTAAACGAAATCCTGCTTAAGCACAGCAGGTTTTTACAGATGTTCATTTGGTATCTGAGGAGCATATTTACCTTAAAGATCTGGTAAACTGCGGGGTATTGTTAGTCAATGCTGACCTGGCAGTCCGATAAACACGACGTTTGGTAATCTTTGCAGTGTCCATGGCATTGCCACCTTGTGAAAGGACTGCAGCTTCTGCTTGACACTGGCTGGTAACGCATCATTTGCCAGGAATAAATTATATTTCTCTTGAAAGAGGTCACATTGTACAGGTTTTTCCGCCAAATTAATGGCTATCAGCACAAAAGTACCAGCGTACAGTAAGTTATTGGAAAATTATAGCTATGTAAGTTTTGCTCTGCTAAGGCCGGCAGTGAAAATGAGCATCTAACCATGACTTTGAGTAACTGGCTATCAAATCAATCTGTTAACCAATAAAAAGAAACGGAATCACATCTCAGGATGTACGGGACACTTTAAAGTATATTTATGGGTTCCTGCAAAGAGTAGTGGGTATCTTTTTAACCATTGCTTGAATTTGTTTCTAGATTAATAAGAAAAATAAAGCCATCAGCAGAATAACAGATAATCAAAACAATAATTAAATGCAGATTTAGGTGCAATAGTGCCATACTGACTTTGACTGTTGTCACTGCTAAATAAATGCAATGCAGGATGTGCCACTCGAGCATTACACCAACACGTATTGATTTTTAGGTCTATAAGTGCCCATGGGACCTTCATTAATAACTGTGTAAGCACAACAGTGTGAATTTGCGCAGCAGCAGCGGTATCAATAGTGATCAAAGGAATTCTGGGGGAAAAGACAGATGATTCCTACTGGTGATACTGGAGATACTGATGCCTTTTAACACCAATCACAATTAAAAAGGGAGTGGAAATGGTGGTGTCACATGCCTCATGGACTAGGGTTAGGGCATCTTTCAGAGGGTCCCATGTGAACATGGGACCGTGGGTGGGCAGGGTATTTTTAGCCTGGTTTAATGATGTGGAGGTGGAGCAGTGGAGCTCAGAGCCGGCTAAAGCGCCTCAGTTCTCAGTGCCCAGTGAAACGAGGGTGGGGGTGGCTGGCCTGTAAGAATAATGCCAGGCAATACAAATGCACTTGACCTCGTCTGATCTTCCAGGAGGAGTGTCCTTGTGACAAAGTAGCATGGCAGGGAAGTGGCGGCAGCAAGGCAGCTAATTCGCCTCTTCCAGCCTCTGCTCATTTATGGGGAAGACAAATGTGCTGCTCTGCCCTCCCGTCTGCCTTGCCACAATCAGCTTTAATTATACCTTTGCCCAAACTTTCTCTGCTTCCACAGCTCCCCTTATGTTGCAGTGAGCAAAGAATAAGATCAAAAAGTGGATTAGTCTTTAGGGAATTGTGTAAATTTAAATATTTTGTCATTACCAGTCTGAAAAAAACCCTTGAGGAAAGCTTATAAAGAACAAGCAGGAATATTTCCTAAATGAACAACAAGGTGTTAAAGTTTTACATACAGATACACAAGATCCTACCCTCATCCCTTGTATCTTTAGTTTGCAAATGGATGAGAGCTGTGGGACAATTCAACAGTTATTTTGCCTCTTGGATTACCCTCAAAATACAAATAATGCATGTGTGCAGTTGCAGCTCTGATTTAGGTTTAATTGCCAAATCAGCATGCACGACTACATTCCCTCTTTTCCTCTTCAGAGAGCAGATGGTGTTAATTAGAGAATCTGAATCACAAAATGAAAAACATACATATCCACACGTTTTCACACCTGCCTGTTACTAGCATCCACCTTTATCATATCTGTGTGTCTTTGTTCTTAATCTCCTCGGCTTCTCAGGAAAGACACTCGCGTGGTATGTGATGACGCTGACGCATGTAGACTTGCCGGGTACTCACGGCCACGAAGAGTCTCTCTGTATTCTAAAATTCAGTTTTTCCTCCTCCTTTAGGTCTGCCTACAAGCCCCCTTCTCCCACGGTGAGGGTGGAACAATAGTCCTTGGATATGCTCCTCTGTGGCTGCGCTGAGTTACAGCAGACAGAACGTCGTGTCTCACTTTGTTCTTTGCCGTGATGCTCTCGTGGCAGATACGATTTGATAATGCTGTTCATCAAAGGTATAGTGGGGACTTCAGTGTCTGCAACGCACTGTGTGTGGGAGCTTTAATATTCATCACTAATGACTTGTCCCTGAAGGCCCCTACAAGTGGTTAATGCCCTTAACGTGCAAGTTGTACATGACAAGCTCATGACATATTCACCAGTAAATTGTGGCACATGACCTGCTGTTCAAAAGCTGACCTAAATTATGAATAATGTCAATGTGTCTCCACTGTCAGATGAAAAAAGGAGCAGCACATACAGCATCACAGGGCAATGTGAATATATTTTACTTCATAGATAAAATTGTTATTACAGTGGAAATTTGAATCAGTAGCATTATTCATCATAGACTACAACATCAGTTTGAGTGAGGTTTATGTATGAGTGGCAGCTTTGATTTAAAAGGCTTTCTGGTCTTTATACAGCATATAAAGACTGTGAAAATCTGCTAAAGCTCGTGGATGCTCCTCTGGTGCGCACAATCAAACACTTCTGACTGTTTTAAAGGGACATAGAATGAAAAAATATCATATTATTTGGTTACGTTAGAGGTTACGTTTTAACCGTCTGAGGTGACAACCAAATCAGAAAATCTTAAGATAATGATGGAGCTGCCTTGGTTTGAAATGATGTCATTCAGTGAGCTGCTTGGAGTTGAAGGATACAAGAGAGTGGTGTTATCCAGTCAGCCCATCTCTGTCTCTGCAGAGCTTCACATCATTCCTTATTTACTGTATCAGGACTGGGAGGAAGGTGGTGTTGGAGCGGAGTGTCTGACCCCACCTCTAAAGAAACAGCTGCTGTGAAAAGAGATGCGAAGACTTGATTAGAAGAAAGTGGTTGTACAGGTTCTTTAAGGTATTTTAGAGCTGGAATTGCCAGAGACCTTTCCTCAAGACGGGCAGCACGGTGGTTGGAACTGGCTCCTGGTTCGATTCC
The DNA here is from genome assembly GCA_014839995.1 of Xenentodon cancila. Classification (NCBI taxonomy): domain Eukaryota; kingdom Metazoa; phylum Chordata; class Actinopteri; order Beloniformes; family Belonidae; genus Xenentodon; species Xenentodon cancila. Next base: position 23,769,579 of record CM026213.1, on the reverse strand, counting down.
CGGGCGGGAGTCTTTCTGTGAGGAGTCTGCATGTTCTCCCCGTGCTGGCGTGGGTTCACTCCGGGTACTCCGGCTGCCTCCCACAGTCCAAAAACATGCATACTAAGTAGATTGATCACTCTACATTGCCCGTAGGTGCGAGTGTGGGCGGGCATGGTTGTTTGTCTTGTATGTGGCCCTGCGATGGACTGGCGACCTGTCCAGGGTGGCCCCCTGCCGCTCGCCTGTAATGAGTCAGGATAGTCTCCGGCAGACCCCCGTGACCCCGCAAAGGATAAAGCGGGTATAGAAGATGGATGGATTTCATCGAGACCTCAGGAAATGTAGTTAACTTGTGGAAAAGGGCAGAATATATCTTCAAACTAGTTTCTGGTTATTTTTAACCAGGCTTGAATAGCAGTTTGACCACACACACACCAGTTGCTATGGCAATCCGTGTGTAAAACAAGATCTATTTAAAGTTTGATTTAATATGTGGTTCATTACAACAAGTTAATTTTCACAGCCATATTGCCACTGATATGCACTGACAAAAGTATTTCTGAATATGTTTAACATTAGATTGAGAATTTCAATTTCCTACTTGAACTGCTTTATATTTATTCCTGATTTGTGATTCTGATATCTCAGCTAAGCTCAGGGCCAGAGAAAAGGGTTAAGGGGCCGCTTTTTGTTTTTTTATTTTCATTTGTACTTTTCTGCGCACGGATGGATTTGGTCTTGGTCTTGCGAATGCTGCAAAGATCAGTGGTTTTTCTGGGGTTTCCTGAGGCTGTGCACTGATTCCCTGAACACAATCCGCCTGGAGATGAAAGCAGTTCGGCGCTGGCTTTTGGCCTATCTCAGGGGTTCTGAGATTTCGCCAGATTTGTCAATGGGAATGGCATCTCTTTATGTAAAAGCCAGCAGTGGTATGTGGGGGCCATCTGAGAAATAAGTGGACTGAAAATGAGCCCCGTATGGGATTGTCTAGAGGTTCCATATTGTCCCCGTGTGAATTGCTCACATTAGTTTGCTCAGGTACCTGGGTGATGAAGGGGCACGGGCTCAAACACGAGTCTTATATTGATCCCACTTGAGCCAACCGCATAAGCAGAGGGAATAGTTCTCACCTGGCCAATATTGAACCAGTCTGGGCTCCCATTTTTCAGCCGATTTACCCCAGAAGGACCCCACATACGAACGTTAGCTGGTGTTGGCACTAGATAAAATAAAACTGAACTGACTCTGAATCTTCTAATTGTTAAGGGCAGGTCTTAAACTGCAGAATTATACAGTGATGCAACCCTTCTTTATCTTTCTTAGGTTGTTTGATGGGTGTTTTTTTAAGATGCTGTTGCCAGATTTATGTTTGGTCAAATCTTGTACCATGTTTACCGTGGTACCAGGGGTATGTGAACGTTCTTACGGGTGAAGAGCCATGCTGCACCAGAGCTAGGAAGAATTTGTGCCTGCTTGAGGAACCCAAGACGTATAAGTTATTGTCCTCAGTAATAACACTCGGTAGACGTGATTTCATTCATAGCCACATGGAGTTGAGGATTACTGTCAACTGCTGCCTCATTTTTCATGTGCTGGTTTTGCAAACTTTCAGAGACAGCTGAGATTAACAGATGCACTTTATTGTAGCAGGATTAACTCCCTCAGTGGTTGTTACCTGTGCTGAAAGCTTCAGCGGATCAAAAAATATGTATGTTCGAATCAAAGCACTTGGTTTCATTTGAAACAAACCCATCAGAGTTTTCGCTGCTCGGCTGGACTGAGATCTGTCCATCAGTATCCTCCACAGATAACCCCTCAGACTCAGCACAGAGAATACTGCTCATTTTCTCATGATTGTAGTTGGTAGTTGTTTTAAACATTTGTGTTTGTCTCAGTAGTTAATACATGTTCTGCTATGTGACAGGTTCAGACTGCAGTAGTTGTCCTTTACTTTGATTTTGACACCTGGACAACTGGTGACAAGATGTCACTTTTAGGGTCTCGGAGGATTTATCAGCAGCATTGCATCTGCTGTGTAAAACATGTACAGAAAAAAGTGAAGAAATGAAAAACCATCCAGCTCTCACAAGGCTCTGACATCCGAGGATGACTTGTAGAAGAACTTATTCAACTTAACAGCTGAATAGTTTGGTTTTTAAGAGCGAGGTTTTGATGTCTGTTGTCCTGAAGGTCTCTCTGCACACTCTTGCTCATTTGAAATGCCAAGGATGACCTTTTTGTGCATGTTTCAGCTCAAAGAGGAGATCATTTACTTGTGTAAGCTTTATTCTAGTCGGTGGATACACACTTATGTGGTTGTTCTTTTTCTCCTCGACCTACTACAGTTTTATAGCTGTCATCTGTGCAGATAAACCAAAACGAGATGAAAACAGAAGACGGCATAAAGGCAACATGCTGATATGTTTCTCATGAGCAATATGGAACCTGGGCAACTACCTGCTAATACGTTTCTTGAACAGCAGCTAGGAATATTAAAGAATCATAAATGTTAATGCATGGGCTAAAGGTGATCGTGGAAACATTAATGTCCTTCGAATCGGGATGTAGTCGTTTAAGTAATGATCCTGGAAGTCTGCAACTTTAAACTCTGCCTGTGTGTGTAGTTTTTTTAAAGAGCTCACATGTGACAGTCTGTTTGTTTCATATAAACAGTATAAAGACAGAGTTTTAAGTTGTAGAAAGATTTAGCAAAGGCTGGGGGTTTTGTGGGGTCACTATTTACATGACGTCATGCAGATTCCAGTCTTTTAGGTTGATGACAACAATTTCATCATGAAATGGCACATTTTGCATGAGGCAGGGCGGATAACTTACAATAATATTAAAAAAACATGCTTGATTTCATTGTAACACCAAGACTGCCCCCTACGGCTACCCAACGACCGAATTTATGGGAGCGCACCTTGACTCCAGCGCAGCTCTTCATGATGTTCCCCCTACTCTGAAAATGAGTGTGCGACTTGTGGGTAAAATTGTTAACTGTAATGTCAGCATTAAGTCCCCGTAACTCTGAAAAGAGTTATTCACTTTATATCAGCGATAATTTGACCAAAGAACACTGCAGACATTTCATGAAGACTTTAGAATTCAATCCCAAAATAATAAGGTTGTAAAAGTCTTCAGAAACACTAAAAGGTGTGAAATGGGTTGCAGTATTTCTGCACCGTTAACTTCATACATGATGAGGGTTTGAAAGTAAAGCTAAAGACTTACTGTCACTGCAGTAAGCAGTAGCCAGGGGCAGCCGGTTCTGCCTTCTGGTCTTATTTCCAGGACTTTCACCATAAATACAAACTTTACATTAGTTTTTGCCATTAAATGCTAATAATAATAATCGCCTTGTTTCTGATGGCCAGTTTTATTCATCCTACCTGTTTTGTCAGCACTGATGCATTTTGCCTCCTCTTAAACTGTCCCCAACTCTCACTTCGCTGGCCTACGTGCATGCAAGCTGTGCACTCATTCGACTTGTTTGCTTATTTTGTTGGGTTTTTTTCTTTCTTTTTAATGAAAAACAAAAATAGCTCCTGTACATTTTATTAAGCCACAGAGACGGGGATTGTGGTTCATGTATTTGTGTGTATGGAGAAGGGGTCCTTTCTGGAGGGATATTTTCCAATTACACTGCCCCTGCTCCCTCCCATCTACAATGTAGGTGGAGGCCAAGTTTAACTCGTTTATCCCCCTCACAGACAGCCCTCCTCCTCTCTCTCTTCCCTGCAGCAGCAATGCAATACACACAAGATCCGCAACAGAATTTGTAAGCTACCAAATAAAGTAGATTGTAAAAATAAAATGACCTCAGATGTTTTTAAATGTTGTTTTTTCTAATTATTTTTGGGGTTGTTGTAGACTGAGAGAGGTTTCCTTCAGGGAGCAGTGTTTACAGAAGGTGAAGTCATTCTTGTCTCTCTCTTGCTGCAATAAGTTGCCAGCTTGCATTATTGGAGATGAGTCGTTTTGCACTCATTAATTTACTGGCCCACCTCGTGAAGCTGCCTATTATGGAGGGAGCTGGCATCATCAGAACTGTGTTTCACGTAGGAGGCTGCTGTTCAGTTAATAGAGTGATCTTCTTGCAACTGGTGGGTAGGTGGCTCAGTCCCTAACCCTCCTATGCATCATTGTCCTTGTGCAAAAAATTGAACCCTTGATGTCCTCCATGATGTTGTTTCTATACAGTGAAAATATCTAATAACATTTGCTGTATGAATAAGGAACAGAGAATGGTGGAACCTGAGATAGGTGAATGATGCTATGAACCTTTACCCTTTCTCAATGAGTCCTTTTAACAAGCAATTATAGTTGAATTCATTGTTTTAAAGGCTCAAGCTACTTAGATGTTTTCCCTCCACATTTATCTGACTGTTTTTAACATGTGGCGGGGATAAGTGTCACTAGCAGCAGCATGAGGCAATACCTGGACCTGCACAGGCAGTCCAGTGCTTAGAGTCTTGGTGGGTTAGTGACGGTCTTGGGACACATATCCACGAAGGGATGCTTACACCTCTGCAAGATAGACAACTACGCCCTGACTCCCATTAGGTTCCAGGATGAACTCTTTGGACCTATTGTGACACCTTATACTGGTGCACTTGCATGACAATACCCAGCCAAATGTGGTGAGAGTATGCAGGCAGGTTCTGGATGATAAATGATTGGCACCAATGACCAACCCCCATGCACACCTGACCTCAGTCCAATAGAACATCTCCGGGATATTATGTTTTGGTTCATCCATTGCACCTCAAACTGTCCAGGGACTGGGTGATGTCCTGGTCCAGATCTGGGAGGATACGCTGCAGGACACCATCCAGCTTCCTGGAAGGAATGTCAGTCAAAACAGGACTCCCACCCATCGCTGAGCCTTTCACTTTCACAGTGGATGAACCTCAATCTTCCCATAGTCCAACAACGCTATAGTTTGTTGATACTTCGTTTTGCATACAGTGTGTTTAAGAGCTATGTTGATAAGGGTTCGATTAAGGGGATTATGAAGGGTGACATTTGTTTTTTTGAAGCTTTTATTGTACACCAGGCTGTTTGTCTTTACTCAGATTCCCTTGAAACTGGGCAGATTGTGATTGCTGTTGGTGAACAAGGAGAAGCACCATCTGCCATGGCTCAGTCTTGATCTGGTCCACACGCCAGCTGCTGAAAATATTTCCACGGTAATTTGGGCACTACCGGCCTTTAAATGAAGTGCAGAGAGAGAAAAGAGGAACTTATGTGATGTGAGAAGAATATTGAACAGTTTAAAGAGGAAACATTGGCCACATGAGCCACATACACGTGTGATTCATAGTTCAAATTCAAGTTGTCACAAATGTAAATCATTACACATCAGTCACTGAAAAGTCAAACCTAAGAATAAGATGATTATTCATGTTCTGCAGCTTAAAACGGTTGCATTGTTGCTGGTACTGTCATCAAATCTACCTCTGTGAAGAGATGAGGATCAAACGGCTTCCATCTACCTTTTAATAGCAGAGAGCAGTGATTGTGGAGGTGAGGTGCCTTGGCGTAACCCTCTGCAGGAGTTTCTTTGACCGTGTGTGCTGCTGAATATACTGGTACATGGTTCACAGGTTGTGCTTCTGCTTGCTCGGTGGAAAGAGCTACACTTTATAAAGCCTCTATGGACTGAACCTTTGTGACATTCCCAATCAGATGAAACGTTTCCTCCAAAGGCTCATAATGCAGGTGTGGTGACTTAGGATCAGCTGCGGTTTTCTCCATTACAGTACAGGTAAGTGGCTCAGCGACGACTTTGGCCTCAGTCTGAAAATGCACGCCAGTGACAAGCAGTCAAGCAAAACAAACATATTGACCTTTTATCTTCTTCACTGCAAATTTAAAAGACTTTTCAGGGCATGACACTTACATGACAGCATTTATTTCTATGTTGATTGTCACAGGCACAATGCTTCATAGATTTAGAAACCTGGATGCTTCCTCAGCATCAATCATTAAAAAAAACATCACCAGGTTTTAGTGATTGTTTCACTGATCAGTAGAAATGTAAAGGTATTTGTAATTTCACAATATTACAATAACATTGTCTCAAGACTGCCAAATAGCTGTAGCAATCAGAGAGGAGGGAAATGAGGGCGCAGGCGTGCCCATCAGGCGTGGCCATCAGGCGTGGCCATCAGGCGTGCCCATCAGGCGTGGCCATCAGGCATGGCCATCAGGCGTGCCCATCAGGCGTGCCCATCAGGCGTGGCCATCAGGAGTGGCCATCAGGCGTGCCCATCAGGCGTGCCCATAAGGCGTGCCCATCAGGCGTGCCCATCAGGCGTGCCCATCCTCCTCAGCATGCGCTTGGAGGAAACTGTGGATGCTGATAGAAGTGAACATGGCACATGAAGCCACGGCTGCTCCACCGTCGAACTAAATGGATGTGTGGAAGCTTTTTGTTTTGCCCATACTTAGAGAAATGTAATTTCCCTTCTGGGATTATTAAAGTATAGTAGAAAACATATATGTCAGTGCCTGAAATGACTAACGCCCAGAAATGTGACATCAAGCTTTCACTTTGTTTGAGTTTGAAAGTATGTCATGGTGTTGCACAGCGCTATGACATCACCGACCCAGACCAGAGTAAAATGATCCACATTCACCATGTTTATCTCGCTCAGCTGCTCAGCTGCACAGCATGTTGAATTTGCTGTAATCCTTTAAAATGATGGCCTACAATGTAGATTACTGCAGGACCTGATTATTTTTTCATTTCTTACTTGATATGAAAAACACTTGGCTGGACCTGTTTTTGTTATTCATGGTTTAATAAACAAAAACTCCTGTTTGCAAGTTGTCATTTTATCACAATAAAAAAAACAGCGTGGATTCATTACTTCAGTGATGAGCAAATGCTATGATATATTGTAAAATATTGTACCATGGCATTTCAGTGTTATTACATCCCTACTAATCACTGATTTATCCTTAAGTTGAGATAATGGAGTGTTTTCTGGAGTTACATAATAAACCTGACCACTAGCAGCAAAACGCTTCTGTTGAAGTGAAACTGCAAAAAAAGGTCAAGATGTTTTGTTGTGAGTCTGATCTTAATGAGAGCAAAAATTCCAATTAATCATCACTGGTCTCCTCGCTGTCTGACGCTTTGTGACAGTTAAGCACAGCTTTTGTTTAATGCCAATTAAGACAGGTACTAAGGCTTGTCCTCGCAGAAGCTTACCAGCAAAACAAGGTATAATTAAAAGAGTACATTTTCTTTGAATGCAGGCAGAATATTGGTGTGATTTAACAAAAACCAATGTCACAACTACAAAGACTTTTTATTGCTTCATTTGACTCTGTAAAACTTTTGTTTGCTCTAACAGCAATGCTATACTGAAGTATGACTCAGTAAAACAAAGATTTGAACATAACAACCTGCTCTGACGGAATTTATTCAAATTTATTCTGCAGTAGTTTTAACATTTAGCAGAAAGGGCTCCTCTTTGGTTTGTACACGGTCAATTTGCATGTTGTGTTCAAAGGTGAATTGAGATCTGTCAACCAGCTGTGATGCTTAAAACACACTGACCAGCCAGTCTGCCTCAGATCCTCTTTATGAGATTTTCTTCTTCCCTTTGCTCTTCTCCCTGAGCTTGCAGAGTATGATCAAAGATTCTGACTACATGCAAGTACCTCACAGCCCTGGAGGAGATGTCTTGAAAGCCTTGGTAGGACCGCATTGCAAAAGAAATCACTTGAGGGAGGTGACAGCATTGATTGCAGGTCTCCTAAAACTCAGCTTACACTGGAATCTATTTGTCAGGGACTCTGGACACTGTAATCTGAATGGCAAATGACATGAAACAAAATGAAAAACTCCTCTCTACTGATGCAAAGTAAAGTGGTTCCTTGTTGCAACAAGACCACGCCTGTTCCAAACCCGCGAAGATCGCAGCTCTGCTGAGAATGAAAAAGGCTCTGTGTGATCAACAAACCGTCCATCATTAACCCTGGCTGATTCATACTTTGAAGAATGATAATGATTATTGGATTCCATCTAATCTCTCATTCACAGTTCCAGATTCAGCTCTCTAACCTTTGAGACTGGATGTCACGCTTCTGGATTTTCAGTATTGATTTATTCGTGTGGTTGTTGCACGGTAGAAACACATCTCTCAAATGGAGAAGAGATTTGCGGCCAAGAGGAGGAATCGCCTTAAACAGAGCAGTGGTCCGTCAGAGATTGAAGTTTATCGTGTGAGTAATTGTTGACAATATTGTTAATGGTGTTAGAGGGGAAACAAATCCACCAGCTACGGCCTGGTAAATGAAAGAGCCGGTACGTAACGCATTCAGTATAAACGTTATACACGTGTTATGCCGCTCTGCATCGTTACTGGCATGCACGGTGTGCAAATAAGTGCTGTCTCAATAAACGGAAAAGACCACAGCAACGTTTCTTCTTTGACTACTTTACCTGGGTCACTGTCATTATAGCGCCCCGGTTTTACTTTTTGTCAGTCATAAAGTCCATTTAAATTAACCCAATTTCAATGTATATATGTGTAATCTTGCGCCCTTTTTTGTAGGAGATCAGAGCCATGTGATAATTGGCACTGAAGATGGACCACCTGTTGCGTATTCATGCTTACAGCAGCTATGCTGAAGCGTTCCTATTGTCATTTTACAGCAACCAGCTTGAAGTAGAGCTACGTCAGACGGGACATCTCCCTACAGCGTCTCATTTTTCCACGCTCAATTTTCTGACTGTTTTAAATGCATCATCCAGGTACTTGCAATGCAGTTTGTGACTATTGTCAGTTTTAGTGTACGTGCACACTCAAAAGCGCACTATTATGCATGTTGGACCGCAGTCAAGGAGTCTTTTTTGAAACAGCAAAGTATGCTTCTAATGATTTTGCCTAAAAGTAGTGAGCTGCATGTATGCAAGTTGTAAACAAATGCACAATTAAAAAAAAAGAAAATAAATAAAAACACCCAGATGGATAGCTACCTCTGGAAAAAGTTCCAGCATTCACACAGTCAGTCCACCGTGCAACTGTATCCCACAATGCAATGCAGCAGAAGCTATAAATTCCCAACGTTCCCCTGTGCTGCTTTCACGTTCCAAACGCAACTCAACTTCATTTTTTTAGCACTTTAAAGACAAGTAAGTTGACCAAAGTGCTGGACACAAACATAGATTCAAAGAAAAACATTAAAAACTCAAAAACATGTAAAACTAATATAAAACATAAAGGCATAAAACAGAAATAAAACAGTAAAACTAAGATCAAAACCAAAGCTAAAAGTATTTAAAATGGGAAGTGAGTTAATGGTGTGTGGAGGCAGCCTGGTTCACAATCTTGAGCCAGGGACTGAAAATGCGCGGTCACCTCTAAGCTCCTCTGAGTCGTAGAAACAAACTAACAACTGATCTGCCGACCTGACTGGTACATTTTCTGACAAAACCTTCACTCCAGCCATCATGTTCAGACTGCCTGTGACATTGAGGCTCAACAAAACCGTTTGGAACAACTAGAGAGCTTGAATGACACGACCTGCAGGTTTGTAAAATGCTCTTTGGAAGTGTTCAACACAGTTTTGCAGCATCACCCTTCATCCAACAATGCATAGCTAAGAAGTGTGCACATATCTTTTATGTACAGTCTGTGGAAATGAGCAGGGCATATAACTGAATGGCCCTTTAAACGGCTTCTTAGTGCACAGTTAATGGTACAGAGGTGTGTATCACGTCTGTTTGCTGTTTGTGCCTCGCACTCATAATCCTTGTTCTGCTTGTTCCCTTTACAACCTACCTTGTAAGTTGGCTCGTCTGAACAGAAGGACACTGGACTGAATATCATCCAGGGAAATTGATTGTATAATACCCTGCAGTGTAAAAAGTCTTCTTATATGCATTTAATATCCTTTAACACCATGTCAAAGTCATTTAAAGTGCACAAAAATTCCCTCAACTATGTCTGTTCAGATTTACAACAGTATGGATGCTTCATTTTAGCCTTTCAGTGGGTTTAAATCAGCATGGTAGAAAAGAAAACCAGCACAGGTTGTTAGGCGTATTAATGAGAATGGTGCTTAAATACTGTGTGCATGCCATCAGTAACACAGTTTCAGGTTCTCCCACCCACATTTATCAGAGCCAATGGAAATCCCTATCCTGCGCTTCTTTTAACCGTTTGTAATTGCTTCAGATGAGCGATACCGCCAACTCAGTTGTAAGGTCGGGAGTGCAGATGTTGGTGAGACTAAGTGAGTAAAGTAAAATAAAATGAAATGCTTGCTTGATGGGTCCTGAAGCAGAAAATGTTCAGTTCGTCACTGCATTTCTCCAGGTTTAAAAAGCTTAACGCTGACATTCTTAGCAAAATGTGTATCCTTCTCCTCCTGGAGCTCACAAGAAATGCAAATGGATTTTATTTTTCCATATTTAATGAGAATGGCGACTGTCTGTAGCTGATTGTGCAGCTAACCCTGAACACGTTTTCACTCTTACCTGAGCATGCATCCACCTGTATGTGCAGCATTCATCCTCAACTGCATGCATGCGCAGCATGCCAGCATGATGATGGGGCCAGACGGCCACATGTAAAATCATACATCATACCGCTTCAGCTGTGACGGGTACCCTGCTCTGATAAAGTTCCTGAAAGCCTCTCTGTCAGAAGTGCCTTGAAGAAAGAAAAAAAATGAAGTGAAGTAAGCGAGCGAGGAGTGGAAAGAAATCTCTGCGAGCGGAAGGAGGAGAAGGTTCAACAAGGGATAAGATCAGTGTTGGATTAAGATCAGAAGAAGATTACACTGCGATTACAGAGGCATCAAGCTTTACTATTAACAGAGCCCTGACAAGACAGGGCAATTGCCTGAGTCATGAATGGATCTACAGTTTTAATGTTTAAGCTTAACGAGTCAGTGACTGCTGAGATAAAAGCCTGCAGGTAGGGAACTCTTGTTCCCTACCACATGCAGCAGTTTTTACTTTGCAAACAACATCACAGACAGCAGTCCACAGCGTCTGCATGCCCATAATAATGAATTCCAGCTCCCAGCACCGGAAACGTTTAAGGAGGGCATCCGTGTCGACGTGGTCGTGTATAAGATACAGTCACGTGACAAAGGTTAGCAGCAACTGTCTTAATCTTGGTTTTTGTTTGTCTGTTTTGCATTTGGGAAATACAGCTCTGGACAAAATAGATGACATCTATTTTTTCATTACTGTGGCTTCATCACTGAAATCAAAAAGTCAAAAAAACAAACAAAACATCCAGTGAATATTAAGGAGCTACTCCTCTGCTGCTGGAGGGTAAGGTGCAGTCAGGTGCTGCTACTCATCAGCCCAGATGAACTGATCATCAGCAGGTCTGCGACCTCCAGAAAAGGGAGCAGTTTGCTGAAACAACGCCAAGAGGGAAAGACACAAGCAAAGAGAGAGAAGTATTTGCCAAATTATTATTATTATTATTATTATTATTATTATTATTATTTGTTACTAATCTAATTTTTTTTCTTCATTTTGTTAAATACTAAAAACTTGTTGAAAAAAGTGTATTGTGTTGTTTGTTTGAGGTTGTATTTACCTAATAAAAATGTTTATGTTTTTACACACAGAAAAACAATCATAAGTTTAATTAAGGCGCACTAACTTTTGCATATGACTGCACATTAAAAATAAAATTAAATAAAAATGGAAACCTTTCCCCAAAAGGTGTTGCTACTGATTATAAACATTATATAACGATCTAAACAAGCAATTTTAATAGAAAACAAATGACAACACAAACACTGCTGCTCCCTGTTTGTATGCAACGAGTGTGTCGGTGTTTGTCACTTTTAGGATTCTGGGAAAATGAGAGAATTGCAGGCTATCAAAACCAAGCAGCTGTCAAATTACTCCTTCATTGCAATTACACTGTCACACATTTCACGACTTGTCTGTTAAGCAACAGCCTGTGGTCTCCTGTCAAACCTTAGACCCTCAAGTGCCCTCTTAGCCAGGTTTGAGCACGTGTGTGTGTGTGTGTGTGCGTGTGTGTGTGTGTGTGTGTGTGTGTGTCTGTGTGTGTGCTTAAATTGCATGTGCATGTTTATGGTTCTGCCCTGGTAATGTAATGAGTAATGTCAGAGGAAGTCAGCGGCAGAAAGGTGGGAGGAGGGACTGAGGAGGAGACAAAGATGCAGAAGAAGCAGGCCCGGTCTGTCAGGATAATTAAACTCATACATGTTGTTGGTGCACAATTGCATCACAGTATCACAAAAAAAGAAGAAACTCTTTCAAGATGTCAAGGCCAGAGTTTTGCAGGGGAACTGAAGGCTTGTAAATATCTCTTCTGTGCAGCACAATTAGGCCAGTTCAGTGCATAGCAGAAACAGGTTCTTTTAACACGACTTTAACACATTTACAGAGAGACACATTTACTTGCTGTCACCTGGCCAGTATTGATGTCATAGGCTTCATAAACACCTCTGACAACACATGTGGGTAGTAACAGAAATGAGCTACCTGTGTGCGCACCCCTGCCACCGACCTGCTGGGAGCTAAATGAAAGGCTGGCTGTCGCCCTTCTCTGTTCTGTGAAGTGACCTCTGTTTTGATTGGTTCAACCCGTAAAAACAACACTGAAGAAGACGTTGACCCTGGACAGTGCAAGCACTGCAACAACGAAAGACAAACTTCAGGTAAATGTCAAAAATAAAAGAAGATCAGTCACTGATAAGAGATAAGATCAGCAAACAGCTGGGCAACACACAACAGCGGCAGTTAATTATATTACTTTATTTGGTTGTCTCCTGCGTTGTCTCCTGCTGAGATATACACTACGGGATAGTGTCAGTCTGTAACAGCACTATTTATACACAACTGTTAGAGGAAATTGAAGCTTATGCATTTTTATACTTAGTGCAGATTTAATGTTTGATGTTGTTTATTTTAGAAATGCAGTTTGGAGTGTTTCCTGATTAACTGAAGCTTACAAACAGTACTCTGACGTGGTTTTCCAGTCAGGACTCGCTGATGAACACAAGCGTGAATCATAACATTAAAGGTTAGGAGGGAAAAATGAGAAAAAACGCAGTCAGATCTGCTTCTAAAGCCACGCCTCCAACGCACACGACTGTGCAATGCCTGTTGAGTCTGGACTAACAAACCAACGGTCCAGTGACTTTGCTAAGGTCACTCAATGATTGGATGTCATTTTCAGAGCCCTTTTGTTTCCATGGGAGAGTATTTAATTCATTATTGAAAAAGATCTCCTACCCAACCTTTAAAACAAAGTCATTCAGATAAGTGATGGGATGCAATAGGCTTTATAGAAAACAGAACTGCAAATAAAATGATAAAACAAACAGTAACTCGTGCAGCCCCATAAAATAAAACAGAAAAAACGTTTGGAAAGCCGATATATGGAAATCATGTGTGCTCGTGGTTGGGATTCATTTCCAGAGGTGGATGGACTTTGTCAGAGCTGCTCTTTAGTTCATATGATTGATGGACAGAATTTCAAGATACAGAGTGGGTCCGGTTTGGTGACCTCAGGGTTGCGCTTTTTGCAGATGATGTGCTTCTGTTGGACTCATCAAGTTGCACTCTTCAGCTCTCACTGGTGGCAGGGATGGGAATCATGTGGTCAGCATGTGTGGGTAGTGACCAAAAAAATGAGACTGCGTATACGAGCAGCTGAAGGGTGCAGTCTGAACAGCTCGCCAGTCTGTCACATATAGACACAAGCAACCATGCACACTCACAGTGCTACCACTAAGTTAATAGTTGAATTATCCTGTCATGCTAACTAGGTTTTTTTAAAACATGGTTAACCTTACCTTTGCGAAAAAAAGAAATCTGGTTTCACAGCGCAGCTTATTATTTACCACTCTATAACATTGTAATCAGGCATAAATATTCTCTACGGTCACATCTAGCAGATGCTTCTTTGTGCATATCTAATTAACTAGTTTGGTGTTTTGTTGTTTTTTTTCCAGCTGAATAAAGAAAACTCTCAGGACACTTTCAAAGCACCAAATGAATCCAGATTGCATCTGTGTACCCCAGATAGTCTGTTTGATTGAATCAACTTGTTGAAGAGCGATCATCCTAGCCTCGGGTGCAGTCAATACACATCTCATGTAAGTATGTCAATCTGGCATTTCAAACTGATGGGTCTGTGAGTGCCTTTGAGTCTGAGTAGATCAGTGGAGCTGCTGCACATGAATAGCTATACATTCATCTGCTGTGAAAAGAGCTGTATCCAAATAACATAACTGGCTTCTTTTCACCACTTTTTCTCTATATCTGCACTCACAAGAAAAAAGAATAAAGGTACTTGGGAAGCTTTCCAAAATGCAAGGATTTCATGGGTGTATTCTACAAGGAGAAGTGTGCAAAGATCAACGGTACAGATGAGCATATACAAAGAAAACAACTCTCTATATGACATGCAGCAGAAATGATGCAACGTGCCTGAAGGAAGCACAGTTGGCAACATAATGGAGCAACCGTGTGCAGAAAAACAGCCCTAAGAAGATCTGCACAATGAGCCCACAACTATTTTTTCTCGTTGCTTATTTGTAAAGCACTTTGTGAGACCATCATCAGAAAATTAAATGAAATGCACTCTTTCACAAGACTGTTTACACATCAGTGTTACATACAAATTAGTAACAATTAAAATGAAGAAAGAGCAGCCACATAACCAGAGCCGATGAATGCCTAAATACAAACATCACTGTGATTCTAATACACAGATGGATATATTCCTAGTCTTTTTTTTTTAATATTTGTGAAACACTCAAGAATCTTGAACTTGAGGACATCAATGCTGTTGTGGAAACAAAAGCATTTTCAAGTTATAGTAGGTCAAATTCTTGACAGGTACTTTATGAATCAGTGTGAAAAAAAAGACAACGTCTCATAGTCACCTCGTCAGAGATACTGTGTAGAGTTTGCATGTTCTCCCCGTGCTGGCGTGGGTTCCCTCCAGGTACTCCGGCTTCCTCCCACAGTCCAAAAACATGCATGAAGCATACTAAGTTGATTAATATTCTAAATTGCCCGTAGATGTGAGTGTGTGGTTGTTTTTGTATGGATCCTGTGATAGACTGGCGACCGGTCCAGGATGTATCCCGACCCCTGTAATGAGTCGGGATAGGCTCCGGCAGACCCAGGTGATATAGAGGTGGAGGAATGTGTCATGGGTGTGGAGGGTTCTTACAAGGGATGCGGTCCCTCAGACCTTACCCGGCAACAAAAAAAATTCTATTTTCTGATTGGTTGATAGGTTGGTAACTCCTGACAGCTGCTCTGAGCTGTATGAGCCTCACCGCCGCAGTAGCGTAGTCTGCCTTTGACTCGTTTGTAAGATGGGCTGTTGGAATTTCTGTGTGGTGAAGTTTATCATCATATGCTCCGCCACCACCGGTGAAGGTGGACCCTGCATTGAGTACATGCACTGCATTCTAGCTTGTTTCTCATGGCCTGTTCTTTCCATCCCTCTATAACTGTTACTGTGCCCCAATGTACATGCGTGAAACACATGTACATTGGGGCACAGTAAAAGTTATGGAGGGATAGATTTAGAGGGATGTAGATCCAAAGACATAACATTTACCGTCACTGCCGCTGTTCCACCTTAGGAGGCAGTAACGGGCCCTAACAGCGGTGAAATGAATGCTGTGTAAAATGGCAGGGCAAAAAGGCCTAACAGGGGCTTAAGGATATGTGCAAACTCAGCGCAGAAGATGAAATCCATCCATCTTGGGGGCAGTGAGAGATGAAAACATTCAGCCGCCTCAGCTGCTGTCAGGATGCTTTGCCAAAACACACAGCCAAGTGACAAGCAAGCTAAAGATCCTGTTAAACACCACCAGTTTTTTTACCTAAGTGGTTGCTGAAGACGAGAGCAGCGGGACTGGCCATATGACAAACTTTGTCACTTTACTTGGGGCCCCAGCTAGTCAGCAAACGCTGTTACCATGCTCATCAATCTGGAGCAGGCACAGGCTGCAAACACCAGCAACAGTGACGTAACTCAGGCCAGCTTTGACCGAATAAAGCAGCCAGAGACATCAGGGACTTATTTACTGACTGTGAACCTTGAATTTGAGAAATGGAACCGTGTTTACACTGTGGATGCTGTTGTGCTGCGTTAAAGCAAAACTTGTGAGTTAAAATTGTGACCTTTCAGGGATTACCACGCAGGAGAGAGGAGTCACGAAGGGATTTCAATTTCTACCACACTTCTGAAACTTTATACATTAGTCCGGTAAATCAAATATTTATATTCACATTCAGATTTTCATGTTTTTATATACATCACAATACTCACTGCAATCTAAAATATCTAGCTGCATTTAGGCAACATTATATCACACATTTGACATTATATCTGCGTATGGATCGTAATCGGTTAAAACACATCAGCAAGCATTTAGTACTAATAAACAAACCTCTGCACCTTCTTCCTCCCAGGAGAAGTGTAAACCACTATCTATTTAATCATTATGGTTCAGGTAAACAGTTGGCCTGCAGAAGTACGTGCTGAACAGGCGAGAGAACGTGTGCAACCTGGACTCAACGGGACCAGCCTGGAGACCAAAATGTTCCAACCAGGTCATCTAATCCACGCAGAGGTAATGAACCTAAAAACTAATGCAATTCCACTAATGGCTTTGACTGACCCTGGGCATTATGTGTTGTTGCTTGTTTAATGGCATATTCCAAACCACCCATTGGGATTTGATTTTCAGATCAGGATCCTAAATGAGTCATTGGGGATAATACGGATGCGGGAGGACACTGTAAAAGCAAAAAGACCTGAGGCAAACGTCTACCAGTCCACCTCAGCGCTCTTGTGCATACTCACCGTCTGAATGTCTCCATAGGTACCGCATCCAAAGCATATGGCTCTGACAGCTTAGCACGTTTATGGGCAAGCTGATCTCAATCTAAATGCAATGAACTTTGAAGGGAGGATGCTGACGGTAATAATGACCATGATGATGACACTGAAAGCTCCAGTGCAGTGGCAGTACAATGAATGATGAATGAATGAACAGACTGAGACACGCAGACTGTGATGGGAACATCCGCCTACGTTCCCAGCTTTGGGAAGTACCTTGATCACAGAATCATAACATGCAGCAAATCCATGTTTACTGCAATGAAATGAAAACTTCTGGGGAAAGAATTGTGTTTATTAAAACATGAACAACTGAAACAAAACTGAAGAGGATAAATCCATTCAATTCCTTCAGTTTCTGAGTTTTCAGTTTGCGGAAGTCTAAATGATTGTTTGTGACATGTGACAGGTCAAAATGCAGCGGGGATTAATTATAAAATCTCTTTGTTTGGACATGGCTTTTTGGCTCTTCTCTGGGGTATGCCTCTGTTGAAATCTGCATTGGGCCTGGGTGCTGCTCATTTGGACATGTGGACAAGGAGACAGAGGAGGAAATGAAGCTGATGACACTATTATGGCTTGTGAACAAGATTATCTGTTGGTGACAGTAACCCTGAGTGACTGATGGTTCAGTGGCCTATTTAAAGGGGTCATCGGATACCCATTTATCATACGTTCATATGATTGTTCAGGGTTTTAAATGTAAAGTTGTCAATACACTTTGATTCAAAATTCCCACTGATTGTGTTAAAAAACCCAACTTCTTTACCTTATCAAAATCAGCTCCTCATAAATCAGCCTGTTTTGGTGCATTTCCCTTTAAATGTTAATGAGCTCTGCTCACCCCGCCCCTCTCTTCTGTGGGGCGTTTGACACAACAAACATGGAGTGTTGCCTTGATGACAATTGTAGATTTAGTTTATGGAAAGTATGGCACATCTGTGCAAACCATATCAATTTGAACCGGAGTTGGGTGTTGGGACAGTTGATAGCTCACTCAGGGCAGGTCTAAGATTAGACGCCTTGTCAATCAACATTCGTGGGAGGGGCTTGTCCAGAACTACGTCATTTGACAGGAATCTTCAAATAGCAATTAAAAAAAAAACAAAAAACTTTTTTATTTTTTATTATAGGATGGATGTGTGCGCACACGTCCAACACACCATTATGTTACAAAAACAACAAAAGTGAATTTTGCACACGGTAACACCTTTAGGAAATTTAGTGACCATTTAGTGACCAAAAACAGTCTTTGGTCACAAATTGACATAAATTTTCAAGAAACCACCTGAAAAACTTGCAGCCTAATCGGACATCCCAGTTCTGTCGGTTCTGTGGTTCATTTATCACTCTGTGGATTTCTTGTCATTGTAGCTGCACTATGCTGTTGTGTGTTGTTTTACAATACTGCTAAAGACCTCACTGAGAAGAGAATGTAGATGGGGAATAATATTGATTTGCTATTGCATATGGGAATGATTCATGAATTATTGATGAGATCCACTCCCTCCTGTTCATTTATATTTCAAACATTCGGCTTTCATTCTAGTAGATGCGTGTTTGTTGTGATCACTCTTTCTTTAAGGATTTTTGCTTAATTCTTAATAAACTCTTATCGTTATTTCATAGATGACATTTTGCGCTCACCTTACAGTCCTGTAATTCCTGGAGGAAGAGCCCAAAAGGAGGCCAAAGCAAAGAAGATGAGAATAAATCACCCCTGCAGTGCCTTAGGCTCAGACCTTATTCATGCCTGCCTGAAATACAAAGCTGAATAGTGCACTGTTGCTCACGTCTCTCACCTCTGTGCACAAATTGCAGAAAAACTCTGCACATTCCCAGGTTATCTCCTGAAGCATCAACACAGCACCTCACTCTTAATTTATTCACATTTTGGGCCCCATCTTCTCCCCGTGGAGATGATGAGGGCCTGAATACCCACCTGCCTGCCTCCCCAGAAACACATTAAAGAGCTCAGGGTTCAAATCTTTTTCCAGCAGATCACTCGAGCTCCCTGTCGAGCCCTGTGAAGCTTCAGCACAGATCCCGCCGCCGCCGGGCTTTTCCCACAATACAGCAATGGAGTTGTCGGCGTAGCGAACCCGACGAGCAGCTGTGAGAAAATAACTGACACGCTGCCGTCTCTGTAAATGAAACCTGGTTGAAAGAAAACATCAAGAGCCCATTTGCCGGCTCTAACTTGTGTTGTCAAGTCTAAAGTTATGTACTTGTGCGATCTTAAGGACATGTAGGAAAAAACAAACCTCAAGCCTTTTTTCTGCAAAATTTCACTCAGCGGGTTATGCATTAAGCAGGCACGCGTCAGTGTCACAGCAGTCACACATCAGAGTTAGAAGCACTCTGGCTGCCAGACTGACAGACAGCTGGGCTTGAAGTGGGTGAACGGTGGTATTTATAACAGTGAAGTGTGTTTAGCTGATTTCTTTAACTCAGCTTGATAGCATCTATTAAAGAGATTGTGCTCCCTTTCTGCTGACTGAGGCACATCAAAACAGATCAAAACAGCTGAGAATACTCAAGTAAGGCTATTATCACTCCACACACAAACAAGGGCTCATCTAAACTGCTTCTAATTTCAGTGTATATGTGCAAGGTTTGCTTTCTGTGTGAAATAAAATACTTAAAAACCCTCCAAGCTACCAATAACAATAACCAAACCAACAAGTGAAAACTCTGAATCCTGTTGAGAAAAGACGACATGATGGCCAGTCATCCCCCTGCAGCGGCCGGTCTGGTGACGCTTTCACTGTCACCACTCTGCAGCAGCAAAATAGTGTTCTCACACTTGGATTTTACAGTGTGTAACAATCATTAGTGTGTGAAAGCAAAACAGCGTTTATGAGCCATAAATGCCAGAGTTACAGCCAGGCCGAACTGCTACAGAAAGCAAATGATTTGCAATAAAGGCTTTAAAGCACTCTGGATTAAATTACAATTGGGTGGAATCTGCTTTCTCAGGAGCAACAAGAGGCAGCTGCATCGCTCACGTATCATATTTCAGGCCTCCTGATGCACTGTTGCGTGGAAATGTGCTTCCACCACCACGCTTGCTCTCTGGCTAGAGCTGTAAGTGATTAATGCACTAACAAGAACTCGTGTCAGGGGATTTCAGAATTCCCTTCGAGTGCTTCTTTAAAAAGTCTTGTCAGAGTCATCTGCTTCTTTTCTTAATGAGTGTTCTGTCTCTTCCCTAAGGAGCTTTTCTGTCCTCCAGAAATGGAAGATAAGTGCCATTCAGTCCATTTGCACAGACATGTTGAGGAACAAATGTCCAGCATGTCATTTACCTGCCCTCAGGTCAGCCTTGGAGCTGTTGGGACGGCACTGCTTTTGCTGCTACAAGCCAGATTTTCAGGCATTTACATTAATTTAATGTATTGTAATACAAAAAAACAAAACATAAATGTGGTGAAGGAATATGGTGCATATGTAAAACACCTGTAAAGAATTAATGTCTTGCATAAAGAAACTTCTGCATTTCCTTGCATTGCTTCAGCCAGCAGCAGTGGGTCTGTTGTTTGTTTCCGCTGTAAATAAAATGTTTGGGCGATAATCAGATTGTTGCAACATTTTGTGCATGGCTCACTCAGGACCGATTTTAGAAATGGTTGGAGAGTGCATCTTTTTA
Organism: Xenentodon cancila; assembly: GCA_014839995.1. Classification (NCBI taxonomy): domain Eukaryota; kingdom Metazoa; phylum Chordata; class Actinopteri; order Beloniformes; family Belonidae; genus Xenentodon; species Xenentodon cancila. Next base: position 23,749,053 of record CM026213.1, on the reverse strand, counting down.
TATGGGTGTTATAACCTTTCATTATTTCCAAGGAAAATGAAATGCTGCATGGTGTGTTGCTGAGTAGGGGATTAGATGGGGAAGCTGGAACATCCATTATGTTTGGCAGAGTGAGGCATTTATGCCAGTCATTCCTGAACTGGAATGATCAGCAGTAATTAGATGAGAATTTTAGTGAGAACGTCTGACATAACAGAAAAAGAAATACCCACATGCCATTCAAATGGCTATCTTTACCTGAAGAGGGAGTTTTTTTCAATGACATGCAGGTTTTCAGTCCTCAGGGGATCTTAACGTGTTAATGGAAAAGCCTTTCAGCTGACGTGGACGCTACAGATCTGTATGACTTTGATTTTGTTGAGCTTTTACTGTCAAATATCACGTGTAGTCATTGATGGAGTAGTGAACAGAGCTAAAATGATAAAAGGCTGTTCCTCTTTTCTCCTCTCCTCCCTCCCTCCATCTCTGAAGGAGTTCACTTTGCAACATGTCTGGGAGAAAGAAAAGCACAATAGGTGAGCTATCAAGTGACAGGCGCCCTTGTTGTGCCTTTACCTCACACTGTGAACAGGCCCTCAGTCGTCACCCTCATAAAACATAAAAAGGACTTGACACATGTCTGGAGTTCTGCAGTGCTGTTGCAGGCGCACCACGGCAGCTTAAACTAAAATGGACCACGCAAGTGCAACCTGATGTAGATGCAAGTTTCCCCCTCAGGCTGCAGGACACATGCCTGAGAAAATTAACACTTGCCACTACATAAAGAGATTGGCATTTTGAATTCACTGCTGCAGTTTTGTTATAGTGCTTTATGTGAAATGAGAAAGAAGTCAGTTATTCTTGTGCAGCCTCACTGCTGGCGTGGAGAATCGATGAGCTGCCATAGATTTAACTTCGCTACAGGCAGCTTTGTTTCCTCTCAGCGCTGCAGAATGTTGGCTTGTGAGTGGAAATCCATGGGGATATTTGGTGTTACAGTTCAAGCTGCAATTGTTCTCATGAGATAACTGTTTGACAGGCTGACTCAATGATTACATTTTACTGCTATTGATGCTGCATTTCATGGCTTTGTGGCTGGCTGGGAAAGTTTTGTGCAAGCCGTTCTCTGAATCAGCGGCTGATATAAACTGACTTTAAGTAAAACATATCATCGTCCTGAAATGCGTCTGATGTGTTTTGGTAAAACAGCACACAGATGCAGTTTGAAAGCTTTTCTTTAAACCACACATTCAACGATTTGTTCATAGCGCCACTGTACTTGACTCCACCTCTTCTAATTGTGGATCTTTTGAAATTCGTGTTTGTGTTTTGCCATGTTCAGAGGTACCGCAGAAATTGTTCTGCGTCTGTGTTGTCACAGTGTTTCTGCAAATCTGAACAAGTCCCTGAATTACATTTATCCAGACTCAGGCGGCCCCGCAGTGACAGGGTTGGGTTGTGTCAAGGTTGTTTTTTCTTTTTTTTTGGTAATCACTTCTGACACTTAAATAAATATTCTCAAGCACAAGAAAATCATTTTTTCCATAACATGTCCCTTTTAAAAGAAGGTGAAGTCCAATTGAATTTTGCCCCCGACTCACAGGAGACGTATGAGATGTGTTGGCAAACAAAATTGGTAAACTAGATTAATTCTGAATTGCCCTTCTGTCACCACACTGTCAGTTTCCCTTTTAAATTATTCACTCTTGGTTTTGCCCTCCATCTGCCACATAATGCTGTGTAAACTTTCCCTGACCTTTAACAATCCCTTGTGCATTCATTCATGAAATGCATTATTTATATTACCACTACATCAGAGTTATTGTTTACATTCGGCTGTAAACTCATCCAGCGTGCCATCAAGCTGAAAATCAGCGTTCGTGGGCTCTTCTACAACTCATACAGTCAGAGCATATGGAGGAGATTACCGTGAAGGTTGTGCAGGTGAGATTCACACATTGTTCAACAACAACGCATGTATACGGATCCTGCTTGATGCACAGCAGCAAGTCAACATTTACTGGATTAACAGGATTTAAATAATTCACCGTGGCAACAGCAGCTGTTTCTTACACATGATACAGGCTTGACAGGGGAAAGTTGTCTTTACATAGTAAAAAGGTGTCTTTGAAGCAATCTATGGCCTTTTTCTGGCAGACTAATTCATCACGTGTGGAATTTCAACTCGTAATTCACGGTGATTAACTCTGACAGACAAAATCTGACTGAATAAATGTGGGTGTCGTCTAATTAGATCTATAACGCCAGACTGTTCACAGAGTGTTCAGCCAAATTTGTATTTGTGCTTTGACTAATGTTGCACATTCATGGTAATTACAAAAGTGCATTGCAAAGAAAAATTGCTGTAAACCGCCACTCATAATTATGACTCATTATCAGATACAGTAATTATAATACAAATGGTGCATGGAGTGAGATACTTCACATTTGATTAACATAAAATCCAACAATGCTATCGCTCTTGTCTTATCTTGCAGAAACACGTGAAAGGATTTTTAGATCCCAGAACATGTGGAGTGAATCCTACGTCAGTCCAACAGACAGTGACAACCTCCTCATCCACTGACTGCAGGACGTACAGAGGTCTGTCTGTGCGCTCAAATAGTATTTATGTGAGCTGCTGTGGTTCAAAGCATCTGCTAAATGTGTGACAGCAAATGCAACGAACACATAACCTGCACAACACAGCAGAGCATCAACAATGCGGTGAATATATCTGAAAATATCAAAATTACACTCGGTGACCTCAACAGTATAAACATGTTTCAGATCTACATCAATTACATTTATTGTAATAAATTCACTGCATGAAAAAAACTATTAAGTTGCCAAGATCAGTGTTAAAATACCACTGCTAACTAAAGATACGAAAGCTGATCTTTTTTACTCCATATAAGCTAATTCTTATTTAATTTCATTCACTGTCACTGCAGAAATAAATTCCAATTTTCTGTGAACGATACGCTTTTTATGTTTGGACTCAAGTTCATCACACAGGTCCAAAAGAGAGGAAATGTGCTAAAGCTTCTTCATTTATTTCCAAAAGCAACATTTAGAATCCAAATTCCATTTATAACTCATCACTGCAAATGTTTATAGCGTGATAAAAATTATAGATGATCTGAGAAGTCCCTTAGTTCTTTTTGACTTGTAGTTGGCAGCCACCAAGACCTTTTGTAAATTATTCTCCAACGTGTTGGACCAAAAAGCTTTGCGGGATGGTGAAGACGCAGTTTCTCCATGTCCTTGTTTTTCTCTGAGCACCAGAGCGGCGGGATGTCTGTGTGGATGGCGTCAGGCGTGTAGGCGGACTTCCAGTGTGCTGCGGACACCATGGTGTTCAAAAAGAATGTGCCCATGTGGACGTGGTCTGAGAGATCAGATCGTGATGCCTTCACAAGTCATGCAGCGAGTGTCGAAGTGGGAGCAGAGTCGGGCGAAGCCAGACAGCAGCCTTCAGGCTCCAGGTCACTATCCAGAAATCACTTATTTCTAGTTTTATCCGCTGTTTTCACAGGATCTCTACGTTCTTCTTACCAGCCAAAAGGGGATAAGTGTTTTGTTCGGCAGTATGTTGAATTAATGTGGACATTTTCATGAAAAGCTATAATGCCATTATGATTAATCATTTACAAAAACTCACTGTATATATGCTGTAAGCTGTTAACATACTAATAGTCATGATTCTAACTAAACTAGATGCAAATGAGAAAACGTGATGACAAATCATAAATTATTAAGTGAAGAAAGGAAGCGCTGCTCGTTTTAATTCTAAGATTTAATGAGAGTGAACAGAAAACATCACCTTGTCCTTACCAGAGGGTTGTTAATGAAACTGACATGAGAGATCAAGCCCGGATAAGTCAGTTATCCTGACTAAACCTAGTTTAAAAACGGGATGCACGGAAGCAGGGGAGGATAAGTTACCATGGTTTATCCTGGTTGAGACCAGGATAACATCCGGGATTTCTCAATCCTGCTGCTCGACCTGTTCAGTTAGTTCAAGTTCAAGATGAAATAAATGTAACTGACAGTTTTACATGTTCTTGTGTCTGTATGTTACCTACATCTCTGGTGGGGAAAAAGCTCGAACTTGTCTGAGAGGTTAGGTGGTACCGGTGGTACTCAGTTGGCTCTGGAAGCCAGCTCCTTCAGAGGGCTGGACCTTCTTCCACTTTACAGATGCTGAAGGTGACTGTCTGTTATGTAAAGTTGGAAGTGAGAATAAATCCTTTTATGGCAAAGCTGGTCCACAGATAAATGTTTATTAGTTTATTTTGGGAGAAACTATTACCGACTGTGGGCCTGCTGCAGCATTCTGGTCTCTTTCACTTATTTTCCTCAGCTTTCGTCTGGAAGTGCACATCGTTTTCCGAGCATATTGCTTTGTCCTTCTCTGAGCAAAAAAAGCAGCAAAATGTCACTGGTAACTACATGATGTGGCAATCTTCTAGCCTGAATTAGAAGATGTTATTTGCAGGTGTTACATGTGCTTGGGTGGGATGACGATCGTCTTTGGCAGCACAAGCCTAAAATATTCTTCAGTACTCCATTGGCTCTGTGAGACTGGTTATTTTCATTTACATATATTGTGAGGATATGCAAGCAAATGAGGCAGGGAAATTGGAAGAAAGGGAAGCCAAAGTGGTTCCAGGTGGTGCACTGTGATTTTAACAGAGGTGGTATAATTGGATGTTTTATGAAATCATAAAAGATTCATTACAGCTGCTATGCTGGAAATGGATTGAGAGAGGGGCTGTTTGTTCTGTGAGGTGGAGATGAACAAATCAGGTGGCATTTGCTGGAGGGTTTATAACTCAATCGCCAGAGTGTTTATATGACCATTTATTTTGAAGGGAAATTGTAAGTAAAGGTTTCGTATCACCACATAATAACTCACTCATTGCCGTCATTGTTTTATGATGTCTCCGCCCACACTGACAGGCTCGGCTGTGAGCCGATTTTATCTGCAGAGACACAGTCACATTCAGCCAGAAGCAAGCCTGTCAGTGCTTGTTTGGTTTTAAAAAAAGAAATTAAATTAAATTAAACACTCAACATGAAAAGCATTTGACTTGAGAGCTTCAGGTGAGCATGCATGGACGCGTGTGCCTGTCAAAGCCTGCAGCCCTCATCTGTGTGGGGTTCAGGGCCGTGGACGGCTTCTGCCTGATTCTGCCGTCAGACTCAGAGAGACAGACATGCTCAACGTCAGCTTCCTGTCATCGGTAATTGAAACTATCTCATCTCAAGCAGGGCCCATGACAACATTGACCTTTTGGGTCACCATGTGAGTTATTTGAGCTCATCCCACAGTGGAGGTTTCCCCACAGACAACCCACGAAGACCCATGTGGGTTGGACCATGCCGGGCCCACAAAAATGATTTGCCATGTGGATTCTGTTTGGACAACACACAAATGGGCCTGCCTACAGGAAAACCACATTAACACCTGTCACTTAGCATATAAATACGTTTATTTCCAATGAGGCATTATTGGTGAAACCTTATCTTTTCTTCAAAGACGTTTGTAACCTCCTCAGCTACTGCAGAGCCCCGTGTGTCAGTTCAGAGCTGCTTTTTCTGCAGTCTTTTTAAGAACTTCAGATGAAACAGCTTGTCTTTTCACTGGCACAAAAAAAGTTTGATTATGTAACTCCAGTCTTGGCATCCCTGCCCAGTTGTGGACTAATTTTAAGATTTCAGTGTTTAATTAAAGTTTGAATTGTATAATTTTTACATGGATTAGCAGTTTCTTATATATGAGACGTTCTTCACTTCCAGTCCCTTATGAGAGCACTGCAGTGAGCCAGCTAGTTCCTCCAAAATAAAATATACACGGACCGTTGAAAGAGTTTTCTCATTGCTGCTGAAGACTCACCTCTTCTTCTTTTTACAGCTCAAGAAGAGTACGGCACCAAATTCACATCAGGCTGCGCAGTTTTTCTAGTTTACTGCTCTTTTATTCTTCTTCACTGAATTTGTATCTGTTACATATATTTATTGTTTTCTTGCTTTATTTATTTATGCATTTTCAGGTTTCTGTCTGGCTGTAAAGCAAATGGGCTGTATATATAACTTTGACCTTGACCTCGATTTAAGCGGCTCACCACCGTTTTGCCATTTTAAGCTCCTGAGTGGGATTTCTGCAGCTATCAGAACTGCTTCCTTTGATCTCCCCACTTTCAGCATTTTTAACACTTTGGGTTGTCCTGGTGCCCAATCTGGGTCCCATACTTGAGGTCTACATGTGTCACGGATTTCACTGGAACCCAAAAAGGGCGTTTTGGCTGGGTAACGTTAAAAGCACGTGGCTTTATACTGATGTCTGACTACATTCGACATGCAGTATCTTCCTCTGTGTGCCAACTGCTGAACACTCACACAAAACAAGATCAGCCTAACATACAGAAATTACCCAGCATCTGTGGACTGTGAACAATTTATGAAAGCTAATTAAGTCTTGCCGGTTTAATAGGCATGAGGGTTATGTTCATCATTAGTAGACTCATCATATATTAATTATTGACCTAATTATATATCTTCCTTCCAGCTTTGGTCCAAAAAAAGCTTTTTATATGGAAAAAAAAACTGTACAGCTTTTTTCCATGTGGCTCATAAAATGTCTTTATGGTTCATGTTGAAATTATTGTTTAGTGAGCTGTTGCATCTACAATTATCTTATCTCAATTATGCTTTTCAGGGTTGTTAAACCAATGTAACAATTCAAATCAAGACAGTATCTTCTGCATATAATTAAACTATGTCTATTATATTTAATGCGCTGGTTGTGTGGTGTGACATCAATATTACTGATTTTAATATTGTAAGTGTCTATTTCTATTTCCTCTGTATAAAAAACACATAAACTTTCATCACTGTTCTGCTGATTGTAGTCAAACTGACAACAGGTTAACGGCTGTGCTCTAACTCCAAGAGCTGCTCAAAGAGCTGATGGTACGAGGGAGATTGTTCATGAGAAATAACCTTCATATCTTCCCTTAAGGCTAGTTAAAATTGCACAAAAAGAGGGAACGCTTTACTTTTCCCAAAGTCCTTTGAGCAGGTCTGCTGTCAAAGCAACATAAAGGTGAATTATAAGCCAGATGTTTTTTCTGCTGTCGTGCAAAACAGAGAGCGCACACAGTTGCAATACTAAAACTACTATTAAGTAGAACAAAAACACACAAAAAAAAACAAATCTGGTCTATAGCAGGTCTAATGCAACCCGTCGAACAAATAATAAAACCAAGAATTCAAGAATACCGCTTTTTAATTTTTCAGTTATTTTTGTTCTTGGAGATCATTATTACATCATTACAATCCCCTCATGACAAGACCACTGTTAAATATAACTCTATTTTTTTGTTCACAATTATTAACAATACTACTTTGACCTCATTACTAAAACCGAACATCTCGTGATAAATGGTCAAAGATGTAAATATTTGCCTCCATTTCAGTATTTTACATCTTCTAATTTCCACTTCTGTCATTATAAATTCAGGGGTTTTACAGGATCTTCTTTTACAACAGTAATTCTTCTGTCCTTTAGTTCATTTGCAGTGACTTGGCACGTCATTAACCGGTGGTTTTTACAGCAGGTGGATGGATGAAATTACTTTGTGTTGCACTGTGTGCAGACTTTAAATAAACTCATATTATGAGTCTAAATGTCTCTGAAAAGCTTGAAAAAAGAAAGGTTTTCAGCTGTTAGAGCTGTTGATGGATGTAAATAAACACAAATGATCCCCGGCTTAATTGCATGCCCTTTGCATCTTCTTCATTACACATGTGAAATGACTGTTAAGCTGGAAAGTACTTTCAAACCCAGTCTGGATATTCCTCATTAACAGGGGCCTTCAGCTTGTCCTCAGTTGCTGCAGGTGAACTACAATACCCTGCGGTTTCTTTAAGGGAACTTCATAATTGGGAGAACAAACTTGTGGTGCTGTGGGCCGCTCTGTAATTTACCTCTGCTGTGTAAACGCAGAGATGTTGTTTCTCTTGTTTTATTTGCTTAACATGAGACTGCTCCCCATCCCCCCCAGGGCTGTTTAAAAGTACTCAGTCATGTGCTGCGATGGAAGTGCTGCTTCCTCTCTCAAGGTCTTCGCAGCTAAAGTTGTTGTCATTGTTTCTCAATAAACTCTGAGAAGTGAAGCTCATAACATGAGCTGTGGGACCTCATCAAGATGGATTGAACACAAGGATAAATCCTCCTATTTAACTCTGCATTTTCATCACCAGTGTGCTGCTTATAAATATCCAATTAGAGATTACATCAAATGCCCCTGGAGGTTGTTTTCTTTTTCTCCTTCCCTCTTTAAAAAAATCAAAGATTTACATTAGACCAACCTTCTTCCATTAATCAGACGGTTATTTAGAGTCATATTTACTGGATATACACAGTGAGTCTGCACAAGCTGTGCAGTGCACATATGCTTCTTGGTTACAACATCTAAAAGCCATTAGTTGTGTGGCTGAGGCCTTATTTGCCCCTGATTCAGTGTTGGCAGGAGTGGGGGGAGTCGTTTGTCAAGTGTCCGCTGGGCTGATTATCTGTCACATTAGAAAACGCCCTCGTCGGCCACTTTGACAGGTGACTGGCCCAGATCCAGCGTGATGGCACTCTAACACAGCCATGTACCACATACACAGATAAAAGTGGAAATCGCCTGTTTTGTTTTAAACCCAATAATCTTTGGTCATAATGGATTTTATTGCTGCTTTTATTGCTTCTAATGTTCATGTGAGTGAGATTTTGCCTTAGTTTTGCTATAAAGTTACCCTGTCACTCCATGAATAATCAAAAAGGCATAAAACAGGAAATAAAATTGCGAAATTAAACTTTCAACATACAAACAGAACCCACCTGTTCTTCAAACCGCCGTTGAGTCTCGCTGCACAACTGGCCTCTCAAGCCCGACCTTCCCCTCCAGTGCTGCTGTCGCTGGTGTCAGTAGTAGCAGCTGATACGATTTTCCTCTCTACACACACACGCACACACACACACACACACACACACACACACACACACACACACACACACACACACACACACACACACACACACACACACACACACACACTGCTCTCCCCGTCTCCTTTCTCCTCCAACTGTGAGACCTGCCTGTCTGACAGACAGTCCAAGGACGTCAGCAAGGCTGAGCCGCCCACTTCCCTCTTTGACCCAGAAATATTAATGGAAGGATTTCATTGAGGTAACTTGTTAACTGATGATAAAAGCATTTTTTTTTCTTTTTGTGCATTTTAAGCTGCGCCTGTCAAGATTCCTACGTGACCTGTGCCTAAAACCACCACGGGTCAGTGTTTGTAAGTGTGATGCCAGTTATGTGAGACAGGCCTGGCGGCAGACCTCCACTTTCACACTGTCTGAACTAAAAAACCCTGGAAATAACATGTGTCTTTATGCCACTGTCCACCCTCCCACATTCTTGTACTTTTTGACATGTTATAGTTTACTAGTATAGTATACTAATGAAAAAAATACAAATGTTATAATTTGCCAAGCATTCGGTGGGAATGCAATGATGTCAGAGCCCAAAAAGTGCAGAAGCATTTTCTTGTAGAAATTTTTTTTTTGGTTTATTTTCATTGTCAGTTGTCAATGTTTTGCAATTTGACCAATGCAGCAAATGAAACAAAAGACTCTCAGAGTGACACTGCATGACAGTGTTTCGCCTCCTCCCACTGGAACCGCCACCTGGACTGCTCCGTGGATTAATGAAGTCCTTTATGCTTCGACTCAACCAGATGATAAGTAGTTGGGCTGCCAGATTCTCAAAGTGAAAACTGCCACCGAAGGAGACAAGGACCCAGTAAGTCTGTGGTCGCCCTGTCTGCTATGACAGAGGATGCAGATTACAGACCACCTGCAACAGTCGACAGCTGCAGCGACAGGCGCAAACACAAAGACGCTCCCCGTCCTGAAGGTGATCTTTTTTATACAGAAACAAAGATGCTTTGGCGCGCTGTTGGAAGGCGTGGAAAGCGTTTTGTCCAGAAACAGATCATAAAATGAGAGATCAATGTTTTAAGATTGCATATCTGAAAATTCTGCTGTTTCCTATTTTATTCTTTCCCTCGTTTATCATTTTTTTGTAACTGTAAAGGTCCTATAGTGTATATTTCCCCAGTGATGTAGGGCCCTTTAGAGTCCAGGTCTGTGGAGCGGGTTGATGTATTGTTATATGGTCATTTATGTAGGTACACAGTCAAATTATGCATCAATCTACACCAAAAAGAATATATCATACCTCTGTCTGAGTATGAAAAGGTGTGTTAATTTACGAAGCAAATATCATCATCATGTGGATTATGAGAAATGAAAAATATCCAAAATACTTGTGTGCTGTTTTTAAGTTCTGACGCCAACCCAACAAGAGGTACGACGCGTCTGCATGTTCAAGCAAACGTCCTCGTCTGCGTCTTTTCCTCTTTTCCAACTTCCCGCAGTTCATTCAACACACCAACATTCCCATTCCCCCTTGGATCATATGTGTATTATAGGACATCTCTTTTCTCCCTGAGTTCCTCTGCTTGTTTGTGTTTTAAGTCATTAACATTCAGGTTGACACATTGTGTTTATAGGTTTGGAGGAACTGAGAAGCAGACGATCGTGGTGCCAAGCACACTGGGGATGAGCTTACCATCACTCTAATTGCCATTGAGCCAATAGTCAGTAATTAATTGGAGTCTTCCTCCCTCTGAGGGTAGCGGGATGTGATGGGTGGCCGGATGTGTTGTCGTGGCTACCGTCACCTCTGCCATCAATATAAACCGCTGCATCTAGGCAGAGCATGATCCACCTTGATGAATGCTTCATTAGCTCCCATTACAGTCATGGCACCTCACTTGTCTGCCTGCCAGGATCTACGGCAGGGCAGGAAGTGGCTTTATTTTGTTGCTTCCAGTATGTCACTAATTCCAGGAAACATATTTTTAGTCCTTCAGTGACTTCTAGCAGGATTAATCTCATTGTGTTTTTGGACTGAATCGCTGAGTAATTTGTCTGGCGCTGTTAGGGCAATCATTTATCAGAATTTGGAGGCCTGTAAATGCCAGGAAAATGAGACGGAGTCTGCAATTCTACTGCGTGAATAAGTTAATAGGTTTAAGAAAATCATCTGAATACAGATGAACTTCAGTGCTTAAGTACTTACAGCCAGTCTGGATTTGAGAACAATGTTTTTCAGTCTTTCTTTCTTTTGTTTTATTTGATCTCTCACGTTTGATAATAAATGAAGCCAAAGGTTACCTAAGAGGGTATTACATGACATGAAATCAGCTAATGAGCTGCACATATGCACACGCACGCACGCACACGCACACACACGCACACACAGTCATTGAAGCTCTGGGAAGCTCACCTACCTGTGATTCATTGGTGTGGTGGAAGTAGCGGGGAGGAGGGTTGGATTTGGTGGCAGAGGGAGGAATCCAGCCTCTGACAGTCATACCTGACGAGCTGCATTGCGGTGACATCTGTATGACACGTTAAGTACACGATGTCAGCTACAGCTCAGCAGATCCGTCTTCTAAGGGAGAACGGGCAGAGTCTGAGCGCACGGATATGTGCGTGTCCATCTATGCTCCCTCAACTTCTGTGCTTGTTTGAAGCAGGCTGTCAAACCTGCACTTGAGAGCGCGTGACTGTGTGAGTGCATGTGCTCTGTTCCTCCCCCGTGTTCCTACAGGGTGCTGCGTTGAAATTAAACTGAGTGTGACACAGTTTCTCCATCCTGGGATGCAGATAGGGGCCTCATTAATTAGCTTTTATTGGAGTGCTGTTGTAGTGAGGAGCCTAAAAAAGTGACCTCCATTAATACTGACTCAGATTAAAGGACAGCAACTGTCCCGTCTGCTCCACCACACCTTTTACACATTCACACCACCCTGTAAACTTTTAAAGAATTCGGTTTTTATTCTTTTGAACACTGTAAGTTTATCTTTTCTTTTAATCTATCTATTTTGTTTCCAAGGGTATTGCTATAAGGCTTTCCATTTGCCATTTCTGATGCATCATCCATCCCACAAAATGGTAGCTGGGTCTTATTATTTCTTCAAATACCTCCTGGGAAAACCTGGAAAACGCTGTGCTGAAGTTAAATAAAGTGTTGATGGAGGTTTGAATCATTCAACAAGGCCAGCCTGCCAGGTTCAACAAGTAAATGTAGGGTGGAATATCTTAGATTTGCTTTTTCGAAGGCCTGTTCTTTGCAATTTATTGAAAGGAAGTTACTCAAAAGCCCCAAGGCGCCTGTGCTTGATATTGAGACGTATAAAGATGTCAGACTGACTGTTTTTTGGGTGGCAAAGAAGAATAACAGTTAGAGTTATGGGTTTGTTTCGTTATTGTTGGAGCAGCCTCGGGAAGTGATTGGAATTACTTTGATCAGGGAATTGTGACTTCATCCCACCAAAACACCAGCCTTGTGCAGTAGTCTGGATCAGACGGGCAGTTGATGGAATAAAAATGTAAAATTAATATAAACGTAAGGACTGGAGCATCAAAATAACAACAAAAGTCTAAAGTTTATATTTGAAAGCTATGTAAATAAAAGTAAAAAAGAAAAAAAACATTTGTCCAGGGTTTGGGTTTCAGGGTGGAGTTTGTCTTTTGTTTGTTTTTGCTTTCACTGACCACAGCGCCGCTTTTTCACTTGTCTTCTGAGTTTGCCATTCACGCCTGACTCGTGGCATCTCATTGACTCACCTGTCTTCACTTCCATCACTGCCCTCTACAGTATTGATAGCTTCTGTTTTCCGCCACACTGATCGCTCGGTCAGCTGCATGGACTCCCGGTTCCTACAGTACCTTTTTGATTTTCAGTAACTTCCATAAATACCTTCTGCTCTCTGTAAGCCTGCTGGCTACGTGCCTGCGCTTGAGTCCTTTCCCAAAGTCGTCACTAACAAAATCTTCTTGTAGCCTACAATGACTGAGACGACCAGAAGCACATTATTAGTGATCTAAGTTTCGTCACCTACTGCAGCTTGGCTTCCATGGAAATTTAGATGGTAACTAGCAGCCAAGTGTTGCTGTTTAAAATGACTAAATGACTGTCAGCAGGTGTGAGTGTAGTATCTGGTCTTGTCCTCTCATCTGACAAAATGGACACTTCGTTATCAGGACTTTATTGTTATTAGGGCCTCTCTGGCCTTTCCTTGTTAACCAAGATGTACACTGACCATTGACCTGTGCTTCTCTCAGTCAAGATAAAGCTGTCATGATGTTTGATGGATAACATATGTAGGACATTCATTCTTTTGTCCCCTTTAAAAGCTTGAGTTGAGACCATGCTCGTTGGTTTTTTTCACAATTAGCTCCGAAAGATCTTAGATTCTGCAGAGTTTGTTTTTATGGGTTCCTTTATTGTAATAAACCTTTTTATGCATTTAAAAGTTGGCTTATTTTTTATCCTTTTTTCACACTCATGAACTGATAGAGAGAGTGAGCAAACCACAATAAACCACGTGAGCACTTCTGCCAAAGGAAAGGTTCCATCCATCCATCCATTATCTATACCCGCGTTTTTCCGTTTCACGGGGGTCTGTCGGAGCCTATCCCGACGCATATCAGGCGAAAGGCAGGGGTACACCCTGGACAGGTCGCCAGACTATCCAGGGCCACATACAAACAACCAAGCACACTCACATTCACACCTAGGGAGAATTTTTTAGAAAGATCAATTAACCTACCCTGCATGTTTTTGGACTGTGGGAGGAAGCCGGAGTACCCGGAGGAAACCCACGCAAGCACGGGGAGAACATGCAAACTCCACACAGAAAGACCCACCGGGCCGGGAATTGAACCGGGAACCTTCTTGCTGTGAGGCAACAGTGCTAACCACTAAGCCACCGTGCTGCCCCAAAGGAAAGGTTTTAGTGGCTTATTGTGTACATTTACACAATACCAAACACGTATTTTGTGAATGCAGTGATCTTCGAGAAGTAGTTGTCGCTGTTGATCAATCTGGGAATGGTTATGACATCATTTCAAACCCCTTTATGAAGTGGAATCTAAGATGTATCACCAACAAAAATAAAAACATTACCTGAGGAGCTAAACGTGTAAATCTACATGCTTCGTCTAACATGTTAAATGCTGAAGTTCTTGATCATGCAAACAGAAAAAAAATGAACATGAACTGTTTGCCTGGAAGCGAGAAAGTCTGACAAGTCTGGACATGCTTGGCCCTCATCCACAGAACCATATTTGATTAAAAAAAAACAGTTTATCATCTCACACACCTTTCACACCAACTGTCAAGCACGGTGGTGGAGTGGTGATGATCAGGGCTTGTTCTGCAGCTGTAAATGCAAGACTCATTCACTGAGTTGACCAGAAACTCCTCTGTATACTAAAATACTCCAGAATCAAACGAGAGGCCATCTGTTCGACAGCATCCGTCCAAAACCGCTGCTCACACTTGCTGATGACCAATTAATCGAGTTCATTTGATTGTTGTCAGTTGTTTGTTAATTACCCTCCTAACTCATTTAGCTTTTTTAAAATATGTTTTCCATGATGTAAAACATCACGCTTTGTTGTATTTATCTAAATCTAATACCATATGGGGATCATTTTTGTTTTTTTTTAATTTAAATATGGTATATTGACAAGTGAAAGTTTAAATTTGAAAGAGGGTTAATTTCTTTTTTCATGTGACAAAGTGACACATGGTCAAACATTCGTGATTAGTTGTTGTAGATTACTTTTGTTATAGATCACGTTTACAGATCAAACACTGAGAGGAATCCCGCTGATAACCTCAACTGATTTACGTTGGTACTTGTTGGCATTTCATTATGCAATGTCATGTTTGAAATAAAAATTTCACCTTTTATTTTTTTTTCTTTTTGGGAGCAAGCAGCAGACTGCTAGGTTTATTAAACTAGTGAAGAGAAAATAATGAATTATTAACAAAGACAGAAATAGTCCATTTGTAATATCTCCACTTAACTGTGTCTTACAGAGCCCATAATATTTATACTCACCACAGTTGGGAAATATTCATTTTCATTCATTAGGAAATGTAATTAATGACTTGAATTGGTTAATACTTTATTCAATTCCAAAGAGAAATCATATTTTGGCAGCATATGTTATTAAAGATAGTGTAGCAAAGAGGAGGAGGTTTGGTTAACATCTCCAGATATGGTCTTGAAGGGATCGGGGTGTTGCGTTTCTAAAAGCTGAGCTGATGGTGTCACATGCAGCACCATCAGTAACCGCAGATGAACTCTGAGAACATACCACGGATCCAAACTTACAGCCAACCGTGTAATATCCAGGATGCTGAGATGTTCCTTCACAGTAGCATATCTAGGGTCATGCCATCTGTCGTTATGGTTTGACAAGTTTGGACGTAAGTTTAAAATACAGCAATACAGTATATCATATCAGATCATAATGTTAGCAGCACTCTTGTTACTGTGAGTGATGTTTGTAATATTTGTAGTACTTTAGTAAAGAGATTTAGTGACATCCATCCATCCTTATGTTTTAATCCAGGGTCATGGGGATCTGATGGAGCATCACTACGGGTGGGGAGGGGTATGCTCCGTCATCTGATGTTTTTAGATGGATTCTGGTTACACTGATATAACATACTTATGAACTGTTAATTCATTGAATTAATTGGTCAAAATGTGACTATGATATTGCAAAATCACCTGTCAAAATCCCATAAACAAATTATTGGAAGATGATTTTTACCCAAAAAATCAGTCTTTATGGTGTCACCTTGTGGAATAATAGAACCATTAAAGTTAACAAGAAATATTTATTCACTCTTTGCAATCATACTAGCTGCCAGAAAAGCCACAATTGTAGGATTTTCCATCCTTTACAGACAGATGTTTGAATTTGGTCTCAGGTGGTCTAATTGTTTCACAACAGCATGTTCTTAATTATAAATTAACCGAAGGGAACTTTAGTTGCTGCAAAGAGCAGCTATATTAACTCCGGAAGTGGCGTTGATGTCAGCGTGACGTCTGGTCTGACATTACGTATGACATCAGCACACATATGTGAGCCCTCCCAGAACCCATAGAGATTGAACTGAAACACCTGCGAAGTGAACAAAACTCGTAATACATGACAGGCGTGTGCTTTGAAGGAAACAGCAACTGTGTTCTGTAACCATAGTAACTCACTCACATTCCTACCTGCATGCCAGTGCATGACACAGTAAAAGCACTGCAGAGGAACAACCGGTCATTCAGCATGCATGGGAAACAGCCATGTGTATATTTCTAATCTGTAATGTGGTCTTAGTCGTTTTAGTTCCCAGGTCTTGTGTTTTGCAAGATAAGAAAGTGTCACCTGCATGAGTTAATCAAATGGCTGAGGGTTGCCAGCCTCTGAATGCAGCTATTAGCAGGCACATAAGATCCCAGAGACAGTTGACAGTAGAGTATGTTGATGAGGATCTGTTGTCATGTCTAACAAGGTGGCCCCGTTCAATTTTTGTCATGGTAGTATGACGAAAGAATGAATCCATCCATCCATTATCTATACCCGCTTTATCCGTTTCCGGGTCACGGGGGTCTGTCGGAGCCTATCCCGACGCATATCAGGCGAAAGGCAGGGGTACACCCTGGACAGGTCGCCAGTCCATCCAGGGCCACATACAAGACAGACAAACATGCACACTCACATTCACACCTAGGGAGAATTTCAGAACGATCAATTAACTTACAGGCATGTTTTTGGACTGTGGGAGGAAGCCGGAGTACCCGGAGGGAACCCACGCAAGCACGGGGAGAACAGGACCAGGAACCTTCTTGCTGTGAGGCAACAGTGCTAACCACTAAGCCACCGTGCTGCCGAAAGAATGAATGAATGAATTATATATATATATATATATATATATATATATATATATATATATATATATATATATATATATATATATATATATATATATATATATATATATATATATATATATATATTTGTGTGGTTCCACAGCTGTGTATGCGGCAGAAATGTGCACTTTCATTGCTTTCAGCAGGTTTGTAAAGCAACGTGGACATGCATCTCTTTTATGTCAATCATTGTGAAACTGTTTGCATATCCAGCACACATGACTAGTTTTCATGTTTAGACATAAATGGGCCTACACACTTCCTTAATTAGTAATTTGTACATAAAAAAAAAAAAAATAGTTTGAACCACAACTAATAAGAGATGGGAATTATGGTTTTATTTCTGGAATCGCAAACAGAAAGACTGAATGGAAGAAAGTAATCTGCTCAATTAAGGGCCCTGCAGATGTAAAGTAAAAAGGAAAAGAGAAATAAATTACTGGTTAGGAAAAGAGGTAAAAACACATCAGCTCACACAAAAGCAGTGATGTAAAATCCAGCTTCTCGCGCAGCACAAGGAGAACAGACATTGGAAGTGCCAAGTAAGACAACTATCATGTTGTGCCAAAACAATAACAATATCTTAAAAATTTAATGTCAAGCAGTTCCAGCACCACCATAAAACTATCCTGCCCCATTGTGACAAGCAAAAATGTTTATTAAGATCTGAGAGGCCAATGAAGCTGGACAAGAAAAGGTCTTTGTCTTCACTTGTATTAGGAGAGCTGGACACGCGGGACATTACCAGGACCATACCCCTGCAGCGATATGCAGTGAGTAGTAAGGCTCAGCTATTGAGGGTTTTGTCACGGACCCAACACATAAGTTCAGTCCAGTTTACTGTGCAAATACTCTTTTAAGACGATGGAAACGTATCTCTTTGGTGCCAGTCCTGATCTTCTTCTGTCCTCCAGTCCCAGCTGTTACTGCATAAAAAGGGAGATGATTAATGAGCAGAGTTGATGCATGTGGTCCGGTCCATGCTGCCAGAAATCACCTGAACCGCTGCCCCACAGCTCCCCCAACAACTGGGCTCACCACCACGAGGTGTTCTGACCGTTAAACATTCAGCACCCTCCACAAAATCTGCAAGGTGGGATGCCATTTTGTAATTTGGGCCCCAGCATGGCTCATTTTGCCTGAGCCAGATTCACCTGGTACTTGTTTGTTATTATCTTAACTAGCTGGTGAATCATCTGGCCGTGGCGATTAAGGTCTTTCAACATTACATACCACTTCAGTGGGATAAACCGCAGCTTCTGCTGCTAGTTCTTATCCAATCCTGCTAAATCAAAGTATCCTGCATGTGACTTGGCGTCAAGACGCCCACATGTGCGCTGACCTTCTCTGACACGTTAGGTTAGTGAGTCCAGCTAGTAAGCAGTTGATGGTTCTCCTCTTTGTCTGAAAGCCGCTGCCATTAACCTTACGTTCTGTCCCCTGTGTGAGGCTGGCTGTCAGGTTATTAAGATGTGTTTGAGAGTTGCTGGAGATGGGCAGAAGGCAGAAGTTGGATCCGACCATTGATGTAGATTTTGTAGTAATGGAAATACATCATACATAGCTTTGATGATGAAGCTGATTCTGCTTGTTTCCGTCTCACATAACTCCCTCCTAATGATCTATCTAATCTCCATACCTTCACACTGCATCCATTGCTTAGTAAGAGAAACAGCTTTAGCACTTCTTACAAGCTCCTGAAGGCCCACCTCTTCAATGATCAGTGTCCTCTTTTATGAAGTTGAAGCATTCTGCCAAGTTGGTTGATGGACCCTGATGGACTTGCTCCACTATGCCTTTATGCCTAAGGGCTGATGGACCTTGCTGCATTGCTTCAGATGGCATTGTGTTCTTTCCCGTTACTAAGGGGACGTGCAGCTTGTGCCTTTGCAGTTATTGAGCATCATTTGAAGGCTAATTTTGTAACATTGGTATTCCTTTGTAAAACTATTGAGAGGTAGTTCCAGGACATTTCTGCTGTACAGGCTGATGTTACTTGAACATCGTGGGACTCAAAGCCCCCCTTTCACACAAAATGATGGCATGTTCTATGTGATCCAAGACCAACATATGTGGTAAGTGGCCACATTGACCAGGGGACAAGTCCAAGATGTTGACACCAAAGCTTTGGTTTCTTGGGTTGTAAAACCTCGTTGATGATCTTTGGCCATCCACGATCTCTTACCTTACTCATTGCACCTGCTTTTTGTCCTTCATTGTGCCATCTCTATCATCTGACAGGCTGGTCAAACATGCTTGGTCAGAGGTCATCACCAGTATGAAACGTATACCTTTAAGTGCTCCCTGTACTATGGAGATGTTTCAGAACTTGCTTGGTTTGATTTTTATTCCATTTAGCAAGTAGTCTCTAAAGGTGGTAGACAGAGTGCAGCCTGAGTCACCAACCATCTATTATATTGTGCATAGAAAAAAAAACACACACACACAAAAAAACTGATGACAAACAATATCTAGAAAAAAATAAAAACAAGTAAATCAATCATTATTATACAAAGGGTAAACTTCAAGTGGTTTATTGACTGCCCTATGAGGGGTTAAGAATGTGTGAGATGGGCACATTTTCAGCACAAGTTCTTCTTTCATAAATAACAGATGTTTGTAGAAACAGGAGAATTCATGGCTTTTCTGTGTCTGCATCTTTAATGCATCTGGCCTTTGGTGCTTTGTTAGAGGAACATGTTCATGCTCATACTGCCGGTACAAACTCCACTCATTAATTCAAAATTGCTTTGAATTAATGAGTGGAGTCGTTTCTGCTCATTAACAGAAATCATCATTAGAGCATGTGAAACATACCACTCAACATGAAACCTCCTCTGTAAATGCACTCCAGGGAGCAGCTTTTGAAATGTTACTTTCTTGAACTACTGAGTTGTTTAATATTGGTAGAAAAATAATACTGTAGCAGGAAAAATATTGGTAATTCTCCTGGAATGACCACTAATCAGCATGAACTGCGTAAAATGCCATTATTCTGAGTTGATATAGGAAATTTGACCTAAGAATCTGCTGGTACAGAAAAAGAAGTAAGAGAATCTATTCAATGAATTTATAATTTCACTCTTGTAATCACTTTATATTCCTGAAAGACTGAATGGCAAGAGATGTTTTCTATTGACTTTAAACATACATTCAGTTGGAAAACAGGAATTCTTTATAGTGATTATGCTCATTTTAATCTAATTTTGATCTCCGGTGCCTCCGGAGCACCGGATCATGTTAATGATTTTCTATTGGTCAAATTCCTGGAGGCTTTAAAATGGGTGGAGCTAATGTCTCACTATTGCACACAGCTCCTGTTACTAATCAGACACATGTTTTCGGCATAGCAACACTTTATCAAAACTATGTTGTTAACATTTCTTGTAAATTAATTGCTTACGCACCCACACACGCACGCATGCACGCACGCACGCACGCACGCACGCACGCACGCACGCACGCACGCACGCACGCACGCACGCACGCACCCACGCACCCACACACACACACACACACACACACACACACACACACACCAGCTACCGACACAAAATGAACAGTTTCCTCACCAGATGCAATTTAGAGTCAAAACCTTCAAGCATTGGAACAGCACCAGTTTTTACTTTTAGTCATTTTTGCATATCCAGCAGCTTTGTGCATAAAACAGTCCTCCACAAAGAGCTACGAAAACAAAAATACACGCGCTCTCTGTTGCTGGGCTGGAAAAAACTAACTCCATCCACCGAGCCATGGTCCGTCAAGTTTCCGTCACAACTAAAAACACCTTAAAATAGTAAGACGTTCAGACAGATCCTCACGGATGGAAAAAAACACCCAATTCTGGCTTCACAGTTGTAAAGTCTGCTTTAAAAAATGACAGATGTGCACTGTCTGTAGGATATGACTAAACGCAACTCAACTTTATTTATAAAGCACTTTTAAAACAACACAGTTGACCAAAGTGCTGAACACAAACATGGGCTCAGAGAAAAACATAAAAATTAAAACATGCTATACATGAATATTTGCTTCCTGTATAATGTTTTTCCGTAACACAGAGATCAGAAGGCCATAGCTTGATGTAATTTTCAATTCATTAAAAGCAGGTGTAAACAGCTGAATGCTCAGAGTCTACAGACCTTGTCAGTGTTTGTCAGCCACGCTGCCATTAAAAGATGAGGTCAGGGTAAGTATGGAAACACAGACCAGATGAGCCTGGAAAGCAGCATGACAGCGAACGATTGTCCTCAGGAAATGCCACCGCACCAGGAGGTTGAAGCAGAAAACGTTTGTGCGCCGCCAAAAACAGCTTCAATGCCTCTAAAAGTCTTAAAATAAAGAAAGACAAGGTGAAAATGTGAGAAGAAGTAATAAGGGAATATATAAAACAATCCAAAACAGCTCAGACGCCTCCATTTATAACCCAGATCTATTCTGATATTCAAACTAAGTGCTGCTGTAACTCAGCCCGCTTTTCCACATTATACAATCAAAGCTGTCCAAATGATTTACAACCTTGCAAATTCTCCACAACTCAGTTTTGTTTTCTCCCTGTCAGAAAACCTGAAAGATATTTTGTTTTCCCGGTTCTATTACAAGTGAAGATCTTCATTTACCTCGCCTGACAGCGCTGGATGTTTCCCACAAATCACTCTCCGAGCATTTCTAATACGAACCTATTGAAATGCTGCGTTGTGTCACTCACAGACACTCGGCGGATTACTGGCAAATAGAGGAAGCCATGTTTAAACAGAGGCTAATCCGTTAATTGCATGCAGATTTATTCAACCCCCTTGCTTGGACTGGATTTAACACTCTCTGCTGGGAGCGGGGAGGGGGATTGCCTGGAAGTGTGGGTCAGATCAGGCTACCGCAGATTGAAAATTGATTCTCACCCCTTTTTAGGGAACCACTGTCATTTATGTGCCATATTAATTCCCGACTCGCCGTCCTGCGACACTGGGATTAACCTTGCATGCTGCTGCTCTCAGTAGGCTTACACATCCACCTGACTGAGCTAGAAAAATGACCTTCTGTATCACTTTGGCTGTGTAAATGAATGTCACATTCAGGCAATCAAACTGTCCCTCAGTCAATTATACAAGGTTTCCATCAGCGTCATAGTCAGAGATCACACCAGCAGCTCTCACTAGCTGCAGCACAACCAGGTATGTGCAGTATATTGTAATTGTAATGAGAAGACATTATTATTATTATCATTATTATTATTATTTTGCTGCAACTCAGATATATTTATGATGTTGACATACCTGAGGGAACACTGCCACAGCTCTGAGTGTGTTTTATGGCAAGAATGACAAGAGAGGTAGAATCATATTCACACAGTGAATGTAGAACGTGAGCAGTTACTCGATATATGTGTGTAAAATGTAATACGGGCTGAGTAATTTTATGCACATAACACACGGTCATATATGTATATATATAATTATATTCATGAAAGGTATCTAAAAGGAAAGTGGGAGTAATTTGTATGTGCATGTCTGTATGTTTTAAGTAGGAATTGCAGGGCCCGTCTCTGCTCGGAGGGGCTTGGGGGGGCCCATGGGGCCCCCGTTGTTGGTGTTTTCCGTTAGGAGCTCCTCTGTGGGGGAACTTCTGGCGCTTGTGCTGCTGGCTGTTTTGCCCGGCAAATGGACACGATGCTTTGGGTCTGTGCTGCTTCCTGTCCAGCTGCGTAGGCCATGATGTGCCAGTTTTTGCTTTGCGTCAGGTGGTTCTAAGTTTTTTGTAAAGTAAATTTAGTGGAAACGTTGCTAATTGTCTGTTAGTACTCCGACTGCAGAAGTATCTGTGTATTCATACTTGTCAGTTTTTTGTTCAGGATGGTGTTATGATTTGCGTGGAGTGCTTTCGCATACTCCTTTAGAATAAAAATGGTCAGAGAATACATATTTATTTGTCAGAATACATTGCACAGGTTGTATCACAGATATATATGTTGCTGTATTTAATAGCTGTGCATTCACCACCTGCTGCTGTTTTTGTAGACTTTAATGTCTTGCCGATTATACTGGGCTTCAGCTGTTTAACAAGTCAATATGTATAGTATCTGTAAAGATCAGTTAAAAAGTTACAAGTAAAAAATACGAGATGACACCAAAACTGTATGGAAAAATGAAAAAGAAAAGCGTAGCTTTAAAGAATACCCATTTTGCTTTGTTTTCACAAATGTACAGTTTTACTCTGATGTGAGTCCATGATGTCACAGTTCAAACTCATTCAAATGGCTCACTGATCCTCTTTTCAAGCCTAGGCCAACGCTACCTAGTGACAGGGTTGTGATGTGTTGGAGTTTCAGATTTGCTTCTCACTTTGGACACCCCAATATAGACTGAGGCCAATTACCCTGGGATAACGGAAGGTGAGATGTACCAGATCTTCCTTTTTGAAGTCAGAAGCAGAATAGTGTAGAACGTCTGTCTTGGAAACACAATGTGAGACAAACCTGATGAGCTTGCAGTCTGTGCGGATCCTCACTTCTGCAGACAATAAAATCGTAACACAACAACTGTGGAGTCGGCCCAAACTGTGACTGAAAGAGTGTTGAGTTTTTACGAGTCTCTCTAGCAAGACCCCCCCCCCCCCAACAAAATCAAGGACCAAAAAAAAAAAAAACACTGTGAGATAAACACAGATTAAAAACGAAATGAAAAGCATAATTTTCATCTACTCTCGTGCAATTTCAGAAAGCGCAGCTCCGGCTTTTCCTCCGACTCTGTGAGATCGCTTTGTTTTTTAATACACTGTTGAGTATTAAACAAATTAGCAACCTTGGGATTTGGAAACGATCCGTGCATCAGCACTTGTGTGCTTATTTACCTTTGCGGGCAGAATAGATTTCCGGGCTGGCAGTGACACAGGTCCATTAGAACATTCCCAGTTCCTCTGAAGGATCAGCGTATTAATCAAGTATTTTAATTTGCTGGCGTCCCCTTGTTGCTCTTTTTCCGCTTATGAGGCCCATTAACCTGTGTTTGTGTACAGTGTGCAGCCCATTGCATTAATATGCTGCTGCGACTCTGGACCAAGTTAGCACAACTCAATGAATAAAACCGTCCTCATCAGCAAGTAATTCACGAGGGGATGCTAAAGTCATTAAAAGCTCTAATACTCTATCATTTCCTCCAGATAATCAAACTGAATAATGGAGTGGTGGTAAATGCCTTGGGCTGTGCTCTTATTAATCAGCTTCTGAGGGCATGTATGTGTGTTTTGGTGTGTATGTACACAAGCGAGACATGTGCTGTGCCTGCATGAACTAAAAATCGACTAAAATACGACACTTCTGTCTGTGCATCTGCATGAAATTATCAACCTTCAAAGAATACAGTGGCTCTTTGCACCTGCTTTCCGTTGCTGCATTATTCTGTACCACAAATGTTGTCTGAGAGGTTTCCCCTTAAGCTGAATTTTTTTTTTATCTTCAAAATTGAAGCTGTTACCTTTTCTTCTAAGCATTTCAGTGAGATTTTTGTTTTTCTCTCTGTCTTTTGTCCAGTGAAGTAACACTTTACCTGAAGCCTTTTACTCTCTGTTCTCTTGTTTATTTAACAGATTAATTCATTTTGCCTTCAACCTGGAAGGATGTTGATGCGACTAATAGATGATCTCTCTGCTGAAAGAAAGAAAAACCTACAAAAAAACAGTCCTTTAATGACTAAGTGCATTTCACATTTGCCGTTATGCATTCAAATCTGACTTTCCAGACGCGTTGACACTTTCCAGATGTGTTATGACTACACAAAAGTGCAAACAGCACAATGTGGAGGTCAAGGTTTATGTCTTTAGACGTGAAATAAAACAATTAAATGAATGAATCTGGCCTCATTATCCACATTATTCAGCAACAGAGAAACATGCCTTTCTATTTTAGGGTCTTTTCAGAGAGATTTTTCCGTATAATTCCACATTATACTTCAGGAGCTGGAGGTTTTATTGTGCCTTTACGTTGAGGAAAGATCCATATATTCATTATTCAAATTAACAGTGAAAAACAGTTGCGTTAAGCTTCAGTCAAAAGTACACATTAGGGACCGAAAGCACCGCTTTGATTAACTGAGAATGTTGCTCTATAATTTGGGGGTGAGTAGATATGTAACTGTTTGCTAATTAGTTGGCTATTCCGTGATTTGTTTCTACAAGAAAGAAAAAGTAATGTCACAGGTTTAAATTATCTAATGATGAGCAGCTAAGATGGCTTGATGTTTGTTTCACAGCATCTGAAAGGCTCATTTAGTAGAAGGTGAAGGGGGTAGCTGCAGCAGCGTTTCACACATTTGATATGACAGCCTGCTGAAAGAGGATCTTTCCTAAGCTGATTAGTTGGGATTCATATTTGCAAGTTGTCAAACGTGCAAATAAACATAATAACATGGAAGCCATATGCTGCAAATTGCTGTGTGACTTCAGCATGTTTCATGAATACGAACAGATGTGTTCTTCTCTATGCTTGTCAGATGTTAGAGGCAGAATGTGCACCTTATATTTATCTCTGTCTGCTAGCAGGCATCCTTCTGTTCCTGTTAGTTTTGACATCCTGAGATTCAGTCTGAACCAGTGATGATCAGCGATGTAGTAAATATTCTGGGAGCTGCTCATATCAGCTGAAGCTCAAACCTCTTGGGCCAGCTTTTGTTGTTCTGTTTTTATTTTTATCTCATTTTATTATTTTTTAACTTCTGTTTTAAACCTCAAAGCCATGTGTTTCAGTTTTAAAACAGCAAATGTACAAGAACAGTCTGATTTCACTAAACAAACTGGGTCAGAGAGAAACTTAATGAATCAAGCTGAGATAAATCAGACAAAGCTTTTTTTTTTCCAGATTAAT
Organism: Xenentodon cancila; assembly: GCA_014839995.1. Classification (NCBI taxonomy): domain Eukaryota; kingdom Metazoa; phylum Chordata; class Actinopteri; order Beloniformes; family Belonidae; genus Xenentodon; species Xenentodon cancila. The sequence continues at coordinate 23,723,300 of CM026213.1, read as the reverse complement.
GGAAACATAAGGAAAGTGTCTCTAAATATTAATCTCACATATCTTCCTCAGGCATTAAATGATTTTGCTGCTGTGATGATGTAATCCCAGAGCTACATATGATGCAACATCATGCAAAAACCCAAACCTGGCAACTGTAAATGCAGAGCTGATTTCTGATTTCGGAGGTTGGTTGGAGAAGCTGGTATCCACAGCCAACTTTGATTGACATTTGATGGGAATGTTCTGTGCCTGTGAGCGATATAAGGCCCCAACTTCTGCTGCTGTTGCTGCAGAAACATCACCTGAAACTGTATCTCACAAAGTAGAAGCCACGCCTGAATGTTGCCACCACAATCTCATTTTATGTGGGCAGAAGGACAGTGGACACGTGCTCTGTAGTCAGATGAATCAAGCTTTCAGCTGGCTTTTGGGAAAAATGGACAGAGTTCTCCAGGCCCACAATAAATAAGTCAATTCTGGCTTTTATGAAGAACAAAGGGCGAGCGTGAGCTTTGTGATGGTATGGGAGAACTGTTCTGGAGAGGCATTTGCTGCCATCAAAGGGGCATCTTTTCATAGTTATTTCAACTGGACAATGCCAGACCTCATTCTGCAGATCTCGTGGATTCATAGAACACAGAGAGTGTGTGTGAGTGTGTGTTTTTGACTGACTTGGCTGTAGTTCTGATCTGACTCGTATTCAAAACATACGGAGCACGATGACAAGAAGATCAGCGAGTGACCACGGGCAGGTACACAGCCGACGTCTTGAATCCAGAAGGATGGACCGGATAAACCATGACTGTCTTCGGTTCCCCAAGATAGAAAAATGTATGTCATCAAGAAGCTGATCAACGTAGACTCGTTTCTTTTGTACTTGTTAAAAATAAGTGCAAATGAAAACAAAAAGTTATACGTTTGAGTACTCTGTTGCACTATCCAACTTTTCGATGTGTCACTGGCACTTATGACAAAAAAATCTTTCTACTAATAAATGCGATTGAAGTTGAGCCGGTTAACTCATTGCATTTAAGTACATTAGTTAATTTTAGAGCAAAATCTATGTTCACAACTGCACTTTCAGGCATGTGAGATGCAAAGATGATGTGAGGAAAGAAATGGTAATATTCTATTGGGATTTTTAGCGTTTTAACTTTCCCAGGACCTGACAGCTGAGTGAATTGTGAATCTCGTCTCATTTCGGTCCTTTCCTTTAGGAATTCAATGCTGAATCACAAAATCCAAACCTTTAAAACTTCCCTCGTTTAGTCCTGTGTGTTGATTCTTCAGCTGGGCCATGAGAGCTTGACAGCGTGATGAGGATGTGAAAGCCAGTGCAGTCATAATAAACCGTGTTGTTGCAGACAAACACAATAAAGCTGCTGTCTAATTCAACCAAAGCCTCCCATGTATGTCAGCCAGCTTCTCTCTGAAAGGATTTCACCCTGTCGTACATGACAAACACAGACCTTTGCTTTTTCAGTGACAGTAGCAGTAGCTGCTGTCTGAATGGTGCCGTGAAGTGGAAAGTGTCATTACAGTTTAAAAAGGAATTCGTCTATCAAACACATCACTCAGAGCAGGGTAATTCATTTTTCTAGTATTTGAATCCAACCAATGCATCTCTCCATCAGAGGTCTGCAGAGACGACGTCTCTTTTCAAATCCACTCTCGGTCAGCTCGGGAACAGTTTGGCAGCAGTCCGTGGGTACGCCAGAAAAGACGGGATCTATCCTTTAAGATCCGGGAATCTCTATAATCCACTGAGCTGAGGGCGTATCAAAATGAAATTTCAACTTCAGTAAGGTATTTTAAAGACACTTCATCTTGCGACAGATCCAGGCCTAAACCCTTTTTTCCCTGTGTGTTCATCCAGCGAGCTGTTTCAGAAGTATTGAGGAAAAAGTTGTGAAAACCGCTCTCTGGCACGATTTGCTGCCTCAGCTCCGACTTGATACATAAGGTGAAACATTAATCTAATTCCAGCAACAAAAGAACAATGACTTACTGTAAAAGAAAAGACAATAACTTTATGGAAAAGTGAAGTTCAAAGCCATTAGGAAACTCAAAGCCATTTTCTTTATCCTTTTAGATAACACGTGTTGTTGAGCAGATATGCTATGTGTGTTTGGGATGCCTTGTCACTGCATAAGTGGAGGATTATGGCTCATAAGTCATGGTGATGCAGGATTTTTTAAAGCTCTTTATCCTTGCTAATAGCCTCAGAGAAGAAGAGGAAATGGGCCTCAGGGAGAGTGAGAAAGAACATTCATAAAACAACTTTTAGATTATATTTAAGAGGGAAGTGCAGTTACATGAAGAATCGGTGGATAAAAGGCAAGATGAATGGGATGACAGATCGCTCTGTCAGCATGCACGTGCGCCCCAACAGCAGCCGATAGCAATTATACCATGAAATTTGGTTTCTCATTATGTCACTGATGATTAAAGAAGAGTCACCTCTCTTTCAGATATGAAGACAAAGGCTTGAGATAGTGGATCCGTTGTCTGTTAGGAGGGGAGTACTAAGTATGACGAGCTGATTTTACGTCACATCTGCTGTTTCACAGAGGCTCCATCCTTCCTCTCTGCACATCTTCGTTTGAGATAAGGTGTTAAGAAGAGGATGGATGGAAACAGACGCGTCAGGAGGAAGGAGGGGAGTGAAAAGTAAATTTATCTGTCCAAGCTAAAATTCTTCAAACCAAAACATTTCAGCCCACTTCAACGTTTTATCATTTTCTGAAACAAAAGAAAAAATTGGACGTGTGAATTTTTTATTTTTTTTCGGTTGTCACAGTTTTTGAACATCTACATTTGAACAGGTATACGTGAGTTTGGAGTGTTGTCGCCAGGGTGAGAGCTTTCCACATGTTCAGATCTGCAGACAACTCACGCTCACATCACTTCTCTGATAGCGCCTAAAGTTGGGCATCTACGCTCCAGCTGCATCACTCTCCACAGATGGTATCTACATTTACATACCGGGAGTGATGGACAACAGTTTAACCCCATGTCCTGATTCTTAGAGTCTGAGCCTACAGGTGGATGCTCAGGTGGTGATGAGATCTTCTTGCGCAGGCTGTTGGCTGTGGTGCGTCAGTTACTCTGGTAGAGATGGGCATCATTTACTCTCCTTAACTGCACAGTAAATTGCTCTTAAAAGCGGCGGGAACCATAGACAGAGGTACATGTGAACATAAACTGTTACTTCCCTGTCTGCCAGGTCTGCCCAGTAAGCGATCCCGTTTTTTAGTGCTCAAAAACTGCTTTTACAGGTGAATGAAAGGCCTAAAAGAGAATCTGAGATCAACACTTTTTCACCACAACCAAGCTTCCGTTGCAGTTTTTGATAAACGTATGTGTTGCTGTTAGACGTATTTTCCATTCGCAGTTCCAGTTTGTGCATTTTCCAGGCTAATTCAAGGTCACATCTAAGACAGTCTTCTTACTCTCCGTTACAGAACTAGTATTTGTGGGTATTATGTTTATTTATTCATTCATTTTTAGCGAGGTACAGGTCAATGCAATGCACGCTGCATACAGACCAGAAGCTCCCCAAATGCCAACTACAAAATGACAGTCATGAAGCTATTTTGCTCTGAACTCTGGGACTCTGTCGACCAACCCACCGACCTCAGCAAAGTGCACGTTGCATCAGCCATGACAGGGGCACACGGCTGCTGCTGTTGTTGGGCATGACCTGCTCTACTGTTCGCTGCAGAACTGAAATAGAGTCTTTTTTGTAGACACTAATTGTTTCCAAAACTATATTGTGTGGAGGGTAGGTGGTGTTGTCCTTTTTCTCTCCTCTTTCCACAACCAGCTGCATGGGGCTCCAGAGCGTCCCAGAGACAGCCTCCTTTATCAGTTCGTCCAGTTTCTGTAGTCGCTGGCTCTGATGCTGCAGCGCCAACAGATAACTGCAGATGAAGCAGCGTTCTCCACCATGGACATGTAGGCGACACACAAGACATGGCTTCCTCTTGTAGTGCAGTTTGCGTTGTATGTTCTTGCAGAAGGTCTCAGCAGCATCTCCAGCCTGTTCTGCTGTCCAGGTGGACATCCGGGTATCTGTCATCCTGAATAGTGTTCAGGTAATTCCTGGTCCTCCTAAAATCCACAATCATCCTTTTTTCCTCCAAATTAAGGGATCTTTTTAAAAGGGTTTTTAGCCTCGTAAACATTTGATTTGTGCAACAGTCTCTGTAATTACAATAGAGCCATGCTTCTCTTATATATGCTTGTGGGTGGATTTGTTCTTAGCCCCGATGCACAAATAGACAATGTTATGCTCAGTGTATTAATGCAGACAAATGATCAGAGGTCAGACGTCCATGTAAACAGCTGAACCTATAGTATCAAACTCGAACTGTAGCCTGCTCAACCTCCTTCACTCGTGTACGTATTCACTGGTGCATGTTAAAGTAAATGTAAGCTGGTCTCAGGTGTCAAATGGAGCTGCATGTAGTACACGTGACTAAACAAACAGCCTCACCGTAGCGCCGACCAGACGAGTCCAGTGTTGTTATTGTGTCCTCAGCCAGGAGACGCTCCCAGCAGAGTGCACTGAGTTCAGCTTAAAGCTACCGAAGGATGAATAAGCCCAGGGCTCCTGCATGCTGCTGCTCATTAAATGGTAAGTTTTATTGCTCGGCCCACTGGGCTCCAAATACACGGATTACACCACAATGCTCTGCGTTATTGAGAAGTCGTTGCACTGTCACCTCCTCTTAAACACAACCCGAGTCAATGATGAGCAGGTTTGCACTCAGCTTGGTTTGAGGCAGCTGGGATGAGAGAGAAGTGCATGCTGCTATTAAACACCAGGGGCAGGAGCAAGGAGGACGTTAAGCTGGCAGAGTGCTTCACTTTATTTATGATTCACTTACAGACCACTTTTTTTTTTTTTTAGATATAACCATTCAACTGCTCCTTGACACAAATGTGTAATCAGCCAGTCGAACTGAAGCAGCACTACATGCAGGGACTTAGACATGGTCAAGAGGACCTGATGAAATTCAAACTATGCATGAGAATGAGTCAGAAAGGGGGATCTAAGGGACTTTGAACTGCCACTGACAACCAAAAGTGATGATCTCCTGGGATTTCCACAAACCATCTACAAAAAAGCTCTGAAAAAGAGAAATGATCCAGTCGGTGGGAGCTCTCTGAACAAAAATGTCCTGTTGATGCCACAGGTCAGAAGAGAATGGCCAGACTCTTTAGAGATGATAGAAATTATTATTGATTCCTTTATTCATCCCCACGGGGGAAATTCAGGTATCACAACCACTAAAGAAGAGATACTAAAGAAGACAGACTCAATAAGGATTATAAAAATACAAGAAACAACTAGAGTAGGCTATATAAAAATATATAAATTGCAAACAACAGTAACACAGTGAAGGAAATAAAATGTCATTAAGTGACCGTAGTGCAGCATGAGTCCAGGATAGGCGTGCGAGTGTTGTGAGTGTAAGACTAAATGAGTGTCTGTACATGCTTGTGTGAGTGTGAATGTGAGTTTAGTCGGCATGGGGATAGTCTACGGTGTCGTCCACCTGGGTGGAACAAGCCGATGCCCCGCAGCCCCAGTACCTCGTGCAGGGGGAGAGAGAGCAACGAAACGTCAAAGTAACTCAAATCTCCACGCAAGAGAGGTATGAAGAAGACCGTCTCTTGACACACAGCAGATTGACTCTTGACGAAAATGGGGTTTCTTGAACATGGCAATACAGTCTCAAAATTCAAACAGGCTATATAATCAGCAGATCTTTGAGATAAAAGACACAGGTAGCTCAGGTAGAAGGTCAGTAGATCAATCTCTACAGTCCCCAGCTCACATGGCGAAGCGTCCTTTCTGCAAGACACTCAACCGCAATATACCTTTATTATTTTTAAGTAATTTTGGATAAAAGTACTGCCTAAATCAAAGTTATGTAATGTGGTAGAAGAGATTTCCCCTGTGAATGTACAGATGACACGTCGCTCATCACAAGAACACTGATTGGCCACGCCTTCTCTTCACAGAAGGCGATCGCCATCGAGACGGTTCTCTCACGTGGTTCCTCAACCGTGGAACAAGTTAGTAGTTGATTGTATTCCCCTGTTGTTATTCGCTTTGGATAAAAGCATCTGCGTTTCAGCAAATTCAGTCTGAGCAATGCCCAGTCTAATACTGAGAAATTCTGGTCCATCCATTAACTACATCTAGGATTTTTGTGGCCTCAGCGTGCTAAGAGTTAAATTAATTACAGTTAAATTAAAAACGTGTGGCAGAAGTGAGGCTTGTGTGGAAGTACTGCCAGCCAGCCGTAGGGCCCAGCATCACAGCTGGCTAAAACAAAATACAAACACATCTAACCAGCTGTCAGACACACGGACGAGGGCATGGTGATTGTGCTTGTTTTGCTGCCATCAAACCTGGGTACCCTGCAATAATCCAACATACAGGATCAGTAGCCACACTACAATAGCTCATGTGTTTGGTACTCTGAGGCTGCATTTACCTAATTTTACAACATGATGAGCAACAAATTATTTCTGTTATGTTCTGATTCATAAAATGTTAAAACACTGTATTTTTCACATGCTTGTGCATCTATCAGGTATCAAGTACTTCATGCACGCATTCTCCAATCATGTATGAGGGTCTTGTCAAAAACTGCCAACTGCTTAAATCACTGGGATCCAAAATGTGTTTCAGCTGCCCAATATTGTAATCCTGACATGATACAAAAAAAAAAAAAAAAAGCAGAAAAAAAAGCAAGACCCAAATGCATTAGTGTAATCACGCTGACCACATGCGGTTTCAGGGTAAAGGTGCTTTTTACGGCTTCTAAACCTTCTCGGACAAATCTCGACCGAGTATCTGACTGTTGCTTTCTCTTTTAGCTGGTTTTGTTCTAACAACAAGGCTCCAACAGTGCACGTTGTTGAGGTAAAGGTCAATGTCATGCAGGTTAAGGTAGTTTGAACAAAACAAGCGGCTGTTTTGTTATGCAGTGGATGTTTCTGCTCATGGAAGCACAAATTCAACAACATGTAGGATCCCATTCACAAACGCTGCTCTTGATCACTCGCATTATTTTTCAAACTACCAAAAAATGTGTGCAAATAAATGATTTTTAGGGTGACTTTTGGACATTGTTTTATGTCAAACGTGACAGAGACCCCCCCCCCTCTCTTATGGTCATTACATGTATGTTCAATTAGTTTACCCAATTATATTCAATAAGAGTAAAATTGACTTGGTGAACAGAAAACTGTGGCAACTATAAAATCATGTCTTTTCTGGCAGCATTTCAAATGTGGAGTGGTTGTGAATATGTCAGCGAGGAGGACACTTCATATTCACAACTTCCTTCTGTGAAGGCTGACAGACTCAGGTTGACTGCTGTAAAATTGAGTTATGCCACACATCATTGTGTTTAAAATCTCTATGCAAGCATCCATCCAGCAGAAATGCACTGTAAATTTGTGAATAGCTGCCTGTCAGACAGCATGAGCCCCTCCAGCGGGGTGAGAGTGGAGGGATGGGAAACTGCCTTGTCTGACAAATGCAAGACTGGGAGAACCCTTGTTAAACAGTGCATAAATAAAGCATTTCCCAGTCAACTCCTATATATAGTGCAACCTGAAAAACTGACGGTTAGTCAGATGTGCCCATCCCACAGAGATGAGGATTTAAACATGAGTGGATTTTATTTCAACCCCAGCATCATCGCTCCAAATACCCCGTGTTCAAACATATTTCCCCCAGAGCTGTTCATTTACACCATATTTTACCAACATTATCAACAAACATGATGAAAACACGGAGCACTTAATCATGAAGTTATTTTCCCCCTTTCACATCTCATTTCCACAGTAACTCGTTAGAATCTGTTGAAAGAAGAAAGACCGCGCTTTATTTTTGTCTCACTCTCTGTAATTAGTGTCAGCCTCAAGGTTGTTTTATCTCCAGAAATATTATTAGCATAGGTAAGCAAATACCAGAAATTTAGAGGTTTGTGTACACCAAAAAAAAAGGAGCTGTGATAAGTGGGCCTGCTTTTCAACCGGTCGGAGGAGGATAAGATGAAATATGTCTGATTTTGAAAGGCAAACGTGTACAGGAAAGCGGCGCCTGAGTGAATTAGCAGAGGCGCTTGTCAAGTACCCCTCTTTTATTTACTCTTGTTCCTTTGCCAATTCAAATTTTCCCTTCCTCCTCTATTTGTTGAAAAAAAAAAATCCTTGGCACTTTCAAACCAATTACCATTCTGACTGCAGCTAATTAATTTAGAAGAGGTTTACTTTTTATCCTGTGAAGCCCAGTAACACATCATCCGCAGTGGGTGCAGGAAGTGTTGCTTCATGTATCACACCAGCTGTGCCTGTTTTCTCTTCTCTGCTGGCTCACCAGTCTGCATACATGAGGGGAGGCCAACGAGGGCACTGCCCGACACTCCATCACACCGAGGTGGAAAGCTATTGGAGATGACAGAGGCGGGGAGTCTGTGTGTGCGTGTGTGTGTGTGTGTGCGTGCGTGTGTGTGGTTGTTTGTGTGTTTGTCCAGCCTTACCACAGAGACCACTGTGTGCTGGAGGGAACTGGAACAGAGCTGCTCAGATAAGCGTAACTGTCGACGCGGGGAGAAGGATGTTCCAACACCAGCCTAACTAGTTCACTGCTCTCGTCTAATTATGCAAACACGGTTCCAAATAGATCTTCCATTCAAGTTGATAGTGTTAAAGATAGTGACGCTCTGCTGGTTCACCTTTCCTTTATTTCTTTTAAAAGGAGACATGTTCTGCCCTTTTTGCAAACGTTGACACAATTTCTTGATGTCGTCTTGAAATGTTTGTTTATAGATTTATATAATGCCTCCTCAAACACAGAAACTGGCTTTAATTTTAATGTAACCACGGTCAACGGGTCACCACATTAACATTCATCAGCAGGACTTCATGAATTTTGCCAAGAACTTCCCCTCCTGCGTGTTGTTAGGGTTGTGGTGTGAAGAAGGTTTTGTGAATCTGACGGAGTATGCTTGGCTCCTGTTCAGTTCTCTTATTTTGTTGGACTCCTGTTTTGTTTTTAGCTGGATTTCTTCTTTTATTTTGAAAGTGATCCCTGCTTTAATTGTCAACACTTGATATCTCGTTATGCCTCAAATGTTTGCTAGTGTGTTTATTGCGTTGTCTCTCCTCTGTTAGTCTGTTCATTTCATCGTTATGTTGCTCCCTGAGTCACTTGCCAGTTTATGTCACCTTTTCATTTTTTGGGCGGGGGGGTCCTGCCTTGGCATGTCTTTATTTTCAAATCAAATATATTATAATTATAATTACCACTGCATCTCTGAAAATTATTTCAGCAAGGAGGTTCAACATAATCTGGTCAATAATCTAGTCTTAAAATCCTAACTGAGAGTTTACAAACCCTGAGAAGAGAAACTCTTGACCAGGTTGTATTCACAAAGTAAGTTACCATGGTAACAGGCTCCATGTATAAGTAACCTGAGTTTGTGAAGCAGGGTTGATTTGTCCCTCTTTCCTCATTGAAGTTAAAGCCCTTAGTTCCCCCTATTTCAGGTTAAACATACTCAAACTCTGAACAAAACCGACTTTCTGAAATAGGCTTCTGGTCTCCTCTGTTTGGATCTTCTTCAAAAATGACATGGGAAGAAAAGTTAACGGATCAGAAAATCTAATGGAATCATTACACCAAGCTTACATGCCACACAACAAATAGTTTAAAGATGAATAAATGCAATGCAGAGTTGCAGACCTGATGAAAACATTGAAATATTGACATTAGTCTACAAAGACTGTAGTATCTGCTCACACCGTGTCTTGTATGAAAGATGTCATTTGCACACAGACAGACAAACAGAGAGAAGAAGGGTGCGTATTTGCATATATTTTTGCGGCACCTTTCACTGAAACAGCTACTCTGAGGGTAACACTTCTCCTCCCACAGATAAACCATGCACAACTTTAATAGAAATGTTTAAAGCACTATTTAAATTCAGCAATTGTCGGAACAGTTGCAAATTACTGCTGAGCAAAAGCAGCTTTCCAGTGTTCAAAGAGAGGGGACATCCCCAGATAAATGTAATTGCAAAAATCCCTACTGTCTCTGCGGATGCTCAGTGTTTGAGTGAAATGTCTGGATCCAATTAGCATTTAAACAATAGAAGTCATCTAGTGCAATTACCATGCAACCAAACTTTTCCAACTGGAACATAATCAAGGCTAAGAATGAGATTTGCAGTGTAAAGTGGGGAGCTGATGTATGATGCTGTGCTGCATTGTAACTCTTCCTCAGGACAAAGTCAAATACTATTAAAAAAGATGACCAGATGATCCTGGAGGTGCATCACCCTAAACATTAATCATTAAAAAACAAGCATGGGCTTCCAGTAGCCTCCAACATTTCTGAGGAAACTCTGTGATGGATGATGACCTCAGTACAGGGATTAACGGATGCTAGGATGTTAATTTCATTAAGGGATGTCTCCTGAAAGAAGTCAGGTGGCTGCAGACAGAAACCTTACCCCGCAGAGGGCCTTTCACTGTGCTCATGTCACTGTCATCTACACAAAAACCACTGCACCCTGTTTCATAGGCAGCTGATGGTGCAGGGGATAAACAAGGAAGGCTCAAGGGTGAAGTGAGACGACAGCTAAGGAGGAAATTGCTCTGCTGGTACAAATGCCGCTGAGCCCAGGAGATAGGCATCCAAAAACTGCCTCAAAGCTTGCTTCACTGTGAGCTTTGGTAGTTCTTTTTAGCAAACTTAAGGGCTTGCCAAGTGAAACTGGCAGGAATACAAAAAGTAAAAAAAAGAGACAGTGATGACAAAATATTGTGTTTCATGTACTTCAACAAAAGCACCGTTTAGAGGGTGATAGTTACTTTCCCACTTAGATTATGCTGCCAAGTAAAATACATTTTCCTGTGCTAGATTGAAAAACTACAAAGGCAAAAAAAAAGAAAGAAAGAAATCAAACTTATTCAGCTAGATGCTGCTCAGAGTTTGACATTTCTAACATAGTGTTTCTAAAGGGCTTTGGTGATATGATGTAATGTGCAGCAACTCAAATGTACTTTGGAAAATAACATTTGTTTGTGTGAGAATTGTGCTGTTGTTGCGACCCATGCAGGCCAAGTGCAGAGGCAAAGAAGGATGGAAAAAAAGATCTAATAAGAACAGTGATACCGCTAATGATGACAAGATACAGAGAATGAAAGCCAGACACCAACACAGTGAATAAAACTGTTTCCTAATGTACTGAGGATCCGGGGAGGAGGTTTGTGCCGTTCGCTCATCAAGCTGTGCAACTGTAATGATGAAAACATCTGCAAATGAGCTGAGCATGGCAACCTGCAGAAAACATCTTTCAATAATTGTTGAGATAACGGTTTGGGTTTTCCAACAAAAACGTTTTCCCATCTGGATTCAAGGAAATGGTGCAGCAGATGTCTACAGTGGAACACGTGGAAAAATGCACTGAACTGTGTTGAAGAGATAAAGAGGTTTGTTCTTTAGAAATCCAGATTTACAATAACAACTATAAAACAACTTTGTTCCCATCTGCTATTTCAGTAATGCACTGCTAACTTTGGACTGCATGGAAAAACATTTACATTTAAGGAGAGATTATATTTCATCTTTTTTAAAGATCTTCTTTAGCATCTACGTGTTAGATCAGCGGTCACTTCACAATAGCGCCATAAGAATTACCTGTTAGATTTTGGAGGATTGATGTTTGTTATTTACTTTTTCAAATTTTCTAAAATGATTAAATAGCACAGGTAAAATATAGAAAAACTGCTGGCTTTAGTTTTTGACCCGACTTTATGGATTATCCATCTTTTACTGCTTTAAAAAAAATAATTTTGACTGGAAATCTTGGAGCCATGTAAACACGATGTCATTACAATTTAATGAGAATTTGCTGCGCTCATAGCTGGTTTTCAGATCAAATTCTGTCAGAGACGGAGCTTGTTGTCAACCCCCTCAAGTTTTTCAGACTTGAAGCAGATTTATTTTTTTTAATTAATTATTATTATCGTTTTTTTGTTGTTTTTTTTACCACCAGAGTCGAAATTACATAGATAAGTTCTTTAGGTATTTTTTCACCTGAAAAATAAATAAATAAATTAATAATAATAATACCGCAGCTTATGTGTTGCCTTGTTGGCCACTTTAATCATTGACTTGACGAAACATGATCATTGACTTGCCGATACATGATCATTGACTTGCTGATACATGATCATTGACTTGCCGATACATGATCATTGACTTGCCGATACATGATCATTGACTTGCTGATACATGATCATTGACTTGCCGATACATGATCATTGACTTGACGAAACATGATCATTGACTTGACGATACATGATCATTGACTTGCTGATACATGATCATTGACTTGCCGATACATGATCATTGACTTGACGATACATGATCATTGACTTGCCGATACATGATCATTGACTTGCCGATACATGATCATTGACTTGCCGATACATGATCATTGACTTGACGAAACATGATCATTGACTTGCCGATACATGATCATTGACTTGACGATACATGATCATTGACTTGCCGATACATGATCATTGACTTGACGAAACATGATCATTGACTTGCCGATACATGATCATTGACTTGACGATACATGATCATTGACTTGACGATACATGATCATTGACTTGACGATACATGATCATTGACTTGCCGATACATGATCATTGACTTGACGATACATGATCATTGACTTGACGATACATGATCATTGACTTGCCGATACATGATCATTGACTTGCCGATACATGATCATTGACTTGCCGATACATGATCATTGACTTGACGATACATGATCATTGACTTGCCGATACATGATCATTGACTTGCTGATACATGATCATTGACTTGCCGATACATGATCATTGACTTGACGATACATGATCATTGACTTGCCGATACATGATCATTGACTTGCTGATACATGATCATTGACTTGACGATACATGATCATTGACTTGACGATACATGATCATTGACTTGACGATACATGATCATTGACTTGCCGATACATGATCATTGACTTGACGATACATGATCATTGACTTGCCGATACATGATCATTGACTTGACGATACATGATCATTGACTTGCCGATACATGATCATTGACTTTGAGAAACTGGAACTGGAAGAGTAAAAGAGAGAGAACATCTGGAGGATTTTCTCTCTCTTTTTCATTTGTGGTAAGAAAAGTTGCCTACTCTTGTGGTTAATTGAACAACAACAGCATTTTTTGATCTGATGTACACTGTACACACCGGCCATCATCGGAGAAGCATAATCTGTCCTCCATTAATTTTTTATTTCATATTTTCTGTCACAACAGAATGGGACATATTTCTTTGATCTATGTGTTGGCAGGTTTCGATTAGGCTAAGGATGAAATCCAATAGTTACGGAAACAAACAGTTTTGTGTGGTAACAAGAGTTTGAACTCAATAAAACAGGTCTCTAATAAATAATTTAAAAGAAAATTCCACTAAGCCTTCGTGACATTGAGGACAACTACACAATTATATCTCTTACTGTAATATGAGTGCTTTCATCACCACATCAGTGCAATGGGAGCTATGCCATCAGTAACTTCACAGTATGAGCAGCAGTGTCTGAGCATATTATGGTCTGTTTGGAAATGACAGCCAGAATCAACGCAGCACAAGCTGACATGTATCCTAGATACCCTGGACATGTTCGTTTGCTTGTCAGAAATGATCTAACATGAGTTTGTGCTGCACAGGGAGGGGAAAACCAGACAGTAAGACAGCTGTTTAATCCAGAAACAACCACATAGATCTCTGCTGGAACTGACTGACACTCTATGAACAATGACAAAATAAAGACGTAAAAGTGGAACTGATGGAAATAAATGGTGCATTATCATCCCGAAGAACAGGATCAATATATAATGAGGTTTAATGGGCCAGAAAAGTGTCTAATAGAAATGATGGCTGCGGCAGCCTCTCCATGCAAACATAATGAAGCCAAATAAATCTCCTTCCTTGAGAGCACTTTGCCCCGAGCATAAATGAGTCGGAAGGGCGGGTTTTACGACCCGTGTTTGTGTAAATGTGCAGCCTGCAGTCTGTTTGGCCTTATTGTGCAATTCTGCATCTGTATATTTTTCTTGTTCAAGGAAATAGCTGTGTTTATAATGTAATCCTTTTGAGGGGGCTTTCCAGTTATGTATTGTGTATATTTTCTTTCTTTTTTTTTTTTTTTTACTCCTGGAGATTTAATCTCTCTTGCAGCTCTTTGTATTTTTACAGTCTAAGGATGATTGACATCCTCCAGTGTGAGCATGGAAAAGTTCAGACAGAGTACAAGCCTTGTTTGCATCAATCATTAAATTACCACGGGGAGCCGGTGCTGGAGTGGAGTATGTTGCTGCAATAATAATGACAAACTCTCACACAAATCAACATTAATTGCCACACAAATAAGGAAAACGTTTGTGTTTTTCTGTTTTGAAAAATGGGTGGTCTTTACTCTGCAAATGCATGTAAGTTTTATTCTACTTCTGCATGCAATTAAACCATTTGTAACCACACAGCATGTTGTAGATAATTCCATAGAAAAGTCTTTTGATATGGACATACAATGCTTTTAAAAGATCTTTTTCTGTGTTCTATAGTGAGCAAAAAGAAGATACATTCACCAAAAACCCAAACAAAAGCGTAGACTGTATCAGGAGAACTGGGCAAACATGACAACAGTACGGTACTTCTAGCCCACGAAGAACGTCATATTGGCTGACTCAACCATCCCCTGTTAATCCACAAATGTGAAGATGAGCAGAGAGAACCAGCCTGGTAGTAAAAACATGTTTTAGACAAAACAGGCAGCTCATGCTGTGATCCTAACTAACTAACTGTCACCTGACACTGACTTTGATTGAATCTGTCTTTGTTTCAGGTGTTACTTCCAGAATGACAGCTGAAACGTGGACTGCTCCGCTTGAGCTCAGCCCAGAGCTTGGGTCAGACACTTCCAGATTGGCCTTCAAGTAGAAATCAAACACTGAATAATGCGAGTAATGTTTGGTTGCTTCTGATGTTGGAGGTGATGGATGGCTGTAGTTAAACCTGAAAATCAAATTGTTTAGCTTGAAAATGTTGTTGTATTTCACATTATTACCACAAAGTGGAAGAAGCTCTAAATGTGACGTCACTGGCATCGACGTTGGTTTCCGGGGGCGGTGATGGGTATCGTAATGCTAGTAGCCATGAAAGTGTAACCAGAGCTACATTCCCGCTTGTCTGTTTTTAAACAGATGAGCATGAAAACATTAAAAAAAAAAACACTTTCAAGAAGACGGTAACTTACATGGAGCAGGCAGCAGAAGCAGCTGCCAGCTTGGCCTCTGGCCACACGTGGTCTTTGGCAGTGCGGCTAGTAGATGACCGGTTCACCAGCCAGCTGCCGGCCTTTGCCCCCCCACAGACGGTAAAAACCATGCATTAGGCAGGTGACGCCTTGGGGTTTTGAAGCCTCGTTTTCCTCATACCGCGTGCCGCCGTGTGGCTTGGGAAGCCATTTGTAGCGGAGCATCCCATTTCAGATGTTTCTGCAGCAAAATCACACCTCACTGCAGAGTTTAGCAGAAGCTGGGTTAGTACACGATGCTGATCGTTTCGCAGTGACCATCACTGACAAGGAAGTGATCATAGCTATTAGGTGAGCCAACTGCCAATCAATCATATTAGAAATACATGCGTTGCTTCATATAAATTAGGAGATTAATGTAAATTGAGGAGACTGACTCGCTTATGCAACCAGCCTCCTTTTAATCCATATTTTAAAAATTCAGTATCACATGAAGGGTTTTTGAGTTTTATATTTACATTTACATACACTTAATCAATTCCACAAATACAGAAAAAGCATCTGACTTAAGATGAACAACGCATTCCCGCTTGGAACTGGATCATTTAAAATGAATTGAAGAGTAACAGTGTGGCCTCTGTACATCTGAAAGCTGTTAACTTGAAGATGTGGCAGTATTCCAGTAAAATTCCACACGGCTGCCCAAAACTTGGATGATTTTCATTATTTACTGTCTGCGGAGCAGCTGTCATCCGTTGATGACATCACAGCCTCATTTTTCCTTTTTCATCTTCAAGAGAACCTGGTTTAAATTAAAAAGTTTAAGCATTCACTCTTCATAGGCAATGTGACAAATAAGTTATGGGAAAAGTACAGAGCGACATTCATTACATTGTGTGAAGTCTTTGAACTGTACTTTTGTGCTTTTTTATATGCTACGCTCCATCTGTACGTCTGCGTCTCTGTCCTGATCACCTCCACATACAACTTTACCTAAATATAGACTCTATATTTAGGTAAAGTTGTATGTATATATGTATGTAATAGAGTCTATATTAGGTAAAGTTGTATGTGGAGGTGATCAGGACATTTGCTGAAGAAACAGTGGTTCTCTTTTTTTCTTGATTAGTATTTTAGATGATGGAATTTAGGTTTTAATTTTTTCTTTATTTATTCATTTATTTTCTTATTTATTTTCTTTATTTTCATTTCTTTTTTTTTTCTTTTTTTTTATTATTTTTGCATCTTTTCTTTAGGTATTTCTTTTATTTAATTTTTATTTTCTTATTTCTTCTTTTTTTATCTTTTTTTTTTTTAGTTAGGCGGGGATTTGATTTAGTTGGCGGGGGTTAGTTAGCTTATTTTTTGAGGGAGGGCGGTGCGGATTTATTTTTTTTTAGGGCGGGCGGCGGGGGGGGTGGGGATTTTGGGGAGCGGCGGGGGGGCGGAGGGGGGGGGCGGAGTATGGCGGGCGGCGGGAGTGATTGGGGGGCGGCGGGAGGGCGGGGGGCGGGCTAGTCGAGCGGCGGGGAGCGGCGGGGGTAGGGGAGGAGGGGGGTTTTCGTGGGGGGGCGATTCTTGGCGCTGGTTTAGGTGGGGAGATTGGCGGGGGCGGGAGGTGAGTGGAGGCGGATTTAGGGCGGGAGTTATTTAGGGATAGGGGGAGGCGGGGAGGAGGGGGTGCGGAGGCGGGAGTACGGAGGGGGGGGCGGGAGGGAGGGAGGGGAGGCGGGCGGAGGGGGGGGGATAGGAGGGGAGGAGGGAGGGGGAGGGCTGTTATTTATTAGAGGGGGAGTGGGGGGGGAAGGAGGGACGGGAGGGGGAGGGGAGGCGGGCGGAGGAGGGCGGGCGGGGGGGGGGGGACGGCGGGAGAGGAGGAGGGAGGGGGGGGGTTTCGTTTATTACGGGCGGGCTTTTCTTGGGGGAGTTTTCTTATCATCTTGTTTCATTGGCTTCTTGATTGATTTTTCTTCTTTTATTTTCTTGGTTATTCATTATGTAATCGGTTTTTTTATTCGTTTTTCTTAGGCTGTTTTCTTCTGTCTTCTTTTTTTTTTGTTTCTTTTCTTCTCTTGTTTTTCGTATGTTTTTTGTCTTCTTCTTTCTTTTCTTCTTTCTTTCTTTCTTTCTTTTCTTCTTTCTTTCTTTTCTTCTTTCTTTCTTTTCTTCTTTCTTTCTTTTCTTCTTTCTTTCTTTTCTTCTTTCTTTCTTTGCTGATTGCTTCTATAACGTTTTCCATTCAGCAATATTTTTTCTGTTTGCAACTTCAGTGAGACACCAAATAAAATGAATAACTTTTCTTAATTTTGCTTCTGTGTGCTTCATATGCAAATTAAGAATTTTTGAAAGTGACCACATTCATTTAGGGCTAAATATGAGAGTAGAAATCAGAGGCTGATAAATATAAAGATGTCTGAGAAACTTAATATATCCTCCTGAGCTCATGCTGGTTTAGTTCGTTGCACGAACGCCAAGCCGGGATAAGAAGGCGGCTATTTGCAGCCAGGTGTAACTAATGCTGGTACATGCACGTTCATGGATTTCTTAAGCAGACTGCGAGGTCGGTCACAGACTTATTGATTGAGAAATGGAGAGCATGCATGCAGTTTATTTTTCATCAAGAGTGCAAAAGCCTTATAATGGAAACATATGAGGAGGTCAAACACTGAATAACTAAAAAAAAACTAAAAAAAACTAACAGCCATTATTAATTAACATTAAATACTGGACGGACTACTTAAAGAGGTCATTTGCATAATGACTTATTTCTGCTGTTGATATTAATCAAACTAAATATGGTGCCTTTGACTATACCAGCATTCATTTCAAGAAATATATGCCTTAACACTCCTATTCATGGCTTTCCATGCATGTGATAACAACAGCAAGATAAATAGTTGAAATGGTGTTGTAAGCAGTTCCCATCCACATCTCCAAACAAATATGAAAACAGGATGGCTGCAAAAAAATAAATAAATAAATAAACGGAAGACCCACGCAGACATCTGTGTTACAGTTAGTACATGGCTCCACGCTGTCACAAACAAAGCATCTAACAAGAACATCACAAGCATTGTGTTGAGATAAACTGTGTCTTCACCATCCTGCCTTTCTTTTTGGTAAAACATTTTAAATAATTATAAAAAAAAATTGAAATGCTCTTATTGTTGCCAAGAAAATATCTGCTGGTCAGTTCAGATCATGTTTCAAAGGAGTGGGGTGAATGTGACATTCAGGTGCAGTTTAGGAAGTTAAAGAGTGCACAATTTACAACAGAAAAGGCATTTCTAATTAAAAAGTTTAAATGTAATCTGGATTTTTAAATGTGCATTTTGTAAAAGCAGTAAATAAATGTTACTGCATCTCTCCTCTTTTGGAC
The DNA here is from genome assembly GCA_014839995.1 of Xenentodon cancila. Lineage (NCBI taxonomy): Eukaryota > Metazoa > Chordata > Actinopteri > Beloniformes > Belonidae > Xenentodon > Xenentodon cancila. The sequence continues at coordinate 23,704,525 of CM026213.1, read as the reverse complement.
TGATATGAACCGTTTTAATGGTAAAGATGTGAAAATATCTTTGTCAGACAAATATGTATTATGTGCTAAAGAGCTTCAAATTTATGGAAATGCTGTAGGCCACATTGTTAAATTATTCATGATTCATGGGAAATGCCATATCTAAATGTGTTTTTTTAATCAAAAACACAAAGTTAAAGTAGAGTTAACTTCCTTTAACATTTACGTAGAAAACCAGTTACTTTGAACTAAGTAATTGTAAAACTATCAAAACTGTTTGTTCCATTAAAAATGACCTTAAACCAGACAGAAAATCGTAAAAAACTCAATTATATTTATTTCCGATTGGAGTGGCTGCTGAGTGAACCGGTTAAGCAGGATTAAGAAAGCCAGGCTGGTTTCAACCAGGCTTGCTGCAAAGCCGAATACATCTCCAATCAGGGTAAAATATTTTCACTTTCTCTTCTTTTATACACCCACATGTAGGCTCAGTTCACCCATGAAAACTGATGTATTCTTGCTTAATTCCATGGTTTTCTGCTGTTTTGATTTTGTGCAACAATTCCTCAGGTTTTTGTCTGTGCAAGACGGAGGTTTATAAAAGTAGACTTTACATACGTCTTCATAAAGGCGAACAGCACCGAGCAGAACTCCATAAAACACACACTGGTCTGTCAGTAGCTGAAATATGTCATTACAGCTGTGTGGTTAACCTGTTCCTAGAGAGCAGCCCAGTACCTGGAGCAGACAGCCCAGAAGTCATTCAAGTCATTTTAAATCCCATGAAATGATAAAACATACGCATTAAGCACATCAAACAAACAAAAAAAAAGCTATGTTTAATACTTTAAGACATATTCTTCCAAAACAAAATAATTCCAGCATCAAGCAACTAAATGAGGGTTCTGGACTGATTTTCTTCACTCTTGACAAACTTCCTTTAGGTAACTAAAGTCATGACATTGACTTTAAGTGTTATGCTGATGATACCCAGCTCTATTTATCTATCAAGACACATCACAGTAATAAATTACTGAGCCTGTCTCATAGATATGAAAGTATGGATGATGTGCAATTCTCTCCTCCTGAATTCAAGCAAAACACCCCAAACATTTCAGAAATTCAAAACGCAGTCATGTCATTTCTCCGGATGGCATCAGGTCTACTTCCAGTACCACTGTAAGAACCCTTGGAGTAATCTGTGACCAGAACTTGTCATTTAAACGGAATATTAAACAGGTCTCTAGAATGGCTTTTTTCCTTAATATCTAAACAAAAAATTAAAAACGTTCTTAACCATTCTGATGTAGAAACACTAATACATACATTAAGGCTGGACTAACGAAGTACCATTTGAGCTGGTTTCAGTTTAGGATTCAGTTTAAAATTCTATTTATGACATATAAAGTTTTAAATGTCCTGGCTCTTTTTTTAATCTTATCTGAAAGACCTCAGTGTTTCATAACAACCCGCCAGAGCACTTCGATCTCAGTCTGCTGGTTTACTCACAGTCCCCAGTTTTGTTGTTGTTTTATGATTTGTTTTATTCTGTAAAGCTCTTTGACTTGCACTTGTGTTTGAAAGGTGCTTTATAAATTAAACTGAATGAAATTAATCATAATCACACGAAAATGTTGTGTCCCACAGAAACTGGAACCTGTGACCTCCAAGGTCCACATATAAGCACCAAATCAACATTTTTGTATTGGCTGATTTTGGTACAATCTTCGTACAATCATTTCTTTGCTCTGATTGGAAACTGCCTAAAGTGATATTTGTGAACTCCCACTGAACTCGCCCATTGGTTCTATTAGCTGTAAAGATTTTAAAAAGGTGTCAATTACCCACCTAATCCAATGTTGCAATAACACACCTGATTCAAATGAATAGGTGGTCCATTCATTTCAATCAGGTGTGTTTTAAATTAGTTTTCACATAGTCAAGCATGAATCTAAAAAATAGGCTTAGTAGTTAAAATAAAGGAGCCCACCCTCTGATACAAAGCAGCATGTACATCATTTCAGGGAGATCTAAGAAGTGACAACAAAATGCAAATGTGTCTGAGTTCAATTAACAACCACTAATAAACACACCGAGGCAATGAGGTGCTGGAATCCAACGCAGAGAAAAGTGGAAGATACAAGTCGAACAAACATTGTTTTTTCTTTACAGAGGCTACATTCACTTAATTGCAATTGGTTGTTATTTATTTATTAAGTATATAATGCAAGCAGAGAAAAACAAGCACACTGTATTAGTGTTTATGTTCCTTTTTTTATTTTTTTCCTCACCTCGTTGTTAGAGCGCAGACTGTAGTCAAAATCTAATTAAAGTCAATGATTTACATATGATAAACAGTTCTATTATATATGAGCACACTTTGTTGAGCTGCCAAAGCCCAAACGCTCCCTGAATTAAATGGTAATTATCAAACATTCATTAATACTGACAGTTTTACATCCCTATTTATATTGAGCTAATTAAACTGTTTCACTGCATTCTCAAAGGAACTGTTTAAAATGAATGCAAAACTTTCTGTTTACTTTTAAAGTACATGCCTTACATTGTTCTGTCTCTCGCTGGGACACACAAAGGCAACGTTGCCTCTCGAAGCCTGCAGTTATTTCAGTTCCTTAAGCTCTTCATTTACCGATAAATTACCAAACAAGACAAGAAGGCTGTACTGGCACTATTGAACTATCAGGATAACTCGGGGACATTGAGACAGGCAGTGCCGGTTGATCCTTTCACTGCCCTTTTCTGAGAAAGTTAGAAAAAACCAGATCAGTTTCAATGAGCAACATTCACATTTTGCTCAAGATAAAGTCTCTCCTTTTCCAATAGAAGAGCGTTGGTGTGAGAGCAAAACAAAAAGCAGCTGCATTGTGAAAAGAACGGGTCATGCTGGAAATCCTCACCAGACTTCAAACTCTGGTAAGCACCAGGTGATTTTTTTTTATTAGTACTACATAAAACCTTTGAAGTGAAGGAGGGTGAACAGTCTTTTCCTCATGACAGTCTATAAAGAAACAGCCTGAGCACTTGCAATGACCTGTAGCAGTAATACTATTTTGAAATTAAACGTCAGGGATCGTTTAAATCCCAGTCACATTCATTAGGACCTATTCACTCCCAGGAACCGGTGTGAATATGTCAGGGAAAAGCTGATGTTGACGCCAGTTTTGACACTTTTTTTCATTTTATCACGCTTTTTCTTCTACTTCAGAAATGTTTTTTGTTTATTTTATGGGTGCTTGTTAATCCAATTTCCTTTCATTTAACAGCCTGACTGGTGACTGGAGGTGACTGGAGGTGACTGGAGGTGACTGGGGGTGACTGGGGGTGACTGGAGGTGACTGGAGGTGACTGGGGGTGACTGGAGGTGACTGGAGTCACCCAACTGTCAGAAGAAAAGACAAGAAAAGACAATAAACATGAGTAAAGATGAACATGAGTAAAAGAACGGCATCAGACTGCACTTGCTACAGGGAAAACCGAGGGAGATATTTTCATCTGTGGTGAAGAAGCGGTCACCTACTGGAATTGCGGCGTGGTTCGCCGTGTTTACAGCGTCTCCTTGCTCAGCCACATTCCCTTCCTCACTCTGACATCCTATTCCTTGCTCACTCACTGGCTTTAGGTAAAGTTCCCCTGAATGCTCCAGATATGTGGCATGTAAAGATATCAGTTGTTGGTGATTGATGGCTGGCGGGGAAATGCTGCTCACCTGCTGACAGGCAACCACAGACTACTCACCTATTTGCCAGTGTGTAAAGCTTAAATTGTCTTTACATGACTGACGTGAGACTAGAATAGCAGCTCAGCCACCTTAACTTCACTTTTGGGTGGGAACACTATTTGTGTGTGTGTGACCGTGTCTTTTAAAAGTCATAAATATTCACGAATAAGGTTTTCTAGCCAAAGACTGAAACTGTTTCTTTTTCTGATCTACAAAACGTGTTCCTCTGGGTGGGCTGAGTAATAATACTGCTAATAAAAGTCTAAATTACTGATGTATTTTATCTCTTTTTTGTTTTGACAAGAACCTTAGGCCGGCTGCGTAACCAAAGAGATGCTTTATTTTACAAATTAACGCACATAAGTCAAGTCAACAGGTCACTTTCATGTTTAAACTGGATTTCTTTCAGTTGCAATAAAATGCACAAGAATGGCTTTCTTTACAGCTTCATCACAGCGATTACTGCGAAGAGATTCTGATCGTCCTGACAGGAATACTTACATCAGCTCCGGCACGACGATGCAGGCGAGAGTGCTGGAGCTCTTTGAAAAAAGAAAATGTCAAGAATCATCCTATTGCTGTTCACAACAAAACTTACCCAGTGATGATGGAGTTGTTCGTGCCTCGACACGTCAGGTTCATGGCATTTATTTCACCGTGGTGTCTCATCCACATATCTTTCGCCTGACTGTGTCGACACAGCGGCCGAGACACTGCCAGCTGGGTTGATGATGAGCAGAGGGGGGGGTGGATGGTTTTTGTTGTCATGTGGAGTAATGTCTCTGCCACTGAACTTAGACTGATAGACAGATCCTCACACAAAGGCCAGGCGGCAGATCTTTATGTTGTTGAGGGTGGATGATGACCTTTGCAAAATAACTTAATTCCTAATTCACTGGGGGAGCCATGTGCTTTTTACTAGTTTAATAGAAAACCACATTAATTATACTTTGAATCATATTTTTTTTTATAAAAGGCACTCTTAACAAGAACAGATTAAAGGTTTTAATGGACTGTAAATGAGTGTACAACTGTTTTCATTTAATTTGTTACAGAGCAAGTCCTCTTGTATCATAATAACATGAATATAGAAAAATGAACAAAGTGTTTTCTTAAACGTGTTTGACAGAAAGAGAGCCCCTCTTATAAGGCTTGATAATGTAATATGACAGAGGTGATTGCTCACACAGAGACTTGGCTGGCTTTTAATTGACGTAATAATTTTATTACTCTGCAAAGACAGAAGATCAATGTCCCCTTATCTGTAAGTAACCAAATGAACAAGGCTGCCACGCAAGACAGAGAAGGCTTTTCAAACGGAAGGATGCTTCTGTTGACACACTTTGATGGTCTGCCGGGAAACTTTATCCTCTAACAAATTTGACTGCAGGAGCTTTTTCTTCTTCTTCTTCTTGATGTCAGATAAAATGTGAATTTCTTGAGACCATCCTAGTAATGGAAAGAGACCAAGCGCCTAACACGACGTCCTGTTTGACTGCTATTTATCAGCGTTTTCTTCAGCACAGCTGAGGCCACACACGTCAACATTTTGCTTCTTTTTAGGGCAAGTTTGCAATTTATAACATAACATGTCACTACATTCAAATAGCTGGAACTTTGCTGGTTATGTTTTTTTTAATTATTTGTTAAAGGAGAAAACACTGTTGATAAGGAACTCAATGGTAGCCAATTTGAGGCCCTCCACAAAAACAAAAAATGTCCACAGTGGTGGCACTAGAGAAAACACCCTCGTGGTACCATGAATGCCTACACAAATGATCAAAGTCAAAGTTCAAATACTCAAATTCCTTGGTGTGTATATTCCTAAGGATCTGACATGGACACCAAACACCTCCAAATTGGGGAAAAAGCCCATCAGAGGCTGTCTTCTTCCTGAGAAAGCTGAGACAGGCTGGTCTGAATCCAGAACTGCTCAGAAGCTTCTACAGAAGGATCCTCAAGAGCGTCTTCTGCCAGGGCTGCACAGTGTGGTACAGTGGCTGTACAACAAAAGACACACAGGATTTGACCCAGGTGGTAACGGTGACAGGAAATCGTGGGAATGTGTATGCTAAGCACATGCAGAGAAGAGCACGAGCCATCGGCACAGACATCAGCCACGCAGGACACTCCGTGTTTGTCCCACTGCCATCGGGGAGGAGATACCATGCCATCAAAACAAAGACCACCAGGCTGAGGAACAGCTTTTTTCATTACTCCATTACAGCATCTCCCTCCCTCTCCCCCTTCTCCTCCAACCACAAACACACATAACTAGCTGGAACCCTCCTCCTACTCCCCCACCCCCGCACCCCACCCGCACCCCCACCCGCACCCCCACCACCCCTACTCTGCTACCCCCCCACACCCCCACCACCCCTACCCCCCGCACCCCACCCGCACCCCCACCCGCACCCCCACCCGCACCCCCACCCGCACCCCCACCCGCACCCGCACCCCCACCACCCCTACTCTGCTACCCCCCCGCACCCCCACCACCCCTACCTCCCGCACCCCACCCGCACCCCCACCACCCCTACTCCCCTGCTTCCAAACAGATTCATTGATAGACTTGTTTTTATTTTTGCATATTTATGTATAATTTTGTAAAACCTGTTTTTATAGATCATTTTTTTTGTCATTTGTAAAAGTGCCAACAAAGTTTTGTTGTAGAAATGCAATAACAATAAATATACTTTATCCTTAAAAAAAAGAAAAAAAAAAAGAAACAAAATCTCCTGGCCAGCACGTGGAAAATTTATTAAGCATCAAAAGAGAGCACTTTTATAATTTGTCTCGTATCAAATCACCATCCATCAGGTTCGGAGATACTGACAGACATCTGCCATTGCAGCTGCAGCTCAATCACCTCATCACCGGAGCTTAGCGATGGCGCCACAAAAGCTAAATGGGTAGCGGATGAGGCTCAGAGTATTCCTGTCTGGAGAGAGAAGAAGCCCAGTCCTTGGCAATAACCAATTTACTCACAGGTTTAAAGGTCTTTTCTTTGTGGATTATTGTTCCCTGGCTTCGCCCAGATGTATTAGGTGATAAGTGGGTTGAACTGTCTCTGGGGAAGAGGATAGCAGGATGTGAGGGGAAGGTTTGAATTTAAGAACATGGCTGACTCAGGTTTTACCCTGGAGTGACCTCCAATGTTCCTTTATTTGACGCCTCCCTGCTCCCTGCTTCCCCAGGTAGACTGGTAGTATTTCATACAGGAGCTCAGATACTGCATCACACACATAAACTCGATCGTGCGCATAACTGCACGCAGGTAGCGCATAAACAAGCGCTCCAAAGTCATAGCCTGCAGGCAGAGTGTGTGAATGAATGATCTGAATGAGTACTTTTGACGTGGAACTCGCTTTTACTCGGTGAGTACAAAACCTCTTTTACATGGTACACAGAGAAGAACCCTGAACTCAAATGCATGGTATGCATTTGAGTTCAGGGTTCTTCTTTGTGTTTCTGGTGGCCATGCGTCATCTTAACTGACTAGAGATAAAGAGATACAGAGATAGGCTATTACTCCAGAGAGCGTTCTCTCTTTTCTTACTCCACTGATCATCAAAGATCTTTGGCTCTTCTGCGTCCACTTTGCTGCCAGTTGACAAGCAAGCATGGCAGCACACCAACTCCTCTGGAGTCAAGCCGTGCCACCCACAGTCCGCAGTCCTGAGACACAGAAAGGCTCAGAGTGGATTTTTGCATGAGCGCAGCTGTAATAACCTTTTTTAGATTCAGCTCTGGGTACTGTCCTTCTGTTGTGGTTGCATGGAACCACAGTTTGCAGAACGGGCAACGCGGGGCTCCAGTTAGGAGATACACCCAACCCTGCATCTGAGCTCTTTCAGTCTGCAGTCCAGCAATAGTTCTGGGCGTTAAAACCAAATCAATGTCACTTGTAAGGGAACTTATTCCTGTGGTCTTTGCCTGGATACCACCATGGTTCATTTTAAAACGTCAAATTTCCATTTAAACAATGAAAGGATCACAATCAGATTACACTTCCTGATATAATAGCATTAGTTTCTCACAGAAGGAGCCAACTGCAACACTGGACTTACCCTTTATTCTCAATCAGCCACCTCTCACATGTGACAGTTGGGTGAGAGGTTTCTCAGAAAATGCTGAATGATTACAAATAGAGATCTAAAGGTACATTTATACTTGGAGACTTTTGGTTTGTTCATAGCAAAACTCTGGTGTGGCAGTGCTGTTGGTGTTGTTTAGCGGGCTGAGACCACTTGGAAAGGCAGTCCACTTTCCTGTGGACTGAATCATCTGTCCAGTCAGCAATCATGCTGTGACATTTCCCACATTTCTTCTACTGTCGTTTGGTCTCTCCAAATGGAAAAAGCAAATAAACCAGGACTTTCTACTAACAAACTGAGCTAAATGTATCCTTTTCTATTTTGTTTTCAACCAAAAGTACCAAACTACAAGTGCCTATACCGCCGTGACAACTTAGATACAAAGGGTTTACGTTTGTCCTGTCAGTGGTGGAGGACCCTAACTAGGACTGACCTGCAGATTGGAGCCATCGCTCCCCGAATCCCTCCTATTAGATCAGCACCTCAAGGCCTTTCCTCATCAAAGGAGTAGTGGATTTCATCTGGCATCGGCCTGACACTCCATAGATTAAACTCTCCATCTCGCCTTCTTCTGCCTTCACTCTTTGGTTCGCTGTCTCTCCTCTCGCTCATTTCTGCTCAGAGCTCCAATTACTCTTTTCTGGCTAAGAGTCAATAAAACCCAGTGAACACAAAGGATCCTATAGCAGCCCCTGTACCTTGAACACAACAGAGGAAATTACACTGTATAAACCACTCTTTCAATTTTATGATGCATTAACTTAAACAAGAATTTTATTATAGACTACTACAAAGTTTTATGCATTGAAGAAAAATGCGTGTGGGGGGGGGGTGTTAGTTTTATGAAATAAAAGCTCACACAATGGCTTTTTTTGTACCCTTCAAACCCATTTACAAAAGATATTTCCCTAAAGGGCTGTTCTGTCAGCTCCAGGTCTAATAAAATAGAACCACTTTATCAATACAAAGGTAAGGGAGGCACAGAGCTGAAATAGATTCGTTTGGACAGGCCATCAGGGCTATAGATAAGTCTCTGAGAAGTGTTTAAAATCCCTGAGAAATGTTTTCTGTCGTCATCCAGGAGGAGGGTGAGGTCAGCCCTGGTGAATGTGATTGGTCCTGGCAGAAAATCAGTGCTCACTGAGCCACTAAAGCAACCCCCTCCAAAAATAAAATATAATAAAAAACACAAGCGACTCTATGAAATCTGAAATGGACCGATTTTGCTTCCCCGGACCTGTCAACAGGTGTGTGCAGAGCTGTGCGGGCTGCAAACCAAAAGGAACGAACCACTCTGTGAGATTACTGAAATCCAGCAACACAGCTTTTTAATCAGTGAATGAAAGTGAACCCGCTATGCAAGATTATCTTGTAAGGCCATTCTTACCTTAATAGCTACATAATATCTTCATAATAAAACTGTAATGAATTCAAAGTTATCATAAATAAATATGAAGAAATCTGAATATTATCGCATTATACTGGAATCAAATAGGACTATATATAAATATACTTTAAAGAAACTTGTTTGATTTTTGTGTAAAATGGCCTGAAATCACTTTTGTTGTGATTGGAACCATCAATCCATTATCTATACCCGCTTTATCCGTTTCCGGGTCACGGGGTTCTGTCGGAGCCTATCCCGACGCATAGTAGGCGAAAGGCAGGGGTCCAACTGGACAGGTCGCCATAGGGCCATAGGGCCACATAGAAAGACTTTAGAGAATTTAGAACAATCAATTAACCTACCCTGCATGTTTCTGGACTGTGGGAGGAAGCCGGAGTACCCGGAGAGAACCCACGCAAGCACGGGTAGAACTGGATTGGATCATGACGGAATATTTGAATATTTGAGCTTAACATGGCTTAATTTTGAAACATCAAAACATTTCAAAACATAATTTTGAAACAGTTGAAGGAGCTGAAACATGCAGTCTGGAGAAGAAACCATTCCAACCTGAGACAGCTGCAGCAGTTTGTTCATGAGGAGTGAACCAGATCACCTGTCGGCAGGTGCAGGATCCATCCATCCATTTTCATCCCCTCTTATGGCCGCTTATGGCCCGGGCCGCGGGGGCAGCAGTCTGAGCAGAGATGCCCAGACCTCCCTCACCCCAGACACTTCCTCCAGCTCTTCTGGGGGGATTCCAAGGTGTTCCCAGGCCAACAGAGAGACATCGTCTCTCCAATGTGTCCTGGGTCTTTCCCGGGGTCTCCTCCCAGTGGGACGTGCCCGAAACACGTCTCTGGGGAGGTGTCCAAGGGGCATCCGATACAGATGCCCAAGCCACCTCAGCTGACTCCTCTCGATGTGAAGGAGCAGCTGCTCTACCCCGAACTCCTCCCGGATGACTGAGCTTCTCACCCTATCTCTAAGGGAGCGTCCAGCCACCTGAGGGAGGAAACTCATTTCAGAGGCTTGTATCCGCAATCTTGTCATTTCGCTCAGTACTCAAAGTTCATTACCATAAGTGAGGATGAGAGTGTAGATTGACTGGTAAATTAAGAGTTTTGCCTTTCAACTCAGCTCTTTCCTCACCACGATGGTTTGGTACACCGACTGCATAACTGCAGACGCTGCACCAATCCGTCTGTCAATCTCACGCTCCATCTTTCCCTCACTCATGAACAAGACCTCAAGATACTTAAACTCCTCCATTAGAGGCAGGACCTCTCCACCAAGTTGAGGTGCTGATTCTCATCCCAGCTGCTTCACACTCGATTGCAAACCGCCCCAGCACATGCTGAAGGTCCTGGCCTGATGAAGCCAACAGGACAACATCATCTGCAAGAAGCAGAGAAGAAATCCTGTGGTTCCCAAACTGGACCCCATCCAGCCCCTGGCTATGCCTAGAAATCCTGTCCATAAAAATTATGAACAGAACAGGTGACAAAGGGCAGCCCTGCTGGAGTCCAACATGCACTGGGAACAGGTCGGACTTACTGCCGGCCATGCGAACCAAGCTCCTGCTCCGGTTGTACAGAGACCGAACAGCGCTTAGCAGAGGGCTCCGGACCCCATACTCACAAAGCACCCCCCACAGAATGCCACAAAGACACAGTCGAATGCCTTTCCAGATCCACAAAGCCCATGTGGACTGGTTGGGCATACTCCCATGAACCTTCAAGGACCCAGTGGAGGTAAGAGCAGGCCAGTGTTCCACTACCAGGACGAAAACCGCATTCTTCCTCCCAAATACAAGGTTTTATTATCAGCCGAAATCTCCTCTCCAATAGCCTGACGTAGACTTTCCCAGAGAGGCTGACAAGCCTGATCCCCCTATAGTTGGAACACACTCTCCGGTCCCCCTCTTTAAAAAGAGGGACCCCCATCCTGGTTTGCCACGTGCTTGCATGGGTTCCCTTTGTTCCCTTTCTAAATTGCCTGTAGGTGTGAGTGTGGTTGTTTGTTTTTATATTATGGACTGGCGACCTGGCCAGGGTGTACTCTTGCCTCTCACCTGTAATGAGCCAGGAAAAGGCATCATGTGGACAATTCTTTGCAGGATAGACCCAGCAAAGGATAAAATGGGTAAAGAAAATGGATGGCTGGATATTAATTCTTATTATTTTTGTCAGTTTCCAGGTACTTCAGTGACCACTGTATGTTTTTCTTCATTTCAAATCTGTCCATGTGTGTAAATAATGACCATGACCCTTTGAACCCACTACAGCTGATCCATAGTTTAATATCGTTCCACACTTTAAGCACCATGTGATTCAGGTTAGTGTAGCAGGGAGGTTTGTTTCCCACCACCCTCCTTCCAGCTGTTGTGTAGGGAATGTTAGTTATTGGGCGGTGCTTATTAGGAGTGTGTTTAGGCAGGCACAGGTTACTGTAGTTTACCACTTGGTGTGACTTGTCCTAAACCGGCTATTACATTTGTGTGCTTCTGTTGTTTTGAGACAGAAACTGTGTGTCCTACACCAGTGAGTAGGTGGTGGAGCCCCTCCCATCACCGTTGAGCACTTCTGCTGTGTTCGATTTTGTTTGTTGATTTGTTGATTGCCCTTGCTGTGCCCATGTGTGGCTTTTCTTAAAACCCTTGCCTTTTCATTATCCTCCCTGGCCTCCCCAGTAAGTGCCAGCCCTGTTCTCTCTTACTTGGACTGATTTAGTCTTGTTGGTCCCATGATCTTCTTCAGTTTATAAAGTATGATTCTTCACACACTCACCTCCAGAGACTCCAGAACCATTCCCAGAACAGATTAAGTCTTCGTTATTAGTTAGTTCTGTTTCTTTAAATCTGTGATGCGGGTCCCCCAACAGAAGATGTAATTTCTCTCTTCACAACAGACTTATAGAAGATATTCAACAGCTTGCTGCAAACACGGAAGGAGTAATGTCTGCTCTTCCTTTCCTATTTAAAAATATTTAGAATTTTGACCTTTTAATGGTAAAACTCATTTTCAGCACCGTGTCACAGACAATCCCTGCTGCCTAGTGATTCCTTGACTCACAATTTTTGTTTTTTTCATTTGTATTCTGACCAAATCATAAACTGCTTGTTTGTCTCATTGTCTTTAATGTCTTTTAAATATTGTTATATAATTTGTAACCCTTAACATCTGTCTCTGCTATCACTTGATATATTGCACTGCTGTAAGATGACAGTCATCGTGTGGAAACTGGTTTCGGTGTGGAAACAGCAGGCGAAGCTCCAAAGAGATTCCAGGTGGAGCGGCAGCACCCAAGGGACTGGGCCAGCTGCCTCTCCGATGTGCATCCTGCAGGATGGGCTGCACCTTTCACTTGTTGAAACTTAAGCCGATGATTTAGAAAAACAACTTCAAACCTGCCTGAAAGCTGTCATCATCATTTTCTGGTTTTTGCTTGCCTGACCACATTAAACTGTAGAGTATCATTAATGCTGTAATGTACCTGCATATACGACTGTAAGGGAGGTGTATTTTTATAGATTAGAGCATATTTTTATCACCAAAAATAAAGAAAAAAAAACTATTTTTCACAATCTACGGTTTATTTTCAATTTAAGAAACCTGCTTGTAAAATAATGTGTGCAAACTGCTTAGTTTATCTTTATGGGATGTCGTTACCTACACAGACCTACTGAACCTCTGAGTGCAGTGACACACACACACACACACACACACACACACACACACACACACACACACACACACACACACACACACACACACACTTTTGTAGTAGACCTGCTCCAACACCACACCTGAAACAGCTCAGTGACATCTTTGGCATATGGATTTATTTTATGCTCCATAACTGTTCACCCAGCTTTGAAATTAAAAACCTTTATATATCCACAGTTTTATGTGAGACATCTGTTCTGGCAAATGCTGCTAATATTCCCTAAAACATCCCTTTATTGTTTTTCATGGTCTCACATATTCCTCAGGTTTGAACTCTCATATGAGAAGCCACAACTTGACTAAGGATTCGCCTTTGATAAACACAATTACAAATCCATGCTATGGATAATCAAATGATAAATAGACATTTGGAGAGGGATAAGATCATAAGTCCTGGAATTTTCTTGGAGTTGTATTTACAGGCATCTTGCATCATAGACAGAACCCTGCTCTCTGGCAGAGCTACGTAATCCGAACTAATGATCTGTGTGACTTTGGCATCATTGATATTCAGTGAAAAGGGCCTGCTTGGATTCCTGAAACGGACAAAGCATGTCAGCTTGACTGCTCATCTGTTGCCGCCGCCACTGGAATGTTGTCTGAAGAATGTTTGACTTCAAAGACAGCTTATTATTTAGAAGACATTTTCTATCACAAAAGCCTGAGAGCCGGTGAGAAAAAAGAAGGTGACATGTTGGTTCACCGTGTTAATAAAACACATGATGAAATACAGTAAGATGAATAGAGAAAACTGAAACGATGCTCTACATTTCTGAGATGTGCCATATAATATCCGACTCCAGGTGAATTCTCTTAGCATACCACTGCACATAGAACATGGGAATCCTTTCCCCAACATAGATAACTCCACTTACAAGTTTTTATTAGATAGTCTGTAAAACCAATAAGCTCTTGCCTGGAGCATCAACACTCACAAAACAGAATCCAGAATGAGAACGAATCTCCAATAACAAAGAAGTATAGAGTCATTCCAGTGCAGCAGACAATAGCGTATTCACAATGGATCAGCCCCCCAGAGAAAATAAAAGACTTCGCTATGAAAAGAAGAGGTCGTTACAAAGAGAGGAGGCCAAATGATATCCCTTTGTATTCTATTTCTTATAACCCAAAGGAATACGACATAAGAGATGGCCCACTAAGGGATATGGGGTTTAAAAGCAGCCTATAAGAGAAAACAAAGGCTTGGTCCTGTGGCTATACCGCATTTTAATAAGCTACACATTAGGGTGTGGAGGTGGAAATGAGAGGACAAGAGGCAGTGTAGGCCAAGGTAGATACGTTTTAAAATGCACAAATGCGCTCCTTGTAGCCTGTGATGTTCAAACGTTGAACTGCAGCAGATAACATTGCTGTGATAGTTAGGAACCAAACGTGGAACACGACCAGGTAAAATCCAGTAAGATAAGGGTTATTAAACAGAGCAGAGGCCAAGCACAAGTAATTAGGTAGATATGCAGCAGGTAACAGAACCGAACACAGGGTGAGAGTCAAAGCAACCCAGCAATGAACTACACAAACAAGGCAAGGCAAACGGAAGAAACCAGGAGTAAGAAGTCAAACATTCACTATGAAACACATGGCTGGAAAGTTGTTTCCCGGGTCGTATCAGTCTCTCTTGTAAATACAAAGTGAGTAATGACTCATTGCAAGCAAGTGTGGATGGCAGGAACAGAACTGCGGGGTACTTATTTATATATTTGCTTCTCATCAGGTGCAAGGACGTCGACTGACGTCAGCTGAATCTGGAGGGTGTTGGATGTCTCCAGATTCCTGGGCAGGAGCTGGTGGGACATCTGTAGACCCAGTTCAGACAGTGCCAGTGTTGGGGTTGTGGGACCCCGGTAGACGCCTGGACATGAGCTGAGGTAGCGACTCCACCTGTGGCATTACTGGCTCTTGTGTTGCTGCAAGTAAAAATCACCACATCGCAATTAGGAGCTAAGTTACACAATCAATACATTTTATTGTGGAAATCTTCAGACATTTTCCAACCATCTTAACTGTACTGTCAGTAAGTACGCTGGGATCTACAGTTGACCCCGGTGTTAAAACCCCTACGAAGTCATGAGACGTCCAAAACCCTGCTGCACAGTTTAATCTGCAGCTGCAGGGTACGCTGATCTCATTTGCTGTGTCCTTAATAATCTGTCACAACCAATAGAGGTCCCTTTTCCCTTTGGTGTGTTTACTTAACCAGATACCGGTAAGTTTAACACTAGACTAACTCGTTCTTAAACAGAAAGAGAACGGATGCGTTGTCTCCAGACCTGTATGTATGAGAGTGACGACAATCGCAGCCAAATGATTTAATAACATTCAATGTTCACACAGTTACAACAGGACTGCCTCCATTAATAGAAGTAAATGGGAAAAATTAGATTTGAGCTTTTAGTATCTGAAAAAAGAAAAACAAAAAAACACTAAGCTAATTTACACAGACTTAATTATTCAACCCAAATCTTCTTTAACAATAAATGTCCCCACTGAATCCGAACAAGAGACCTCACGTAAATGTTGGACTTCCACCAAATTTATTTTAATGAGTTTCTCCAAAATACGCCACGCTCAGAGAACGGGAGAGCGAGAAAAATGTTTGGAAAAAACACAGAACTGCCGCTTTGCTTTGTGCCTTGGGAATATTGTTGTTTAATGGAAACATTAATAAACATATTTTTTAACTCAACCCCCCACAACATTTAATTCAAACACAATGTGCCATCGGTACCTGCATGAAACTTTAAACATACTCTTGTGAGTGCTATTTCTCTGCAACACGTCTTTACCGTCATGCAAAGCTTAAAAGTAAAATAAATAAGAAATGCACAACTATAAGGTTTAACAGGTTTAACATAGCATATGACTTACAGTCATATGATCTTTAAGGTTTATCAGAGGAAAAATGAACGAGGAATGAAAACACCTTTCTGCAGTGGAAACTGGAACAAACTATGGCGAGTCTTCATGGACAAAAAGCTCCGTCAACACTCGCACAAATCTCCCAAAGGGGCTGCACACCATTGTAATTATTGACATGCAGTTTTATTTTAATTTTAGAATTAATTTTAGAAAACACTAAGGTGCAGTGATTCTCAAAAGTAAGTATCTCCTGCTTTTTATCCATTGTTTTATTATCATTTAACTGTTTTAAATTAAAGCCAAAAAGAAAAAGAAAATCATGTAGACAAGACTTTGTCCAAATTTGATGGTGTTTTTACAAGGGCTTTCAAAGTGAACACGTTAATAATGCGTTAAGGCAATTTCTATTTAACGCCACTGTTTCTTTAACATGAGGAAATAAGAGGAAATATAACCTCCAGCCTAACCTGTAGTTTGGAGCTGTAATGGACTAAAATACAACGATGAGTAACAGCTTGGTTTTCAGAAGAGTGGCTTTGTAGCCTCTTTTTCCCATAGACTGTAAAATACAAAAAAACTTGAGAACATATACTTTTTCCTCATGTTGCTCTGGAAGCAGCACGCCCACCGTATGTCAATCAAAGTTAGTTGTAGGAAACCGCTCCTTCAGCTGAACCACATTGGAGGAGGTACGGCTAGTATCCCGCTTCACATGTCAGGTCAATGGCAAAAACAGACGTTACCGCTGAGTTTAGTTGAGGCCGAGTTTGTACAAACCGCTGGTCACAAAGCGATGATGGCCATCCATTGGTTGAGCTGGCTGTCAATCAAAAGACTACGCCTCATATTAGAAATGTATTTATTTATTTGTATAGATTCACCTGATGTGGTTAAAAAACTAACCTCTCAGAGTTGTAAAAGATGTGAAATCAAACAATAGAAACTAATGTGTTTTTAACAAGGCTGTATTATAATTATTAAAAATGGCTTAAAAACAGGGGGCATTTAACTTGACATTATTCTGTTAGAATAACTCAGATCAACATCAGTTGGATGTTGGATCCTGTTGGACCAAAGTCTGAAAGGAAGACAAACAAAAGAGGACAAACTTTTTTTTATTAGGACATTATAATAATAAAACAACAGCTTTTTGTTTAAAGCAATGATAACTGTCAGTCTCTGTATTGTTGCAATTTGAAAAATATCTTTTTAATGAACACGGACTGTTAAAAAAATACTTGTGCCTTTAATTGCATTAAATCACAAGTTAACTTTGAAAATGTTTCGATTAATCGCAATTTTTAAAGTGTAGTTGATTGACACCCTAGTTTTTACACACACAGATGCAAACAGGTTTAAACAAGGGGAAAAAAAGATTAAAAGAGGGGATTAGAAGCAACAATTATTACAAAACGAATGCAGCAGCGTGGAAGACGAGCTTCTCAGAACCCACTTTTACTGCACAGTAAGCAGCGTAAACCCTGGTAAATGCAAGTGCTGCCAAAGCTGGGATCTTCTGCTGTCCTGTGTGGTGGCAGAAGATCACATCTGGAAAAAAAATAAATAAAAACATGTTCTTTTTGGTCATTCTGTCAGCAATGTAAATTTAGAGGAGAGCTGGTTCATAGGCGAGGTCTGGTTAATGTTAGAAAAAATAATCTTTTATATAATACAGGTAGAAAGAATAAACTCAACATGCCGCAGTGCACAGGTAGCAGAGAGGCAACAAAAAGAGTTTAGAGACAAGGAAGGAAAAAATGATAGAACATAAATAAAGCAGACTGCAACACAGAAAACAGAACTGTGGTCAGCATGGCCCAGACATAAAAGAGCAGCTTCTATGTTTAGTTCATTTTCTGTGAAGATCTAGACAAAAAATAACATCTGAACTAGTTGTGATTCATCCCTCGCACCCCCACCTCACATTCTCTTATTTGCTGGTTTTATTTTTGGCAAAAAAACAAACAAAAAACAAACATCAACTGCACACTCCTGAGCTACTGCAGCCCCCTGCATGTCCACGGCTTCACACATCTGTCCTGCCTGCAACATAACAGTGTTCTAATTAGACTGACGAAGATCTAATGATCGACAAAGCTGCTAAATTGTCAATTCTGTAGAGTTTCTAATGGGAAGAGTTGAAAGGGCATGGGATGGCAATGCAGCCGCTGAACCGACAGCACTGAAAGCAGGATCATGAATCTTTTCATTGAACCAATTACAAAAGCTGCCAAAAGGAGAGTCTTGAGTCATTCATCCTCATAAAAGTAACACAACCCCGCTAATTGTGATTTAATTTGACTTTGTGGTAGGCCCTTTTCATCGCCGCCTGAATTCCATTCAAATGTGAAATGGAAACTTAAAAAAAAGACGGGTTATGAAAAGAAGTAAAGGAATTCAAGAGTCATTTCCCTTTTGGTCAAAGAGCCCCATGAAACAATGTTACAGATGTGGCTGGCGTGGAGCTAATACCTGCCAAATGTCATTGCACTTTGGGTAATGCAAAGTAGTTTGACATTTAAGGAGCAGAGGCTGTGTGTAATTGGAACTGTGGCCTTTTGGCAGCTCTCCTCCCACTCCGAGGACAAAGCCAACAGGGCAGCTCTTTGTGAAAAACACTGAGCTCACTAAATGAACAACAGAGAGCCAAGTGAGAGCAAATCGGTCGCACCTATTATCTTTTAATTTAATGAAAAGAAAAGCAAAGCAGCCTACTTAACAGTGGAGAACAAATTACTTTGACAACTCTATTTTAAGTAAGGTTCACAATTTAAATATCTCCTTTATAGTGTTGGAGAACACCTCAGGTTCACTGAGCTTTTAGAAACAGCTCATTACTGATGATTGATCTGCCAAAGACCCCTATAAAAATACTTGACTTCACTCTTACATGTTTAACATGTCACGTCTAAACTCTAAATATTGCATTCCATTAAAAAAAAAGACAGAATAATTGTGAATTAAGTGGCGTACTCGAGGATTTTCTGCCGGGATGATCCAAACGGCTTCATGCTCTCTGTCTGCAGACTAACACCATCTCTGAAAACACGTCAAAGTCAGCAAAACAAGGACCCGATTTATGTAAGGAGCAGTGTTAGAGGTGACACCGCACACACAAACACAGATACCCCGGACCAGTAGGTAGCTTTTCAACCTAAACGAGGTTGAAAGACGGATTCAACCATGAATACGTGAAGCAACTTTTACAAGCCTTTCGTTTGTCAAAAAAAGACACAAAATGCACTTTAGCCTTCTCCATTATAGACTTGTGCCATGAAGATCACAAGGCTACATATAGACAAAAAAAAAGGGGAAGAACCCAGAGCGTCAAGTTTCCATGACAACCAGCCAGAAGTGAAGGGATGAAAAGCACTGCAACACAACGATTGCGCATTTTGACCTAGAGCTGGACATTTTTTTCCTGTATTGTTTGTTTGTGCCACTCTACAAGAACTATAGTCGGTAGTCGAGCTTTACAGTTTATACCAGCAACTGTAGTCAGTAAATGATGCGTGACTGTGGCTGGAAGCCGTTTCTCCATGACTATTAGATGACTTTTTATACCCGTTGTCGTGTCTGAAACCGTCCTCTAGTTGTTATCTAATCCATTAGTCCTCCATCCCGACATAGTGTTTTGTTTGTAGAGGACCATGCAGATATTTTATCACAATCAGACAATCAGAGTCTGCTGCAGCAAATGTGTTGACTCTGTTCATCGTGTCATCGCTGCCACATATAAAACATAACCGATCACCCCCAGTGGAAACATCATTATTAACTCACTGATGTCTGTGGTGTATGATAATCTCTTCACTGCAGTGCATTTTTACTCCACAGCTTGTAAATTTGTCACACCAGTCTAAAAAAGATGACAGGAAAAGATGTTATACAATCTTCATTTTTATTGTCACGATCATTCAAATCATTTTGAATAAAACAAAACGAAATGCAATCATCAGATTATGAGTCAGACGACTGACACCTGCTGCTAAATAGACGCCGTCCCCTTGGAAGATTAACAATTATGATAACATTATGTTTATATAAATAAACGGGACCTGGTAGACTTCCCTTAATCGCACATCGGCTCCTTGACAAACCAAAAAGCACCACCCAGCTTTTAATCGGGAGAGAGACAGCTCTGCAGTGAAAGCAGTAAAGTGTGAAGACGTTTGTGTTTCTGGGCCCTTGAAGGTGGAGAACGTGACCGTGTAACTTTGCTTGTGATCTTGAAGTAAAGATAAGTGATTTGCAGCGGCTGAATCCTGGTTGTCTTTCACTGCAAATTATAGTCATTTGAGTCCAGCAGAACAACTTACATCCACCAAAAAAAAAGTCACTTTAAAAGACATTAACTGGACTGAACATTAAAGTATTCAGAAGTGAGCTGACAGAGCTGACATGATGAATTCATCTCAACATCTCAACCATCTAATTAGTCTGGATTGTGCTTGAATCATAATTATTGACATGAACTGACATTTTAAGAATCACTTAATGTTACACAGTCTGACAAGACATGAAAGAACATGCCAACACTCTCGATGAGCAACTAAAACCCGTTGCATGATATTGCAACTTAGCCCAAAGTCAAGAGTCATAATAGGAACGGCACAACAGCCTATAATTATTAAGCTCAGCAAAGGCTCAAAAGCTACACACAAGATCACATCCACACCTCTAAAATCAGTCAGACAATCTGCCAGCTGGCAGGCAGTAATTAAAGTCTGCAGTTGTACAAGAGCCTATGCAATTAAATGCGCTTAAGTGACTGATGTATATATAAAATGAGCTTGGAACGAGACCGTTAAAAATTATTGTTGAAAATGGCCACAGCTGTAAAATTACAAAGATTCCCCGCATTTGCTGATACTGGCGTCTCTTTTATGCTGAAAGACGTGCAAAAATGTTGCATTTGATGGGCCAAATTAACAGTATTTTCCCCGAATGCAGACCCAACGGTACCAACAATTAAAGATCTCACAGAAGTCCATGAAGGTCGGCGGCTGCACCTGGAAACACTATACCAGGAAATGTCACTGCTCCCGCTGATTCTTCTGATAGCTGTAGAAGACAAGCAGGGCAGTGACTGTGTTCCCCCAGCAGGAGAAATCCAGTCAGGCATTATTGTTAATCATTTCTTCCAAATGTGCGGGTTTAAGGATTGTTAAAATCCATGACCCTTTAATTCTCCCTCTCGCTGCTGCAGCAGTCGGCCCAATTACACTTTTACAGACTGGCCCAGACGTCTGATGCTTTACTCAATTCTCCTCAGTCTCCATCGTCTGTCAATACAAGTTGAGATCTTGCACAGATGGTCCCATTATGGCAGTCAAAATGATATATAATATTCAGCCGGTGCCTAATTATCTCCAAGAAAACAGCTCTTATAGCATGCCAATAAAACATTGACAGAGCCCATAGACTGTCACAGCAATGAGCCCAAAGGGAAGCTGGTGGGAGGGCAGAAGAACTCCGAGGATCATAATGAGATCTTCTTTGTATAGACTGTAGTGATCAGTGCTCAGTGTAGACCTCATATTGCTACACCTACTCACTATCAAATCAAATTGTTGGTGGCTAATAAATTAAAACAACAGGAGGTTTGGGGGGGTGGGGGTCTCCCCTCTAATAGCATACAACCAAATCAATAGTGTTTCCCTTGGCTGACAGCTTAATCGCCTGTACTGCCTGACCCAACAAAATAAAAGCTCATTGTGCTGTGCCGGCACTTTTTCTCCGCTCTCTCCCACTCTGACCTTGCTACAGTCAATAAACCTGACTCCTCGCACTCCCTCGCTGATGTCTCATTCAGAGGACGGAGACCAGATAACACATGTAATAAGTGCGTCCATCCTTCCCATCGATGGGGATGCACGGCCACAGCAGGTATCAATAAAAGCGAGTGCTTGACTCGGGCAGGGCAATGATTTTGCTTGATACAGATATCGATAAGCAAGTCAATGCAGGCCGTTGTCAGTGAAAATCAGGCTCCAGTGTTGGTCCATTGTCTGCATGAAAATCTGTATACCTTGGCTGAGAGCAAGACTAAAGTGACCCCAAAGCAAAATCAATGCGTCTGAGAGCAAAGCTGATTTGTCACTTGACTGGCTTTTTGGAAAACACCATTCAGTCAGGCTTTATTGGCCTCACAGCGAGTGTTTGGATGACTTCTGCTCATCTGATCAGCTCATCACTGCAGTGGAGCACTAACCTTTGCATTAAAGCTGAATGAAGTAATGCTCTCCATATTTAAACTGTAGAAATTAACACCTTACAGTGGCACAGTTTTACTTTATTTCTTCTATTTTTTTTTGACATCTTGTGAATTACATGTATTCATGTACACACATGAAGTCAGACAGACACATTTTAACAATTTATTCATAATTACAGGTAACAACCACTTGCCGGATCTGGGCAAAGACGGTTTTACTGTGCCGCATTGCAATCATTTCTCCGTTTAAACCAGATTTATACCACGCAAGGCCCAACGTTTGGCTCTCCCAGTTTTTAGTTCCCTGCTGGCCTGCCAGAAGAGGAAACCTCTACATCACTAGAAAAACGCGGAGTTGATTTATTGCAGACAGGAAGGTCACTTGGTTAAGTTTGGTTGGCAAGAGTTTTATTTTAACAGTATATTTTCTTTTGGTTTCCTCTAAGAGTCTGAATAGGATTTCTTTTTCTTATTTATGGACAGAGAACTGAGGATGAACTTTTGAACTGCAGTAAAGATTATTTGACTGAAAAAGTCTGCGCGGCACATTTGTATCAGGTGAACCTGAGTTCATTTTGCTGGTGTATTGTTATGTTTTATAAGTTGAGCTTAAAGAAAGGGGTTGATTGGTATTAAAAAAACAACTGATGTAACAATAGGTGCTCTTGTCAGACTCTAGAGTGCATAAGTCAAAAGTTTACACACAAATGTAAACGTGTCCATGAAGGCTTTGTATGTGATCCTGATTTGGTTTCTCGTCTTCACCTTTTTCACACCTTTGTGTATGAAATTCTACTTAGTTTTCGATTTTGTTATGGCCCTGAGTGACTAATTAAACAAAACCATAAGCATAAGCATAGGTGAAAGGTCTGGACTGCAGGCAGGTCGGTTCAGCACCTGGACTCTTCTCCTGCAAAGTCATGCTGTTGTGATGGATGCATTATGTTGGTTTAGCATTGTCTTGCTGAAATATGGAAGGCTTTCCGTTGAAGAGGTGTTGTTTGGATTGGAACACTTGTTGTCTTTAAAACTTTTATCTCCCTATCAGCATTGATGGCGCCTTTCCAGATGTGGAAGCTGCCCATGTCATAGGCAATAATGCCACCCTATACCATGAGAAATACAAGCTCTTAAACTAAGTGCTGATGACAAGCTGGATGGTCCCTCTCCTCTACAGGACACAATGTCCATGGTTTTCAAATGATTGCAAGTGTTGATTCATTCCACCACAGCAGAGTTTTCCACTTAGCCTCAGACCATTTTAAAGAGCGTTGGCCCAGAGTGTTTCTGGACTGTATTCACATATGACTACTTCTTTGCATCATAAAGTTGTGAGCTGTATTTGCAGATTGCATGGTGAACTGTGTTCACAGACGGTGATCTCTGGAAGTGTTTCTGAGCACATGCAGTGATTTCCATTAAAGAATCATCCCTGATTTTAATGCTGCGCTGCCTGAGAGCCCAAAGATTAAAAACATCCAGTTTTGACGTTCAGCCTTGTCCCTGCGCACACAGATTCCTCCTGATTCTCTGAATCTTTTGATATTATACATATATTATACATATATAGATGGTGGGATCCTCAAAGTCTTCACAATTTTATTTTGAGCAACATTTTACTGGAACATTTCCACAAGTTTTTAACACCGTTTGGATCAGATTGTTGAACTTCTGCTCATCTTTCCAACAGCATATCTTAAAATATATTGAATATAAAATATATATTTAGTGCTTGTTTTTATTTATATGAGAAGAGTGGTCACTTGGTTTGGGCGTGTTTCAATAGAGCTGGTTGCTTGATTCTC
This sequence comes from Xenentodon cancila, assembly GCA_014839995.1. NCBI lineage: Eukaryota > Metazoa > Chordata > Actinopteri > Beloniformes > Belonidae > Xenentodon > Xenentodon cancila. The sequence continues at coordinate 23,680,696 of CM026213.1, read as the reverse complement.
CTGCGAGATCTGGCAACCCTGATTGCTGCATGGCTTAAGTTTGCCAAAGAACATCTCGGTAATCTGCAATGCTACAGAGAAAATATTTTGTAGACTAATGAAACAAGAGTAAAGATTTTTGGAAATTAATACTTAGTATTATACATTTATGGCGTAAAAGCACAAAAGCTTACTAACATCAATTGTGTGTTATCAACTTAAGCACATTGGGTTTGTCTATTGTTGTGACTGACGTGAATATCAGATCCCATTTGGGGGCAAAAAAAATGCAGAAAGCTATTTAAATCTAAGAGATTAACACACTTTTTCATAGCACTGTAAATGAGTTCAGGAAATTAGTTTGAGGTGAACCAGAGCAGATCTGTACATAAGTGGGGACGTTTTGAGTCAGGGTTTGGAGAGAGAGCATATTAACACGTGTGCGTGAAACTGAGAATTACTGCTCTCACATCAAAATAAAAGACACTCTTACAAAATGCACTAATACACATCCAGCAGGGCCGTGGCATATAGTAGTTAGACACTGGAGTTAGGCACCATTTGGTTCCCTGATAAGGCTGGCATACACAACACACTCCCATGTCCCCAGAAACCTGCCAAGTGTCACAGCGAGGACAAGTGCCAGTAGTGCAGCAACAAAAATGTAGGCCTCTGGCTTATCCTGGCAGTGTGTGAGGTCACGATAGCCAGGGGCAGTTTCAGGTGGTGCCACAGCCAGGTGGTGGGGACACCGACAGAGCTGCTGGAGAATTGCAACTCCTCACGTCACCATCAACTGTTCATCTTGTCAAGAGGAAAAAATTGTGGAAAAAAAAGTCACAAGCAAGGAAGATATTCAGTTAAGTTCATTTTGATTTTATTTATTTAGCGTCAACACAAGTTGTCTCTAGGATCTTTCCAGAGACCCAGAACATGACCCCGGAGCAATTATTACATAAACAACGGCAGGTAGAAACTCTTAAGTCAATAAGTGGGAAGAAAAACTCCCCATTAAGAGTGAAGAAACCTTTATCAGGACCCGGCTCATAAAGGAGGACCCTCCTGCCGAAAGCCAGGATGGAGTACCCTTAAATGGTGTAGGAAATGTGGCTCAACCTGTACAAGGAGGTTGTTTTCCCACTCAAGATCTCTGATAACCCTCAAACCAAATGTTATGAAGACCCCAGTGGCTTCCACGAGGAATCTCAGCAGTAAACAAGGTTATGAAGCTCATGTACTCTGAACTGGCAGCAGAGTGTAAGTAGGCTGGGAAATCAGCAATCCAAAAAAGGTCAAGGTGGGGGATGGTGGGGTAACAGCCCCAACTGGCCACTGCCACACCACAGGAAGGTGTGATGGGTCTGGAGCAAAATATCTGTAAAACATCAACTGTGGTCAATCTGATGACCCTGTGGCTTCCTTAGCAGGAGCTTGTGGAGGTATGTTTGGTAAAAGTGTCAAGTGTCAGCTTTCACATCTCCTGCACAGATCTTCTCTTTATTTTTCTCTGAAGTTGTCAATAGTAAGGTGGCTCTTTGGTCAGCATGGGTGTCTCACAGCTCCGTCAGGGGTCTTTCTGTGTGGAGTTTGCATGTTCTCCCTGCATGTGGCCCTGGACTGGTACCCCTGCCTTTCCCCCACAGAGACCAGGGATAGGATCCAGCAGATCCCAGTGGCCCTGAATAGAAATAAGCAGGTATAGATGATGGATGGATGGACGGCCGGTTGTCAGCATGCCGTGGGAATGAGTGGAGTCAGCTGTGGAAAGGCCCTCCCACTGACCTTGGGCCCCAAGCACTTACCTGATGGCAAGTAGCATCCTGCAAATACAGAGAGCTACGTAAAATAAAATAATTAGACAGTCATCCTATTTTCTGGGCTGAAATGACATGTGACTTTCATCTTTATCTAAGTTTTAGAATAGCTTTTTCAATTACCAACAAGCAAACGGCATCACTGTGCGCTTCAGCACATTGCCGAGAACCTTACAGTTGGAGGATGACTACCTTACTGCTGAAGCTCTGCCAGCTCGTGGCTCAGCGTAGTCTGTCTTTGTGTTGTTTATTCATGCCATGAGGGACTTTGAAGTGTGATGGATTAACATGCCTGATGTATGCAGTTGGCACCCACGAGCCCACAGATAAAAATGCACCCTGAAAAAAAGAAGAGGAGATGTTTACTCTCTCTCTCTCAGATATGCCTGCTTCACATTGTTTTTGGTTTCATGTGCTCAAATTAAACCCCGCGCTTACTCTATAAATATAACAACAGCTTTAATTAGGCCTGCCTGCAATCGCGGCACCGTGAGACAGATTGCCACAGGTAAAGAAACACTCCACTACAAATGACATTAAATCTTGCTGGGCGGGGGGGGGGTGCAGAGTAGGAAATGAAATGGAGCAATAAAATTGAAATGTGATCCCAATGGAAATTAGCATGCTAAAATGAGCCTGGAAATATTTATGATCCCAGCTGTTTGTCTGTTTGTTCATCTTTTCTTTTTGTCTTCATTTATTACTGCAAATACCTACAATACAGGTGCATCACACAAATACTCACAAAAACACTTCACTAAGCTTGACTTATTATGGTATAAAGATGCGTCATTGCTGCACCTTCTTTTGCATTTGTCATGGAATTCTTGGCTAATTTATTGGTTATTTAGTTATTATATTGTATGTTTATACAGTTTATTTCCATTTAGTGCTACTATTAAACCGTTGCTCTGAATCTTCACTTACATTCAGTCCCCAGGCTTGAGTACAGACAGGCCGGCTGGCAGAAGCGGAGAGGACGAACTCCATTTAGAAAGGAACCAGACTCAGGGATGACGGCTGTATGCCTGAACGGTTGGGGCTGAGAGAGAAGGAAAGACCCGCCAACAAACACAACCGTAGGCATGGGAAGCGTGTTAGGAGGAACCAAACACACAAAACGTGTAGGTAAAACCTTACCTGCCAATCCTGATCACAACTCTCGCTGCAGTGCATTTGATCAGCTGAAAACGTTCAATTTCAGACAATTTTTAGAAATTGGCTATAATTATGAACTGCAGATGTTCAAACTCGTGGACCGGTTTGTCAGTGTCACGCTCAGGCAGAACAGTCCTAACGGTCTACACGATGATGTAATGTAAAAGAGTAGATTGAACTTGTTTTATGTGGAAATTAAAGGACAAAAATCCTCATCAAAAATAACCTGAAGGCTGCTTACAGTGTTAAACTGATGCTATCCAGATACTCTTAATGACCAGGCAGTTTATTCCTGAAGTGCTGAGGTCCAAAGAATAGAAAGTGATCCAGGCCTCTAGGTTTTTTTAAGTAACTGACTTCATGGATGAGTACGTTTGAACTCCATTTCTATTCTGTAGCGAGCCCAGAGCCCGAAGTATGGTTCCACTTGGTAACTATGCATGTAGCCCACATACCGAGCCTATGCTGCTGTAGGTGTTTATATTGTCCCTTACTCTGTTATTACAGCAAACCCTAGGTGCTGGCGCGGCAGCAGTGCAGAGATTCCTTTTGTTTACTTTATTATTGTAGCTCAGATATGGCAACGGTGTAAATAAAGCACAACTAATGCGAGCTGGAGCTGATAAATTGTAAGCAACATTTGTTTTCACTGACACCGCAGCAATCTATGTTCTACCCAGCTTCTTTCTGGTCCCTAAGACTAGAGATACCGCATCAACGTCGGTCATTAGTCAGCAGCTGACATAATCAGGCAGACAAGGGATTACAGGAAACCTTTGTCAAGGCACCATATGGATTTACATTCACAAAGCATCAGTTTAATGTGCAAAACAACCTACTTCGTGCAGAGGCAGTGTCAGTGTCTGACCATCACACGTGTACCGTCTCAATGTAGATGGCGCCGAGTGGGAACGACACACCGCTGCACCTGGCCACCTCAAAACGCAGCCGTACATGTTTGAACCAAAGTCAATAACAACACGATCGACGTGAGACAAGATGTTCAGCTCACATTCACTGTTTATGACTCTCTTATTATGATGTGCTGTTATGATATTTGACTAACACCGTTAGTGAGACAAGAAACACGGACAACTTTACAAGGAGGCCACATCTGCCAGTAGCCTGGGTGCAGGCATGACTATCCAAAGAAAGACGTTCAGGTGTGGATCACTGCTGGTTATTATAAGAAGTCCTGCTATAATGTAGAAACCGAACCAAAATCTAAACTTTTTCCTATTTATCCTGACTAGGCAGCTTTTTTTGCAGCAGCAGTTTTGTCCGCATATTCTTTGGCTTTGTCTGAACATGTCCACACGTGGAGCGCAGATGCAAGGGATTTGAACCAGCAGCCTCCCAGTTATCAGTCAACTGCTCCTGCTCCCGAGTCACATCTCACGAGGCAACTTCAGCCATATCTAATCAAACATTGTCAGCCTTTTAAGTGTTAGCTGATCTCAAGACCCACCGTTACTGTTATCTGTAGTTTACACTGCACTCCGTATCTCAGAGGTGGAAATAGAGGCTCTGCTGACACAAAGCTGCTAAACTGTCACTCTGTCCATCACTGCATTTGGTCCAAACAGTAAAGGAAAAGTAGTTATAAGTGGATAAATGTAGCAGGCTTCAGTGGAGACACAGTTATGATCTTCTGAGGGGGTTCCTTCAACTATCATATATCTTTAACATAATTGTGAGTTTGCTGGAGGGCAGTACATTGAGCTGTGAGAGTCGTCGCAGACAACACAGCTGGTTTGTGGTTTGGCTGAAATGCATGAATTGCATGATGGTTGGCAAACATCAATTCACAAAACACAAAAGAATATGTTATGTAGTAAGCAGACACATTCTGTATTTCCTAACTCATCTGTTTGCATCAGTATTATTAGAATAATGTTTATTTTTAAAAAACTGTGTATGCATTTTAGATGATTTTAATGGTAAAAATGCAAATATGCTTTGCCTACATATTCAACATGCTGCAGCAAAGCTTCACTCTGTAATCTTGAATACGCGGTTAGCAATATAATACGTGCTCAACAGAGAACTTAAAGCAAGCGTAAATTATTCTTTGACTCCAACGTTTTGCGTTTTAAAAGTCAACTTAATTGACTTCTGTTTCATAGCAATTCTTCAGTCAGATATCCGCCATGCACGCCTTGTGATCTCATGAACTTCGCTCTGAATATTTAAAAGATGGCCTTCATCTCCCAGGAATACATTTCGAATGCACTGAACGATGGTATTTCCTTTGTCCTTCCAACTCGGTTGCTCAGTCCTGCTCTGGTTCGAAACAGAAGAAGGATCACAAGCTCAGCGCGGTGCCCCCTGCTCCCTGTATGTTAATTCAGCAAGGTCACAGAAACTGTATCGTACGACTTTTTTTCTTCTTTTTTTTCTTTTGATCCCGCAGTCCTCCAACAAGAATGGCCATTCTAGTTAGGAACAGCTCAGCTCTGATATGCATGTGGTGATTAATATTCATAAGCTGGGAGCAACTAAGAGTCTCCGACTGCCTGCCAGCTATTTTACCTGATCATACATGGGTTTTATGTTAATGCCTCTGCAGTTCTGTATACATTACTGACATCAACCGGGAAAGCTAGAGGACATATGGTTACCTGCGGATATTGTTAAGGCTAAATGGAGATGGTGTTTAAAGTATTTGCTGTCACATTCATTTTGCATTCATGTAACAAACTCTTCACATACTGTAGTCTCGGGCTTAATAATTAAGTGATATTTCACGCAGGAAGAGGCTTTCTCATGACATGCGTCGTGCTGTTAGGTGTTTATTCTTCCACAACCGTTTGACTTCTCTGACTCACTGCCTCTGAAAGCAGAGTAGAGAAACCAGAGGAGCATTACTTTGGGTATGTATGTGGTACTTATCGCTATTACTATTACTATTAATTAATTTTTGGGAAAAAAAAACATTATTATTACTGGTGACTTAATATTGCTTGTGGAGGTCCTATCAAATATGGATATAGAAGTTTTTTTCTTCTCAGAACTGAAATTTACACTGAATTGCAATTCATTTGGAGAGTAATTGAAAAGCAGGTTAAAGCAGATGAAAGCTCTCTTAATGTTTATCTTAATTGCATAAAACGTATTGCAGCATAATAAGACATTTACCTAGAATACCTCTGGACATTGCTTCAGGATCCAAAGAGTCTTAGTTTTCTTTAATCTCATTTGAATCTGAATTCTTTTTTTTATAAATGAAAGTGGAGCATTTTGCTCTTGATTTGGCTTTTTTTCATACATAGAAAAAAAAAGCGTTTCCAAAAGAATAATTTCACCTCTTACTGAACAGTTCATCTGCTGCAGAAGTAAAGCAACAGGAAGGAGACCCTGCGTTGTAGATTATACAGGTAAAGTGTTTGTTTTATGACTTTGTAAATCAATGTGGTTCGGGTGTCATTGTGGTGATTTAACAGTTTTGCTTCATATAGGTCAATATGTTTCTTAAGTTTAAACCTTACTTTCAGCAGCCATCCACATGTTTTCCTCCTACTATCCAAAAAACATAATAACAGGTTTATTGTGTGATGTCAAACTGCCCGTAGACGTGATTTGAGCATGCATGGTTGTTATCTCAGTTCGGATCTGTCATAGACTGGTGACTTGTCCTGCGTGTGTCACCCGGCACCACATGGTCCAGAACGGGATTAACAGGGCAGAGTAAATAGATGGAATACTATCATCCAAAAGCTTTCTGACAGGTAAGGATTCACGTCCGGCTCTGCCGGAGGTTTTTTAGACCCGTTATCCAGGTCTTTTCCCCTCAACTGTGGCCTAAAGTGACAAGTCAAGCTGTCTCTTGGGTTCCTTAGCGAGGCAGGTGAAATTCAAATTCTAAAGTCAGTTGCAATAAATTGTATTATGCAGGAATTTTATTCTAATTTGGATTGAATTGGATCATATTTAATTTTGTAAGCTTTGACTGCTCTCAGTTTAAAGTGCCTTGAGATGACTTCGTTGTGAACTGGCACTATACAAGTAAAGTATATTTGAATTAACATGCCTTTAGCCTGAGAATGCACAAATCAACCAGTGATTAAACTAAATGTGTGGAAAACCTGTTAATTTATACCATTTAATGCACAGATAAGCATTTGCTTTCATAAGGGTCAGGATTAAGTGACAGTCAGTAGACCATGTGACGAGGCCATTACCATCATTTTGCATTCTCCCGTGTCATTTTCTACTAGCTTAGGCTTCGTGTAATCATTGCCCCAGGATAACACGGCTATGAGAGACGGAGAAAGCCTGCTGAGTGGAGGAGCACAGGGCCGCTTGTTCGACTTAATGAGACTGATCTGAACAGATGGAGGGGAGACTCCCAGGTTGCTCCTACACTGCGTCTCCCTGCTTGCTTTGGTTGGCAACTCATCTGTTTTGACTCTCTTCAGCATGGACCTCTAGCGAGAAACCTTTCATTTTCTTCTCCCAGCTTGGACAAGGAAGATGTTGCTGCTGTCCAGGGTTTCATAAACTGCTATCAAAATAACTTTCAGAAGCTTGACTTAAGTGAAATTCTTAATGATTTGTGTTGATAATTTTCCTGCCACTAGGAGAAAATTAATAACTACTTTTTTTCACCCTGTTTTATCATATCACTGCATGAAATGTCATAATCTTCCTTAACAAGGAGACGAAGTGCCAGGTCACATTACCATATTTTTTCAAGATGGAAACCCACTGGAAAAACCTTTGAAATAAGATGTGTCATCTCATGATGACAGTGAGACTTTTCCCACTTGCACTGTGATCTGTGAACCGTCACCTCCAGTTTAAACGTTTAAACCAACCCTGTTTATTTTTTAAATTTTGAAGCCCAACTCAGTACAGTCATAAGGAACAACAAGCAACAAAGGATCTTGAGAATGGAGGAAATAAGGATCAGCGCTTCTCTGTGCGATTAAGATACACATATAGCTGGCAGTCGTCCGACTGCTGACTGATCTTCAAGTGGCCAGGGCCACAATCTACCCGAGAATATAAATCACAGCCTAAATACTTTAAATATATATAGTTAAGTCTCATTTGAATGCTCCTTGATGAAAGATGATCCTTTTATGTCATTCATTCAACATGAACTACTTGGTGAGATGTCAGTTAAATCTGGCAAAACGTGGTGGCTCCCCATCCAAGCCAAAGGACAGCAGCAGGCCACAAGCATCACTTAGATCTCAAAAGAACTCTATTTCTTATACATGTAGTAAAAAAATAAAAAAATAAAATACACATGGTGAAACAGCATTGTTCTGTTCTGTACTACTCTTGCACAAAACATCCGCAGTGTTAGTGTTTGCAGGAGTACGATCCAAACAAGATCACAAGACGGGGAGACAGAAGTCATTTAACAACGTCCTTTTATTAAACAAAAGCCACTGCTGCAGCAAATAAATAAATATAGACAAAAACAAAGAGAGTGAGGCAAAGGAAAGGCAACACAGGGAGCAACCAAAGAGCCACTTCCAGCTTGTTAGTCTGATCAATCACGGAAGTGACGATTATTGGAGCTCCTCAGGTGATCTCTAGGGGGTGGCGCCAAAAATGAGCCAGTCCCAACTGACCCCCTTGTTGAAATATCCAGGTTTACAGCTGACACAAATATATATTTACTGCACAGTAAAAAAGAACACACACACACACAAAAAATGTTTAGTGACCACGGCTAATTCCACATCCATGACGACTGCCCCCAGGGATGAATTTCTACGTACTTCACCCATAGACTGTAAAACAAAGGAGAGTGCAGTAGGTCACGTGGGCCTTCAGCCAAATCCTGCCGAAATATCTGCAGAGCTGCCGTGAGACGTTTACAACAGAATGTACAGTTTAATGACTGTCACATTTAGCCGACGCTTGGTTAATGCCAACGACTGGTTGCTGATAACAGCTGGCCATTGGCCGAGCCGACTGTCAATCAGTCATATCAGAAATAAATGCAATGGTTTATATAAATTCTCCTGGCATGGTACAAAAAATTGTCCCCCCTCAGAGTCATCATGGATATGAAATCAAAGATTGACACCAAAATGATTATATTGATCCAGACAGTAAATATGTTCGTTTCTCCTCTAAAGTTGGACATTTTAACATGGGAGTCAATGGAGATTGAAGCCAGTCGAGGAACTGCAACAAATCTTAGTTCTGCATGAGACTCATCTTGGAAGTTGGATGGTTGGCACTTGGGTACCTACCAATAGCTGAACAGCGTTTCCTTTTCCCCTCTGAATTTTATCACTTACCCCACCAGCAGATATCAGGTTTAATGTAACTCTGCCTTGAGTGATTAGATTAGTTAAGGTACCAAAGGACACGTCACATTCTTGCATGTATTTCTGAAGGATCACAATACTTATCATATGATAGATATATTCAGCCATTTCAGCTGTAAAGCAGAGCAAACACCCCAGCAGGAGCTCAGTGGCAGTGAACAAGCGATTCCTTGAGTGAAGTGACTCAAGGCTAGTTTGGATCACACTAAAATAACTGAGCCTTGATCACTAGACATTAACAAATATATTAAGCTCGGAAATTACCTCTGCACTTATGTGCACACAATCTCGAGTGTTAACAGCGACTGTTTACTCTCTGCACCGCTGAGATTTTCTTCCATCACAGACCCCTGGAGGATAGGATTCTCCCTCAGCCAACTGGTAAAAGACAAAAGGAGGAAAAGAGAGCCAAAATAAGAAAGCAGACAAGAAAGTGCACAAAGAAAATGAAATCCTCTCCCTCGAGAGAGACTCTCCAGTGCCTTTTTCCCACTTTTTATCTGATGAGCCTATGGAGGATAAGACTCTCCTTCCATGAAGCCCGGCTGAGGGAGACAACTCTCGGTTTGCTGGTTAGAGTCGACACTGAATGACAGCCAGACAAGATGTTGATGGGTATTACTGTCAAAAAGAAGCGGTAATAAGGTGGGATGACTCTCTTCACTGGAGCTGTTGGAAGGGTTTTAAGTCTTCAAGGATTAAGACTATGTGGGATAGACTTACACAATATCAATAACTGAGGTGAAAGCATTAATGAATACTTCACATGTGAGCATTGGCTTATTAGGAGTGCAAATAGGGATTTTTTATTTTTATTTTTTATCATATTTACCCTGCAACCTCACATATTTAGTTGCAATCAGGAAACTTCAGAGCAGGCCCGAGACCAGATCAGAGAAAAGAAGACCACTCATTAACTATCACATTATAAAAAAGCCTCCAGAACCAGCACTGAGCTCAGAGCCAGCCATCTGTAAGCATGACTTTAGCGGACCAGCAGACTCCCCTGCAGAACATCCTGCAACCCAGAGAGAACACGCACCATTCTGTGCCACTCAAAGATCTTTATCCAGACCCCAACATGAAATGAGGTCTGATCTACTACAGTGTGACAAACACCATTTCTTGTTCTTCACCCTGATGCTCACATTCACGTTTTCCTCCCGTCGTCCTCCCACGGGAGTAAGTCTTACGGGAGTGGAGGATCCAGCCAGGGAAGGGAGCTAACTGGCTTCACGATTATGCCTCCCGTCACAGGGGAGTGAGTAGGCTGCTTAGCCCCTGCTGGATTTCTCTGATCCCCTGGCTTTCAATAGATGGTTCCCTGGCAGTGATCCCTGGGGGCTCCAGTCAAAGAGGTGAAGCCAGTGATGCGCTCTCTCAGTTTTGCCATATTGCGAGGCATTGCTTTAATATTTATTTGATATTAAATAAAAATACATCAACACCATGGATGAAATTGTTAAAATGATACTTAATAGCCTGAATTTATGAACCTGCTGAAAATAAAATGAGGACCAGCAGTAAATTAAATGAATAACTGTACAGCCCAGCTCTACATGCACATTTTAATCATCTTCCAAATGAATGTTTGATTGCACAGCGATATAGTAACAGACGCACATGAAGTACTTCCACACCCATCATCGTCACCGGGTTTGTGCTCTATCACCAGCAAACATTAAACCGAGCTACACAATGGAGCACATTATCCTGGGTGACATGTAAGCCCTCAGGTGAGCCCCCGGTTTGTACACGTCATTTTCATGAGAGTCAACATAAACATGAGTATGATGCAGTCTGTTGAGTCTGAATCTATTGCTTCCTCCTAACGAGCAATCAATCAGCGAGGTAAAGCAGCACATAACACAGGGTTTTTGGGGTGACATACAAAAAATAAGTTAGTTTTTTAACTTACAATAGAATGTCTCTGCACATTGAGCGTGTTTTCCAGTAAGCAGTAGCAGCTTATATTCTCGTATATTGTTTAACCTCTCAGCACGTAGATTCGTCATGACTGCAATCAGCGTTATCAGAGGGACGTCTGCTTGGTTCATGCTTGAAAGCTCCAAAAATAATTCCCCTTAAGAAAAGAGCTATTTTACATCTGTCAACTCAATTTTCATAAGTTGCCAGCCTTCCACATGTCTTTTTTTTTTTTTTTTTTTTTTTTTGCACCTGAGCTCTTCAGCCCTTGATCACATCTTACGACGATCCATTTTCTTTTTAAAAAGCTTTTTACTGCTACCTTGTGATGCGAATTGAAAAGAAGCGGTGAAGTTGAAGTTGAGGTCTCAACCTCCTTTGACAGATTGTAAGGGAAGTAGTGCTTCAGGTACAACTATGGCAGAAGACAGGTTTCTGTTGATTTTTTTTGTTTTGTTTTGTTTTTCTGACCAGAACCGCAGTCTAACTGTCAGGTGGTCCACAGGCAGAGATCTGTCTCCTGGCCTCTTCAACAGTATGTGGTTTAAAAAAAAAAAAAGAGAAAAGAAAAAGTCAACTTAGAGATTATCTGTATGTGTGAGTGGTGATTTATAACAAGGAGTCAGAAGTACTGGTATCTGTGGGCTCAGCGGTATTCAGGGGGATGACGTTAACTATCTGAGCTGACAAAGGAGATGAGCACTCTTACAGACAATAAAGTCTGTGGCCTTGTGACCCTCTTCAACAACTGGCACTCTGAAGAAACTCGAGTCTGCTTACTCTATGTTCAAGCTGTCTCCAATATACCAAACATACCTCTCAAGGTAAAGTGATCCTAAGGTGTTCCTCTGCTGTGTTTTGAAAAACAGACTTCCACACCAGGAGGATTGGAGAAACAAATTAACACACAACTGTTAAGCAAAAACATGTAAGACTTAACTTCTGTTGAAGGAAAAAAAGCAAATGATACAGTCAAAACTTGATAAGATCCCTAGAGGGTGATGGATCTAAGAGAGCAGGAAATGACGTGGTGTAATGTGTTGGAAGTAGCGTCTTTGTCTGAGTGGACGCATTACCTCTGCTGCTGTCGTGGAAACAGAGACACGTTCTCTGCTTTTGTTTTCACGTGCTGTCGGGTTCGGTTTCAACACGTCAGTATCTTGTACTACGCTGTAAGCAGGTCTTTCACCTTTCACTTATTTCTGTGAGACCAGCTCGATTAATGGCTCATAAGATCTGAGATTTCACTTGATAAAAAGGTCATTTCAGTTTTCTTTTTTTTTTTTTTTTTTGTTCGACACAAATTCACAACAAAATGCATCTGAGCTCAGTTCAGACCTTTATCGTCTCTCATGGGAAATGTGATCAAAGCGGGAATAATGACAGCATAAAAACACAAGACAGTACAAGCAACATGACATACACCTAACAGGCAGATATGTTTACTAAAAGAAACAGTCCAAGAATAAAAACTGGTCCAAGTCCAGTCCCCCCCCCAACCTTCACCCCGCACCCCCACGACAGAACAAGGACAGAAACACAAAGTCCCTGGTCCCGATTGGCCAGCACAAGACAACGCCAGTACCCCGGCCCCAAAACAGTTTTTTTATATATATTTTTTTTGGCCGAACAATAAATGAATAAACCTAAGGGACCTTAAGAAACATCAAAATTAAGGTTAATCAGTTTTCCATTTTGGAGTTGTCCGTTTTTTCCGTGAACTCGCCACACACACACACACACACACACACACACACACACACACACACACACACACACACACACACACACACACACACACATCCACCTATTCACCCATCTATGTACACACACATTATAAGAGCTCACCAACAATTTATTAGATGTATTTATGTATTATTAATTTTAAATTCCACCAGATATTCAAATTTAAGAATTTTAGATTTTAAGAATAATGGGTTTGTGTGCTCATAAAAACTGGCATTATAAATTGTTCTGATGGGTCGTTTCTGTAGGATATTCTGTGGTTGTAAAGAGCATTTGTAATTAATTTCCCAAACCTCTCAACAGTATGTTAAATATGGCAGAATCAGCAAGTTATAGAGAATATGAAGTGATTTATTGTTCAGAATATGTTTAGCGTTGTCCAGGACTGAGATGCTTCTGGATAGTTCTCTAAATGTTTAATGTGACGTTTGCATCTGATTTTGTCATCAATTATTACACCAAGGAATTTATTGTTGTATTCCTTTTCTGGAGTTACACCCTCTATCTGAACTTGAATTTTAACATTTTTTTAGCAATTTCCAAAAACCATAATCTTAGTCTTGTTTGTATTTAATGATAGTTTGTTGTTGTCAAACCATTTCTTTAATTTACTGATTTCCAAGGTGATTATGGGTAGAAGTTGTTGCAGATTCTCAACGGAAACCAGAATATTTGTGTCGTCAGCAAATAACACAAATTTTGATACATCAGATACTTTACATATGTCATTTAAATACAAATTAAATAATACTCGTCCCAGCACTGACCCTTGAGGTATCCCACACACAATCAGATTCAACATTCCCATCTTCACAAATTGTTGTCTATTTTTTAAAGAGCTCCTCATCCAGTTCAAGACTACCCCCTGAATTCCATAACCTTCCAATTTTTGTATTAACATGTCATGACTTATTGTATCAAAAGCTTTCTTTAGGTCTACGAATACCCCTGCAGCTAATTTCTTACCGTCTGTGATATTGGTAATTTCTTCAGTCAGGGTCATTACGGCTGGTGTTGTTGACCGGTTTGATCAGGACAGAAAGGCCTGTAATTTGTGAACAGGTGATTGTTGCCAGTTTTGTACATTGGCATGATCTTTACTGTTTTAATTTTGTTGGGCAATTGTCCCGTTTGGAATGGTAGATTGCAAATGTAAGTTAATGGTTTAGAGATACCCTCAATTACCCTTTTTATTGTTTCATGTCAATACCATTGCAGTCAGTGGCTGCTTTGTTTTTGCATTTATTAACAATATCAATGATTTCTTTCTCTTGTACGGGGTTAAGATACATTGAACTAGAATTACTCTCATGGTTGGAACGAATGCATATGATTTTTTTTTTTTTTTAAACCTCACATTTGGTTTTGTTTACATTCAACTTTAGGAAAATGATTGCCAAATCAGTCCACAAAGTAGTCCACACCTGGCATGGGACAAAGCTCTCCATCCTGTAACAAACTAATTAATACACTGTTGTCTAAAACATCAGGAAGTATCCGCTTTCAGAATGAGTCCTGCAGGCGTCTGTCTATAAAATGTTTAACAAAGGAGACACAACGCGTCCCGAGTTGAATCTGAGTTACAGCTGCTGCTTTGACAGGACACCGCTCGGGGGCTGCATATTTAAATCAAACATCCACTACAGCAACATTGTGTCAAGATTAAAAGCAGAAAAAAGTTGGTTTGCTAAATCGTAGGGTTGGACTGTATTCAAAGCCGAGGAGATGTTTGTTTCAGTAGTTTCAAAGGGTGACGGTGGCCTGGTGAGCCAACTCACAAGGGTCTCGCTGCCCTCGAACCTTAATGATTTTTTTTAATTGCTCAAAACATACAATACCATGCAATAACAGATTATTTCCACAACTTTGGGACCTTGTGCAGATTAAGAGCCAAAGTTAAAAGATCCAAGAAAATAATCATTAGCCATTCAGTACTCGTGTCCGAAAATAATAAATATTCTGAACTGAAACACAAACAAACATCATTCAGTGTATTTGTAATGTCTAGGTCCGGCTGAAAAACCGTCCCATGTGGATCCACCCATGTCCCTTCCTGCTCTGGTTACGTTTCATTTCCACACTGACCTCACGTCATTTCTGTGAAGTTTGGCCCACTTCAACTCTTATCTGGCTTTTTTTCCCCTCTCTTCTTTTCCCTGATTGTTCTCACATAAAGTGAACGGTTTCCTATGCAGTGCATCTTTCCCTGCCTTATTTAACCAGGGTTTTCTGTTAGGAAAGACCCTGACATAGTTTGTGGGGATGACTGATTCTTTCAGGTAAAGAATATAAGAGGAGACCACCTCAGCGCTCTCAACCCTTATCAGAGTCATTAAACACATCCAAGCCTGTGCTTTTGAGTGCTGTGTTAAGTTTGTCAGTAGTGCCATCGGTCCACATTTTCACCATCCTGGTCGGTATTTTACCTATTTTAAGCAGCGGTTTGCAGGTGGGTGTAAGCAGGATAGAGCTATGATCAGAAAAACTTAGAGCTGGCAGGGCTACAGACTTTAATCTGCTGGGACAAGAGACATACTGACAAAAGTTGCTCTTTTTTTTTTTTTTAAATTACAGAGATTAAAATCACCAAGGATAAGTCAGGCTGCAGCAGGAGAGCGGCAGTTTTGATAAGGGTATAAAATGAGGCAGTTGAAACATTACCAGCCTAAAAGTCAAGGCAAGACAGGCACGTTTATTTGTATAGCACATTTCATGTACAAGACAATTCAAAGTTGCATAAAAAGATTTTTTTTAAATGCATTAAAAAGAGCTTAAAAGCAGAAATTAGGTTGTAGCGCATTTAGGTGAATTACTGAAATGCAGCAGGAAATAAAAAGAAAAACATGGACAAGTTTTTCTAAGTCCTGCAGAGACATCCTTTATTCTTTAGTTGATAATAGGCCGACTTCACTACTGTCTTAATGTGGCTGTTAAAGTTCAGGTCTGAGGTCTAAACGGCCTCATTATTCTGAAGACAGCTTTTTCCAAAGCTATTAGATGTTTTGATTTGTTTTAGTTTTATCTGTATTAAGGCAACTGGCATTATGTGTGGCAGTGCTCTTATTGCTCACTGGCATAATTTAGTTTGATTTTTGCTGGTGGTTTTTTTCTTGATTTTGCCTCCGTGCCATTCATAACACAGACAGGGTATTCAACAAGGAAACAGGGCAAGGGCAAGGAAACGGAGAAAGCGTTGCAATGCTAACAGGTTCACGTGTCTTGTTCCACAGCGAGAGAACATGAAAAGAAAGAATCTGGACAATAAAGTGCCTGCAGGCTAACATCAGTGTGTTGGTGATGTACAGGATGCAGCCATATGGTGCCTATAACTGCTGCCAGTGGGCCCAGATGAGGTATGAGGGAGCAGAGTAATTGATCTCCTAAAGGCAAAAGACAGAAGAGGAATGCTCAACATGTTGTGGAGGAAATGAGGAGCTCTCACAGCCTCTTATCTTTGCACAGAGTGAGTGAGAGCTGGTTTTCTGGTTGGATACAATTGTAACCAGTGGCAAACGCTGCATCACACCAGGAAGACATTATGACTGTGATTCAGGGAAATATCTCGCAAAGCCAATGTGATGGGATGTGCACAACCAAATCATATGATGTTGGATTAAATCAAATGTTCTGTAACATAAATCTGGTAAAATTATTCCGAGGATCCACAAGTAACTTCTCAAACTTCCTACTTTTGAATGTTTTAGTTGATGATGATCATCACATGAATAAATTTAAAAAACAAACAAAAAAAACATGAATTCTACTTTCAGTCCATTCAGAAGTCTCCACCTACACGTCATAAAGTGAACTTCACCTCCAGGAGACACCTAAAAAGATGTGGTTCCAATTGGCTGCATTGATTTAAATAAAATGGGTTTTTAAAAGTAGTCAGCATCATGAGCTTCTCTTATTACAAAAATCCACTTTTTCACTTTTCAAAGAATTTCACAAATATATAGATAGTTATAAATAACGTTTCTTAATAAAGAAATGAGATATGGTGCAGAGCTGGCAGCATTTCTTTTAGATTAGTAAGTAAAAAGTAAACTACAGTTGCTAATGTGGAGTAGATAAACTCCAAATTTAAATATATCATAAAAGATTGTCATATTAATAGATAAGAGTTCAGGAATAATTTGACCAGTGTGACTGTTTGTTTATGTAGACAAATATATGTTATGGAGTTTGTATAATTGGACAATAAGTAAGTCTGAAAACATCATTCTGCACAGACCATTTTTTTATGTGAATATATTTCTTGAAATTGTGATTGACTGTATGGCATTTCCAGTTTTAGCCTTGCTATTCTGTCTTATTTGAATAAATAAAAGCTTTTTTTTGAACCAATCATAAAATTAATAAAGATAATAAGGTAAATTGAAAAGGAGTAAACAGACAAAACTTATTTCGCCCACCCCTTCTCCACTGATTAATAATCATCCTGACATGTGATTTCCAGTTTATTTTGCTATCTGTTATCACACCAAGAAACTTATTTTCATTACCTTTTTAAATGTCAGCACCATTAACTTTAATCTGTACATGAGTGTTCTTTTTGCAGCCACCAAATAACATGACTTTAGTTTTATTTACATTTGATGATCACTTATTTAGACAAAACAATTCTTTAATTTATACATTTCTGTTGAAGCCATTGCCAGCAGCTCCCTCAGATTCTCCCCAGAACAAAAAATATCTGTGTCCTTTGAAAATAGTACTAATTTAAAATTTGAAGAGATCTTTCACCAATATAAAGAATAAATATTGGACCCAAAACCGACCCTTGGGGTATGCCACAAGCAATGTTCAAGCATTAACATAAAAATCTCATCTTCACAAACTGTTTCCTGCCTCTTAAATAACTTCTCACCCATTGTAACACAACTCCTTTGATCCCATACTGCTCCAATTTATTTAGTAATATGTCACAATTAATGTATCAAAAGCTTTTAAGATCTATGAATATTCCTACCGCAAGCTGCTTGTGTTCTATAGCATTAATCATTTCCTCAACTGAATCCATTAAAGCCAACAAGGTTGAACTGCTCGTTGAATCCATACTGACTCAATTCAATTGTATTGTATTTATATAGCATCTATCACAACACACGTTGTCTCTAGGCGCTTTCCAGAGACCCAGAACATGACCCCCAAGCAATTATTACATAAACAACACCAGGTAAAAACTCCTCTAGTGGGAAAAAAACTTTAAACCAAACAGTGGCAAGAAAAACTCCCCTTTAAGAGGGCAGAAACCTGGACCAGGACCTGGATCATGAGGGGGGACCCTCCTGCCGAAGGCCAGTCGGGTAGAACAAGAAATAAGAAAGAATAGAGACATAGAGACACCGTCAAAGGTACAAGACAGGATACAATAGTAAAATTATCTATCAGCAGCAGAAGTAAGACTTCTGTGTGTATATGGGTGATATATGGATAGTTGGTGATCCACATAGATGAGGACTGCAGGTCGGGATGTCAGCAAATATCCAACAGACGTCTACACAGACAGGTGGAGGCAACACTGGGATGGTCAGAGGTGGAACTGCAGGTCAGCATGCAGCTCCTGAGGTTCTGGTCTGCACAGAGAAACATGCACAGACGGCATTTATGTTTATCCAAGACTTTATTCAATGTTATTGAACAGATTTTTTTTTAAGAATATAGAAGTAAAGAAACTGGCCTGTAATGTGTGAAATGTTTTTATCTTCAGTTTTAAACACCAGTACAACATTAACTACTTAAAATTTCTTTTGGAAATTCACCAAAATGATAAATTACAAATGTCAGTTGATGGTTCTAAGCCATTTTTTTAAGAAACATTCATAATATCACAATCAGATGTTTTACATTTGAATTTAATGTTCCATATTCCCTTAATATTGTGTTTAATGTAAATTTAATTCAAACTGTTAGTTTTATCATATGAGTAATTATTAAGAACACTTCGTCCATACCCGGTTATATACACTTCCCCAGTCTTACGCTAGTAGGTCTTAAATTATTTCTTTTTTTGCATCTGTTTGTACTCTGAACTATGCACATGCTTATTTTTCTTGTAGTTGTCATATTAAATATCCATCTATTTTCTATACCCGTTTGAATTCTTTGCAGGGTCACGGGGGTCTGTCGAAGCTTATCCCGGCTCATTACAGGCGAGAGTCAAGGGTACACCCTGGACAGACAACCATGCACCCTCACAGGCAGCTTAAAACAACCAATCAACCTAACATGCATGTTTTTGAAGTGTGGGAGGGAGCCGAACTACCCACACAGCACAGGGAGAACATGCAAATTACACACAGAAAGCTCTATCAGGCCCAACAAAGAACATACTACTGAATGAATTTAACTATCAATATCCACACAAGGACAGTTCAATCGTCCAATCACAAGTTTGAGCTAGACTGTCGGGGCTTATATTTCCTGGGGCTATGTGTCTGGAGCGGTAATTGGATGGGCTGCAACCAATGGGGAAGGCAGAGATGAAGGCGTGTGGATCTGGGCCAATCCACTCCAAGTAGTGGTAATCAAGGTGTCACCAAGGAAAACAAAAACAGCTGGGGTTAAGAGAGGCAGCCGTAACAAATGTTATTAATCAATATTCCACTGACAGTATTTTTCATAATATCATTGATAAATATATAATCAATCACTCACATGTGATTCTGTTGGGTCTAGATATTTTTGGATATAAACTCAGACTATAAATTGTATCAATGAAATCATCAGTCATTTTGTGCTTATTCGGATTTGAGGGATCAATGTTAAAATCTTCCCAAATTATTCAACTTTTTGTTTATTTTTGCAGTTACTTTCATACCCATAAAATTCAAAATCAATCCCCCTGCTGGCTTTGATTCGTGTTTCTGAAATAGCAATCACTTTGAATGTTCTAGTAAATTGCTTTAAATAGTCCTTGGTGAAAGTGAAATTTGCATACAGGCTCCTGCTGTTGAAATGTATTATGGATCATTAATCTTCTGATTTAACATTTGTGTTCGTCTCGAATGGAAATCCTTTGAATGCCGCTGTTACGGTGTCCAAATGTAGGTGAATGAGTTCTGTTCTGTTATGTTTGTGTGTTGTGAGTTTGCTCATATGTCTAGAAGATGTTGACCCTCAGTAGCGTCCAGATCCTCAACGTTTCTGACGATCAAGACGTTTGCTTGCTACGATGTTCCGTTCAGTTTAATAAATACTTCACAATTTGTGACCCACATGTTTTAAATGTTTCCTTGCTTTTTCAAAAACTATGCTTTTCTGGCAATTTCTGCATTAAATTTTGGTAAAGTGTTCATTTATTGGATCCTTTTAGCTTTCTCTCTTGTCTTGGCAGAACAATTTTGTGCTTTGAGTTAACAAATTGTAGACTGACGGCAGGTGTGCGGCTGTTGCGTCGGGGCAGAGGGTGTCATGCTTCGATGTTAAAGGGGTCAACTTCAATGCTTTTACCAGAAGGTTAAAAATAATATACAAAATTCCTTTATGGCCAAACAGCGTTTATACAGATGTGCGCTCTTACTATCTCCATCACTTACTCATCTGGCCACCTCATTCATCCCCAAGTTTGTTTTTTGTTTTTTTTTTAATCCTTCCAGCTGCCATCCTATGTCATATGGCACTTGAAATATTATAGAATAAACTCACAATCAATCTGGTTACATACATTAAAAAAAAAGAAGCTGCATTTAGCTTTCGGGTTACATCCGGTGTCTCTTGGTTTCTCTACCTTCCTCTACCTGCTAGAGTTAATAAATTCACATTTACTAAGAATAGTTTTTATATTTTCATTTCCTAAATCTTTCATCTGTTATTTATATATGCTCCACCACGACATATTGAACTCTATTTTCCAAACATTTTTGTGCACTTTTATATTTTGTCGTCCTTATGTAATATAAAACAGTAAAATGAACAAGCTTTCTAGACATTACCTGCTTGACTCATGTGTATTTCCATTTTTGGATGTATGTAATCATGCATGTTGTCAGAGCGGTCTTCAGTAGATCATCCAGGATCAGCTACTCTGACTGTAGACCCCAAGTTTTGATTCCTCGCGAATGCATCCACTCATTTCCCGATGAGTCGGTGCAGATAACCAGATGACCATCCCACTGAGGTCCCTGACCTCCCCGACCTAAGTTCCATTAACCTAGACCCAGCCACACTGAGACAGAGAGAGCAAGTGATCACAGTCATTACCCTCTATCAGCGCTCTCTTCATCCCCCATCGCTCATGTCTGGCCAGCAACGATTTTATGACGTTCGTGTTTTCTCTCTTTCTCACTCTCCCTCTCACCTCTCAAACCTCTTCACGACTCTGTAAAATCAGGCCAGGTGGTAGGGTCACAACGCTGAGCATAAGCCATTCCCTCCTCACTTATTTCTCCGTATCAGCAGTAAATTGTTGTCCGCATAATCCTCACATCCTCCAGGCTGCAGTTAGTCTCTGTGTCGTTGCTATTGCGCTGTGCTTGCGTGCGTGCGTGCGTGTGTGTGTGTGTGTGTGTGTGTGTGTGTGTGTGTGTGTGTGTTCTTGAGGTTGCACACATGCACTAGAGAGAAAAAAATGCAAAAGACATTGCAGGGTGTGATTGAGGATGAATATGTTTAAAGCTGTTACACTTTAAATAGGATTGGGTAATTTGGTTTTATCAGTAAAAATAGAGCCACATAGGAACATTTGAATGTTGTTTTAATCTCATACACACCTCTATGAACTCCTGACTGCAGTGACAGAGTGACACTATATTGATGTCAGTTTTTATAATGAGAGCAAACAGCCCAATGAATGAGGGCACACCATTGTGTGTTTATATACGAGTACAGCTCGTGGTCGGCTCCTTCTCTGACCCCACTTAAGTAGCAAAAGCTCAGCACTAATGAACAGGCAGATGGCAGCACTTGATGACTTAGCACACAAGTTCGTTGACCTTTGACAGCACTGAGAAAGTGAGGAAGGAAGTACAAATGAAGGCAGCTGAATCTCAGAGCCAAATTATTCTGGATGTGCCAAATTCTCACAAAGACGCATCACCAACGGCGTGTCTGACAAAGAGAGAGGAGATGATGAGAGTGGATACAGGGTTATTGTAATTAAACACTTAGGTTGCTGTGTTGGGTTTTGTTTGTTTTCTCTTGGTTGGTTTGGTTGCGTAAGACGTAATATTTAGAATAGAAGCTACCTAACAAAGGATGACCAGCTCCATAACTGCACTGAAGTTTTTTTTGTTTTGTGCATTTTTAAATTTTTTTTTATCTAGATCTGTTTGACTCCTATTTATCCATTTTATTGAAAGACCAAGGTTGTATAATACAAACTCCGCAGTCTCCCTCCTCACCTCTCTCAGCATCCCGCTGCTGAACCTCTGCTTAGTGAATACCGGGAGAAACACTGGAGAAGGTGTTAAAATAAGTTTGTACACCTGCTTAAAAATGTTTGCTGGAATGTGCACAGTTAAAAAAATATATCAGCTAATTAAGGTGTTTGCGTGAGTTGATTTTATAAACTTCATTTCATATCCTACAATTACATTTTAAGAGCTTTGTTAGATTAAAGTACGTTTGCTACATACCTTGCATTTTCCCCCCTCGTGGAGAGCAATGCGGCCAATATGAAAACTACCTCATTCTCCAATGCCTTATGTGTCGAATGTCTGCTATCTATTGTCTTGGCTGCCTGGGCTCTTGTGACGGGGGGTGGATTTCTTGTATGGTTAAAATTGTTAATTCTGCTGACTAACCATTTGAGAGGAGTAAACACCAAAGACGAAGTGAGAAATGCAAGGAATAAAATCCCATCTGATACATCATAGACTGCTGTGGTCATCGGGTTCTATGACTTGGAACTGTTAACCGACGCATGAGTCAGCCAGCTTCACATCTACACGTGCTCCCACCCACGTCCACCCATGACGACTGCTCATTTACACAAACAAGCTGTTATGTACGTCTCTGTAGGTGTGCAGGGCCTGTGAAATTCTATGAAGAAACAGCCGACAAATAGTGTGTTGTGTACACCTGAGCACCTACAAAGGAGGACAACGATAGAATTAAATGCAACACAACCCAAAGTAAAAGGAAAACATAAAATAAGGCCAGCTTGTAGATTTGAGGCAAAAACACTGAGTTCTAATAACGTGTCAGTCAAGACACGCAAACCATGTCATGTTTGATCATGCAAGTTTCTGTGAAATCTTGTCTCGCTGTGAAATTATTACCACACTTCAAGGTGTGTGATCTCACACTAAGGCTGAAAAGTGTGTGGAGTAGTATGTTAAAAATAAATGAAAACTGTTCTCACATCTGTCAAACTGCTTGAAATTTGAAATTATGAAAAGTCTTAATCTGAGAATCACCAACTTTTCAAATAAATGTTTGAGGACCTTTCTTTGGCTGTTGATGTGTGTTTGTTCATTCAGCATAACGCAAGGAAATAAAGCCTAAAGTACCGAAACATGAGCTCTGTGTTGCGTGAATGTTACAGAATGAAAAATCACAATGTAATGAGATAAAGAGAGTTACAATCACATGCAGAAATAAGTAGCCCCATTTTAATCCTGTCTTTTTTGTGTGTAAAAACATAATAAAATTCATATAATCTTAGTGAGTCTTAATCTAAGACATATACAACCTCAGACAAATAGTGACATTTTATTTAACAAACATAAAGACAAAGAGAAAAAAATCCTGCTCCTGCAGTATCTGAGATAAGCTTCACCCAGGTGCTACAAACCATCAGCCTTTGATGAATTGATCATCGGCAGGTGTGCAGAGCTCGATAATAACAGACATATTGCCACTTCGCTCGTCTGCAGGACTTTAGTGTGCATGAACATTGCATAAAGGATAGCTATGAGAAAAACAAATTGCTGTGGAAAAGACTGTACGTCTGTTTAAAAACAATTTGGAGTTCAATGTCCAAGTAAGAAAGATGACTCACTAGATTAAAGAAATCAATTCAGTTGCTGTTTTTCCCAGGAGTGGATGTCCTGAAGATTTACAGGTTCAGACTCTGTGCAATGCTCAGAATAGCTAAAAAGGAAAGAAAATCCTGAGCATTTTAAAAACTAACTCCATAATGGCAAAGTTAGAAGACTTTGCCTTAATGCCCAGTGGCATGTTTGGTAAAACCAAACACCGCCAGCAATTTTAAATGTACTACACAGGTACGTCTAGCTACCATCAGTTGGAGCTCATTGAATATCCCAAAAAGTCGGGGGGAGCTGGAGCAAATCAGTGTATCCTTGTAGAGGGAGTCTCTGGGCAGTTTGACGTAGTCTGGATGTTAACGGTGTAGATGGTTGCAGATAAGGAGGACATTTGAAATCAGCTTTGGTATCGACATTTAAACATTCAGAAGATGAAAATGAAATATTTAGATGCATTTGCTGTTTTGCAGACAGGCTACTACAAAAAAGTTTAATTTACTCTCAAAAAACACTCTCCCGCGGACCTGCTTCCATCAGTCCGACTACGTCACCTTGTCCGTTGCTCTGATTGGTCGTAGCACCGACCAACTGTTTGATAGGCAACCGTTGGTGCTGCGATTTCTGGCCCTGAATCCCTTGGATTTTGGATTTAAAACACAAAGATGACTGAAACCTTCATACTCTTTTCATGATATATAACCGCAATTTCACCACTAGTGTTTTCACCATTCATACAACTGTTGCTTATTTTTCCGATCGGCGCATAAATCCAGGAGTTCTGGACGGGAATTACTCGTCAAGAATGAAATGTCCTGGTCAACATGAACTTTGTTCTTGTATTTGCCATCTTGAGAAAATGTCTCTGTTCTTGTGGAGTGTGAATCAGCCTTTAGTTAGACGTTGTTTAAATAGTCGCCAAATGTACAGAAAACAACACAGATTAATTAGGCAACAGATTGTTTCATTGAAAACAACAGTGTTTTGTTTTTGTGATCACTATTTCTGCATATTAAGCCTCATTTGTCTGAAGTCTGCATGTTGCCTGTCGGCCCAGTGCAAACATACACAAAACAGCCAGACTTATAAACACCAAGTCACATTGATTGCAGCATTGATGTGGTAATAAAATGTCCCAACAGCAGGCACTGGCTGTCGAACATATTCATCCCTCAGTTTACTGTGAGACTGATTTGAAATTGTTCAAATCAAAGAACAAGGTATGTCCTTGTGTAATTGGTTAATAGGATCGATCGCTGATGGCTGCTAAGGAAACATCAAGTTTAATTTCACACTTGATGACATGCAGTTGATGTCAGTGACATTAATCTAATGATTATTCATAAGCGTCTCCTATAATCTTGTCTCTCGCTTACTGCCACTTCCCTCAGCAGGCAACTCGTTAAACTGAAGTACAACTATCAACCAGCATGTAGCCAAGGAAATATTCTCCTCATAATTTACTGCCTACTGTTCAAATGAAGGGACATGTATGTTACAACAGCTGCCCGCTATATTTCTATAGACTGTATGCTGTGTCTAGAGGATTGCTTCTTTAAAAACACTGACTGAGCGCGACAGCGTTTATAGACGTCGTCATGGATTGAAGCTTTGAGAAAATGCTTCTTTAAGCTACCTACTTGACAATACTCACTCGCAGAGGAGGGTTTAGCAATTTAAATCAATACATGCACTCAAGCATTTAATTATAAGCTACACATTCCAGCCATATCACCACAATAAAATGCTGACAAGAAACATTTCTTCAAACCACGGATGGGCGTAATCTTCTGAGCTTGGTCTCCTTCCCGGCTTGGCACATGCTGATGCTTTGTGAAAATCCACTGGTGTCTGCACTACAGCAGGTAACCTTTCATGCATTTTATCAACCTGAGGGATTATTGGGACACGGGAAGGTCTTCAGACCAGTCATGATCTTTTCCCAACCTTTCCAAGCAAGTTGTAGATGTATCGGTGTATGCAAGTCACACTGGTGAACTGTGCTTCTCCCATGGGATTTAAATGCAATTTGCATAACAAAGCTAAATGAAAAATGATGTGTTTTAAACAGTTTATTCAACCATCTAAGCTCCTCAAAACAACATGTATGCCGTATAAAGTCATGTGACATACTGCATTACACCATGTAATTATTCACATAACAATATTTAAGCCATGATGCAGAAACAACATGTAACTTTAAAAATGAACGTGTAACCGCAGCTCAGATGTAACAGTGAAATGTGACTACTGTAACTTGTGAATCTGAATAATGATGTGGAGTAACAGCCTCTTTTATCATGCACATGCATTTTATAGCTCCTGTACTGCTTATTCTTTTACATTTTTGTGGAAGCAGTACACGTGCACAGTTCTGTGTACAGATATCTTCATAAAACATTTAAAAATACTAACTTCTCAGTTTTTATTCTAAGAATGTATTTCAATATTAACAGATAAATGAACAGCTGATAATGCAGGGAGTGCGCATGTAAAGATGTTCGCTGTGTTCTTCAAAGAGATGCAATAAAAGCATGTGCATGGTTTATTGAAGTGAGGGGCTTCGGCATGTTGAATTTGTCCCTGGAAGGTTGAGGGATTAGGATTGGGAAATCTTTCTTTTGCTCTTCTAAGTATCCTGGAGGAAATTGTCCTTCTGCACATGGCACTGCATTCAAAAATAGGAAGCCTTTAGTGCAGAAAAGTCAAGTCTGTGCAGTACACTGTAGCAACATCCATAAAACGCCCCTGTCTTGGAAGTGTTTTTGGGCAAGTAAATTTAACTTTACTTCAAAGAAATCGAGTAGCCTCCTGAAAGCAATATCCCCATTTGGATTTGAAGGTGAGCACTTTATCCTGAATATGCTGGATTAAGGAGTATGGTTATCCAGTGGATATCATTTAGTTTTTTACTATATCTATCTATCTTGCATGTGTGTGCAAGTGTATATAGTACTTTTACAGTTTTTCATATTTTCATGCTCTACATAATTTATTTACTTTTGTTAACACCATTTAGAGATGCATCTCAATTTTGTTGTACTCAGTGCAATGACAATAAAAACTTTCTAACTCTGTTTTTCTGAAATCAGACATAAGCAGGAAAATCAGGTTGAACCAAAAACAACCAAGTAGATTAAAATGCAGGACAGGTCACAAATACGCTGTCCGTCATTGGAGGAGAACAAAAACACCTCTGGTGTCACCTGGACGACAGACGAGTTGGATGTTTGTTTGTTTTTTGGCTTGAATAACAATACATATGAGAATAATTACCCTCTTCCTTCCGTTAACTTTGTCTTTAAACTGCAAGAAAAAGTTCATCTGGTCCATAAACAAGAGGGAATGAATGGGAAAGGGTCTTCAGCATCCCTCGTGGTCATCTTGAGCTCACTCTGGACTTTGGTGAGTCACTTTGGACTCACCAAGTCTCCTGTGTTTAAGAAAAACAACTGAATATATTTCCCGGATCGTGACCTGTGGATAAGTATTTAGTTATATTTTTTACTGCAGTAAATGCCAGTTATCTTCCTTACCAAGCAAGATAGTCTCAACACATTTTTCATCTTTGTTCATTTGAAATTGCTACACGTTGAGGAAAATGCTGGTTATTTCTGCTGCTGTTACCGCCTTGGTCTGGCAGTCGTCTCTACGCATCCATAGATCAGCACATCTGCTTTACGTTGCTGGACCTGTCCCAGTGCTGGCAGGTGCTGTGTTCATTCGTGCTGTATTCTCTCCCTCGTGAGACGGAAGCTCCTCAAGAGCGGAAAAAGAAGGCCCAAACTTTGAATATCGCCATATATCATCCTCCTGTGTTTTCCCAGTCTTGTTTGTTGCTTGGTTGCTGCTTTTTCTCTTCCCTGCATTCAGCATCAATATGAATTATACTGAGTCAGTCCACCGCAGCTCTGACTTTGTCTTTTTGTTTTTTTATAATTCTGTATTTTATCATAATTCTTGTTGCATACTCTTTGGAGAATTTTTTTTTTTTCCTCTTTGGGAATGTTCCTGAATGAGGTTAAAAATGACAGCAGACATCATTTAACTGCAGTGTTTGACACTTCCTAAATGTATATGATAAACAATCCCACAAGGTCTTTGTTCACTAGGCTACCACAGACATTTATGAAAACACTAGCAGTCCCTATTAACTATTAACCCATGTTGTTCATGGGAAAGTCATAACAGACTACAAGAGTCGTTTTTTTTAATTATTTCATATTTTACAATTATATAATAATATTTTTCCTGCTGAGCTCATTTAGTAAACATGCCATTTTAATGAGGATTCAGATACACAGCTGTTAAGCCTTTTCAAAATCCATTTGTCAGTATCTGTGTCCCCTCAGGGCCATCGATGTAAATTTACATGCTGTCTATATAATTGACTCACTTCAACGTGTACTGTGGTCATGCTTAATGGAACAAACAATGTCCTGTCCATCGGCTGTTTCCTCAGAAAACCTGTTGACCAGACATGGAGGAAACACAACTAGAACGAGAGGAGGGATGCCACTGATGGTCCTGAGAACTGTGCGGCATCGCCTCACAAATCAATTGGTATCATGATTCAGGGAGATCCAACTGTGAAACATGAACCAAACTGCACTCCAGCCTGTGAACAGACCGGTGTCAGTGGGAGACAGTGGATGTATATCAGGATATTTAGTGTCAGTGAATCATTTGTCAGTGAATTGTTTGACACTATAAATCAGGCCAGCATGTTTAATCCCCTTAATCCTCTCCTTTCTTAAAAGAGCTACATCATCCATTCACCCATCCATCCATTCACCAAAACAATTTTAACTTCAAACATGAACTCCCTTCAACGAACTCACATCATTTCCAAAGATAACAGAGACATGGTCCAGCAGACCTCCAAGACCCTGATTAGGATGAAGAAATTATACAAGATGGACTGATGAACAGAGAGACGGATGGAGGGGTATTAAATAATGAAACCTCATTGGAGCATATGTGATAAAATGCACTGTGCTTTAAAAGGGACATACTAAAATGTTATGTCTCCATAACAGCTGATTTTAGGGGGTGGAGCCAGCAACTAAGCTCAACTCCACCCCCCTTCTTCTGGGGGTTGAGCCCCTTTTGAAATTGGTGTTGCAGTTGTGCAACTGACTTCAGAGACACAGCAATTACAGCATGTGGTGAAGTTCAGTGGAGATAAAGATGGGGAGGCTGGATAGGTCACAGCGCCCTGCAAATCTGTACTGCTCAACAAGTGAGAAATCGTCAGATCTGGATCAGCCAAAACAAAATGACAGGGTTGTGCTGTGCTGGAGTGACATCAAATGCCCAAATAAACATGCTCAAGCACAGATTTTGTTGTTTATTATTATTATTATTCCAAATATGTCTCCTTCAAGAGGTGCAAGTGGTGACTATCTGATAGAGGCCTTCCTCTGAGGATTTACCAAAGCTGCACGTGTTCACTGCTGCACAGCTGAGGCTGTTCAAACCTGTATGTGCTACTCACTGAGGTGGTGCAGATCCACTTAAGAACCCTGAACAGACTACCCGGCGTCTTCATGGTTCAAAAGACTCATTCATGCGCCAGAGTTAGACAATATACTTGGCTCAGTTCTTCACCCAATGATACACTGAATTGAATTGTCAGCCAGATATCTTCCTTCCCAAGAGTTCCTTCATTGTGATTGCACATTTGTGCTCCGCGGTGCTCTCACTGACCCAACACTTTCATCGTTGTTGAAGAGTTATGACCATTAATGTGGCCAGTGAGAAAGTGATGTTACCTTGTAGCTTGGTGCTTTGCTTTGAACCTGGAGCCAGACTTCCCTCCTGTAATGGGCCATATGTGCAAATTACGGTCACATAAAAAAAGTTGCACTGCCTCGTTTAATCCTAATAAAAAAAAAAAATTTGATCATGGGAGGTCTTACTATTAGGCAACTAGAACCTCAAATGAACAGCAACATATAACCTGTTACATTGTGCCATTATTTATTAAGCAAAACTGTGAACAAAAATCAATCATGTGGGCAATAATAAGTAATTAATGGTTAAACAGAGTTTAAACAAATAGGTTGCAGCCTGTCATCAGTGCTTGATGATTCACCTTGATAATCAGGAGGTGTGCAAACGGTGGAAACTATGGTGGTTTGAGGGTTTGGAGCATTCAGGTATTAACAAAATGATAACAGGGAAAGACATAAGCTTTGGGCATGTTTGGTGAGAACCAAGCCCCGCCTTTCAGCAGAAACAACAGGACCTCTGCTTATAATTTTCATCAGAAGAAGCACATAAGTAAAGTAGAAGGTGCTATATTTAAAGTGCTATAAAAAAATGAAATCTAACTTTAGTGGCATCAGCTGAGAAGGAGTGCTTTCAATCTCTTGTATTGCATGTTTTGATCATGAATTTGGGTTATAATGACATTTTCACAAATGAAGCATTTCTATGTGAAAATGAACGCACATATTGGGTTCATGGTTATGAGTCTGCTGGTAGTGAATAAAAATGTCATTTTTATCTGTCAAATCTTTTGTTTAACCTTCACAATTTGTTTATCTATCCACATAGAATAGGAGCTAGTGATGTTTTCCCTCAAAGTGATGATGTTTGTGTTCGTCTGCCATTAGAGGCAAAATGACTGAAATGAGGAGAGTCGGAGCCGTGGACGCCTGTCTGCTGCGTGCCTCTGCAGTAAAGGTAAATGGAGGAGGAGGGGGAGAGGATGGGGGTGGAGGATGCAGGATGTCAAGCGGTGCAACAGTGCCCCCATGTGAGAGGAGGTTTAGAGTGTGCAGTATATTTAAGGCTCCTCCTCTTAATTTCCTCCAAAAAACAATGTATGTGTCGCAGCATAAAGCCGTTACATTCATCCTTCTACAGCAGAGAGACATGCCCTTTCATTAGTAAGATTTATCGTGGCTTTCAGCCTAGAGCCTCTGTCAAGCTTAAATCTCTTCCCTTTAACCTCCGATACTTTTTCTTGTTTATTAAGGGGAGCGCTTTGCCAGCAATTTCTTGTCAGTCAGCAAAATAAAAGCAATAGATATACCACGTATCTGCCCGTGTGAGTGTCAGGGAGGAGAAACAACTTTCTCACATTTCTGGAAAAGGTCTGCAAATGGGTTTCTTGCCTTAAGATTGCTTGTGGAGAAGAAGGATTGGTGTATTTTGTGTGAGTTAAAGTTCATGTCGTTCTGATATCTCTGCATGGATGAAGGATCGCCACCTTCAGATAAATCTGTCCAAGACTGAGCTCATTGTCTGTCCAGCCAGTCATTCCTTACCTCCTCAGATAAGTGTGCAGTTGGACTCCATCACACTTGTGGCCACGTCTTCTGCTAGGAATCTTGGTGTCATGTTAGACAGCCAGCTGACTTGTGAGGACCACGTTGTCTCGGTTTCCTGGTCTTGCCAATTTTCTCTTTACAACATTAGGAAAATCCGACCCTACCTGACAGAACTTACAGCACAGCTCTTGGCTCAGGCTCTGGTCATGTCACGCATCGACTACTGTAATTCCTTACTGGTTGGCCTCCCTGCGTGCTCAGTTAAACCTCTGCAGGTGATCCAGATTGCAGCTGCACGTCTGGTCTCCAGCCAGCCCAAGAGAGCTCCTGTCACTCCGCTGCTGATCTTTCTACACTGACTTCCAGTTGCAGCGCACATGAAGTTCAAAGCTCTGCTTCTGGCTTACCAAACACTGACCCAAACGGCTCCTGCCTACCTTCATTTCTTCATCCAGAGCTACACTCCCTCTCAACAGCTACGCTCAGCCAGTGAAAGACGCCTGGTGCTTCACCCACAACGTGGTGTAAAATCAGTAGGCGGACTCTTTACCTCTGCTGTTCCCTGATGGTGGACGGACCCACCAAACTCTGTCCAATCAACAGGGTCCGTACCTCCTTTTAAGAGCACGCTAAAGACTCAGCTCTTTAATGAGCATTTAGTTTAACTTCTCTGTTCATCAGAATGAGTTAGAAGATTCAGCTCTTCCAGCTCTCATGACTCAGCACTGAGAAAGCTGCATGAACTTATGCCAAGATGATATTAAAATCTGACGTGGTTTCTCATACACATAAAGTTGATTACAATCAAGCGATCCCACTGGCAATACAGTATACGTGTACAAACGTGAACTGGTGTGTTCACAATAACTGTTAAGGAAATTTAAGTAAAGTGGAACAAAAATACATCCACCGTATATAAAAATAGAGATGTCATCACTGCAGCTGCAGGACCAGACTGGAGCAGCTGGTCTTCAACACAGCTTCATCCTGGATCTGCTGCTGTAGACCTGCTGCAGGGGGACACCAACATGATCCACTGACTGGTGCCCCTCACCTCCTCTGTTTCTCTTTCCCTTCTTCAGATCAATAATCAGTTATTAATTTACAGTTATTAAGCATAATTGTGCTCCATTGTTCTTGTAGTTTGTTTTCTTTTTCTCTTCTGTACGTGTTTGCAGACCAGAACCCCAGGAGCTGCATCCTGACCTGTAGTCCCCACCTCTGACCACCCCAGAGTGTGTGTGTGTGTGTGTGTGTGTGTGTGTGTGTGTGTGTGTGTGTGTGTGTGTGTGTGTGTGTGCGTGCGTGCGTGTGTGTGTGTGTGTGTCTGTTTCCTTCATCATTCCTCTTGACAGTAATTAGAAAAAAAAAGAAAGAGAATAAAAAATGTTGCCAAAAAGGACTAAAATCACCAATGGTGGACATGAAAGACCAGGCCTGCAATGGTCTGTCACGGTGAAGAAGGAGCTGAGTCAAAAGGCAAAGCTCTCTATTTACTAGTCAGTCTACATTCCTACCCTCCCTTATGGTCTTGTGGCCACCAGTCGATCAAGACTGCAGATACAAGCGGTGGAAATGAGCTTCCTACACAGGGTGTCTGGGTTTTCATATATATATATAACTTTTGCCAGATCCAAACTGGATAAAGGGAGATAAATCTAGCAAACCTCTGGCCCACTGGTTGCGTCAGGTTTCTGCTTCCCAGCTGATCCCACAGGTTGAAACTGGCTCTGGTCACATTAGATCCATTTGAGATTAACAAAAAACGTTATTCACCAGATCATGTTCAGGTGCCAGTGGAGCTTGACTCAGTCTTTAGTGAGATTGAACTCCCTGTTCAAGAGCAAAGTGTAGTCCAAGATTTGTAACGCCCTAGTGCAACATGTGAACTTGAAACAGCGGTCAAGAGCCTGGGCCCAGCTGGCTTTCTGGACATATTTTATAGGACATTTTGGAAGCAGCTGTCCCCACATTTGTTAGAGATGTTGACTGATGCTTTTGATCAAGCAGCTCTCCCCCAAACCCCAAATCAAGCACATATTTCACTATTATTAAAGAAAGGCAAGGATCCTTTACAGTGTGGCTTCTATCGTCCCGTCAGTTTGCTGAAAGTGGATTTTAAATCATTGTCCAAGCTGTTACCTCTGCATTTGGAAGGTGCTCTCCCATCCATTATCTCACTCGAACAAACAGGCTTTATTCGAAACAGACATTCTGACAACGGTTTTTAATGTGGTTTAAAACACTTTGTCGTCTACTCTCTCTGAAGCTTTGATAGCTAAAAACCAATCTAGCATGATCTGTTCCTGCTGCACTTGCAGGTTTAGAAAAAATAAAGTAGATTTCAGGACATATATTAAATCTAAAGTGAAATGTTCCCTGTCAATACACTAGCCAAACAAAAACCTAAAAAAGACACCTTGGTTAATCTACATTTCTTATCCCTACTTACTCAAATAAAACAAGATTTGGAAAGATTGTCCCCGTTTAATCTTTCTGTTGCAGCTAAAATGATCTCTCCTAAGATGAACATTTTACCGTGTTTTTTTGTATTTTTTACATTGTCTACCAATGTTCATTCCTCATTTTCTTTTCGGAAAGATAGATGGTCTCATCTTGGATTTTATTTTGAATAAAAAGACACCGAGGCTGCAACATTAGATTATACAGAGACCCGGGGGCTTGGGCGGAATGGCGCTGCTTAACATTTTGTTTTACTATTGGGCAGCCAACATAAAGAGCTTCATCCACTGGCTTCAGTGTGAAAATCCCATTACTCCTCCACTATGGCTCGTCGTTGAGACAAACTCACTTCACTCTGTAACTCTGAAAGCTCTCATGTATTCACATCTACTATGTGCCAAAATTCCCCACATTAAAAATGTATTTGTAGCCTCCTGCTTGAAAATATGGACCCATCTTAGACACTACTTTGGTCTACAAGCACACTATATCAACGCACCATTAATAAGGCATCATGTATTTCCCCAATCCCTGCTGGACGGTGTATTCGCTGTGTGGGCCAGATTAGGCATCAAAACATTTGCAGACTTATATGTAGACTCAACCTTTGCATCTTTCAACAATTAGTTAAAAGGTTCTCTCTACCTAGAAGTCACTTTCAGGTACCTCCAAGCTCTAAACTTTGTTTGCTTTTCCAAATGTTCCTGCTCCTCCTTGTGCTCCTTATTTAGATGTCTTTTTGCAGCCTCTTCCAACACTAAAGAAGGGTATCCCCACCATTTATTTAAATATTTGTAATCTCCCTTAGGTTCTTTTAATGCTCTAAGAGCCACTTGGGAGACTGAATTGGGAGACACCATTTCAAATTACGCTTGGCAGGAAATATTACGAAGGGTACACCGAGCATCAAGTATGATGCCTCATTTATGAAATGAAATGTCCTAAAACTGAACAACAGGACATCTTCCAGTGAAAGCAAAATATCTAATAAAGATATGTTTCCCATGTAAGATGTGGAAAAAGAACCTCACACCTCCACGGATTCCTAATCCCACAGTGAAGAAAGATTTCTGAGGCTGAAGAAACAGGAGCAACAACACTGTACCTGTTTGTACCTGACTACGAACAAAACTCTCCGCTGACCACACAGACATGCCAATGTTTTTCAATTTGAAAACAAGTTCTTATGTTTTAGGTTTCTTAGGTCCATCACATCCCAGGACAAGGTCAGACTCTGTGTGATGCGTTTGAGGAACCTTTGAAAATATCAGACTTAGATTTATTGTTTAACTGTCACACTAAGCAATAAACTTGAGACACAAACATCGTTGAGTTTAAACGTAAAATGAAACCTGCACAACACAATCACTTTTTGATATGCTTATAATTGTGTTATACAGTTAAAGTTTTGTTGAAGCGTATAACCTACATTTTCTATATGTATGTCAGAACAAGCTAGTGAACTAGATACTGTTACAACAGTGCAGACTTGACAAGGTTGTTTGATAAAATCAACGTTACACTGATTAATGCAATTATTGAAATTTACATTCCAAAGTCATAAAGAACAAAATTCCACAAAAGCTTACATACGATTATTAACATCGCATCGTGCACAAGGCAAGTTTCTCATTTGTTCATCGGATGGATTTGAATGGAGAAGACTAATGAGCACATTTTTCTCTACTCTCCTGCAAATTTCATTCTGACAGGGTAGTCGGAGAAATAAAAGTGAGCTCCTCTTTTCCCTTGTTGAGCACGACAGCAGCTTTGTTCTTAAAATAGTCGGCCTTGTGATTTAAATTCGGTCTGGAGTATTGAGAGCAATGAGACAAGATCAAAGAGTCTCTTTAGACTCACTTACTGCAGAAAAGAGAGGAGGAGAGAGACGAGGGAAGAGAAAAATACAAGTCTCGCTGGATCACACGGAGAAATTGTTCACTGCACACTTCCAGCAAATCATATTAGATAGAGCCACTGTGGCAACTAGAGAAGATAATCTTTAATGTGCTCTTTAATGAGAGGGAAAATGTTTGTCTCTTGTGATTGAAACTCTCGCTGTGCAAATTATATCCAAATCAGTTCACCAGCATGGGCTCCTGGCTGATGAAAAGTGTCTGAGGGATAGCATTTAATTAGTGCGTGAGATTGACACAATCAGAACATGTAATGGGTTTTAAGACCTGAGCTACAGGCTCAACACTCACTCACTGTGAATGGCTGCTAAAAGGTCATTATGAGGTGACTGAAACAGCAAAGCTCTGAAGTTTTATACCTACGATGCACCATGCTGCGCTTCCTCCAGAGCCGCTGCACATGCTGGGAGACCTGGGTACATTTGTCAGGTCAACTTAACACGATTCTAGCCACCTGAAGTCTAAATTGTGTTTTTTCTTCTTTCTTATGCCGCTGCACTGGAACTTGTAATATTTTTTTGTTTCTTCTCTTCACTTTTCATGATTTTATTATGTAAAGCACCTTAAATTGCCTTGTTGCTGAAATGTACTACAAAAATAAACTTGCCTTGCGCGCATCTGTTGGAAACTTAATGGGAGAATATAAGTATGAGTTGATACAAATGACAAGCAAAGATGAGCAGAAGAACGGCGCTTTCCAGGGATTTTTGTAATTCTCCTTCTATAATCCATTATTATAGGACAATTTAAGGAAATGGAATCTGGTGAAAGTGTATGCTGAACACTGTGATTATGAAAGCCTCTAAGACGACACGGCATCGAGAACTGTCACTCATCAAGCACCAGAATGCAGAAGTATATTCAGAAATACCACCAAAAAATGATGCCATGCAAAGAGCAAAAACAAAAATAACCATATCTATTGGTGGCTTCGACATCGCCGGGCTCGGCGTTGGGGGGAGGGGTGTTTTCTCAGAGAACATTAGGGGGATGGGAAGGCAGGCGCTTGCTCTATTTTGTTGTTTTGTCTCACATATCAGCAGACATCAAGCAGAAATGTCCTACCTTGAAAAGTGCACCGAGTCGTCTGACTCATTTCTCAAGAAGACATTGTAAAACCTATTTTGGAAAAAAATGAATAAGTAAATTACCGTCACTTGTGTCACCACAACACAGCTCAGATTGTTGCAGTTCAACTGTATAGCACCAGTTCACTAAACATATTTATTTTTAGGTTCAAACAGATTATCTTCAGTGAAATGCTGCCATGGTGATGGCGTGATGGTGACGTGTGGATTTAGTATGCAGTTGTTTTCACCATGTAGTCAGCAGACCAGTAAAGATTACACATTAGCACATTTACATGAATTCATGACACTGGGAAACTCATGGTATATTATGAGAGATTTAAAAAAGTCAGCAAATACATCAGCTCCTGTTACATGTAACCACCCTGCCCATTTAAAGGTTTTATTTAAAAGGTTTTTGAAACATTTGATGGATTCTCATCCATTTAAAAACATATTTCCTCAAATAATAAAGGCCAGAGACTTTATCTGGAGTCAAATTTAGTGAAAGCTTCTGTGAAGTAACAATGAAAAACGTGTATAATCAAAGCGATCCATCTCATTTTTATAATTAGAATCCTACAATTGAAGTGAATGCATAATGTAAACACAATCATCAGTTTTGATAGCAGGTATATACCACAATAACGGTGGAAAAACTTCCACCGTTGTTCCAAACTGTGGCTGAAAGTGTAGAGTTTGAGCAGATGTGTGCACACGTGAGCACAGCAACTCAGTCATGTTCACAGTTTCACTAAAGCCGCAGTAATTATGGAGCATCTTTACACGCCTAATTACCGCTCCTTAACAGTTGTTCAGTCTGTTGTTTTTGTTTTCATCTCTAACATACAAATTACACTAATCTGGAAATTTAAACAACTTGTCAAACGTCAGAACAAAGCAAGAATTTGAGACTGTAAGACGGGATAATGATGAAGATGTCACTTTATCACTATCTATTTAGTAACATGTTATATTCTAATTAGATATTAAAAAGGTTGAACATTGAATGAAAATGCTCTCATTGGGATGTACTGCTCCCAGAAACATTAGCTGTTCTGTCTAAATAAACACAAACCAGATTTCCTCAAATAATAAAGTCTAAAGACTTATTTGCCCTGACTTCTTATAACTAAAAAACTAAATGTGGAGCATCGGCTACGAACGGCACATTGGCAGTGTATTCAAATATAAGTCAACCATCTGTCTATTCCTGCGGGATTCCCAGTCTGTCTCTGCCAGATGAGCGAAACTCTGCTTTTCCTTCCTCCATTATTTGCATTGGACATTTTGAACTGTTGTTGTTGAAGAGAAATGTGTGCCAGAAAGATGGATGAATAAAGCTGAACGTTACACACGCATTTAGTTTCCTGGCGTTGAAAGAATGGGAAGCTGTGTAACTTCCAGACCGTATGCATCGTGGTTCATCATCAAGATACTCGATACTCGCCAAGCAGAGCGGCGTCTCAGCACAGAGTATGTCTCTACTAGGTTGATCTTTTGATCAAGATGGGTTTTTTTTTGCTTTTATTCAAAGTAGGTGGACAGAAAATGGGTATAGAGAAATAGAGACAGAGGGGAAGACATGCAGGAAGGAGCAACAAGCCGGCATATTCCATACAACTGGAATGGAAAACTGTTGAGCGTAGCTCTTCCCATTGCTACAAGTTACGTTTTTTTTTTCCATCCCAAAACAAATGCAATTCCCAACTATAAGCACTAGGAAGCATAATCTGCATCATATGACCATACGTGAGTATAAACCTGTAAAATGAGTGCATTCGGTGGTCCCTGTACACCGCACTGCGCTGCATGCCGGTAATGTCTCATTCTGGCGGCTGCACGAGCCAGTACAACCCAAACACAACAGGACAAAGAACAGTCGGATTATTACACTTATCTTTCCAGCATGCACATTTTAAAGATGGGCATGCATCATCCACTTCCCACAATCTGGAAAAATCCAAGGTTTTAGTTTAGCGCAGTAATGTCTTTAACAACTCTATTTCATACAAATGTGAGGTATTTAAGTGTTTACTACAGGCAAATAAGTTTTGGCTGTATGAGTTTGAAAGCTGTGACAAGAACAAAAAAAAGAAAGAAGAAAAAAAAATTCACATTATCTCCTTTTTTCTGCCCTCATGCTGACTACACACTGTGCACAGTTTGGTTAAATCCCACAATATTGTGTTAAATATTCATAATGTCCCTTCAGTAATGATGGTGCCAGAAATGGGCTTGAAAAACAATTTCTCACATAAATGCCGAACATATAAATGAATGAATGCTATCAAGCCCACAGCTTTAGCTATCACTACTAATAATATCCACTTTTCATAAATGTGCTGATTTCTTTTATTTACGCTCAGCCATCTCTGCTGGCTGCCAGTGGAAAGCGGGCCTGCATAATCACTGCTAATAAATTAAGCCCAGTAGAACTGTCACATCTCATTTGGACTCATTTGCGCATGATTGTGTTTGTTTATGTTCAGTCTGGTAGGTAAAAAAAAAAAAAAAAAAAGCAGACGCTTTGACTGGCAAATCGCTGGAATTAATGAATTTCACTGTGGCCTCTGTCACCCCTCCCCCAACGCTGGAGGAGAAATCAAACAGCATCGCTGCGTTTACTTAGACAAAAACCGAACGCGGTGAGTGATCCTGAGTCGAGCACAGCTGTCAGGCGTTGGGCGACGTCTTGCTTTGATATGCTGCGTTTGTGTGTCTTCTCCGGATTATTAGTGCAGTAAAAAGCAATCAGCTGCCAGGGGAAAACGATTAGGCTAAAGAAGATGACAGGCACCGAGCTGAACAGAGAGTGACAGTCTGATCAGCAGCTTCAAAACGTGCTCCCTGCAACTCCATGCTGAAGGGCGCCGTCATGAAGGCTTGAAGAGGTTATGCTGGACATTCGTTTTTGGATCATAGAAACTTGAGATGTTGAGATAGATATTGCTGCTAACTGATGGAATATTAAATATCCCAAGATAGCAATTTGATGAGATCTGAGGGCTCCTGTGGGAAACAGGATCTGTTACTAACATC
This sequence comes from Xenentodon cancila, assembly GCA_014839995.1. Lineage (NCBI taxonomy): Eukaryota > Metazoa > Chordata > Actinopteri > Beloniformes > Belonidae > Xenentodon > Xenentodon cancila. The sequence goes on along the minus strand of CM026213.1, from coordinate 23,641,081 downwards.
CCAGGTCCAGATTTGTGTATCAACCTACGGCCCAGTCATGAGCCAAAGAGACTCTGAGCAGGACACTGACACTCTGAACCCCACATTGCCCTGCCAGTAGTGTTATTCAGATGGATGAACTTCAACTTAGCCTCTTGTCTCCTCCTTGTAGTTTGGACCCCACTGATGGATGATGGGATGGTGGTGCGATTTCTGAGCTGCAGCAATTTGTCAGTTGTGAACTGGTTGGCATAGCAGCAGCAGGCATCGTTTGCTCCTTTAAACAGGCGAATGAGGAGGGTTTAACCAAAATAAACCATGTAGACGGGTTTATCTGATCATAAACGTTGCTCACATTGCCTGCAAGCTGGTTCTGTTATTCAAGTTGCATTATGTTGCATAACACAAGTCTCCTTTCGGTCTGTATTTGCTTTGGCATTTGGACTGCATGGGGAAGTTAAGGCACCACAACAGCACCTTTGAAGAATATGTTTTAGGTTAATAAAAAAAAACACACACACCGTTTGACAACTTTGACTAACTATGTCAAACTTTCCATTCTGCGTATCTGCGTTTCTTTTGGATCATCTTAAAGAGGTCGATGGCTCAAGAAATGTGATACGGAAACACAAGTGATCTACTATTGTGCTGCCTACTCTGGGAGAGGGAGCGAGGCTTCAAATGTTCAAATAAATAATGTATTGCCTCACAAGGTGAGGCATGTTTCCTGACTTATCAACATGACATCCTTTGATAGCTGCCTGTGTCAACATCCCTGCTCTTCGCTGTGCTTCGCTCAGCTTCTGCATCTTCTTTCACAACATCATCCTACACACCTTCTAAGGCAGCACAGTACAGACAGAGAGGGTGAGATTAAAGAGCCCCAAGGAGTAAGGAAGAGTGTTTTCCCTCAAAGGAAGGAAGGCTGCCGAGCGCCAACAGTGGATTTTAATTAGAACGTTGAAACATCACTACCTTGCAAATGTCTTGTTCTCCATTTTTGCCTTGCATCTCTTCCTCTTTGCTGCGCTCCAGGCAGCAACACTGTGTAGCATTTTAGAGCATCAATAAATCATTAAACAATCATTTGGAGGAAATGTTGGAGCTACTGTAAATAAGCAAAAGGACTCTCCTGTGGAAGGGAAGATTTTCCCGAGTCACCAGATCCGGAATTGTGTTAAAATGGGATCATTTTAATTAAAAGGAAAAAAAAAATAGTGAGTTCTGAAACGTCTAAGAAATTTCTCCCTCTAAAGCTCAATTAAAACATATGTTACAAAAAAATAAATAAAAAATACTGGGATAAAAATGGCCCCTACCCGGGAACTCCGGTCTTACCGTGGTGGAAGAGATCGTTGTGGATCCTTCTGAGGTGTCCTACAGGAAACCGGAGTTCACGCGTGCACGTGAGTCACCAGCATAACGCCAGCTTCTCGTTGACGGGTGGCTGGGTTGGTAGAGTTTATACATCCTGTATGGAATTTTGATTTTCTTATTTGTTCTCTGCATCGGTTTCTTCTGCTGCTTCCGCTGGTCAAAGCCCAGGCGATAACTATGAAGCATCCTCAGAGCGCGGAGGCCCGTTTCAGTCCAGCTGAACACTCACATCACCCTCACTCCCAGACATATTTTCTGGGTGACTTAGTCCAACTATGAGAAGTCTCTTCTATTTCAATTTCAGTCAGAGATAGTCAAAGCTACACTCTCAGTCAGATTGATAAAATAATTAGATTTTCACTATAATCGTGTAAACGCACTGACTGAGAAAATCTGAGCTTCTGACAAGCTCCAACTGGTATAAGACCGACTAGAGATGCGTCAAACGACAGACGTGTCGCGCTCATTTTCTGGTTGTTTTTCTGACATCCAGATTTGAAAATCTGCTGATAAAAATTATTATTATCAAAATTAGTTAAATTAGTAAGCAACAAACAGCTTATCGTGAAGAGAGATTTAAAAAAAATAAACAAAAATGAATGAATTCCAAAGTAATTAGATTAAGTTTTAAACAGAAATAAAAGTTCAACATGACATCTGCAGGCATGTGAGACAAACCTGGTTTCAGATAAAAATCGAGCTTCCAATTTACCAGCTGGCAGGAAACCTCTGCGCCTCCCGAACCACAGCTGCCCGACACAAACGTGTTGAAACCTGCCTGTAAAGGAGAGATTTGGCGACTGTTTTTTCTTTGTTTTTTAGAACAGTAGACGAGTAAGAAGATCAAGCTGCAGGTTAAACCACAGATGATCACGACGGAGGAGTGGAGTTTAAGACGTCAAGTGACTTTCTCACGTCGTTTAAGAGTTTAAAACTGGGTTATATTCTAACACGCTGCTAAACTAGACACTAAACCTTCCTGGGGCATCTCATCGTTGTTGCACAGCAACACGACTAACTCCTCTGTGGTTTCCCGTCAGCCACTTTCAACCCTGCATGATGTGTACTGTGCATACAGTGCAGTATGCATGCAACAGCTGTTGTTACTGTACCGTATTTCATCTGTAAAAGTGATGATGCTACAGCACGTGGCTCAGATGCCATTTTTGGAACGAGCAAATTAACGTGACCGCTGTAGTGCATCATGGGATACAGTGTGTAAGCTAGACTGGTCAGCAGTAAACTGGAAATATCGTTCGAAGTAGTACAATATCTGGGTATTTTTCACATACCTCAGCTTCTGCAAGTGTCCACGCACTTTATACTGGAATTTGGCGAAATTATAATAAAGTAGTAGTTTAGTAATCAGCCACACACCTGCAGCTGTCTCTGCATCAATGCTGTCTTTTCCTTTACATTAATAATCGTTTGAAAATAGTGACATTCGGGCTTTTACATCAAATGACCATAGCTTGTACCTTATTATCATTAAAGATTTCCGCAATACGTTTTTTGATAAAATTCCAGAGATTTGTGGTAAAAATAATAACAATAATAATAGAAGTTCTTAACGCGCTCTGAATCCCTCTGTGGAAAGCGATGTAAAAGCACAGCCCTTTTCAATTAAAAGACCACAAACCCACACACTAAAACCAACATGGGAACACTGGTTGAGCTGGGGTGTCTGAGCAATTAGTGTTAAATAACGAGAGCCACACACACACACACAGACAGCAGGTGTGAAAGTCTGTGTGAAGTCACTCGGGACCCAACACGAAACTCGAGCTTTGTGTTCTCCTAACACATTAATGGTCATGATCCCAGCATGTCTGCTTGTTAGGTGGCGAAAAAAAAAACTTTCTTTAATTAACGATGCACGGGAGCAAACTGTAATCATGCGAGAACACAGGAGCATTCAAAGGTGAACATCTCCACCATGTGGCTAAGGACAGGCCTCACTTTTATAGAAAGAGACAAATGATCCTGTCAGACTGGTTTGAAGCATTTCAGTAACAATGATCAGGGTTTCTTTCTCAGCATGTAGAAAATAAATACCAATAATAATTCCGTTGTGTTGTGTGTGGGCAGCTGCTTTTATGTGGGGTGGATGTAGAAGTTCAGGTAGACACAAATTGAATTCGTTGAGACCCTTTTGGCGTCAGCTCGGAGAAATGTTCGCTGATGAATCCGTGCTTTCAACACAACTATTTGACAAGAAATGAGACATGGCTTAATGACAGTCTGGTGGCACTTAATAGCCAGCGGAGACACGCTACTAAAAGATGGTTTAAACGATGACTCATTTTATGTGTTTGAGAAGTGTTTAACTGCTGCCTTAAGTGGGATGTGTTTAACAGGGCTAATACGTTCCTGTGATCTGGGAGATGAATTCAACTATTGATTTTTCTCTCTCACTTCTCCTTCACTTTAATCACTGGCTGGGCCACCAGGAAGCAGCCCGACCCTGGAAGCCGGGCTGCCGATTCATCACCACACTGATTCTATCGTGATTCACGACATGCGTTGGTCCAGCCAGCTCATTTGTCAGCTACGTTAGACATTTTCAGTCATTTGGAATATTACATGGATGGGTTGGGATTTAATAGAAATGCCAGGGCCCCTAAAGGATAGACTCTGATGAGTTATTTCTTTAAAACGAGTGTCTTTGTCATTGTTTCTTTGTGAGTCATCGCAGCCCTTATTTAAACATTTAAACAAGTCCTGTACAAAAATGTCTCTGGACATTGGAAGGTGGGATTAAATTAATCTTTAAATCGCTTTGGACTTGTGAGTTAAACTTTCATCATAGACACAAGACAGTTTGAGCATATAAGGGATTTTACAAGCCATGGATGGGCGTGAATTTCAAAAGTGAGAAACATCTGACTGAAATATAATTAATTATCCTATAAACTCTACAGCCAACCTGGGATTAGTTTCTCTGTTTGATATATTTGGGTGTGAACTAAATCACTCATTGCAGTGTCGTTCCACGTGAAGCCTTTAGAAATATCAAAACTAAAAAAAACGTTTTTGCTGATTCTGTTTGTAGAACAAAAGATGTGAGTAGATACGGCATACAGTCGCACTCTAGATAAGTGGATGATGCAGGTGAAATCTTTAAAACATCCTCTATGAACGTGGAGACTTTTCCATGTCTGGATGTGTGTAGTGCAGAAAGGAACTGAAACCATTTTACACAAACGGCAAAGAGCTTTGGTGCTAAACAGTCCTCTCCTCCACACCATTCGTCAAAAGGACAAAGTGCTCTTTGATTAAAACTGCTGTGAGCAATACATTACAGCTGACAAACGGCCGCTCTCTTATCCCTCTGCAGCAGCACTGTGATAAAGCTCCGTCCTCACACCTAGACTAATAGGAGCTATTGTCACCTTATAGAGACCAAATTTGACTTAATATGTGCTGTGAATGGATGACGATGGCTTTGGGGCGGTAAAGAGTCAGCCTGGCCGTTGTGATTCTTGCTGCAGTCTAATCAGACCTGTTAAGGGTTTTCAGTCAGTTTTGCTGAGGCTGATTTATGGATCACTGTGAAAAACCTTTCACCACTCTATCTGGATTACTAGTTTTACTTAAGTACAATAGTAAGCAAGCAAAAAATATTAAGTATAGTAACTGTTTTGTTTGCTTTAAACCTGCAACTTAAAGATTTTACTTATTTTTCAACCTATTTTTTTCATAGGTTTCAAAACAGCATGCTGACTATTAATGAATGAAAATGTGTGAGTGAAGTTTGACTTTCAAAAGTGAGTAATGTGGCAGCATAAAAGAACTTTTGCTATTTTCAGCTCAGTGTGTCCCCCTGCAGGCACAGAGGTTAAACTGCTTTTACAAAGCTGTCTAAGTTTTGCTTTTTTGTTTGGTCTCGACTTAGTTTCTCTCCTTTTCTCTTCTGTCATGTCTTTTGTTCCGGTCTTTGCTGCCTCTGGTGTGATGCCCACGGTGAGTTAGTTTCATCGGTGTTGATGTGTGACATAGTGCTGTAAGCGACGTGCAAGAGACAACTGGGACGATAATGTGACGTTACTGTGGCGGGTTTTTGCAGATAGTAGAGGAAAGGGACTATAACATCTAAAGACACTCCTGACAGCAAACAAATATTCCTTCAAATGAAATTACAACTGTAATGTTGACAATTTAGTTTAAAGTTCAAATTCGTATGAAAAAAAAAATGAACAGCAAGCATGAGGTGACAGTGGAAATTAAAATTCCCTGAAAAACAGGAGAAAAGCATCCAGTAGAACCAGACTCGAGGAAGACAGTCATCTGCTTTGAGCATCAGGAAGGTCCATGTTTCTTGTTGCGATATTTATACATTTTATTGGAGTGAGCAATGACCTAATGTGGTGATGTCCTGTATCGTGCGTTTACTCATCTTGTGCTTTATTTACCTGCAGATTAGATTGACAAGAGTAGCTGGATCGATTAAAATATCTGTTTGTATTGATCTTGTATTGAGTGGACTGTCACTATAGTTATTAATAGAGCACAAATTCTGTTTCTGGGATTTCTGCGTGCACATTTCAGAAAATATGACCCTCACCTGTAGTTTGGAGAAACAAGAAGCATCCGTTACGTGACACGCTGGACTTCTGAAGAGCAGTTTCAACTACAAAAAAAGAGAAAATATACTTTTTCCATGTAGCTCTGGAAGTTGCAGGAACATTTAACAGGTAAACATTTTTTTTTTCATATGAAAATTTATCCATCTATCCATTATCACACCTATGGGCAAATGACTGTGGGAGGAAGCCGGAGTACCCGGAGGGAACCCACGCAAGCCAGGAAGAACATGCAAACTCCACACAGAAAGACCCACCGGGCCAGGAATCAAACCAGAAACCTTCTCTCTGTAAGGCAACAGTGCTAACCACTAAGCCACCGTGCTTATGCATGTTAACTATGAAAATATTTTGATTAATTGTTATCACACAAAATGTGACCAATTGACAGCCCCAGTCATTAATCAAGGGTGCAACGTTACAAACCGCTTTATGTACTTATGTAGGCCAAAGAAAAAACAGCGTTATTTTCAATAATGCAGATAAAACTGCAGATATCCAAACGTTTGCTTCATTCCTGGAGGTCAGCAAAGTTTTAGGCTTATTATTAAAGCAGAGAAGAAAATGATCAAGTCCACCTGTGGTTGCATCATTCGCCACCAAACTGTGTCAAGGAGGTATTAGTCTGTAATTAAACGCAAGAAAAACATCTGTGTGATCGATATCAAATTTATTTCCACATGACAGAAGCCTGAAATCCATCATATGTGGTTTTGAGTTGGTAATCTGAACAAAAAAAGGAGGATAAGAGAAAAGCTGCTTTTGTATGTTCACCATGTGTCAGTGATACAAAGAGATATATAAAGAAATCCAGTGGATGTTTTAGTACTGACTGACTGACAATGTTGTCTGGACTCTCTGACACCAGGGGACGTGGAGGAGGCTGGTGCGGAGCTGACAGCTGATGGGTGGTTGTTCACTTCACTCTCTAAATAAATCCTCACCCAGACAACTTACATCAAGGACGTTCAGAAACACTGATTCATACCAGTCACAGACTCAGAAAATAAAAAGTGTCTATTTGAAGCAGTCTCAGAGCCAGGCATGAACAAACAACATCACGGTGCTCTATTTGAACCTTTTTTGTATTTCAGTAAGAAAAGCAGTGAAAAGCAGTTGCAGTGCATCGCCAAAGGCTCTGCAGAAACAAAAAGGTCAACTGGCTGTCTGGGACCAATGTGCTTAAACCCTGACCAGACCTTATTGATTTAATCGATTGGTGAATCAGTGAAGAGGCCATGTTGATATAGATTTGAGTGAAGCAGCTTTCCTGTCCGTGGGGGGTGAATGGCAATGAAAAAGAAAGCAAAATCAATACAGCAGAAGATCCTATGGTAAAAACCTTTGCCAGCTGTCAAGCAGAGCAAAGATGAGTGAATGTCCTGCTCAGCAGGTGAAGTGTGGGACCCAAAAGCACACAATGATGAGATGTCATAGTTGCTGCAAAATGTAATCTAGTATGTCAAAAATCTCCAAATATCTCCAAATCTCCAGTATATATATATATATATATATGTATATATATATAACAAACATTGCAGCACATTTGTTTCTTTGCAGTAAAAATCTGAGTTTATCAAACAGATATGAGCGGTTTGATATTGGCAGAGCAAATCTGTGTGATCTGAGTGAGAGGGGCCTCAGGTGAAGACAGCTGTCGCCCCGATTCACAGCCTCGCTAATGTCGGCCAAATTGCCTGAGTCGATGGAAATGATGCAGTCATTGTGGAGGAAATTGGAAATCAGTTCTTGTCATCACTGAACATGGCTCTCTTTCTAGTGAAGCCAGGGCTCAAATATGTTTGTGTAGGCTACGGCTGCTAGAGATACCGCTGTGTTGGAAAATGGAATTGGACAGAACCAAGACAGAAAGATGAGGAAGGGCTGCAACAGGAGGGGCCGCACTCGGAGCACTGCTTAAACCAAAGTCTAGTAGAGTATCTGTGAGGTTGTTTTTTTTATGTATAGCCCCCAGGAAACATCAGACTCCTGGAATAATAATCTATAAATATAGACAGACTAAATAGACATTGTGCCTTCATGTCCTTTGGGCAATGAGTGCTCATTAAAGAGGTTTCTCACCATCAATTCTCTGTAGTTCTCCGTAATGAGTTTCTTAACAGATCTGCAGAAGGCAAGAACAGATTTGATTTTCTTGAGTTCATCTTATTGACACCTTAGTTTATTTCTTCAAGGAGACTTTCACTGTCACATGCAGGGTGTGAAACTGAAGGCATTAACAGTGCATCACGGCGCTGTAAATTAGGAGCTCTTTTGTGGACGTTCTGCTGCAGCATGTAACACATGTAGGTCATAGCACGAGGCGTGACACAGAGCAGTGCTTCTGTATGCTGAGTGCCTCATAACCACAATCCCAAGGGCATTTTGGGCTCAATAAGAAGCAATCATGCCCTCTCTGACTCAACTCCATCTTCCCACAAGGCACTGCTTCAAGTCAGACCCCATCCATAATGCATCAGAATTTCTGCTGCAAATCTCTTCAAAAAGAGCAGGGTGTCTGTCATGATAAAGCACAATTGGCTAAGGGGAGGAAATCAGAGCAATAAAATCCCAAGATGAACAATGTTCTGTTTTGCTCTCTGATGTCGTTCTTTGTTTTTCTCTGTTTGTCTTGTTATTGGAGCTGTATGTTCATGTCTCTCGTGGGACGCATGCCAAGGCGCAAGTCATTCATCATCCTAATTGGTTGTGTTTAGAGAGCAGCTGTTGTGTTTGATGGAGAAGCTTTTCCACTCCTTCCGGTCAAAAACAAAGCCACAGTCCTGCTATCAAAGATGGATCACTGTGTAAAGGGAAGTAGCCGCAGATGTAATTATCCCGGCCTTGTCTGTTCATCGCAGATTTCTTTTTTCCTTTTTTCGATGCAGTGTTTTCAGCTTTTGTAATCAAGCATCCTTTATCTCCATATGTCAGCAGCAGACTCCAATGAGAGGAAGTCAGACTGTCTCTAGTCTGTTCATGATTAGCTCAAAAGTTGTTGTACTTAAAAATTCAAGGAAAACTCAAAAAAGTATTGTTTGGCAAATACGTACATTTACACTCATAAGCAGAAGTAGCAGCCAGATGCAGCAAACCAAATACACTTGGTTACGTGTGAGAACCATTATTAAAGCAGAGATTTCCTGGTCTGCAGCATTTTAATATCTGTTCACCCAATGCCAAGAAGGAAAGACATCAGCAAGAAATATTAACAGTAAACAGCAGTCAAGACTGCTACTAATATTCACAGAATTGGACATTACGGCAAGATCATTCCAAAATCAGACCGTGAAGTGCTCAGAGAAACTGCAAAGACCCCAAGAGCTACATCTCAGACTCGCTATACCTCACTTAGTATGTTTACTGTTAAAGTTCATGTGAGTACAATTTAAAAAAAACTGAACTAGTATGGTTTGTTTGTAAGGGCTGACAGAGAAAAGCTTCTTTTATTTGTAAAGAGAACATGGTTGCACGGTTTATGTTAGAAACGTTACGTCCCAACAAATTACAAGACTTCTAGAACAAAGTGTTTTGGAGACATGAGGCTACAGTGGAGATGTTTGTCTTTACCAACTGTAAAGCACGTTAAAGTCAGGTTAACAAGATTGAAAATAAAAAGAATTGAATTATGAATTATGAATTATGAATTATGAATTATGGGGTGTAGGTAGGTTTCCCCATCCATCCATGCATCCATCCATCCACCATCCATCCATCTATCTATCTATCCATCCATGCATCCATCCATCCATCTATTCATGCATCCATCCATCCATCCATCCATCCATCCATCTATCCATCTATCCATCCATCCATCCATCCATCTATTCATCCATCTATTCATCCATGCATCCATCCATCCATCCATCCATCCATCCATCTATCCATCCATCCATCCATCTATTCATCCATCTATTCATCCATGCATCTATTCATCCATGCATCCATCCATCCATCCATCCATCCATGCATCTATCCATCCATCCATCCATCCATCCATCCATCCACAATCCCAGCTGAGCTGTAGGGTGGGGGGGGGTACTCCAAAATGTAAAGCCCCAAAAAGAGTTAAAAGATGATTTGCTTTTTTATTTATAAGTAATTTAACTCCCTTTTGGAGATTTATTAAACCCTTAAAAAGCCTATGAAGATGCAAATAAGCCCTGCAGGTTTGTTTTTTCCTCAACCACAGGAGAGAAAACATGATTAATTAAAATATAATTTGAAGAAATTGTTTTTCTAGAATAAATCTGTCTATTTTTATTTTTGCAATCTAAAAAACAGAAAAGCTATCATAATACTAATAAATACTTTAATACTTAATGTAATAAGTCTATTAAGTTATGTGAATTTATATTTTCATGGCACACAGTGTTTAATAAATGAATGACATCCTTCAGTTGATCTCCAGCTCTCTAAGGTAGATATTATTCATCAGGCTTTACAAAGAGGACAAAAGCAGTCGCAGGTAATGTATTGGACAGCAGGGCACTCTGGGAAATCCATCTCTGTCAATCAGCTACTTTACATGGTAACAGTATTTCTCGTAATGGCCCATTTTTTACTCCATCTAATCTCGTCGTGCCATCCATTTCCTCCCACCCTCTCCTGTCAGATGGACATTTAATGGCACTGAGTGACCATCATTCAAATTAATGTCTATAATCCACAGAATCACATCACTTTTTATAACCTCCCTGACTCTCATTTGCTCTCAAAGAATTTCAGTTCAAGCAGGGAATGAAAAAGTTTCAAAATAAGCACCTTTTAACTTGCAGCACTGTCGGTACGAGGTGGCCCTCTGTGCACTTTTCCAGACGCCAGGATCGGACATCTCCACTTTTTACTGTGCTGATATTTCATGAAAAACAAAATGCTCAGTCACAACTAATGCGTTATTGCACCATTTCTTGTGGATTACACTTGTTCTAAAATAAGGCAACAACGACTTGCATGATTAATTCAGGTAGTGTTCAGGTAATTCAGGTGGTGAATTCCTGTTGCAAATATTGATGGATGATTTAGTCACTGTAATTAATTCCCACTGACGAGCATTCAAAAAGACTGACTTTCAGTTACATGAAACTTCACTTCAGCTCAGCTGTATTATAAAACCAACTTAAAATGTATAGCCAAACAGTCCTAAACGTCAAATAAAAGTTGGTTTGAATGGCAGTTTTCTTTGCTATTAAGTAGTGCTAAGTGGGGTGAAAGGTTTCGATGGTTTGTTGATGGAACAACAATAGTAGCCCTGTTTTTTGTTTTTTATGTTTTTTATCTGTAGAGTGTAGAGACGTGCAGTCACACATCCAAAGCTGGACATCTGGAATCCCACAGCCGCTCAGCCAAGGCAGCGTGGCAGATGTGTATGAAAATGCACATATAAAGCAGAAAGAGAGGCTAAAGTCACTCGCTCATCACTATACGTCCTACCACAGGCCGTCCTCCATCTGCCTGGCCTTCAGTGCAGCTGCAGCCAGGAGCCACGGCAGCATCTGTCAGTGTTTGGATTGGAGAAATGACTTTAGATCATTAGGTCGCCTTTCATCTGGCCCTTTGATGCGCCTCTCTGGCCATGCATCTGTGGACGAGGTGTAGACGTGGAAGCCTCAAATTCAGAGCAATTATTTCTCTATAAAAGCAGAAAGTTTTCTCAAAGGATTCAGAGAGGGGGTTTTGTGCAAACGGAGGTAACTTGTACGCAACTTACTCTGTGAACATGACCTGGTTGAGAGCAGGTTTTATTCCTCTCTGTCTCCTACCCTTCAGAAGCTGACACGGGTTTCATTTCTTTAGGGAAGCAGTCTGATATTGAACAGTTTGGAGATGTGTGAACAATGGCATGTCCATGATGAGTAGCTGCACTGGTTGGGATGAAGCTGCATTTTCCTCGGGAACGTTTGAGGATCTGAATAGAAAGCTGGGCACACCCCAAGGACTTTTGTTAAAAGCCTTACCATTTTTTTGCACAGGAAAATAAACCAAATACTTGGGTTTGATTTCATTTGAGTTTAATTTATCTTTATTTATTTGTTTATTTCTTTGTAGCCCATTGGCTTTATCTTGGCCACAAATCCGTTAGAGCCGTGGAAGAAGAACTTGACTGGATTTCAGGTAGCCTACATGGTTTGGAAATTGATATCATTAACGACACCATTGTTGACATTTTTTAATAGCATCTTCTTCACACCTCAGTAAGTAAAATTAAATAAGTAAAGTAAATTTCCCTCTCCATGTGAGTGGATGTATTAATGTCCATCCATTTTCCCTCTAAAGCACCTTCCTTTTTTTTATCTTTGCTAGGGAAAATGTTATTAAAGTGATTGACAACCAGAAGTCTGTTGTGTTAGAGTTACCTGTCTGTATTAGGTTTTAATACCTCCAAGGGTCTTTTTCACCTGCAGGATGTGTCTGCATGAAAAGTCCGTCTTAGGTGTAATAGACCTTCATTCCACTTGTCACTCTTGCCAAAATATAACCCTTATTATATATTTAAATTACACATTCACACACAGTATAATTTCACCTTTGTAACTCTTTCTTTTCCACTGAACATTCACTCTGCAGTGCAATAAAAGTTTTATTTCTGAACATCAAAACTTGGAGGATCACTTCTGTTTACTTGGTATTGCCATAGTGAATCATGGTAACGCAGCTCCTGGTCCTCGCTGGTCTTTATATAGTTAGGTTAACTCTGGGTCAATAAACTCACAGTTGACAGAACCGATGCCAAACCTTCAGTTTGAACTGCAAATCTCCGAGCTTCTCGTCTCAGGATCTGTTGACTCTGATAGCTTTTTATTTCTTTGTTTTTTACGGTGGGTTTTGTAATGTCAGTTTTTAGAGCATCCTCTCTGAAATAGACCTCAGATGTGTGGTAACACAATGCCAATAAGGAAAGACATCAGCAATGATCTCAAAGAAGCAAGTTTTATTGCCCATCCATCTGCGAAGGGAGTTCATGCCATGAACGTTCCACAATCCCACTGTGACTAAGATGAACCGGTTCTGCAGGCAGGTGCTCAGGTGGATTAGGGATCTCTGCAAAGCCTTGCTCTATGGCCATGTTGTGCAGGCCACAGCAAGCCAGTATTATTTTGCACACCTTTTTGGGTTTATACAGCAGGGTGCAGCCACTTGCATCCAAGCACACCCACCTCATGACTCCATTGGTGAGCCTTCAAACCTCAACAGAGCCATGCATGAAATGTTGTCTGTAAGTCTTAATGACCTGGAGCGACGCTATAAAGATTAGTAGGATAAAAACCCTGCAGTGATGTGAGGCACTGATAACATTAAGTAATTAACCTGATAAGGACCAGATGATTTTTTTGCATAATTGTACTAGGTAATTGTGTTTGATCACATAGAGAAAATTACAAACTGTACATCATGATATAAAAAATAATTAGCTCCTATTTAAATTTCTCTTAGAAACTTATTGCAACTCCACAATCACACTCTGTTCAGATTCTGCTGTGAGCGTTTACACAAGTTTATTAGGTCGTATTTGTCCAGTTACAGTGTGTTTTCCTGCTCTGGGGTATGAAATTAAAAACAAGCTGGGTGTGAATGAAGGAAATAAGGTAAAGTGAGAGTTTTAACATCTATGTCAAAGCAGCAATTACACACTGGCCTGATTCGTAACGATGAATACAGAGCTATAACAAAAAATGAACACTGTCTTATTGAGACAAAGTTCCTGAGTTCACTTCGTGTTAGACATTCACACACACGCACACACACACACACACACACACACACACACACACACACACACACACACACACACACACACACACACACACACACACACACACTGAGTGTGCAGGCAGCTAAATCAGGCGGAAAACCCTTAAAATTTCCAATTTAATTGGATGGCATGTTGAGCTTTCCTCAAAGTGTGTGTGAACGTGTGCATGTGTAGTCGCCAGTATGTCTCCAAAACCCACTCAAGTGTACACTGAGCTGTCACTCAAACCACATCCAGGCTGACAGCGTAGTCTCATGCTGTGTGGACTCTACCTCACACTTCCCTGGTTTTTGTCACAGTGTTGATTTAATTCCAGACCAAACAGGAGAAAAAGGCAAAAAACCCGTGTAGTCTCAGAGTGTCTCTGCATAACCGTATATACAGTATTTCTGCCGATGGTGAAGTCCTGCTGGTATCAAGAGGTGGTGATCTCCAGCACACTCTGGTTGGTTTGCAGATCAATGAGAGGAGGTTCTGATAAAGGTCAGCGCCTTCAAGCCCTAAACTTATATCAACTAACGAAGCCAACGCATCCGTTACGTCATGTATTTTGGGACTGTCCAAAAGTTTCAGAAAAGAAATTAAAATAGTCTGGGTGTTGATTTGAATTTAGATATCGCACTTCTCATTCCAGGTATGTGCCCCAGTAAACAGCGAGAGAGAAATCTGAATTTCCTGCTCTTCACAGCAAAGAATTTGAAAACTATGTTTTGACTGAAACTGCAGCCGTGCTGCTTAATATGATGCAGAGGAAAGAAAGAAAAGGGTTCATGCTGTGGAGAGAATCACAGCAAGATTACAGCTGAAATAAATAAATAAAAGCCATTGAAATATAGGAAAATCCAACAACACCTTCTGGTACACTGTACAGACACTGCTGAAGAAAATGAAATCAATACTCTAAAAACACATCAGATCTCAACAGGGAAGAAATCATGCAAGATATCTAAATATCGCCTTGCACCAGGAGGAACCCAGAAACAGTACTAGGAGTCAGACTAGCATTGTCCAGCCTGAATGGGTCTGTGCGTCCCTACATGGATATGATCCCCAGACATGGATATGACTCCCAGACATGGATATGACCCCCAGACCATCGCTGACCCACCACCAAACCAGTCATGATGAACAGTTTACACGCAGTATAAAGTTCTACGCAGGTTCTCCAGATCCTGTCTCATGAGCTCAGGGTGAACCTGCTCTCATCTGTGAACAGCCCGATGGTGGACCCGCCAACTCTGATGTTCCATGGCAAATCCTACTGGAGCTCCACGGTGCTGGGCATTGAGCACAGGGTCCAGTAGAGGACTTCAGGCCACCCTCATGAAGCCTGCTTTCTCAATGTTTGGTCTGATACATTCACACAAGGTACCATACAGATACCACTCCGAGTTAAGAACCTTCTACGGTTCTGTCCAGCTCTCCTGGAGTAACTGCCTGTCTCCTGGACTCTCCTCCATGCTCTTGAGACTGGACTAGGAGACACAGCAAACCCTCTGGAAATGATATGTACTGATGTGTGATCCTGGAAGGAGCTGGACTGCCTTTTCAACCTCTGCATGAACCAGGTATCTCCTAACGCTGCCAGTAGTGACACGGACCCTAGAAGAATGCAAAACATGTGAAAAACATACAGAAAAAATGAAAAGAAAAGAAAAAATGTCAGTGGCCTCCTCCTGTAAAACCATTCCTGCTCTGAAGGTCATTAATCTGTTTCCCCTGGAGTGCAACTGTTAGTTTCTGTAACACCAAAACTGCTGAAACTGATCAACAGTAGTAGTAGCCCTCTGCTACTTAATAATAATAATAATAATAATAATAATAATAATAATAATAATAGATAGAAATATCAGGGTAGCACTAATCCTGACTGTAAATGTTATGATGATGTTAATGACTCTTCTCTCCTTCATCTTGACTGTAACGGCAGAGGAAACTGTATCTGATGTGCTGCTTGCAGCTCAATTTCAGTGCTGCAGATCAAAGAAAAAGGTCCAAATTGACATTTGCAATAAAGTACTTAGGTTTTTTTTTATAATTTCTCTATGATCCTCCACTCAAGACAAACAGCGACCCACAGTCTACCCTGCAGGAAACACAGAATACAGTCCTACTGGGCCTATCAGCTCGATGCCACCATGAAAAGTACCATCTGATTTACTGTTGGAGCTAATTGGAGCTCCGCTGTGCTAATTAAATCAAGGAGCCACCTGGTGTGTGAAGAGTGTGTGTGTGGTTGTGTGTGTGTGCGTGGCTGTGTGTGTGTGTGTGTGTGTGTGTCAACCAAGAGGAAAACTTCCAGCTTCTGTTTATGAAGACATTGCAGATGATATTCCAGGAGATTTTTTTTAACTTGCTCCGTCTGTTTGAGCAGGTTCTCTCCCGTCTCGTTTATAAGCGACTGATGCTTGCTTATAAAAGTGCTTTGGTCTCTCAGACCCTGTGCATCAGGGACCGTATGAAAATGTCAGGCTCCCTTGTTAGCATTTCAAACGAGCAAAGAGGCAATTACGCTACTTTTGTGTTTCCACCGAGGCGTTTCTGTCTCTGACACAATTCTGACACGAGGGCCCAGCATTTCAATAGCGCCAAGAGGAACATGACGTTCCTCAGCTGCAGTGAAAGACTAACCGGACCACAATCATGTCCTCCCTCCTCAGACTCTCTCTTATCCCTCTCAATCACCTTTATCTTTCTCTTCCTGGCTCTCACCTCCTCTTTCATTTCCGAGACAGTCTATTATTTGGGCAAGACGGCAGCGTGATGGTGGCTTCCGCTGGCGGGAGCAGGGCCGAATGCTATCATCACTCCCAGGGCCATAATCAATAGTGTCAGTAATGGCGATGGTGGGAGGAGAACAGTGGGTTGCTGCAGGGTCCTCAAAGATCATATTGGTTGGCTGTGTCTTCTCCCTGGCTCTCCCCACAGTCCTGTTCATTTATTCTGCAGGCGTTTCCACTGTCAGCCTCACTTAACTGAGGTTGCGTGATGCTCAGAAAGGGTTTGGATCTTAAGTCGCCTGTTGAAGTCCTGACAAATTTACTGGTAAGGTAGATCAAAAATACGAACTTCTACTACGGTTTCAGCCGTGCTCTGTGGTATGGAAGGGCTCCAAATCCTCTGATATGCTCTGATAAATGATAATATGCAACATTTTACCTTCTATTCATCATTATTACTCACTGACCCTTTTGCAGTGCTTCAGTCCTTTTAAAATACTTCAATATTATTTGCAGCAGAGAGCCTAAAATGTTTTTCATGGGAGCAGGATTTATTGCGAGCAGTGTATCTCGCAGTCGTTTGTGCTGCAGCAGAAGTAAATCACAAGAGACCTGTGGGGGAAGCTCACACTTTGAAAATAACTCCAGTTACTCTAATAAATCAGACCAGCAGTAATAATCATGTATGAAGCTGAGCTCACTTTTATTGCTTGTGAATCGCCTTTGCAGAACACGCTGACGTCGCTGTTTAGTTGAACATTTTTGTGGAAAAAAGAAAAAAGAAAAAAGAAAAGGAACGTACTGTTTATATTAGCGGGCCGCAGGCATCCTGCTTCCATGCAACACATCCCAGTCCTCTTCATGTTCCCTGCTCTTGTGTGGAAGCTGCTCACACAGCAAGATGCCTGATCCAGGTTGCACGTTTTTATGTATTCACTTTGTTATTAAAAGATGCATATTATAACCTTTCTTTCCCAAATTTCTGCAGTACCAGTGAAATGTCAGTGACAAGCTTTTGTCCAAAAAAAAAAAAAATAAAGTGGTGTATATAACTAGCCCATGCAGGCAATCTAATTTCAACACATCCCTGGTGGATGTAAGTAGAATTAGGGGAGGCTGGATATTTAAATTTAACTATTTAATACTTTTTCAAGAATGACTGACATATTTTTTGAGCTAGACAGCACCAATCAAGGTGACAAAGTTTATATCGCTGAATTTTGGAGTAGGTAAACAATTCAAATGCCCAAGTATATGCTCTCAAGAAAAAGAATAAATCATTTCTCTCTCTCTTTCTTTTTTTTTTTTTTTTCTTCATTATGAAATAATCTGGTTTGTTTGGCTTCACTACCAGCAGATATCCATCCATCCATTATCTATACCCGCTTTATCCGTTTCCGGGTCACGGGGGTCTGTCGGAGCCTATCCCGACGCATATCAGGCGTAAGGCAGGGGTACACCCTGGACAGGTCGCCAGTCTATCCAGGGCCACATACAAACAACCAATCACACTCACATTCACACCTAGGGAGAATTTAGAAAGATCAATTAACCCTGCATGTTTTTGGACTGTGGGAGGAAGCCGGAGTACCCGGAGGAAACCCACGCAAGCACGGGGAGAACATGCAAACTCCACACAGAAAGACCCACCGGGCCGGGAATTGAACCAGGAACCTTCTTGCTGTGAGGCAACAGTGCTAACCACTAAGCCACTGTGCTGCCCACCAGCAGATATGTCCAAGTGAAAGTTAGAGATTTCAACCTTGCTGGGACAGATTCTCTGAAGCTCCCTGATGCTGTCGGTTCAGATGTAGATCAAACTTTTATATTCTAAATAAATAAAAGCAGGGAGTTTCTCTGGTGTCAAAAGGGAACGCTCTCAGTTGTATATTTCAGCACTTTGACAAGTCCCTGTCCTGCTCTCTTGCCCTCGCGGCAGCGTGAGTGGCTTAGTAGAAAATCTGTTTTCACAGAGGAAACCACAGAGAAAAAAGCTCATCGTTGTCAAGCCATGGGGGAAGCCCCAGGGGACCTGTGCAGGATTAAACCAGCAGGTCCTGATCCTGGTAACCCACCTGCCTGAAAACAGCTCAGCGTTGCAGAATATGTTTAAATTTACTCAAACTACCTTGTAATGTTAGCAGATGGCAGGTCTGAGCTGTGAATTCATTACATCTCATTTGAAACGGTTCCTGGTGGAGCTTCTCTGTGTGGAAGTCATTTCTCCTGGAAACGTTTACCAGACCACGTTAGCCCACTGGCCCTACGCAGAAAACTGTGTTCCTTTAAGATGCAATCAAAGAAAACTATTAACTGTAATTACATTAGATTTTATTGGAAATTTTAAAAATAATTACTGAAATGTAAATCCAATTATTTATCTCAAAATAACAACACTCATTTTTAAAATAACAAGTTAATTTATCTCATTATCTGCTAGACTTGTTACTAATGTACTGTCAGCTTTTGTAATCTTCTGGATTTTCTCAGTACAGAAGTTGGAAAAATTATTCAGTCCCTTGTAAAGTGGAGTTCAGATGCTACTGACAATTCAATTGAATTCAATTTTATTTATGTAGCATCTATTACAACACAAGTTGTCTGTAGGCGCTTTCCAATAACCTGTCCACAGTTGCAAACAAGGCACAACTATTATTGATATTGATGATTTCAGAAGTGTGTGGAGTTTGCATGTTCGGTTAATCACACTAAATTGCCCGTAGGTGTGAACGTGAGTGTGCTTGATTGTCTGTTTTTCTATGTGGCCCTGTGATGGACTGGTGACCTGTCCAGGGTGTACCCCTGCCTTTCGCCTACTATGTGTCAGGATAGGCTCCGACAGACCCCCGTGATCCGGAGACGGATTAAGCAGGTACAGAAGATGGATGATTTCAGAAAAGGATTCCTCAGTTGCAAATTATATCTGTGAAGTCTCTCTTAATAGATGTCATAGTGAACCTGGAGTCCGGTCTTTCACCAGCTCCCTTCGGCGTTTCAAAACTCCCTTTTTCCACTTCTTACTAGTGGGATATTTCTCCGTGGAGATTTCTTCTCACAAGAAACAACCTTCATCGTAGATGGAGCAATGAGATCAATGGTATCTGAAATTGTAGATGGAAAGTGATCTAGAAGTTCATTTACTGAGTTACAGGACAGAGGGGAGGTGGAAAAGTAGACTTGATTAAAGGTTTTAGTTGAGTTATTTGTAAAAAAGCGTTTTTTAAGTCTTCTCTTGAGTGGATGGAAATGGTGTTTTTAAAAAAAAAACAGAGAAGTGGTCAGACAGGGCCACATCAGTCACAAAGACCTTGGAAATGCTGAGAGAGTCCAAAGTATGCCCTCATTCATGTGTTGCCTGTTTCACATGTTGAGTCAAAACTTTGAACACATCACATAGTTCTTTAGCCCCTCTGTCAACATGGATGTTTAAGTCTCCCACAGTTATTAAACAGTCATAACCAACACAGGCCTGTAGACATTCATAAACATGGCTCGAGAAGGTCCCTTTAGCTGAACACCCAAGGAGTCACATTTTCCTAAAAACACTTCAGTGAATCATGAAACAGGGTGGCGACCACTCCTCCCCTCTTATGCTCTCTACTTTCACTTAAAAACTGGGAAAAGAATTGGGAGGTGTTGACTCATTAATTAAACTGTTTTTTTCTGACAGCGATCTGATGTTTAACAGAGCCAGTTTAAGTGACTTAGCGATAGGAATGAGCGATGGGAATTAAGAATGAGCATTCTTCCATAGAGGGCCCAAGTTTTGTTTTTTTTGTGGAAAGAGTCACTGCCGTTAATCTTACCGCCTGGACCTCGTTGATGCCAGTTTGTTTCTGGAACGTTGTAAACACAAACAGCCTCGTCATCCTTGATATCGTGAGGAGACGGATCATGATGACACCTTGAAAGAGCAGTTTGTGGAGGAGGTGGAGGAGCTCAGGCTGTTGGTTGCTTGTTTAGTATGAGGGGCTGGAAGGTTATGAGGAGAAAACATGAGATTTGGGTGTGGCGTGAGTTGGATTCCAATCCCGACAATGTTTTCATGTTGTCAGTAAAATCCAGGAGTGGAGAGTCTGGGCTGAGTGGAGAGAGTGAGGAGGTGGGTGGGGTCTGTGGATAAAGGTTCTGGGGTCCTCTATTTGGGTTGAGGGGGGCTCCACTTGTTCTGTTGGAGGCTGAGGAGACTCCCCAGAAAGGGGCAGTCCTAGCCAACTACTGGCCAATGACCTGCCTCTGCACAACATGGAAGCTCCTGTCTTTGCATTACAGTGGCAAAGACAGGAAGGCATCTGGCTCCTTTATATGAGTGCAGCGCAGAAGGGAATTGGCAAGGACTTCAGAGGAGCCAAGCACCAACTACTGGTCAAAGGGACAGTTGCCAAGGACTGCAAGCTGTGGCAAACCAATATGTGCAATGCCTGGATCGACTAAAAGAAAGCCTACACCTAGATGCCACACCTGTGGATGCTGGAATGCTGGAAGCCAACTCAAACCCAGTTGCACAAGTCACTTTCAAGTGCTGCATATACCAAGGAGATGCTCTTTCCCCACTGCTCTCCCACCCTTTCAGCCAGATCGTCACAACAAATGGTTATGGATACCAGTTCTGGTATGGAGCAATAATCAGCCACCTCCTCTACATGGATGACATCGAGCTGTATGCCAAGAGTAAGCAAGACATGGAGATGAAAGAGATGGAAGTCACAGATATTAAGACAAGGAAGCTCGGAAAGAGGGAGGCCACAGACTAGTGAGCATCAAAGCCACCATCCAGGATGAAACAACAAAGATCCAGGAATAAATCAAGACGATGGCCTCTAAGGATAAGCTGCTAACTGAACGTCTTAGGCACCAGAAATCCAGTGGGAAAGAAAATGTGGAAGAAATCTACCAGTAGCTAGAAAAGGCTGGAGGAACAGCACAGAGGCATTAATCGTGGTAGCACAAGAACAGGCCTTGAGAGGCCGGGGTCTATCCCACCAGACAACTTCCCAGCAGCAGCCTGTACAAGATGCCCTGGAGACAATCCAGAACATAATAGTGGGATGCAGATGCTGGCAGGTAAAGCATAGTGAACAGCACAACCAGGTGGTGGTTATAGTGCACAGACACATCTGCACTGAGTATGGGTTGGACGTCCCAAAGTCAAGGTGGGAGAAACCTCATTCTCCACTGAGAATGAAATGACTTCCAGATCCAGACAGATAAACTCAATGTTACCAAACAAAACTCTCTGGAAATGTCTTTGACTCATGACAGTTGCTGCTGCTGCTCTGTTGAGGTGGTTTCTGAGCTGTTTATTTATCTGGAAGAGATCAATCTAGGGGGGGAAAAGAAAACTGGTTGTGTAGTTCTGGAGCAGAATGGCTTCATCTTAAAGAAAGTGGAACTTTCTTTTTTAAAAACAAAGATTTTTCTTTCTTTTTTTTTTTTTTGGTAAGGCTAAAGAGAGCGCCCAGAAGAAGCAGCGAAGATATAATTTCACAGCTGAGCACACTCACTTGGGTTTCCGCCATGAGCCAGGAAGGATTTCACACCTGAGGTAATAACATAGCGAAGTTAGAAGATGGGATCGGATTTTTTTACACTGCTGCCCTCTATTTATCTTCATCAGAGAAAATAGTGCTGCCCTTTAAAGGACTTAAAGTACCACATGCTTTGAAATATCAACATAATGTCTTACAATCACTTAAGTCCACTTGTGCTCAGCCATTAGCCATTTCTCATCTGGTGAGATTACTTTACACAAGACCTTCTGTGTTACTCTATCTAAATGTATATTATTAAAATTCATCATTTGATAATGAAGTATTAGGATTTGTAAATTGTCCTTTAGTACAACCTCCCTGCTCTACCTCATCTTCCCTCTTCATTCTGCAGTTTGCTTGAACAGCAGGCTGCATACTCTGCTCTTTTTCTTTTATGCCCACAAAGCTTCAGAGTCAAGAGCGAAGAGGAAAGGAAGGAATGTTGCCTCACAAAGGAAAAAATAAAAGTTAGCAGGATTTGACCAGGCAAAAGGGTTTGAGCATCCTCCTGGAAAAATGATAACCGTTTCAGCTGGCAGCAAGTCATTTTACCCGTTAGAACCATGTTAGAGGAAATCTTGTGGCCCTGGAAAAGATCTTTTTTATTTAACTTAAAAGTTGAGACATGAACTTGCACGTGAAAGTGTTTCTAATGTCTTTCAGCACCAGACTTTTTAAATGTATTTATTTCTTTTGTCTGCGCAGCAGTCAGTGTCGAAGTATCTGGCGTTTGCATGAGCTTGAATGAAAGATCATGAAATGGACAATTCAGAGACAATTGTGGATGATTTAGAAGAAGTTAATTAAAGACAATGTGCAGTTTACAATCACGCTGATGGCTTTGAGTGGGGCCTGAAGAGGAGCAGCTGCTTATGTCTCTTTGCACTGGTGGAAACCAGTTGTAACATAATCAAAGCACGAAGCAGGCAGCTGAGTAGCTTTTGATTATTATATTTGTTATAAGTTATTATGTTTGCTTATTAGTTGCAACGCATTTTAAAGAGGCAGCTGCCCTCTTCTTCTACCACTCAACTCAACGTTATTTGTAGAGCGCTTTCACCTAACAGCTGACACAACTATAAAACACACTAAAAGAAAAAATACAATAAAAGTACAAAAGAAGAAATAAAACCAGTAAAGAGGATGATACGAGCAAAAAGTTCCATCAAAACTCTTTCCTTGGAACATCTTTACAGGCTGGACCACCCAACTGTGTGCAGTTTGATAAGCAACCGCTGGGGCCCTTGGATGGGGAGGCCCATTTCATTTTCATTATCATAGGCGTAAACATGTTTATGTCATATGTAGTGTTGGGATACGGAGCAGCAGCACAGATGGATGTGTCAAAGTCGTTCACAGCAACTCAAGATCCTTTCAGTCAGCCTGATAATGAAGAAAAGTTGTCAGTGAAACAACTGGGCCCTCCGTGACCGCATTTAAACACCAAATACGTTTCTGAAAAGGGTGGGAATTCCTGAAGTTGGTATGACTGCCAACACTGAACGACTTCCTACTCATGGTAATGGTCCTGCTATTCCACAAGGTGGCGCCATGAAGACGGAACCTGTGAGTAAACATCATCATCCAATAGTAAAGACTTTGTGGTAATTTAATATAATAGTCACATTATAGCTAATTAAGTCAAGTTAATTAGCAACTTTATTCACAATCACCAGTATAGATAGATAGATAGATAGATGGATGGATGGATGGATGGATGGATGGATGGATGGATGGATAGATAGATAGATAGATAGATAGATAGATAGATAGATAGATAGATAGATAGATAGATAGATAGATAGATAGATAGATAGATAGATAGTGTGGATGGATGGATGGATGGATGGATGGATGGATGGATGGATGGATAGATAGATAGATAGATAGATAGATAGATAGATAGATAGATAGATAGATAGATAGATAGATAGATAGATAGATAGATAGATAGATAGATAGATAGATAGATAGATAGATAGATAGATAGATAGATGGATGGATGGATGGATGGATGGATGGATGGATGGATGGATGGATGGATGGATGGATGGATGGATGGATGGATGGATGGATGGATAGATAGATAGATAGATAGATAGATAGATAGATAGATAGATAGATAGATAGATAGATAGATAGATAGATAGATAGATAGATAGATAGATAGATAGATAGATAGATAGATAGATAGATAGATAGATAGATAGATAGATAGATAGATAGATAGATAGATAGATAGATAGATAGATAGATAGATAGATTTTCCTGGTATACTCTCTCAAAGGTTTCCTTGAAAACGAGTTAAAACATCTTCATCTGGCAGCCTGAGTTTGACACCTGCCTCCAATTATCCTGCATGTGACCTTTGCTCGATGCGTTGGCCATAACAGGTTTACTTGCAAAGGCAATTAATGTTTCTAGTAGATGTAACATCTCTTGTGCTGAGTGAGTTTTTTTTTCTTTCTTTTATGATCCTCCAGATTTATGTGATTAAGCCTTCAGCGTCTGGTCCAAGTCAGCAGGTTTTGAAGTTAAACTTTATGGTGATTGCCATATGGTCGCGTAGAACTATATTTTCTATGAAGATCTGAAGAAAATTGATTACATCAATATTTTTTAGAATAAAGAATGATTCTATTTCTGTAGACGAGTTATGAACCTTTGAAAAGATGGATAACTCTTATCTGCAGGATTTCAAACTCCATATATCAATCAAAAGTCACAGAAAATGACTCCATCTGAGGAGGAAAAGACAGTCAGCTTCATGGAAATTAGTCCACAACAGGACTTAAATTACTTAAATGGCATAATAATAATAAATTTAAGAGAAGTCGCTGACATTAAGAGCTGATCAATAAATTTGAAAGATTTGTTTCCAACAAAGCCCAAATTAACCTTGACATAACTAAATACATAAAGTCTTTAAGTTGCAGTTTTTAAACATATATTATATTTTTATAGTCTTCTAGTAGTTAAAATGGACTCTGGACCCTCACTTTTTTATTGGTACAGTCAATTTTAATTTAATTTCTCCTCACAAAGACATACTTCTGAAAGAGCATCCTTGAGACACCTTAGAGACACCCTAGAGACACCTAGACACATCCTAGACATCTAGTCACATCCTAGAGATATCTAGACATCCCAGAGACATCTAGACATCCCAGAGACATCTAGACATCCCAGAGACATCTAGACATCCCAGAGACATCCCAGACATCCCAGAGACATCTAGACATCCCAGAGACATCTAGACATCCCAGAGACATTTGGACATCCCAGAGACATCCCAGACATCCCAGAGACATTTGGACATCCCAGAGACATCTAGACATCCCAGAGACATCCCAGACATCCCAGAGACATCTAGACATCCCAGAGACATCTAGACATCCCAGAGACATTTGGACATCCCAGAGACATCCCAGACATCCCAGAGACATTTGGACATCCCAGAGACATTTGGACATCCCAGAGACATCTAGACATCCCAGAGACATTTGGACATCCCAGAGACATCTAGGCATCCCAGAGACATCCCAGACATCCCAGAGACATCCCAGAGACATCCCAGACACATCCCAGAGACATTTGGACATCCCAGAGACATCCCAGACATCCCAGAGACACCCCAGAGACATCCCAGAGACATTTGGACATCCCAGAGACATCCCAGACACATCCCAGAGACATCCCAGACATCCCAGAGACATCTAGACATCCCAGAGACATCCAAGACATCCCAGAGACGTCTAGACATCCCAGAGACATCTAGACATCCCAGAGACATTTGGACATCCCAGAGACATCTAGACATCCCAGAGACATGTGGACATCCCAGAGACATCTAGACATCCCAGAGACATGTGGACATCCCAGAGACATTTGGACATCCCAGAGACATTTGGACATCCCAGAGAAGGAGGATGAACTACACATAAGCTATGTATAAACGCATCGAGGTATTCCAGTGAGTCAGTCAACATGCAATGAAGATTTACAATCCTTTTTTATTGAATAAATATACTTGAGTTTTGGCGTCGAGGCTGTGATCAGCCCTCATTTATTAGCTGTATGAAGAGTTGATCACAAATAGAAGATGAGATTTTAAGAGCTTGGTAGGTGAGAGATATAACAAGGCATCTGAGGCACCTCATTTACTGACAACATGCAAGTTCAGCTTGAGTCAATGGTCCTTCAAATCAATAATCATTTTTAGTCTTTTTATTTTTTTAGTAGTCATTTGTAAATCTGTGGTAAACCTATCCAATTTCTGTAGCTTAAAATATGCCTTGAATGACTTCGGCCAATACATACTACAAAAATACAGTAACACCTGAACCCTGAGAAACCATTAGTGGCACGTATTACCATTACCATTTTCTCGACTCTCACCCATAAACCTCATTTTATTCTGTTACACTGCAGACACTAAATTAGTCGTTATGTGTCAATCAGGAGCCTAAACTCAGCTGAGAAATCAATCTGTTATCTCAATGAGTCCCATCTCAGTGGAAAAGCAGAGCATGCAAAACCTTCATAGCTGTGGCAGAGGATAGTCAAAACCCATAATTGCTTTTTAAATCACAACATTAATGACAAGGTTTATAGATTGCAATGCATAATGATTGTGCCATTAATATGGATTTGATGGCAGCATTGGGAGCCATCTGCTCAGCTTATTCAGCCCTCCATGTTTTCCAAAAGACATACACACTTCAGGAACTGTATTTTGGCCAGCCATCACTGGCAGCATAATCAATGCGAACAGCTCCGCTGGGAAACGAGGAGCCCAAACTGATCCATCAGTCATCTACAAAGACGAATGTGAATTCAGCTTTGCCTCACTTTGCAGTTATTCACACTCCCAGATGAAAGAACTAATAAAAAAAAGTGTGGGGGGAAAAAAAACAGGCGCTCTTTACACAGGGCTTAGTGTTGGCTCTGGTGAGGTAGGTGATTGCCTTTGGTTACCTCTGGGTTGAATAAATTATACAGGCTTCTTAAAAGGGCGTCTTTGGTCTTCACAGGGAAGTCCAAAATAAGCAAGCTCCTGACGTTTCTAGGATTCTTTTTTATGTCCTCAGATCAAACTTTCTCCTTTTTAAAATTTTTTACGTATTTACTGGCAGAGTGGAAATGTGGGGCATTTGAGTTATTTTTGCCAGCTTCAGTTGCCTCCTCTGTCCTTCTTTCCCTCATGACTAATGCATTTCCAATACAAACAGCGCACTCCGCTTTTAAAGAAGCTCTGCAGGAACTCCTGGGTGCCGTTGCTGTTTTTGTGGTCGCTGGGGGTAGAGGAGCATGAACAAAAAACACTCTTTATTTTGCCTCAGGGTTTTTGTAACAGCTTTACTTTGTGTTTTAGCATTAAAAGGAATGAGAAAGCATAAGTCTGAGATTGTTGTGATATGGGCATTGTTGCACCAGTGTACTCTCAAGTACATGTCTAGGGAGGCTTGAATGGGGAATGGGTTTATGGGTAATTTGAAGTAAAAGATTAATGGATCCATGAAATTTAAGTCTCTGGAGTAAAATCAAAGACAAAAGCAGGAGACAGCAGTGATTAGATCAATACTCTAAACCAGGAGTCCAGACAATGAAGACTATGAAATGGTAGTAGTGTAACTGCTCCCTTGATTGTGATCATGATTACCAGATATTGATTTCCAGATGGGCTTAAAATGAAAATAAAAATACACATTTTTTTCTCCGTTAGCCCCTGCTCATTACCTTTTGAAACAAAGCTAATTTAGCAATGAAAGCAGAAGCAGTACGAGACCTTAAATGATTGCATTTCGCGTTTACTTTGCTTTCACTTCAGCTAATTTGCAATGGTTTCCTGGAGTTACAAAACTCTTGAAAGAAAACACTTTTCTCACATCTTCTAGGCTTAGCGTGAAACATAAGGGTATGCAGGCTGCACGCTACTGTTTGTTTATTACATCACACGCGAAGCAATTTAAATTTGGGCTTTTTTAACCTGCTGGAACATTGGAGCTTTGAATCTTTTTTAGTCTGTGCTTAATTGGCAAGCCTTTCTACACTCCCCCAAAGCAGAAGACAGTCAGCGGGGAGGAGAGCAACTAACGCAACACATCTTGTCTCTGCAGATTTCTTCATCGCTTGTAATTAATTGCATCTTTAAAAGAACAAAATGTAAATACACCACTGACACACTGCCAATTAATTTTCAATTGCCATCTTCCTGTTGCTTTCTGCTCAACCGAGGGGGAAATCAAAAGTTTTAGAGGGTGCTACGAAAGCTTTAATGGTGTCCCTTTGTTCCTGGTAACATATTGTGAAAAATGCATTCAGGCCTGACAAAGTGTTCCTACACTCTGTAATCAATTCCCTCAGCTTCTTCCAGCATGAGGAAAGGCTGAGAGGCTGGGGGATCCTTGTTCTCTACTTGTTAAAAAAAACAGCTTCTCGTACCATGAAGAAATGTTGATTAGAGAAAAACACTGTCTGTGCTGTGGAAATAATACTTCCCTCAGTATCGCAGCCAGTCAATGACCACTGAAAGCCCAACAACCATTTCAGCCAATTCACCAACCAAATGTTAACATTTTAAGGACTGATGCATAGACTATATAAAAAAACAACTGGACATAAAACAATGGCTGAAACATTAGGTCTCGTGACCCATTGGTTTCTGAAGAGGGCTTCTGAAGCAGAATCACACCCACCTTCTGTCAATCAAAGTTAGCTGTGGCTACCAGGTCCTTCAGCTGATCACCGCCAAATTAGCAAACATTTATAGCGGATTATACCATTTCAAGAGTCAACTTGATGGCAAATTAAAAAATGACTGACACTGGGTTTAGTGCAAACTGCCGATTAAGTTTGGTCGCATGATGATTAAGGATGAACGTGGTAAAATGCTCCTTAAGTGGCACAAAAAAAGGTTCACCCCACCCCCCCGCCCCTAGTGTTGCAGTGTTGTCAACAACTGAGACCAAAATGGTATTTTTAACCAGGCTGTAAAGATGGTTATTTCTGCTTTAAAATTGGATATTTGTGGAGATCGTCTTGCTTTTGCAGCCAGCCTCTAGTGGCTAGTTTAGGAACTGCAACAAATCTTAGTTCGCTTCAGCCTCAACTCATAAGTTAGACGGTTGGTGCTTGGACAAACCCTATATGATAGCAGCACTATATATTATATATTGGCAGGAGCCGACTCCCCGTAAGCCAAGTGAAACAAGCCAGCCTGGCTAGTGGTTGGGACATGCCATCTTTTTTCAGGTACCGTAATAGTATGTATTTAAGCTTGGCTATTTTCATCCTAACCTGTGATACTAACTAATTTTACCTTCCATTCATATTGATCAAATCTGTCAACTGAGATGAGATGAGTTCTTGTTAGAACTCCAGCAGCAACGTTCTAAGTGTCATTTGCATGGATCTGATAATCAACATTGTTTTCATGCATGATCTGACCTGCAAGAAGCATAAAAGGGTTGAATTCTAGTGGTCCAAGAACTGACCCTTGAGGGACTCCACAGGTCGTGGGAATGTCTAAGAATAGTTGGGATAACCTCACCCAGTCTTCCAGTCTGTCAGGAGCTTATCTTCAACAGTGTCATAGGCTGAACTATGATCAAGCAGTACTAGAACTGATGTTTTGCCTGAGTCACTGTTCAGATAAATATCATTTAAGACTTTAATCAGTGCTGCCTCAGTGCTATAATGTTGTCTGAAGCAACACTGCCACTGACTTCTGCATTTTAAAAACTGAATCAAAGCAGTTTTCTTAACAAAATAAAAATAAAAAAAACACAATGAAAGGAAAATTGTCCTGTAATTATCATTTAAGGATACAAGCTGCTTTTCCTTTGTAGAGGCTTGACAACTGCAGTTTTTTTTGTTTGAAAAGTGCCTGAGTAGAGTGAATCATTGACAATTTCAGCACATCTGTTTGTAGAGAAGTGCAAACAGTTCTGAAGAAGCTGGTTGGCAGGACGTCTAAGCAACATTTTGATAGTTTCAGGTTCTTGATTCTGTCCTCCAGGATTTCAGCACTGATATCTGATCAAACTGACGCTGCATGGGTGCTGCAGTTATAGGTTCATTGTTTGACGTAGATGCTTTAATGACAAGTCTGATGTTTTTGATTTTTACATTTAACAAGGGAAGATGCAAGCTCATTACGCCTATTCTGGCACAAGAAATGAAAGAGTTAATCACGCTGAGGGATTAGTTCCTCAACAGTGGCAAACAGCAGTCGATTGTTGTTGATATAACTGTTAATCATGTTTTTATAAAAAAGGCTGATCTTGCAGTGTAAATGTGAGTCTCTAAAGATTTCCAAATTACTTTTTCTCCATTTGCACTTTCCTGCATGCACTTTTCTGATTCGTGACAGATGGGCTGCTTAACCATCTTGTTTCCTGCTTGCAAGACAATATTTTTTTACTGTTTCAGGTTTCGTGTCATTTTAATTGATGAGGTACAAAAAAATGTACCTCCAAACACTTGTCATGGATGTGAAATTGCTCAATAGAGATCAAAACGCTTTTAGATTTTAGATTTTTTTTAATATATTTAGTCCTCCTGACGACTTAAACATCTACTTGACTTAGTTTTAGAGCCAGTGGTCAGTCCAGGAACTCCACTTTTCACTAGTTTAGCAAGATACACGCTGCAAACCAGTACAGGACAAAGTTATCCTTTCTGGCAATAATAGGGATTTTTTTTTTTTTTTTAACAAATCAGACTTTTCATTCCAATTGTCACATTAAAATTGTGCCATCACGTCCATGTGCACGTACGCAGTAAGTAAGTAAGACATTCAACGGTGAGGGCTCACATTACTAAACGTTACGAGAAGATCGCCAAGTGCAGGTTAAACACTCAGTGTAGAAATATGTCCTTATAAACTGACAAAACCGCGTCTCTTTTCATTTTTAACGTAAAAAATTATTAACCACACGGGAAAAGCCAGAAAGGCCCTTCTGAAACTGCCGCTGTGGACATCCAAGAGCAGCGCGTCCTCGCTGCCAATGGAGGGAAGACGAAGAAGGGAAGAACGTCACAGGGCTGTCTTCTAATTCATTTGAAAGATTTACTGTCCTTCACTTCCGGGGAGACTAGTTGGTTTAGTGCATTAGTCAACACCCAGCAATGCATGTTTTGTGTAATATTAAATTTTAGATGAAGTAACTCTATCCTGTAAACCTTTAACTTCCTTACCTTTAAATCACTCGAGATTAAAGGGACTAGAGGGAAACATACTAGTGAGATACAGTGATTTGAGTATTACTTCAATGTCTGTCAGTGTTAAACATGGAAGTGGATATCATTCATTTCCATAACGATTAACATCCCAAGCCTACATTTTGCCATTCACCAGTTTAAGTTTCAGAAGCAACTTTATGACAGTAGCAGTAACAGTAGTTTAATTAAGGGATGCTCACGTCACACACTGTACTGCACGTTTCATGCAGGCCTTTGAGTTGAAGAAGATGTGTTCAGACTCGCAGGGGAGACCGTTCCTCAGTAGAGCTTTATGTCGGCGTGAGGGAGCTTCTATCCGAACTCAAACAGCAGGTTTGAAACATCAAACACCCAGACAAACATTGTCTTTCATGCAGACGGCTTAGCAGCAGTCGCAACAGCACGTGGGTGATTCACTGCATTATACCTGAAGTGCCATCCTGTCAAAGAGCCGCTGAGAACAAAAGGGAGAGAACTCAATGACTCTTGTGGAAGCTGAAGTGGGATTTTCTGCTACCTCTTAAGGGTTTGGCCTTTATCACTAACAAGTAAACAGAGACAAATAGGCCTGTAATGTGAACTGAAACAAGCTGGAGTGCAGCGCCGGTGTTCAGCTGGCTAAGTGCATTAATGCCATTTAAGTGCTTCCCTCCGGCGATCTCGGGGAAGTTTCTTAAGAGGTAAAAGCACCTTTCCCAATCAAGTTGGTGTTTATACATCACTCAACGCATCAACACGATCCACTGAGTGGTGCCCTTCACCTCCTCTGTTTCTCTTTGCCTTCTCTGTCTCTTCTTCACCTCAACCCTCAGTTATTAACAGTATCCCATAAACTTAATTGTGGTCCATTGTTCTTGTAGTTTGTTGTGCTGGTCTGGCCCTTCTTTTCCTCTTCTGTGCATGTCCTGCAGACCAGAGCCTCAGGAGCTGCTTGATCCAGGTTTCTTCCCTCTTAAAAGGAGTTTTCTTGCCACTGTTTGGCTTTAAGGGTTTTCTTCCACTTAGGGGAGGTTTTACCTGGCGTTGTTTATGTAATAATTGCTCGGGGGTCATGTTCTGGGTCTCTAGAAAGATCCTGGAGACAACTTGGGTTGTAATAGATGCTATATAAATTAAATTGAATTGAATTGAATTGAACAAGGAGTGGGAGAGAAAAGAGTCGCCACAAATAAGAGATTCAGCTTAAAGTAGTAGATACACCCACCAGCCGCTTTATTAGTTGTACCTAATAAACTGGCATTGAGTGTACAAATGCAGCTTTCTTTTCTTTCCTTTTTAAATGTTGACATAATTTCCTGAGATATTAGTGAAATATCTGTTGGTAATACAGCTTTGTGTTTCCCTCTTCAGACGTGCAGTGAAAGCAGCGAGGCGTGGAGTTTGGTGGAGATGAAGATGTGGAAGCTGGATGTGTCCACCCTGATCTGAGTCCGTTATGTCTGCGTACCCTGAAACCATGAAGTGCCCGCTGGACGACAGACGTTCAGACCGAAGTGGCCCAAACAGAGTGGCAGGGTTGCTCTATCGCAAAGTTTTGAGCTGCTTGTCTCATCAGACACATAAAAACAAACTGTTTCAAGCACAAAAATCTGTTTTCATAAGTCCCCTTTAAAGTTCATATAAACATTTACACTGAATTACAGTTATCACTTTGTCTGATGACTTCAAATTAAACTATATAAGTCACAATTTCATTCTGAATCAATATACTGGTAAACAAATGAACTGCAAGCAATATTATATATATATATATAAATGTACAGTATATCCTTGACACGTTGCTGTTTGTTCTTTTATTATTTATTTATTTTTTACTAGATGAAACTGTAGAGATTATGAAAGTCACAGTTTCTCTTATCCTGTTTTCAGGTGTCGTTTCCCTTCAAATTCCTTCCGTCTCCTTTGCAGTTTCTTGTTCCACTCGTTTTATTTTGGGAAGCTGGAAGTTAGAGGCACGGTGACAGCATCTGCGAAAAACAGAAGTGCTCTGTGATTTCACCCTCACTTGCTTCAGGCATTTCTCACAGCGTTGGGAAACTGCAGAAACACAACAAACTGTTGCAGAGCGCTCCGCAAGTCATCCACTGAGAGATGAAACTGCACTCTGCACGCAAGTTGCTCCTGTGTCTCCTCAGGAAAGACTGATGGACACAACATGTATTTCTTATTTATTGATTGATTTTTTTTTAACCATAATATCTACCAGTTGATTCATTTTTCTGTAAATTTTATCTTACAAACATGGCCACTATATTTACTCATGATGGACTATGTCTCTGAATCACAGTGTAAAAGTCAATAAATAATAAAACTTGTAAGTGAAAACAAGGACATATAACCTATCGACAATTTTTATTTTTAATAATCTATCACCCACTTTTGAATATTCCTTTAATTAGTAATCTGACAGAGGTTTTATTTGTGTTATTCATGCAGCAAGACTGCCCTCTGGTGAATTACCGGTAAATATCTGTCAGGATGTGATTGTTAGAAATTCCTCAACAATCTGTATTCCTTTCAGAAAATCTTTATATTCCACACAGGATTTTTAATGATGCACTCAAACACAAAGTGAAACCGAACAGGCTTTTTATGTCCACTGTGGCTTTGCAGATAAACTAAATACTATAAAACAGGAGGTGAGAATGGTGTAAAATCATCCACGTTTTACTTATCTGATCATCAACATAAAAGAAAATGAGGTAAACGGGCATGTTGGTGTCTAAACTAAATTCAGTACGTTTCCTACAAATGTAAGTAATCAAAATGCATCTATGAGAAATGGTTTTTTTTTAAAAAAGCCCTCAGTTGATGAGGGGACGTTGGACCATCTGGGGACAAAGTGACCATGTAACTGAATCTGCAAGAAAAAACAGTTTAAGCTTTGATTTTCTTTTCTTTTCTTAAAGCCAACAACAGTTTACATTTCAGTATCTTTAACCGTTGGCATCCTAAACTTTTTTGACCAGCAAACATAATTAGAAAGAAGAAATGTCAGCAAAAGAAGAAGGAAGAACTGGGCCATATCCGGTGGATACGTGGAGGAGTTTAGGCAGCCACGCTCACCTCGAGTCAACGGCTCAGTCAAAGATAAACGAGAACCAACGAATAACCTGTCTCATGTTCTTCCAGAGATGATGAGTTCTACCGTAAAATACAGTCACATGACCATAAAAACACACAGATGCCAAGATACAGACGGTGGGTCACCTTACCCACACCTTCATCTGGTCCATCCCCCCCTACAATGAGTTATTTGGACCACACAAGTGTGAGATACTTGGCACTTGAAGCATTAAGTTATATGTGAGAAAACCCCTTCTACAGACTGGTACATGCAGCATGATGCATGTACAACAATTAAAACAATAGTAGAGGCTTGGGAGAGTTCGTGATGGGATCCTTCTCCTGGAGTATTGGACGGGGATGCTTTGTTGATGTTTTTGGCAAATGCCAACAACTCGCTTTATCTTTTGCAGGGTCACGGGGGTCTTCCGGAGCCTATCCCAACTCAATACAGGCAAGAGACAGGGTCCACCCTGGACAAGTCTGCAGTCTATCACAGGGTCACGGGGGTCAGGCATTTTTTTTTTAATATTATAATCATCAATCAACTTATTCTGCATGTTTTTGGACTGTGGGAGGAAGCCGGAGTACCCGGAGGGATTATGATTGACTTGTTTGCCTGTGGGAGATGTTGATTACAGTAACAGACACTCGTTAAGGAATACAGAAAAATTATATTATGAATCCACTGTTACAAATCTAGAATAATTCCTTAGAGCCCATCAAGGCTGCACAATAGTACTTTTTTGTTAGGTATAATAACGATAAATATGTACAGTATACAATAAATAAATAATATAGTATACGTGTTATCCTCTTTGCCTGGAAGGGACTCCATCCATCCATCCATCCATCCATCATCCATCCATCCATCATCCATCCATCCATCCATCATCCATCATCCATCCATCCATCCATCATCCATCCATCCATCCATCATCCATCATCCATCATCCATCCATCCATCATCCATCCATCCATCCATCCATCCATCATCCATTATCCATCTATCCATCCATCCATCATCCATCCATCCATCCATCCATCATCCATCCATCCATCCATCCATCCATCATCCATCCATCCATCCATCCATCCATCATCCATTATCCATCTATCCATCCATCCATCCATCATCCATCCATCCATCCATCCATCCATCCATCCATCCATCATCCATCCATCCATCCATCCATCATCCATCCATCCATCCATCCATCCATATCTGCTTATTCCTGTTGAGGGTCTGCTAGATTCTCCCATCTCTCTTTAGGTGTGTAAAGACCACACTATTTTCTATAATGTCCTGACACAGCACTTGACTGTATATTGGCCGTAATAGTAGCTCAAATAATTTTACATTTTAAAAAATGTTATAGTAATAGTCATCACCGTGTAAAAGAAGATTAGATTCAAAGAAGGCCAAAGTGTGAGGTAGATGTAAACGTAAATGCAGGAATGATAAAAGAACTGCAACACGAAGAGCTGGTGACCTGGTGGACTTTTGTTACCTTCTTACTTCTTCACTTGTCTCTCAACATCTGCTGACAAATGGTTCACATTTTCATGGCATCGGTTGTCTCAGTTAGGTCTGAAACAAGTTTGAAGATTTTGACTCTGTGTTTGGTATTTGTACTGTGTAATAAAGTGCTGGTGTCTTGTTTTTTGTTGTTCCCGGCAGTTGAGGTCAGATCAGACAAACAAGAGCTCACAAAAAACATTCTGAGTCAGATATTAAAACATTTCTGCCCTCGGCTAACAGATGATAATAAAATCAAAAAAATTATTCTTGTTCGCAGCATTTTTCTTTGCAATACTTATTACTGAACATTTGTGAGTAAATATAAACACTAACACTTTATTTTCCCTGAATATAATTTCCATTGCCAGTTAACCTCCCTTATAATTAGCTGTAATATGTGCAGTGCTTTCTCGGTTCTGTCACAGTTTACAGTTAAATAGTTTGAAAGGTGAGATATTTTCAAGATATTAGCAGAAAAATACAGGATCCTTGATATGAAATAGTGATATATCATTTTCATGATATATTGCTGATTGCTGCAATGCATAATTGGATAAATATCAGTAAGGAAAGAAAAATACCAACAGAAGCACGTAAAATTACAGAATTTCAAAATTTACCACAGATTTGACAAAAACAGGATTTCTTTGTGTCTCCTACAGACCTGGCATCACAGAAACATGAAGTGTTGCTGCTCCTCACTTAAATTTCCAAGCAACATGTTGCTGATAATTGTGCAAAATCAACTAGAAACTAAATGTAAATGCTGCATTTTCTAAAACTGCCTTTCTCTCGCCGTCTGTAACAAACACCCTTCAAAACATTTCTCTCAATGCTGCTTTCAGTTGTCCATCGTTATTTGGTGGAAACTCGATATCAGCTTCCATGTTCTGGTTCTCCAGCAACTGAAGAAAACCAGCTGGATGAGCTACGGCAACGGACCGGCGCCATGTTCTGCGTTGCTGTCCTGTAACAAAAATCTTCGACATTTAAAAGACTTACATTAAGTATAAAAAAGATGATTTTAACAGTTGACGGATTGGAAGAACTGTGGGCGCCCACCAGTTGTCAGCTCTGTTTGCAGACCTCAGCCGTTAGTGGTCCGGGCTGTGACAGGAGGTGATGGAGCTTTAGGAATGATTTATCACAGCCAGTGATCTTAGCCCTCTTTGGTAGAATTTTTATTCCCTCCTCCTTTTTCTTTTCTTCTCCGGGGATCAATAAAATATAGTTAGACTGTCATGAGGGCTGGTGAAGGGAATGCACTCACACACACCTATGTTCACATAAAAAAAGGAGAGGGGAAAAAAAAGGAATGATTTACAAGGCAGTGACCTCACTTTATGGCAGGAGAAGACGCTCCTCACCAGGACTTCTGAAAGGACATCCTGTGGAGATTCTGAATTACAATTCCTTGGATAAAACTCCCCTAAAGGACGCATAAATCACAACTTTTGCACAGAAATACAGGACACTGGTTGCATTTTTCAATTGTTTTATTAGAAACAAAGAGTAAAAAAAAAAGAAATCTACATATTTCAAAAGAATATTTTCATTTTTTACGGTTTGAGAAATTAGTTTAACAAAGCTTAGCTTAATGTTATTTGTATTTTTCTTTCTACAAACTGACGCATTTTCTAAAAATTCATGACATGTTTATTTTCACAATGGATGAAAACCGGGCCCGTCAGTCCACCCAGCACACACCAGAGGAGAAAACACCACATTATTATGTGCAAAGTACCTGAAAGCCCTAAATTAAGGTGATTGGATTTGTGCTGACAGCAGCTCTCTCTGGAGTGTTGACAGTTTTTCAGAGGCAGTGTTTGGACTTGGTGACCGAGGTCCGGTCCTGCTATAACGTGCGTGTGTGTGGTCTATAGTCCATGAAGGGTGGAGCTGATGATGTCCATGAAAGTGGCTTCGATGCAGTAGCAGAGCTGGACGTCAGGGTCGGCTCCACCCAGCTCCTCTGCCGTCTTCTGGGGCAACGTGAGCTTCGAGGAGCCTCCTCCAGGAATCAGAGCCTCCTGTGGTTTCTCTTTTAGGTTCTGCAGGCCTGAGGACGGAGATAAACAGAAATATTCTAATGTCTGCACTAAGATTATTATTTTAGAAATCATCAGCTGTTGTTTTTTTTGTTTATTTTCATTGTGACATAATTATTCTGGTTTAAAGACATCTAATGAAATGCAGTTATAATAAAGAGACGTTTGAACACCCGTTTGTTAAATGAATGGATTAAAAAAAAAATTTTCTTGTCCATGTATATTGTAAAAATAGAGCGTATAGACGCCACAGATCTTTAATGCATCATTTTTCTTTTTAATTAGTCTGCCACATGAGGTTCATTTGATTATTGGATTAGATATAGTGAACCTTCCTCTGACAACAGATATTGATCTGGAGCTTTTATATGTATTTTTGGCATTTATACTGTGTTTCTATAGAAACTTCATAAATAATCAACATCTAAGCTACAGAAGGTTCCAAAAATTGTCCTCATTGAATAATAATGATTATAATTATTATAATGATTATTACAGTTAAAAAGCACATTCGGTTAAGCAAATATTGGTGTAACCTAATGATAAAAATGGCTTAAGTGTATCACTTATCAAACGACTACATACAAATAACGCATTATACTTACAGGCGATTAGCGGGTCGATGTCCCTGGCTTTGGTGGCCACATCAGAAGCACAAACCTGGCCAACTTGCACCAACAGAGCTGCTACATCGTCATAGAGAGGAGGGAAGGCCTGGCAGAAAGCCACCAGGCACGGCAGGGTGGGCATGAAGAAGGAGAAACGCTTGGCACGCGTCAGCACTGTAAATCAGAACAAACGGAGCCGTGAAACCCGGCAGTACAACATCGAACTGGCTCAGATCCTGCAGCCTTTTGAAATGAAGAGAGGAGGCTGCACTGACAGCTGAAAGCCTGATGGTGGCAGCCAAATACAAGGACGACAATAGTGAATTTTTTGCAAAAGCGAAACAATAAGTGGCAGACTGAAAACAAAAAGCAAGAACCGAGAGTCTAACAAGGAAAGATGTTTGCTGACCTGTTAGAAGGGTGCCCATGACACTGATGGCCAACCTGGCCACATTCAGGGATTTGGGTAGTGCGTACTGGGTGCACAGGTATGACAGCAACTGAATTGCAAAGATCTGTGGGGACAAACCCAACCAAAAGAGCTTTAAACTTCCTCCTGCATATGTCTATAACAAACAGACAAAACTGTTGCTAAGCAGCACAACACTGTAAGAGATTTAATGTTAGAAGACAGCAGGGAGGAAAAGTTGGGAAGCCTTACCTGCTTTTCCAGCTGAGGCTGAGCCAGCAGCTCTGGGATGAAGTCCAAACAGATATGCATGGAGGGGATGCCTGCCACCGTTAAAGGCAGCAGAGCCTGAGGATAACCCTGACAGAGGGGACAGGGAAATATTAAACAATTAAATAATTAAACCACAAAGATGAGGGAGCGTGCCGTAAATCTATTCAAGTCCTATTTTACACACGTCTGTGTACAAGCATGCATGACGCAGCTTCTTCTGCGCAGAGTAGATAAGGGTGGGTTAGTGTGAAAGGAAAGACTGGTTATGAAGAATTACAAAATACACATGTTGCATTTACCTGGAAGTGAACCAACTTGGCAATGTTGGGGTCAGCGATGAACATTTGATGCAGCAGACAACAGATAAGACACTGCACCTCCCTTAAGTCACTGAGCAGGCCCCCGTCTGGCTCAGCGTCCTCCTCAACCCCCCTGACTGCTGACTCAAGGGTTCCCTGATTCCTTTTCCCTGGCATGGGGACCCGAATGCTCTTCAAAAGACTCTCTGTGGTGGCCCCCAACTGCTGCTCTTCGGAGTTTGGCAGACAAATCTCCAAGAGAATCTGGACAGCTGCACTGTCCTGGAAACAAACGGAGACCAGTGGTTTCCATGTCGATCCCCTAACACTTCTTAATTCTTAATGCTCCATCCATGGAATGGCGATACAGCAAAGACTTCTCCATGAAACTTGGCATCTGTAACGTGAGTGAACATGTGTTTGGGGCGTGCTTACCTGCGCAGATAGAAGCGCGTTCTTGAGCTCCTCTCTGGTGACTTCAGGTGTATCAGCCTGTCCAGGAACTCCCAGGTTTGAAACAGTCTGCCGATCAAAGTCAGCCGTCTCCTTCAGGTGGCACTGAAGGTAGGCTTTTGAGGCCAGCAGATAACCATTCAGCATGTGAAGGACAATATCAATCAGAGGAGGACACCTGAGCAGAAAAAACAAAAAAAAGCGTGTCATTGACAGTGATGTGGATGAATTAACTTCCTGGTTCACAGGCAGTAAACGTCTATCTTTACCAGCGTTTTTAGAGCCGGATGTAGACCAGCAGTTACCTGTACACCCTCTGATCACAGCGCAGCACAATCAGAGGATCGACCATCAGGTCATTCTGCGTGTACCTCTGCTGCCTGAGCAGCTTCGCTGAAGGCTGGAGGGCGTTTACCGTCATCACCCACAACCTGAAACACACACATTACTTCTCATTTTCATTCAAATCACAGTTTTATTAAATGAAAAATACACCGTAGTGGAGGTGACTCGCAGATCTGTTTTCTCCAGATTTGAATATTCCTAAAAACCTTGTTGAGACTTACATTAAGAACTGGCTTTGTTTATGGACTATCATAGAATTACTGGGTGGAAAAAATTAGACGCAGTTTCATTTTGGGGAACAAATGATGGACTTTAATCCAAACTGAATATAAGACACACTTCTGTATGTCTGGTTTAATAACTTATTTTATTCACAGATTGATGCGTAACAGACCAGCGCTGATCTCTGAGCAGGAGGTGTTTTCCAAGGCTGCAGGTTCAGCTTCCATGGCAGCATCAATCAAGGGATCTATATGAAATTTGACACTGTTGCCCTTCATCTCAACAAAGGCTTCTCTCATCCATCTCTCTGCAACACTCAACATATTAGAGGAGGTAGGAAGGGAACAAAGGGAGGTGGGGGCAACAACCCCCTACATCTGATGCATCTCTCTGCCCTGAGCTCTTCCTGGGGCGTCTTGTGGATCGATAGTACATCTGCTCAGAGCCTTGTGTGTCACAGGGCACAATGAGGGTGACAAGGAGGTTCCCAGCTAAAAGTGCAGCTCTGCTTAATGCTCCTCATTCTCAGAAAAATTGAACAAGGAGCCTTCAATTAGGGGCAGTAGCTCCTGCTCTACAGGTCCTCCTTTAACCTCTTTAGGGATCCTTCTACAGATTTCTCAGTCCTGTGAGACACAAATCCAACTACTACACTTGACCAATCACTGCTAAAACAATCAGCTCACCCACAGAGAAGCTTAGTAAGACATCCCAAATCCTAACTAGTAAGATTTAAATACTAACTTAGAGTCAGATTTATTTTTGACACCTTAAGACAGATATTAGATGACAGATAGTTTTCCTTCTGCATAAGTATTCTATGTTTACAGCTTACTGTTGTGTGACAGCCACGTTACTCCAATAGGTCTTTCCACTTTCCATAATATCAAGTCATATACCGAGCACATACCTGCGGGGCATCACGGTGTTTAGGCCCATCCAGAGCTTGTTGAGCGTCTGCAGTATTCGGCGAGGCACCGAAGGCTCCAGCAGCAGAGCCATGCTGGCTGTGAGGGGCTCTGCGTAGGGGATCAGGTCTCCAGGCGAAAGCAGTGTTAGATGCTCCAGGATCCGCATGAGCCTGGGACTGCTGGACGGCAACTTCTGGAAGGCTGTGTGTGCAAAAGGTTGGCTTTATTTCCCCAAATGAGACAATTCCATTGTTCTTTTCATGTCTTACATTTACAATTATGTCACTGTGTGTCACAATCAGGAAATATTCCCATAAAAGCACTGAAAACAAGCTGCCCTAACCAATAAATCGTCTCCACCCTGCTCACCCTGGTGGAGCTGATTCTGGGTGTATCTGCAGGTGTTGGTAGGCAACATCATCCTCCTCAGCAGAGGAAGGGTACCGGTCACCTCCTCCTCACACACCCAATCCTCCACAAGACACAGGTGGGGATAGTTGGTGGCGAGAAGTCGCAGCAGGGAAGAGTGCAGACCTGGAACCACACACAGGATATTTTGAACTTTAACACAAAATGATTATGAGCTTTGTCAGATACCCGTTCACTGGGGTTCTTATCTCTCATTCAGACTGGATACAGAGTTTTAAACTCACCCCCCAGCTCCTGCTGAAGACCCTGGGCCTGAGTAACCAAGTACTTAATGGGAATCTGATCCATCAAGGCAGCTGTATAAGACTTTGGCTTCTTCTGCATCAGTGCTAAAAGAAAAAACATACAAGGGCGAGTGAAGCTCAGGCGTTAAAACGGCAGAGACAGTGTTTACATAAAGCAGAAGGACAAGTATTTTATTGGGCTGCATAGGGACACCAGAGCCACTGTGCCGATGCATTAAAGAAACGCAGAAGTGATTTTTCATTGACGTGAGTTCATTACCACCACTGATGGGCTTTATTACTCCCTCCTTGAAGGCTATGGAAGCACTTGGGTAAACACAGCAATTAAAGCGATGGGCATAAACTCTCACATAAATCTGGCCTAATGAAGGACGAGGGTAGAGCTCGTCATGTGAGGGAACAAACACCGACTTAGCTACCTGCGTGTACTCAATCTAACCAGCGTCTTCCCTAGTTAGTGAGGCTCCCACTCCCATTGTCCTTGGCTCTTTGTCAGCCTTCCATTTATTCCTTACGAGGCAGCCAATGTGCAGTGTGAAGAGAGAAAAGAAAGAATGTCTGCTCATCCAGAGTGAGAGCATCTCCTTGAACTTCACGCGGGACAAAAGCTTCCTTTCTCTTCTTTCTGCCAGGCAGATTCACTCCAGCTTACATACGAAATATTCTCAAGAAAAGAAAATGACAATGGCTGCACTTCAGAGAGGCGAAGAAAGAGAACATATGGAGGCAGAAAAGAAGTGAGCCAACATCCTAGTGTGACGCCGGGCGCAGTGCTGCGTTTTGCTGGGACCGTTATTGTTTCATACATACCCAGCTGTTTAGTGCTAGCCAGCAGGTTCT
This sequence comes from Xenentodon cancila, assembly GCA_014839995.1. Classification (NCBI taxonomy): domain Eukaryota; kingdom Metazoa; phylum Chordata; class Actinopteri; order Beloniformes; family Belonidae; genus Xenentodon; species Xenentodon cancila. The sequence goes on along the minus strand of CM026213.1, from coordinate 23,598,243 downwards.
CCTCATAGGACAGGATGTAGTACAGGATGAGCAGCTGTGTAGTGATGGAAAAGCGTTGTCGTCCTCCTCGACTGCTGTCGCCCTGCTAACCAAAAGAGAGAACGAGAAACAAAACAGCAGCACAGGTTAAAAGGCAGCAAGCAAAATAAAGTCTTGTATCGTGTAAAGTGCCATTTACTGGCTGTGACTATTGTATAAATGATGCTGCACGTCTGATAAAGACCTAAAATTCATTCCTTCATTACAGTTATATTCTCTAATTTCCTTCTGTACACACTAATCAAAAGTGACTCAAGTCTACATGGGCATTTGGCGTTCAACTGTAATCTTCAGAGAACCGGCCCCTGTAGAACCTGCAACCTGGTTTTTAATAAATGTCTTAATCCGGATGCACAACAAGAGGCACCACCATTGCTAACATTTAAAGAAGCACCACATCACAACAAATGTCGAACGTCATGTGAATCTAAGGTTGATAGTTATAAGTCAATGAAAAAAAAAAACAGGGTTTAAAATACATTAAGGTTTGAAAACCTTATAAGAACTCTGACAAGAGATGTGCCATTCCCTCTTGGACATATTTTAGTCACATTACACTGCCAAACCTGCTCAACACCAAACACTTTATCGACAATAACCTTCAGCTGAACCCCATATTATCCTGGTTACCACACAGGTCCTTGCGAAAATGCTCTAAAACACTAAACAAATGCATAGTGGATATTGTATTTGAGCTTAACAATCACAAATTGAATCACAATATCTGTGAGAAAACCTGAAACTGGACATTTTCCCTTAATTGTTTATCACTAGTAAGGATCTGTGCAGCCCTGTCAAAGCCCCAAGAAAGACTCACCCCTGCAGAGCTCTGGAAGACATTGAGAATCTCCTGCTCAGTGATCGGCTGATTGGTGGCCTCTGGGTTGGCTTTGGATGCTGGAGTGAGGATGGAGTTGATATAGGCATCGATTAAAGGAATCAGCTGTGTGTGGATGGGGGTGGTGGTCTCACACAGTTGACGATAGATCCAGTCCTGGAAGAGTCGCAAATAAACATCAGCAGAAATTTACTTGAACAAACATATTTGGAAACAATAAAAATATAAACCAGTAAGGCTGAGCTGACCCAAAGTTGGGTGGTTGTCCAGTTTCTGCACTTGTGTACTCTTTTATTAACTACTTTTATCCCTATTAAAAACAAAATAATACAGCGTTCTATTTTGCAACCACCACACATACATAAACACTTCTGCAATACGTTGATAATACCCAGATGGGACTTAAAAGAGGCAGGTTTTAACATTTTAACATATAATCTAATTCTATTAGAGAATTTAAAAAAAAAATCATCACACTGTACGACATACTTTGATTGACACTTTGTGCTTGGTGAAGGCCCGGCTCCGAAGCAGCTGGTAGATACAGTGAATGGGCAGAAATCCTGTGATGTTGGCACTTAGGCTGTTGGTCACTGCAACTCTAACTGCATGGGCTGTGACTACCTACGGGTCAGAGATAAGAGACACGTTACAAACACAAAAGCACAAAGATTAACCAGACATTTTCACATGCGTTATTTTGGTCTGATGATTTCTGCACAGTGCAAGTCTACCCATCAATCAACTTCCACTAATACAAATTCAGGTCACAGAAGGCACAGCTGAAGCAGACAGGCCCAGACTTCCCTGTCCCCAGCCATCTCCTCCAGCGCTTCTGAGGGAATATCAAGGCATTCCCAAAACAGCTGAGAATTATTATTTATGCAGTGTGTCCTGGGTCTGCCTTCGTGCCTCCTCTCAGCTGAACGTGTCAGGAACACCTCCTGAGGGAGGGGTCCTCACAAGATGCCCAAACCACCTCAGCTGGCTCCTCTTGATGTGGGGGAGCAGCGACACTACAATGAGTCTCTCCTGCATGGGTGAACACCTGCATGGCTCAACCTCACTCTAAGGGAGAGTCCACCCAGCCTGCGAAGGAAACTCATTTCACCTGATTGTATCCACAACTTATTCTTTCGGTTACAAATCACAGTTCTTGACTTTAGATGAGTATCAAAACATAGATCGACAGATAGATCAACAGGTAAACAGAAATCGTATCTTATTCACAGCAAAAGACAAAATACAAAGTCTGCAGTTCTGCAGATGCCACTCCTCACTCATGACCAACACCATGAGATGCAAGTCCAGTAATCCGTCAGTAAAAAGTCTCTCTGGAACATTTCAAATTTGTGGTCAGTTTCCACCAAAACGAATTTGCAAATCCAGACCTTGCCTGCGATTATTTTTTAAGAATGGCATCCAGTTTGCGATTTAGCTCACAGCGTCTTTGTCCGAGTGTTGAATAGAGGTTAGAAACACATGAATGCGATTGACACATTTCAGCGCTATGAACATTTGTCTAGCAGAAGTAGCAACCATGAAAATCTTCTATGCATCTTTGTTAAATGGTAATCAGCATATAGTGGAATAATGTTTACATAACCTAACATACAAACTGACAATCTTTGCATGTGGTGCTCATGGGGAAATAATTAATGTTGAGATCCTGAGAATATTAGCGTATTAAATTACTGAAATTAACAAGAAAGATGCTTTGTCACTGTGAGCAGAAATAATTCACATAGACGGATGGGTAGCATGCATACCTGTTCGGTGAAAATTTCCTGTGTGAAGATAGTCTTCATCTTGCTCAGAGAACTGGGTTTGATGGCAATCTGTAGGAAGTTAAACAACCCCCAGAAGAAAAAAACAAAACAAAACAACATTGAGAAACATCAACAGTGGTAAGCTCAGTGCAAGTGAAAATAACCTGCAGGCTGCAGCACTGGCATGTTGTAATTCCCTCCTTTCATATTTCATAAGAAAATTCTACATAGCAGGCACCACACTAAATTGAAAGAATTGCCCTTGGGGTGGAAACAAACAGGCTCCAAATCCAATTACATTACACATCTTAGTGGAAAATACACTAAGACACCAAAACTACTTAGCACACAGGGAAGAAACAACAATGCACTTAATAAGTAATAAAACAGCAAACTGGCCACAGGGTATGGTATGTCTTGCTAGATACGTGTATGGTGCAACACATTTCATTAGTGGTATAGTCCTCATATGCGCTGTGGAGAAGTGGGGCCAGCACCTGGTCAGCCAGACAAATATATTGATCAATGTCTCCCTCCCACCTCCTTACCTTCATCCCCAAAGTAGAGCACACCAACTCAATGATGGAGCTAAGCTGGTTGCTATGGAAATACATGGCAACCAGTAATAGCATCTCTCCAAAAGAAGCAGATACTCCTGCAGCACTGTAATGAGGAAGACATGGAAATGCAAGTGAGGAATACTGAGCAAGCCCAGTTTTAAGGCCTGCTGATCAACATATAACACTTCACTGGACAGAATTTCAACAGAATGGTTGCAATTATTGAGAAGACTTTCCAACACCTCTTTAGATGAGATTAAAGTCCAATTAAGTGCCCATGTGACCTGCAGTTTCTAATACAAGTGTAAAAGCCTGTATATAGTCCTTATAAATCAGTGAAATCAATGGTTGAGTACAATACAGCTGGCTATCATCTGCAAACAGGTAAAATATATATATATATATATATATATATATATATATATATATATATATATATATATATATATATATATATATATATATATATATATATATATATATATATATATATATATATATATATATATATATATATATATATATATATATGGCATTGGACATCCAGCTCAGCAGTGCTACATGCTCTACTGTGCTTTCATTCAGCTTGTACCGCTTTAATCGCTCACACACATATACACAGTACCCCTCTCATTACACACACAGTACAATTTTAATCATCCACAGGATGAATGCTTGTTGGATTAAACTACTGTCAACTATATTTAGAAACTTTAGACCTTTTTGAAGAGTAAAAGTCACAGCATCTCTAATGATAAAGGCAGAGTTCCTACCTCTCAAAGTATTCCTCCTCTTTGATCATCCAACTGAGCCACATGACCATCAGCTGTTCTTGCTCTGGAGTGCTGCACAAAAACACAGATATTCTCTCTATAATGCTACGCATCATAAAATCCACCAATCAAATGTCTACAGAAAGAAAAAGGGCTTTTGACAAGCAACAAACGAAGCCAGGACATAAAAATTCAAAACCACTGGTGGCTTAATAGGCTTCGTGGTCTCAACTGCAGGCGCGCTTTATATACCTGACCAGGGTGGGGAAGGCCAACAGCTTGCAAAATGACAGAGACACGAAGCGAACCCCTGCAGGAGTTGCTGGTGGCCGGCTAGTCATCAGCTGTAAGAGCTGCTCAGCCTCTTCATCTGTAGGTCTAGGGAGGAATCACATAAAGTATATTAAAACACTTCAGGTAATAATAAAACTAGTATTTTAAACAGTTTCTTTTTTTTAATCACACTCCAGAAACGAACAAAGTAAAGTCTAAATGATGAACAACTACATCTGAGTTTGGTCCTGCATCCTCGCTGACCTACCTGAGACCTGCAATCCCCATGAGAGCGCAGTAGAGTCGGAGCAGCGCGCTAGCCTTCACCACATGCTCCTCTCTGAGACCAGAGTACCCTGAAGTGCCTTCGTCTTCCATGTTGCCATCATTGGGCACGTGGGTGCTGCGTGAGCGTGGCAGAATGGCTACCAACTCCAGCAGCAACTGTCTGCGCATCTGCCACAGGACCGAACTGCTCTCTCTCTTACGCTGGCAACACAGAAAAAGACACGAAATATGAGCAAGACAACAACAGCTGCACTGAAGGACAGATTCTGACATTACATCTCCCATCGGTCAACTTCTTTTTGGATGCATTACTTTTAAAAAACAAAACAAAACAAAAAAAAACATTCTTTCACAATGCTGCTGCCAGCTGACCAACTGCTAAGCCACGCCCCACTACCAGATGTTTACACAGTTGAAACGGTGTACAAGTGCAGCCGTTTTTGTCCGTGCTGGTGCCCGTGTCTGCACTGCAACTATTTATTGTACTTTCCAAGCATCGTGGAGGCACGCGTAAATAAGCCTTTTGATGAGCCAACACCGATTCAAACGGGGTTTTACTTCCAGGGTTGAGATTAGACTAAAGGTTTTGTCCAAGTATTTACTTACTATGGTAAAGGAAAGAGTTTGGGTTTAGGGAAAGCATTTCACCCCCAGGTGTACTCACAACTGTAGAGACACGTGCACATGTGCACAAATCAGTTAAACAGTTAATGTTTTTAACTCTTTAAAAACAAGCTTATTCCTAACATGAGGTTTTAATCACTGCTTTATGTATATTTGTATATGTACGTTTCATCATATTTAATTTTTCTTTAAACAAAAAGCATTCTATGTAACCTTTTTTCTCATTTAAACCTTTATTTCTAAAATTTGCTGTAATTTTGTGCCGCGGCACTGAAGAATTCTATATCTATATTGTGTCTAATACATGTTGAGCGTTTGTGTTTCTTCATAAATTTTTTTTTTTTAAATTAAAAGAAGTAAATAAAACCAGAGCCCATTACCTGTTGTCCATTGCGAATGAACATGCTGAACCAGGTCCGTACTTTACTATTGGTTCCCAGCAACAGACCGCTGACATAAGACACGAGTGGGCTGACGGCTTCATCTGCTGCATCTGGTTTGTAATCCAACGTCAGAGCTACACCCAGGCCAGGCAGGTGACACTCCTCCACCTGGAAACACACGCAAAATAATATCACACAGTTAATCATCTCTCCCCTTAGTGTTTGCACCTGAAAGTGTATGACAACATAAATCAGAAAAAAGAACATTTTATTAGACTAAATGTTGACGTGTGCTGAAGTTATTTAATCTTCAGAATAAAGAAATGTATATAAAAAAGTCAAAGACATAACAAAGCGTTACGCTTGTGAGTTATGTGAGACCTACCAAATATTACTGTAAAGTGTTCAGATGTACTATACGGAAGCAAATAGTGCATTTTCAAAGATTTTCTTAAACTTTGTTTTGAACAATCTGTTTTCTTCCTCCACCCAGCTGGCCTTTAGCAGGAGGGCTCCCCAGGTCCTCGAGGTTTCTTTCTTCTTAAAAAGGGAGCTTTTCCCTGCCACTGTTTGGCTTTAAGCTTTTTCTCCAGCAAGGTTTTTTTTTTTTTTTTTTTAAACTTTCCACTGTTTTTTTTTTTTAATATTTGCTCAGGGGCCACGTTCTGCGTCTCTGAAAAGCACCTATAGAAACAATTTGTATTGTAATAGACCCATATAAATAACATTAAATTGAATTTGCAGATTTGTATAAACGCAGATACAAAGATGGATAAGGCAAAAACACAATGATGCTTTAAATCAATGTGCTATCAAGAGAAACTGCTAAATCATTAAAGATGTGAGATAACAGCGAACAACTGTTGAGATCACACTCAATATTTAATTTAACCGCGTTTCTGAAAACATAATCATACTGTAATGCCGACACTTCTATTTTGAAGCATTTCATAACAACAGAGAAGATGCTGAAAACTGTGCTTATAGCTATTCTTGCATAATTCATGTGGAGAAACATAAAATAAAGTCAAGTGTAACAGAAAAACTGGAACACAATTGTATCTCCAGAGCCAAAGTTAAACAATACCTCTCTTATCCAAAGTAATGCATTATTACAAAACATTTTTTGGAGGCTGAAACCTGAGCGTGGCTCAGGCCTCAGCTAGGAGCCTTGGGACTGAATCCGCAGCGATACTAACCACCATGGCTCGGATGTTGAGGGCTTGTGAGGGGTTCATCTGACACAGCTGCCTGAGGGCTTCGGTCCTGCGCCGACCACCCATACTCTCCTCATCCTGGCGCTCCCCATTCTTGATCAGACCTCTGCACACTGCAAAGTGAGAAATGCACTTTAACACCCTGAGGAAATGTACTGAAATTCCACAAAATGACACCTAGACTCAGCTGGCTTTCTGACCAGCAGCTGCATGTTCAGAGAACGCAGGTCTTTTTCATACATCACTAACAATGATTACATCATTCCTCTGTTACTATGGCTGGGTCTTGACCTCCATTAGTACCATGCTATATAACTATAGTATACCAAAGATTTACGAGCGTACCTCATCAGGGAAGTATTATGAGACTTTATAATGACTACTGACAGGATTATTAAAAAAAAGTTGCTGGCTATGACTATTTGCTTCCATTTATACTAGTCCCCCCCCCCCCATCCATTTCTAAAGAAAAAGAAAAGCCTGGACTGGTAATCAGCTGGTGTTAAAAATGACTGGCATTGATAGTCTCAGACAGCACTATTCCCCACACTTAACTTTCAATTCAATGAAACAAGGCCTCTTCTTGTAATAAAGCCAAAAGGATTCCTTGATATTGTCTGCTATGTAACACACAAATACGCTATTGACTAGCTCTGACCCTATGGATGATAAGGAGCCACTGGAGACAACTGGCATTCTCCTCTAATTTGTCTTTCAAAGCACATAGCCCTCTCTGTGAGTCAGACACCAGGATGTTTATCATCACAGACAAATGCACACGGCCTTGGGCGAGTGGCATGGAAACAATTAATAGGGAAAAGCAATTCAGAAAAATAAATAAATAAATTAATTAATATAAGCTTGCACCTCTCTAACCATCTGTTCAGATGTATAATAAAGCCATCACAGAAAGTTTCTGAAGTAATATTGAGTCAGATCCTGTCTCTGCAACAACAGGCAGTCTGCCTAACCGTCTGAAATTAGTACTGGCAATTAACCAGCTACTTTATCCCACACTATCTATTTTCCTGACAGCCTGTGCAGCGTTGCAAGTCAGATGAATTACCTTCATTGAAGCTGTCAGGCACGTTGGCAACCAGCAGACACAGAAACCAGTCACCGTTGCGGACGTGAAGCAACGCCTCAGCCACGTCCACAATGGGCAGCAGGGAAGGCAGCTCTGAGATGGAAACGACACACATGCATGTGTCAGTGTGTAAAATATTAAACAATGGTGTTTGTGGGTATCCATACTGTTAGATAGTTCCTACCGTGGTGATTTCATGTAGGAACAGCAGTCATGTGACACGCTACATCTGGCACACTGCCTTAACACACAAAAGTGATCCCAAACAAGTCTGATCTTGTGTTTAAAAACTCAGCATGTGACGTGACAATGTGAATCTTTCGATGATTCCCGCTGAATTACACTAAAATGCAAGTTCCTAAGCCTGGACAGTCAAATAAGAATATAAATGATAATTTTTTTCTATAAGAATTGATTGAAACAGACAGTAAGTGTTGTCAAATCCTTCTGGGGCATCACGCGACAAATCTGTGCATCCTCTGCCAAGTGTCTTGTTGACCATTCTGTATTTTGTAAACATAACTACAAATGTACCAACATAAAAATATTGTAGCTCTGATTTGATCTTTTTTGTTTGTTTGCTTGTTTGTTTTCTTTTTTATGGTGTGTAATGATACACACAAGAAATGCTACTATTTTAAAAACAAAAATGTCAAAGATAAAAACAAACAACAAACAACCTTTTGAATAAATTTCAATTTCTTTTTGATAAAGTCAAGCTCTTGACTTTGTGGCGTCAAGTCTTTTATCATAAACTAGTTTCATTCATCCTCTCCGGTGTCCTCCTGACTCATTTACTCATCTGAGAGGACAGGCAGTGGGTTGGTCTCAGCCGTACTGTCAGCATAATTGAGCTTAATTTATCATAATTATCTAATGTGCTAAAATTATATACACGATTAATGTTCAGATATAACTAATCCATAATAGTCTGTTGTCAGACAGACAGTGACCTCTGCCCAGCTGTGTAAAACAGATTGGCTGAATAGAGGCAGGGAACTGACAGGTGTGTACAGGCTGCTTCTCTGTAGCTTTATTTTTTGATTTTCTGACAGATTAATAGTTGTTCTTGCCTAGCTCACTGGCAGATTTTAGATATATGCTTTGCTGCTGTCAACATGAGTTAACTATAATCCAAAATTGTTTTCAGTCTTTAACAGAGAGGGGAAAAAAAACAAACAAAATAAACATATGTTAGGGTGCACTCACACTATCCACGTTCTGCTGTTCTAATGCTGAGCCTCCTGGTTCACGTGTTAACCTGGTTCACGTGTTAACCTGGTTCACGTGTTAACCTGGTTCACGTGTTAACCTGCACTCACATAAGTCTGGTCTCAACTGTTTGTGAGCTTGATTGCCACTTGTACAACAACCGCATGTCCGTCACATGACACCGACACATGAAACGGTTTTGTGCCTTATTCTGAGTAGTTCTGTTCAGATGCAGCTCTCTTGGATGTTTGACTTCCTGGATTATGCCAGGAATGTTGTCAAATGACTGTCACATCTAGATGTCATGCATGCACTGCACACACGCTCCGGTCCACGTGCAACAGTGCCATGCCTGAGCGCATCTCTTCCAACCGTACCAGAGACTGGAAACTGTACTCACACAAGTCAAATGACCCAGACTGTAGAGGTCAATCATACTTGGGCAGTAAATTCATTCACCACGTCGTTCATGGCCACAATTTGCCTCGAGTTGCCTATTGTGGCCATTGTGCCCTGGGGGGTACGCTGTCCAGAACCACAAAGAATGGTCAACTCGCCACAAAAACGACAAATCAGGACTTTGCAGAAGCAAAGCCCAGTCAAAAACCACTCAGATATTCAATCATCTTCATTTTTAAACTTGCTGAAGTAGGGATAACACATCCTTCTACACGCCAACACATCTTACGTTATGTTACGTGAATAATACCTTCTCTTACCTCAACTTGCCTTCAGGCACAGGATGGCAAATAACATGCCTTGTGTTTATATTACCCAACACACGCCCATCATTCAGCAATAAGAGCGTAATCTAATCTAGCTGATTTATTTAAATCAGGTGTGTTGAATCAAAATATATCTGAAATATCTGCAATTTATCTGCAATTACAATGTTAAACACCATTGTTTTCATCAGCACATGTCAAAACTATCAGTCACAAAAATACTGGAGTCTATCACTTAGAATAAGCACATCTAGGTATAAAATATGCCAAAACAACCACATTTGTAGAATAAAAACAGTAAATGAGAGGAGTGAGTTACCTGCTTGTAAAATGCAGAGGACATCTGCCACTTCTTCCAAATACACAGGGCTCTCAAAGAGTTCAGAGGACTTTAAGAAGAACTCTCCATTGGAGTCCGCCACCTGCAAAACAACAAAGATATGGAAAACAATGTGAATCCAACACCCATGACTACCTGATAGATTCAATAATTAATAAATGTCCTATCTCAAAAGCAGTGAGGATAGCATCTCAGTGCTCATGAAACAAAGACAATAGTACGTTATACTAGTCTATTTAACATCCTAGAGCTTTGTTTTAGGGGCATGGATCTTGCATACGGCTAGAATGTCAGTCAGTAAAGTAGTATGCATATGATGGGGCACTGTGCACATTGTGAAATCAGTTTTCAGTGATTAGCCCTTCAATACTGCAGTATATACCCCTGAACGTCCAAATTGCTGTAACTGAGGGCAAGCGGCTGCCAGAAATGTGTAACTCCCTGTACTAACTTTTGTTGAATAGTTTTAACCATGCTGTGCCAATATGACATTACATTAGCTAATTTCATGTTTAAGGACAGCACTGTTAAGTGTGTTATACAAGAACTACACCTTGTTCATGATGGCCAACAGCTCACTGAGGGTCAGACGGAGTCTCCTGAGGGGATCGCTGTGTTCAAACTCCAGGGTGAGGCCGTGCTGTAGCTGCGTCACCAGGACGCTCTCTCCATTAGAGGCTCCTGTCTTGTGTCTGGCAGAAGCAACGAAAGACTCATCAAAGGTGGTGAAAAAAACCCATCTAAGTTAGAAGTGTATGATGATGAAGATGGTGTCATTTACAGGTAACTTCCATGAGAAAATACTATACCTGAGCTGCTGCTCCTTCCGTGCATCCTGCTCCAAAGCGTGGAAGTCAACGGACAAAAGTGCCACGATAGAGTTGACCGCTTCCACCCCGGAGAGCAGGCGGAGGATAAGCTTCTTGTCCTGCGCCCAGGACTGGCTCTGGTCAGCGGGTGCACATAACGCCATCCTGACCAGACAGGGGAGCAGGAGCCTGAGCTCCGGGTCGCTGAGAGCAGCCAGGCGCACCACGTCCACCTTCTGCATGGCTTCGAAGGCGTAGGAGCTGACGAACTGCAGCCCCGCGCTGTCCGCCATCCCTCCCTACCTGCACTCTGCGGGGATAAACAAGGACAAAACTGGCATTCAAAAGCACGAGTTTGAGCCTCTCCTGCCCGATCGCCAAAATAGTCGTTGATTTAATGTTTTATTACACAAAATAATCCTCGAAGACTAGATACAGAAGCAGGGTAGAGTTCAACTACCAGCAGATGCCTGAGCTAACGGCTGCTGCAGCTATGACGGCTTTCTTGATTAATCTACGTTTAAACGTCCCTCTTTAAAGTCAAAAAACACAAAGGTTCGGTCAAACACGTGTCACATAATAAGGTTAAACCGTTTGTTGTCATGTCGCTAATGAAATCAGGTAAAAGGGGACTGACGCGAGCTCTTAACCGTTAATAGTCGTTATCGTTGACTTATTTTGACAGGGAAGTATCTCAATCCACGTGAAGATTTGACCTCGGTTGACACGTAGCTCTGAAATATAGTCAAAGTGTTTTTTGTTTTTTTAAAAACCCCACAAATAAACCTCTTCTTGGTCGTCAACGCTAGCTGCTAGTTAGCATGCTAATGGCTAATGCTAGCTGCGCTAGTGTCGAGAAAACGAAACGAGCGAATAAAAACATCCTCGCGTGAAGAAACCGCGAGTGTAAACACGGTACGTGCACGTACGGCAGCCTACCTCGCTTCTGGACTTGATTCAAGAGGATTGTCACCGTGTGAGCCAGCGTGTGTGTTGTGTAGAGTCAGCGCTGTGTTCCTGAGCTGCTGCTCGCAGAGGAGCGGGTGCTGCCGGAGGATGAAGCTGCTCCTCGGGGAGACGGACAGACCGGAGGATGAAGCTGCTCTTCGGCGACAGTCCGGAGGATGAAGCTGCTCCTCGGGGAGACGGACAGACAGACAGACCGGCGGATGAAGCTGCTCCTCGGGGAGACGGACAGACAGACAGACCGGCGGATGAAGCTGCTCCTCGGGGAGACGGACAGACCAACCGGAGGATGAAGCTGCTCCTCGGGGAGACGGACAGACCGGAGGATGAAGCTGCTTTTCGGCGACAGACCGGAGGATGAAACTGCTCCCCGGGGAGACGGAGAGACAGACAGACCGGCGGATGAAGCTTCTCCTCGGGGAGACGGACAGACCGACCTGAGGATGAAGCTGCTCCTCGGGGAGACGGACAGACCGACCTGAGGATGAAGCTGCTCCTCTGTGACAGACAGACAGGAGGATGACAGACCGACCAGAAGATGAAGCTGCTCCTCGGGGAGATGGACAGACAGACAGACCGACCGGAGGATGAAGCTGCTCCTCGGCGACAGACCGGAGGATGAAGCTGCTCCTCGGCCACAGACCGGAGGATGAAGCTGCTCCTCGGCGACAGACCAGAGGATGAAGCTGCTCCTCGGGGAGACGGACCGAAGGATGAAGCTGCTCCTCGGTTAGATGGACAGACAGACCGGAGGATGAAGCTGCTCCTCTGGGAGATGGACAGACAGACAGACCAGAGGATGAAGCTGCTCCTCGGGGAGACGGACAGACCGACCGGAGGATGAGGCTGCTCCTCGGCGACAGACCGACCTGAGGATGAAGCTGCTCCTCGGGGAGACGGACAGACCGACCTGAGGATGAAGCTGCTCCTCGGGGAGACGGACAGACAGACTGGAGGATGAAGCTGCTCCTCTGGGAGATGGACAGACAGACAGACCAGAGGATGAAACTGCTCCTCGGGGAGACGGACAGACCGACCTGAGGATGAAGCTGCTCCTCGGGGAGACGGACAGACAGACTGGAGGATGAAGCTGCTCCTCGGGGAGACGGACAGACCGACCGAAGGATGAAGCTGCTCCTCGGGGAGACGGACAGACAGACTGGAGGATGAAGCTGCTCCTCGGGGAGACGGACAGACAGACAGACCGAAGGATGAAGCTGCCCCTCGGGGAGACGGACAGACAGACAGACCGAAGGATGAAGCTGCTCCTCGGGGAGACGGACAGACCAACCTGAGGATGAAGCTGCTCCTCGGCGACAGACAGACCGGAGGATGAAGCTGCTCTTCTGCCTCCACTGAAGTTCTCTCAGTCTTCAGGATTGACTGAGTAGAAGCTCACATATCGATAGTGTGTTACTGATGGAAAATAAAAAACATACACACCAATAGATTAATCCAGGCAATAAATTAAATTCCAACTGCTTACCATTAATTCAAGGGGATGCATTATACGGCTTTTGTGCTTGGACGTGCTTGACTATGATAGCACGATAGACTCGTATATAACAAAACGTCTTTGTTTTGGGCCAAATTTCAACTTCTAAGTTTATGTTAATGCAGAACTAAGAAACATGCAGTTCACCGGCCAACCACTAGGGGATTGCCTCCAAACGGGAGTCAATCTCCAGTGACCCTCCCATGTTCATCTGACAAGCGTTGCATCAGAAATAAACATACATACAGCCCGATTTATTTATTCATCAGTTAAAAGTATGTAAAGCAACATTTATGAATAAATTAGGAGCGTGGTCTATCAAAGTTGGGGTATTTTTCACTTTCGACACTTCAGTCCAAACATCAGACAATCATATTGTAGCGACACAGCTAGTGCGACCCAAAGATTGTACATATTTTAAAGTGCAGAGCTTATTTGCATAGTGAGCATTAGTAAATACATTTTTTAAGAGGCTTAAAAAGCACTCTTTTCTATACCTCTGATGTTTGTAAAGCAAGTTGTAACACTCACTTCAAAAGATAGACACCGTTCATTTGTATTTTAAAGAGAATATGTGTTAAGGAGCCGTCTGTTGCCCCATCATACTGCTGTGACTGGCTGTGGGCAGCCTGGAAGGTTGTAAACAGGTTGTAAGACCAATTTCAAAAGACAGACTCCCTGCAGAAGAGAGTACTCCACCCCCTTAAACCAGCTGCAATCAACAGAGCTGTAAAAACATGGCTTAAAGGGGAGCTGTATTCTTGCATCCCCGAGACATTTTCACTAGCATGTCATAAAAGTGTCATCACTTAGTGTCGTGTCAATTTCTTGAGAAATAAAGGCAATTCTCTTTTAAATATGTAATGGAAAATCATTTACATGGCTGTTAAAGTTTCATATAAATTCTTAGAGCTTAAACAGCAAAATGTTGATTTTGATTAGAGAAAGATAATAAATCCATTTGAATATAACCTCGATATGTTTGCTTTTAGGGTTCTTTGAACAGCTGCAATCAAACTTCTCATCTGTGCTGATTTAGTTTGGAACGTTCTTGTCGGCGTTTGTAGGCATTCACCTACTCAGTCCAACATGAAACCACATGAAAATTGGCTTAATTTCAAGGACACTGTCAACAGATGCTGATAAAAATAAGAGAACAGAGGAAGATCTGTTTATTCAAAAGCTGCTGACAGCAAGAGGAAATGCAGAAATTACTGTCAGAGGAATTAACTGGCCACAGCTACATGACCCCGGAGGAACTCAGCAGTTCAGAACAGTCTTACCAGAATTACTACGCAGTTATTTAAATTACTTTCCTATTTGTCGAATTACAGTACTGCCAGATGGATGCTGAAAGCCATGATTTTTCAAAAAAAAAATAAAAGAAAACATGGGGAAAAACACTTTCAGAGGTTTATTCATTTTGAATGTATTTATCTACACTCAAAAGACAAAATACATTTTGATGGTCAAAATTTTAGGCCAACACATATTGGCAAATAAAAAAAAAAAAAAAGCAAGATAAAAGCAATGTCAAAGGTTTGTTTTTATAGTGAAAGTGGAGAAACCCAGATGGCACATATTCCTCCGTGAACCAGCAGCAGCAGCAGCATATCCAGTAGGCAACCATCCATAGCTGGTTAAAGCTCATTTACACCGCACATTTACCTTCACACTGAAGTCAAATGGGATTGGTCTAAATCTATCAATAACCACTCAGCGGTGCCTGAACAGCGAGGCCTCAGCCAGTCACTGACGAGGTGCAGTGGACCGAGTGGATGTGCTGAGCACAACACTGCATGTTTGCCGTTACCGCTGTGTTCATACTCCAGCTGTCATCCTCCTCCTTATAAACGGAATAAAGGGAAAGAACCTGAGTGGAGCTACTTCAAGAGTTGCCAACAGCTCCTCTATGGGTGTCCGGGTCCAATTGCACATCACAGTCTCCCTCCCGATAGCAATAACCACAAACACAGGAAAAATAGGTTGACGCACTTTATTCCTAAAACAGAACCCACACCACCAACTGCTGGCATGGCATTCATATATATATATTTATTTATATATATTGCCATTTGGTTTTTGTGTCTAAATGTGTGGTATAAAATACTATATACAACAATGTACCTCTTTATTTGAACACAGTGAAGTTCATTGCTGTACAAATCCTCTGTAGCTACAGCTTTGCTGCAAGTCCGACATGCTCGAAGGCATGGAACATAATTCTGCACTCTTCTGTACATTGCAACAATACAAATATTCTGTCTCCATTACAAAAAATACTCTAAAAACAACCTACTGGGACTTTAATTCGTTTTTGTGGGATTTTTCCTGGTTGTTTTATATTATTAAGACGATTACATATATCTTAGACCAATTGCTTTAAAGCAGGAAGGTGATATAAACCTTCATTCTTTATATATATAAAAGAAGTTAAGAAATAAGACAAATTATACATTTAAAAACTTACAATAAATAAGATAGATGCAGGCATTTCAGTTGGATATCACTCTATCCAAAGCTTTAAAAAGGAATTTTATGTCTTAAAACCAAATATCCATTTCTGAGTTTTTTGTCCTTGATCAAATATGTCCCTTTTCTTCCAATAACTTTACAGATAGACTCTCTGATACAGAATGACCAGTTACTGTACTGCCATGCTACATACCATGACAATATGTCACTCTTTCACGTTCACTAATTGCAGCTCAGCTTCTTCTTTATTCCCTTGTTACTACATGAATGTCTTTAAGTCACAGAGACAGGACTGTGTCAGCCAGTAACAGCCACAGTGGAGAGGCTTTTCCCAGCCGTCCGATCCCATCTGGTACAGGATCCAGCTCTGTACTCTGTCTTATCATCTGTCGTGATGGAGCCCCATTTGGAGCGGCCACTTTGCTCTTCTGTGAAATGTCTCCCCTACACCCCTCTTGTAACAGGCTGATGGTTACAACATATTCATCATGAAGTTGTACATCTGGTTGAGCACCACAAAGTGAATGGGCAGACACGATCGTCGGTCCTGTGTGGCCGGGTCACACGTTAGCCAGGAGAGGGCGTTGTACTGCTCCAGCACGAATCTGTTCACCAACACACGCAAAGCATCTGTTAAAAACACTGAAATCGATTCCATCAATGAAAAAGTCAGCATGCAAACAGGAGGGTGATAATTATCTGTGTGCCTGACTGGAGGCAGAGTGTGTTCTGGTGTTTACCTGAGTACATCTGAGGTCTGATTGGAGTCGAGGGGGTGGGAGTGTTTGCTATGCAGTAGTTCATCTGATTGCACTGAAGACACATGGAGGTGCAAAGAGGCCTACAAGAGAGGAGCACAGGCAGAGAGGTGGTGTCAAAGACAATTACACGTCTACTTGTTCTACAATAAATAAAGAGTGACAAGAGAAAGTATCTGAACCTCTTGTAAATAACTGGTTTTCTGCAAAAAGTGATCTAATCTTCATCTAAGGACACAGTAACAGAGAAATACAATATGCTTAGGCTGATAACATACAAACAACAATAATTTCTTGTGTACTTATTGAATAGATCTATTAAACTTTGACAGTGCTGCTGGGAGAAAGGGTGAACCTTTGGACCTACTTGCTGGTCAAAACTCTTTAAGAAATACTGACTTGAAGCAAGCTCTGCCTGCATCTCTGGATCAGAGAAGCTGTCCTCTAAAATTGGTTCAACTCAGACACATTTGCTGGGTGTCTGGTGTGAACAGCCTCGGGGCTCATTCCACAGCACCTCCTGTCTACAATGTCAATAATGTCTGTTCCCTCGACGACAGAAAATCAGGTAGAACACATGTAGTGGGATATCACGGTCTTGTATCCTGACTGAAGAAACCCTTAATCACAAGCGATGACGGGTGGGACGGTCCCTCTGTACTTGAATACATCCATCATCCCGGTAATCCTTCAGTTCTTTTTTTAATACTGCCCCTGGATAGATGCTCCTCCCTGACACCAGCTGTACTGTGGGGCAGTCAAGTGCTGTGCCTCGTTTCCATCATTCAGGGAACAGACGTTAAAGAAATAACATCACATTCTCTTTCAGTCGATTTGCTACAACAGATGTATAGAGCAGAGCAGAGCAGCCACAGAACCAAGGTCAACCCCTGCACCTCAGAGCTGAACAGACTCAGAAGACAGATCTGAGACACAGAAGGGGCTGTCCATCCAACTGATAAAACCAACGGCGCTGTGATGACCTGCTGCGTGCAGCACAAATATCACCCATGTTGATTTTGCAGCTGCAAAACAAACAACGAAAGGAAAGATCTGCCCTCCTGACCAACCGACAGCAACAACCTGACATGCAATCCTGGTCATCCTCCAACAATTCTTACACATCAAAGCTGATGTCCAGGAAATCATTATCATCATCCGTCTGTTGAGCTTCCAGCTGGAAATGTGGCCGCAAAGAATCCTCAAAGTCTCCTTTAGCCCATCGATAGTCTTCCACATGGTTCATCCCAGTTACGCAGAAGGACTTTGACCGAAAACACCTCATTGTCCTAACTTGTATGAAGCCACTCTGAAACCAAGGGGTCAGAACTGGCAATGGCCCTCTGTCACAGCACCTTCTTAATGAACTTTCACCACCTTTCCAGGGATACGCGCCAAACCTGGCTATAAAACACACAAGCCTCGAGCTCCAACAACGCTCTCCTGGCATTGATGTATCCCAGACAGACGGGGCATTCTTCATGTTGGTCCTCATCATGGAGAATGAAACCACATCCCAGTGGACAGCAGAGAACAGACGCTTGAAGCTCAAAATAACTGTGTGAACCACTGTGTGAAAACTCAAAACTAGTACGTTGGGTTGACATATTAACCAATCAGCAGTGACCTATACCAACAAGTTAAGCCAATTGTGAGCTTGATCTAGCTTTTTGGAGGGAACCAGAGCTAGTCAGCCTAACTTGGTTGAGCTGTTCTTAGTAGGATGAGACACTGATGCAGAAAATCAGTTCATTTCAAAGGGTTTCTCACAGCTGGATTTACACTGGAGCGATGACAGCAACAAGTCTGTGAGCCACTGTAGAGGTCAAATGTATTGATCTAAATCAATTGTGCCATTGTTGTTTACTCTCAACCTTAAAAAAACAAAGATAGAATAAAACAGTGGATGTGAAGGGGGTGGAGGGTGGTACCTTGAGGAAGAGAGGACACTGGTTCTGAGCCTGTGGACAGGCCGACCAGAACCAGTCAGGTAGAGAACCCGTCTTTGCCGTGGAGACAAAGTAGCCGAGTGCCAAAGGCTGCTGCAGGAGGTTGGGAACTTCTTCATGAGACTCCATCCGGTCTGTGCTCTGGCCCTGCAACGAGGCAGGACGTCGACATTATCTCTGGTAGCATGTATAATGCTGCATGCTGTTCCCCAAGTTTGTCGATGTGCATGTGGCTGTGTGTTTACGGGCTCTCACCTTACTACCATCACCTCCATGATGATAATGAGAGCCAGGAGAGTGTACCGGGGAAGTGGTGGGTGAGATGTTGATGATGTCTGGATCCACTAACTCGTTCTCCTGGTCCAGCAGGTCTATGATTCCAATAGTGTCAGATCCATCTGGGATGAACAGGAGATAATTTAACAAGGTTGCAAGTGACCACATGTTTTTTTTTTTTTTTTAACTAACTCACATATTCAACTGGACTGATTTATTTAACTGATAATTATGCCAATCGGCCTTTGGTCTCTAGAAAATAATGCAAATGCACTTTACAATCATATATGTTAGATATGAAGACTTGCTGTCAAAAATCTGCATAGTATGTTTTCAAAATAAAACCCTTCAGGTGGCGATTCTTCACAAAGGACAGGAGCTGCAGAAAACTGTGCAGGCATTAAGAATGAAAGCACGAACGATTCTCCAACAGACAACCAGACTAAAGAGCAACAAGCATACAGAGATAAAAGACGATAGTAAACGCGGATGAGGAGGCTCCACTGACCAGTGGTGGCATTGAGAATGTCGATGTTGGTGTCATTGGAGCTAGCAATCTGGACGGAGGCGGATGTGGGGAAAACCAGGATGTGGGTGCAGGAAGTGTCCTGTGGTGTGCTGAGCTGAGATGTCTGCATGTTCAAGGTGGTGCTCCGGCCAAACACAGAACCTGTCGACACCGAGTCTGAGAGGAAAAACATCCAGAGTCAACAAACATCACGGCAAAGAAGACTGAAACAAAACAGCTGGAATCCTTCAAATCCTTTCATCCAGGAGGACTAAAAGTAATAAACTAGGTTAATTCCCCTCAAAATGTCCTAATTTTGAATGATTTACTTAACTGCCTCATTAAACCTAAGTTAGTAATATCTGAGTAAAAAGCTGAATATTAAGTTAAAAAGACTGACATGAGTGGACAAACTAATCTGGAGAGTGGTGGATTAGAAATGCATTCAAGCACATTATGTAATCAAAGAAAAGGAACAAACAAAAAATAAAATCTGACAAAAGCTGTTCTGTTTAGTGCCAGGCCCCTTGCTTATGTCAGTCAGCTTGAGAAGTTTTCAGACAGAAGATGTCCTCAGCCAAGCATAGATCAACACAATCCTGGTATGATTCACTGACAATCTCCCACTTGTTTCCTAAAATAAACCCATTGATCAGGCTCTCCATCACACTGCATTGAGATCAATGGGCATCTGAGAGGCAGTGCTTTACGAGCGAACGGTACATACTCTTCCCTGCCATCAATCTGCTCTGGACAAGGGGGGGACATGCATTATGATATGTGGTTGACACCCATCATCCCACACACAGGCGCACCAGTTCTGCTTTTCTGTGTGTGTTATCGTCACTCAGATAAGAGGCGTACATTAAACCAGATTCCAAGTGTATTTATAATCCTCATCACATGCACACGTCATACCTGGCATGATGATAAAGGATCCCTGTGGCTCCATGGCGACCAAGCACACGCTGAGGATGCTGGGGGTGTCTGAGGCAGAGATTACGCACATTCGACACATTTCTTTCAGCCGCCGACTGAGTGACTGCAGATTTCTCCTGCTCAACAAAATACTCCAGTCTGGAACAAGAGAGGTACAGCGGTGACTCACTGCATCAATGCTCCATCCATGCTCCATGGAAAAGCTTTTTGCCATGACAATTTTCATTACCTTTCAACTCTCCGTGGCCTATCCTGCCTAGTCGGCCGATGACCACTCTCCAGGGAACTGATGTCATCTGCACCAGTCCTAAGCACCAATCCCACAGCTTCTGCAGGCCGAGCCGACGAACTGACCCCTTTTTCCTCCGCGCCCTGAGCAACACAAGGAGAACAGATTTACTACACTGGGTTAACTGCAGCAATGTTTCTAATTCGCAAATTGCAATGAATGAATGACCAAAACTAAATGGTGATGGCCTAGTGGTTACAGAGGTGGGCTCGGGCCTGGAGGACCCAGGTTCAAGTCCCTGCTGGTAACAACGGTGAATCACTGTGAATCACCCTGAGCAAGGCCCTAAACTCCCAACTGCTCCCTGGGCGCTGAAAAAAGTTTAGTGCTAGTGTAACTGAGTGATGGGTTAAAAGCAGAGGACAAATATCAGTGTTTCGTGAGATATATACTGACAAAAATAAAGTTTAAAAGTTGTTTATTTTTTTAAAAGCCAAAACTTCTCAACACTCGGAGCTGCTGTAGCAAGTGCTGTTAAATGATGGTAATAAAAACTCTGTTGTAGTGATGATGGTGATGGTGGGGGTGTGGTCCTACCGGTTGGGTACGTCTATGTTGATGATGCAGGTCTCCAGGAGTTCACCATACAGGTCAGTGCACGTGGCCAGAAGCCACCGCTGGTCGTGGGACAAACAATATCCCACAAACAGCACATTGTATTTCTGCGACGCCTCCCCAAACGTTTCCCCCAACTCTGTCTGCTTGTCCTTTACTGGCGCGAGGATGAATGGAGGCGTGTACAGACGCAGACACTCTGGCCTCTGAAGATGAGACAGAAAAAGAAACATAGAGCATTTTCTTATTTTACAGGTATTGATCGGTAATAGCTTCAAAACTATTCTTTAAATCCTAATTTCTGCACACATGATACTGTCTTCAAAAGCAGAATAAGCCATCGTCTCTCTCAGTCGTGCTCTTTTTACTCCCAGTTATGTCAACAAAGCAGCTCAGGAACCGCCAGAGCATTAAAGGGAAAAGGTACAACTTGCTGCAAGGAAGGAAGTCAACTTAATCAGACCCTGATCTAAGGTGCCCCTTTGTCTAAACTGGGAGCCAAGATCCCATTATGAAGGTCTCAGGAAGGTAGCCAAGCAGAGAGTGTAAACTTTAGAGAAACAGAGGTTACAAGCTCTTTTGGCGCTGTTAAAAAAAGGAAAATAAACAAAACTGATTATATAGCCATTTCTAAAAAGGGTTACTCTTTCCCTTCACTGTCAGGCTAAATAACGTAAGGGCAAGAGGATGGGCCGGGTTCATGTCTGAGAAGCTGGAAGTGAAATGCTGCTGCTAGGTCACAGTGTCAAGTGCCTCTTTACTTACTGATCAATCACAGCACAGAGGACTCTTGGCTGATTCTCAACTCCAACCACATACAAACAACTGTCACTTCCCCGCTGACAAATGATGTCAAAGTAATTAAAGGTGCAACTAGGCTGTGTCTTGCATTTACCTCTGGGCTCTTCAGTGCTGTGTCAATGGCCAAGCCCGGGCCGAAGCCGGTAAGAGACTTGACGTTGGTGGAGGCGGGAAGTGGCCGTCTGCACTGAGTGAATACTGAGAACGCCAGAGATTTGAGGTGCTGTGCGTAGATGTGACGGTCTTCACCTCGCACTGGCTGAAGGAGGTACTGGCATGGGACAATCTGAGGTTATTAAAAAGAAGGAAATCAAAAAAGTTAATCAACTCGTTGCATCTCTGGACTCTTTCAATTCTTCAACTCTCACATCTAGACTTTAGGAAAAGTAGAAGGTTACCATTAATCAGTCAGAAAAACACACTTTTTGGTGTGAAGCTTTACATACAAGACAAACTGCATAAACCCACAAACTGCCTATCATTACTGGTCAAATTACACTGCAATATTATCAGAGACAACATATTAAGTCAAAGGGGCAAAACCTGTACCATGTAAGGTGCTCTCTGTTAAATATCATTGCTGCATTTTTGTCAGTTTTCAACGTACGGCAGGAACTGAAAACCTTTTCAAAATGACTCGTGCTTGAACTACTTTACAAAATTAAATGCAACTGAAACAGAAAGAGATCTTTGAGCAGAAAGATTCATTTCTGTAAAAATTGGGGACTTGCTCGCGGAGAGATTCAGCTGGCAGCTGCTCTTCAGGTGCACTAAACTCCTGACCTACTTCTGCCGTTGTGAAAAACTACTTATGATAACGTGACAAATGTACTCCCACTGAACATTCAACCAGTATGACAGCTCGGAGTGGATTGTTGTGTGACAACTGTCTCTGTGTGCTAATAGAAAAAAAGTTTTCTCGTCACTCCCTCTCTCTTTTTGATTAAAGTTTCAATAACTCTTCTTTGTTCCTTAAGATCAATAACAATTTCTAGCTCCTGTTAGTGATGGATGTCAGATGTGAAACACGTGAAGAATGTAACAAATCGATGAAAACAACTGTAATATTTACTATCAAATTTTCTACCCAACACCTGGATTATGCAGTTACTAATGTGAAAATATACGTTTTGTTTTTCCTCCTGGAATATGCCCTTACCTGTACAGAAATGGAATTTCGAATGTGTGGGGGCAGGACCTGGAGCATCTCGTGGTAACACCGCAGCAGACCCAGCGTCCACATGCTGGAGTGGGATGGCACCGGCCCAGAGCCTCCGTCAGCTTCTTCATAGCTAAAGGGGTCCACAATGTAAACGACTATGGCAGGTGGATACGTCACAGCGTGGGATTCCCCATCTGTGGGCACGCCCACCTTCTCCCGCTCCAAAGTGCTGGAGACAAAATAAAATCTCTCTTTTAATATTACAAAACTAGTGTTGTCCAAAGCTACGTCTTTCAGTCATGGCACATTCTAATACTGTAAACAAAAATAACAAAAGGTGTAAGGAAGTGTGTGTCTAATTTGCTAATAGTGTGCAGTTTGTGTTCTCTAGTACCTTTCAGGTGGCTCTGTGGGCCCCTGGGCCTGGCTGCTGGAGTTGTCCCCTGAGGTGGCAGTGTTCTGGGTACCAGCCTGCTGACCCAGCTGACCACTCTGGGAGCCCTGGCTGCTCATGCTTCCAAACGGCGGAAAGGAGTTGGACTTGGCCGACGGTATTGTGCTGACAGGCTGGCCTGAAGATGTTGCAAGGTTGTTGGAGGAGGCAGAGCCATTTCCCAGCCCACCGCTGCTGCTGTTGTTGTTGGGAATAGAAGAACTCTGCTGGCTGACTGTGCTGGAGGTGGAGCTAGACTGTTGTGTTGATGAAGACTGGTTGGACGAGGGGGAGGCACTGGGCTGTGTGAGGAGGGAACTATCTAATGGCTGTGATGCGAGGTATGGAGCTGAAGCGAGACAGAAATGCAACAGTGAAATATTATTAATGTGGTCTATGTTAGACTTTTAACTATGTCTTGCAGGAGATCACACCACCAAAAACATACTGTACATCACATGATCATCCATGCTCACTGAGAATGCCTGCAAAAGTAAACTTTGAGCTTGAAGTAGTCTCGGCTGCATATTGCTCGTATCTTGTGCATTAAAGCAGTTACAGTTCTTAGAAACGCATATTTTGGCTACATAACAGCTGATACCAACAACAAAGTCAGCAGCAATGGCTGTTCAGTCTCCGCGTTGTTGTTTATGCCGTCTTAAGGGTGCATGTGGTTGGCAAATCAAGGAATGATATTTAGTGAGCCAGGAGAGCAAATCATGAAGCGACTATGTGCAACAATGGTGTCATTTCTAAACGCTTTCACTTTTGCTGTGGAAGCAGGTTTTCCGCTTTCGAAGTTTGAACTTGGTGGAGTAGTGAGGGGATAAGCAGGCGCAACTGTAACAAAAGTGTTCTGGCTTAAAATGTGACCACAATAATGCACAAGAAGCTAAAGTTTGTAAGCCGCTGCAAAATAACCCATGTCTGCCGATATCAACCCATACACACGAAGACAGAACACAAAACTGTAACTCTGGCAACACTGACCAGACCAGTGTTACTGTATTTTACATTAAAATGTAATGGTCAGCAATAACGTTTTTCCACTCAGATATCTGGTGAAAGTCTGCAATGACCATGTCTGACTTTTTTTTTCACCGTTTTGTGCGTTTGTGCAGTGTTGTAACGCCAGATTAAAACACTGACAGATTCCAACCACCTCATCAATCCAAATGAGTGCTGATGTCAAATTGAAAGAAATTCCTTTAGAAGTACCTGAGATCATAACATAATCATAACAGTCATAAAAGTGGGACATGCGACCTGAAAACACACTGCCTCCAGCACCTGCTGTCTAACATGGAGACAGAATTATTAAGGAATAAATAAATTCCCTCCATATCAGCATCTCCAACTGATCTCACTTCTTTGGCATTTCAAATGGTTCTCTGACTAGACTTTTACAACAAAGCTGTGTTATAATAACTAAACCTAGAGGTGCTGAATATGGAAACTGCAACAAAGAGCCGAATGAGCCTCGTCTCAAGTACTGGAAAACTCAAGGCTGTGTAGAATCAAGAATGCTGCTGCTGAAGAGCAGTAAATGTGACAGTGCATGACACGCACCGAGGTTGTGCCGGCACACTTGTGCATAGAGTTTGAGTTTAATGAAGGCGTCATTGTTGCCACTGGCAGCCTTGAGGAACCAGTCGCTGACTGGCTGATCCACCAGGCTTTTGGCTCCGCTGCCGCCGACAAGGACGATGCCATCAGGGTAGCCTCTTGAAATGGGCCGGTGCTGTCCCAGACGACAAGACTGCAGAAATCAGACGGAAACGAAAAGACTGAGTGTGTATAATGAAAACATATATGAAATTATTTAGATAATAACTGGAGAACTGAGTGTAGCTGTGGTTTGTAATGACAAAGAAAATGACTAATCCTAAGAATCTAGTATCCTTTTTGTAAAAACAACTGCAAACCCTGATGTAGACACAGCTGAAGCGTGTTAGACTTGATAGCAATGACACGGAAAGGTCTGCGCTATTCTTCTTTACCTCGTAGACAGCTGTGAGGTCTCGGAAGAAGCTCCTTGCGCCGCTGAGCAGGGCCTCATTGTCAGGACAAACAACAAGGTACCCAATGTCCCGCTGGGAGCCAAATGGATCAAGCAGCAGTTTCTCCCAGTAGGGCAGACTAAATGGAGAGAGCACCACAAAATCATACTCATAACCCACCAGGAAGGTGGGGATGGGCAGAGGCTCTGGAGACTCGTCTGTGCCTTTGGGATTGATGGAGAAACAAAGAAGCAGAGAGAAAGAAAGCAAAAACAGTGAGTGAATAGTTAAGTATCACTTCACAACTTCTGTCACTATGCAACACAATGTGAAGTCACCAAAATATCTGACGGCTCATCCTAGAAAACTGCTACTGACATCATTGATCACACACCATATGTCATGCTCACAAAAACAAAAGGCAATAAAAAGCTTAATCTCATTCCCTTTTTTTTGTGTGTATTATTTAATCTTGGCAGTCAAACATCCTGTGCACATGTAATTCTTTACCGTAGGAACCGCGTCCAGCCATCTTGTGGAACTGCTGCCAGGTGAGGGGACCCTGAACGCCCCACGACCTCACCGTCCTCTTCTTCTGGATCGCATCCTGAAGAACAGGCTGGAGGGACATCAGCACCCGCAGCACATCCTGAGAGCACAGCGCACTTACGTCCACTGCTGAAGGACAAACGCGTAAAAGGAGACGATGGTCAAACACGTGTTGTAGGTGTATATCTGGAGAGGTGCCTGCTGTGAACAAGTCCTTGCATGATCAAAACAGTGACCATCTCAAAGCAACATTGTGTAAAGCAGAAAGCTGGAACGTAAAACATGTACTCCAAAAACGTACTTTTCAAATCCTTCAGGTATAAAGTTCCCATATAAAAGCTTGTTTCTCTTTGTAATGTAAAAAAAAACAAGCTGTTGCCAGCCATTTCATTTTGATTTATGGTTAAACGGGCCACTCCAGTACTCTAATTATGCTAAAAGAGAAATGGAAAAACAGTCCAAAACAAATCCTTCAGGAGTTATCCATGCATGCAACATTTGTCTTTAGTGATACACAGGCTACTTTGGAGAAATGCCTTTTTTCCTCACCGTTTTGTTTTCCCCAGTGGTGCAGACAAGTGCTCTTCACCAGTGCCTCGTCCACTTTGCCTCCTGACATGTTGTCCATGAACTGCCTGCCATGTTCCAGGGCCATGTAGCAGTCGCTGCAGTAGTCTTTCTCCTCTACCCGTACACAGGGCGGCACATCGACCCCACTTGGCCCCCGAGTCGTAGGTTCCTGCTCCAAGATTGAAATGGGTGAAAATGGGTTGGCGCACTGGTCCTGCACGAGTTGAATCAGCTCATCTGGGATACGGTCCCCTCTTCCGGCTCCGGTTCTCTCCAGTGAGGAGAGTCGTAGTTCCTCAAAGCGCTTTTCTGCCTCCCTGCTGACGTCCGAGCCACGGCCGATGATGTCCAGCTCATCCTCCAGGAAGAGGCCCGAGCCATTTCCGTAACGCCGGTTGACCACGGCGCTGAAGCCACAGGTGCAGGGTTCCTGGGCCTCGCCAACAGGGTCGCTCAGGTAGACGCCCACATCAGCTCCTTTTATGTTCATATTACAGACGCAGATGCAGCAGCTGTCAAAGTTGCAGTCTTTGAAGAGGTTCATGACCGACTCAGAAAGAATGAGCGTGACGTAGAGGCTGTGGGCTTCGGGGATGGAGGGTACGGTGGCCGGTTCCACAGAGTTTAGCGGTCGACAGGTGGAGGGTGTGGATGCTGGCGAGTATAGATCTGAGTTCTCATGTTTTAGTGATCCCTGGACACTTGAGGGCCCGCGAGGTGTGCGTGGGGTGCGAGGTGTGCGTGGGGTGGGGGCAGGGAAAAGTGGGGTGGCAGGAGAAGGAAGGATGCCGGTGCCACCGTTACTGGGTGGAGCACTGTTGGATATGAAGGGAGTGTGGGTCTGTGGGGTGTAGGTCTGGCTGTAGTCCTGGTCCATAGTGCTTCCCACACTGGGGATGTTACTGTCGGGAAGACAAGGTAAAGGACACGAGTTAGAAAAGCTATGACAAAACACATCTGCATGCAGTGATCATCAGGGTTCATGCAGATTTGCACACAGTTCAAGGCTGAATGACTTCAAGACCATCCTCCACGGATGAAGTATTAGTTCAGCACACATATCTCCACAGCCTTTAGGGGCCGGGCTCTGCCATTGGCTCCCAATATTGAAACAATTAGCTATGACATTTGTTTTGCTGAAATTTGACTGGCTGTTGAGGGAACCGTAGGAGAAAAATCTTCTACCTGTACAAATTCATCCAATTGTGAACATGGAATTTGCGCTGTATTTTTGTTCCAGAAAAAGCAACATTCAGTTCATTGCTTCAGATAATAGCTTGTTTTTTCAAATATTTAAATGAATTTGTGATAAGAGGTCGAGTAATAAGGCAGTAAGGCCTGACAACTTTCACCACAGAAGTAATGCAGATTGGAGATTAATTGTGAACATGCTTACACATTAGAGAACGGGAATGCCAGAGAGTGGGAGAGGGAAAAGGGAATGGGCAGTAAAAGGATGAAGCACAAGGGAAGACATTCAACAAACATTACAATGATGGCTCTCCAAGGTGAGGGTTATTTTCGTGCTGGAAAGCGACTGTGAGGAGGTTGCGTGAGAGAGAGAGCACGAGAAAGCAGGAGAGGCAGAGGAAGGGAGGGAGGGAGAAAGGGAGAGCACATCTTGTCCCTCACTATACGAGGGGAACAACTCCTGGCGCAGACCCATTAGGAGGAAGTCCCGGTACTAGTCTTTCTTCAGACAAGGCAGTCACCACGGGATAAAGATGCAAAGGCGGCACTGGCACTACATTTTAAAGTCTTAAACAAATCACTCCTTGGAAAATGGCCAAACGCTGACAGTTGCAAACATCTTTCCCTCCCTACACCGTTCGCTTTAAGACCACATGCATGTGTGTGTATCACTCTCAGGGCAGATGTAATTTATGTTTATGCACTTCTCCACAAAAGCCTGACACACCACGAGTAACTTAATGTGATGTAATATTCAAGATGTGAAAAATTATGATTGCATTTTTGTTATTAATTTCACATTTGTTTTTGAATCAGAACAAAAACAATACGTTTGTCAAAGTATCTTTGGTCTTAGTCATGCTCCAACCATGCTGAAAGTTCACCTTTCAGTTAAAAGCATAAAAATTTTCTTAATCACCAGCACACAGAGGGGAAAAAAAAAAATAAACTCTGCTGTTTGCTCCAGGCTGCTTTATATGATCATAGTCTGTTGTGTTTAGTGGAAATTTCATGGCTTGTTGAGCATTTTAAACAATTAATGCCAAACACGTAAGGATAGTACAGTTGAAAAGGGAAATAAGATATTGTAGAAGAGGAGGGAGATTAGATGCAGATCAGCAAACACTGGGGTGTAATAAAACAAATGGAGAAGACAAAACAAGGTTTGCTTAAGGATTTCTACCCATGCTGATAAGGAAATCCCATGTTTGCATGAAAAGTCATAGAGCTGTAGCTGTTTATTTAAAAGAAGCAGTGACAGCTATAGCAGTGACAACACGTTATGAAAAGAGAGGTGGCATGGAGCTGCTGTGGGGGCCTCATCTCATCACTCCAGTGATAATCCTGTCTTCTACCAAGAAGGCATTTTACACTCGCCTCCCTACTCCGCCTGAGGCGCTCATGCATGCCTGCTGAGGTGGTGTCCAGAGAGTGGACAGGTTTCATGTGGACAGATAGATGGTAAAGTGAGGCTAAGTGAATCCCTGTGCACTCAATGCACATGACCTGGACTTAGCACTTCTTCTGCAAGTCTAAATTTAAATCCCTCTGTGACTTACTTTCCAGATCATTATCATAAATTATTAGGACTTATTTGAAACAGGCTAAGAAACACAAACAACTTCCACACAGTTCAGAAGGATAAAAGTGACAGACACAGTTACGCTTAAAGGTTCTTAGACACAAAACTGACATAAAAAAACAGATGGGACCAAATATCTCTCTGCTGAGTTTCATTATGTCACCAGTTATTGGGCAAAAAGTAAGTGCTTGGACATCCCACAAAGACAACATCCACCTTCCAGGGTAAACAACGTACTGAGACGCAACGATCTGACTTCTTCGAGGTCAACACTAATAAAACTATTGACAGCGCTGTTGAATCAATGAGCTGTATACCTCACCATTTTGGCCTAAAGGCAACAAGCTGGTTTTTAACATTTCTTTCCAAATGACTCAAGAATTTCCACAAAACTAAAACTATGTAAAAAGGGAAACAGTGCGCCGATGTAAGAAGCTCAGGATGTGGTCTACGCCCATTTCAACATTTCAGATGCTTTCAGTGCTACAGCCTACATGACAATGAATCCACAGCATCTTACCTGTCTTTGTTGAGGAAGGTCATCACAGGCACGGGGTTGAGCATCTCCCTGCCCATGGTCCAGCTTGAGCGGTAGATGCAGTCCTCTGGTATTTTAATAGGTGGGAGGCACTGGCTGGGCAACATCTTCAGAGGGGCAAACATGGAGCAGCCAACAAATGCCTGACACAGCTCTGGCTTGTACACAAAAGAGTAGTCCTAAAATATAGACAAAAACACAAAACAAATAAGAACTGTGTTTTTAAAGCACATCTTTTGTAACTTCATTTCAGATTACATCTCTAAAACCTGACTAAATATGAACAGTAGTAATCTTCTCTGTTGACAGAAGAAGAGATGTGATGCTTACTGTGGCACCATTTTCAGAATATTTAGTGCCAGTTGTGATCCTCAACACCTTCATGGACAACCCAAACAAACAAACAATTATCGGAAAACTATGATTAGACGTTTATCATATTAAGGAACCGTCTCCTCTTCAACAACGTCTTCATGGACTTGTGGGTGTTCGTTAGAGATAGTTACATCCCCTAAGCTGGGAGAGACAAGCATTAAATGCATCTTGTTTCAGTAGTACAGAGCACACCGCAGTTGCAATAAAGCACTCTTATTTGTCAGTAATTTAGTCTGAGAGTTTACCGAGTCTGGACCCACCTTGACCTCCGATGGTTTGGGGCTGCAGAAGTTCTCCTCCACCTCAATCTTGAAATGACCTCCCAGAGTTGAGGTGCCATCGAGTGTCATCATGCCCGTGTTGGCCTCCATCCTGCCGTACTCTTTGCTGCACATGTATATGGGTGAGTACCCCATGATGTGCGTATCTGGGGAGGGAGGCGTGGGAAACATCCGATGCAGGTCTGCTGAACCTGATGAAAGAGTAAAACAAGAGCATACAAGTTAATATCTGGATTTTATTACGACATGATTTTGAAGTAGTGCAGTAGGTTCTGACATTATTCCAATATGCCAATATTAGCAGAAAGTTTCTTTCCCCCTTTATTAAAGCTGCCAAATAAAAGCAACACACAGATATCTCAGATGATTATGTGAATGGTGAGGATGTGTTAATGCTTTCAGTCGTACCACCCATTCAGACAGATGCTCGCTGACGTGGCTGTGTTGCATCTACAGTTGATGAACCGTTTACGCAGCTAGTTGTCTTGGCAGTTTTCCTAAATGTTTCCTCTTTTCCTTTGAGTGTTTTTACAGAATTCAGAGCTGTTAGAGAATCTTGCCGGGGCACAGTTGAAAGGCGGATAAAAGCCTTTAAAGGCTGCTTTCATTTACACAAGATACAACTTCACTGGAGTGACAAGTTTCCTGGTGAACAGAATAAATGCAAAGATGATATAGACTTAACACTCAAACTATATTATACTCTTGATGGCAACACGATGGTTTAGTAGAAAAGCAATATTTATGAAAGGCTGAGTCTTTGAAGATATCTGCAGTCAACAAGTTTGTGAGGAAAATAATTGGCACTTTTACAAACCATGTTCAAAGAAAGACTGGAAGAGATTTGCATATTTCTTCTTCTGAAGCACATATCACTGAAAAATTCAAGGAATGGGAGGAAATTAAGTATGTAAAGGGCAAACGCACAAGCCAAAATTGGACGCCATCAGATGGTGCTGTGCTAACAACAACCATTCAGCGATAACTGGACAAGGGATTTGTCAACAAGACAATGCAAAACCACTTTTGGCTCAGAATCCAAAAAGAACCTACAAGGGTGGACTGGCACACACGGACAGCTGACCCTTAACAACGAACCGTACGGCTGCATGGCAAACGGGACCAAATAATAACTGAAAAACACCACGCTAGAATACATGAGGAACGGCAACAACACAAAGAACAAAGAAGCTTTACTGTCCCAAATGTGTTTTGGAGCGGTGTGGCAGCTGAAAATGTCAAAATCAATGTATATTAACAAATACAATAAAGCTGGTGTTTTTCCTTTTTTTTTTTTAATTTTAATTTTTTTTTTGAGGGGTGGGGGTAAAATATATATGTGCTTGATGCCATACTGTCTGCATTCAAATATGCACAAGTAAAAACTACTACTTTGATAAGTAGTTTATTTCACAGTAAAATGCTAACCATTTCTAGATTACTTAAGATTTGTGTCAATGAAAACTTTTACAAGTTACACAAATGTGTACCTGCCCTATATATGCGCAAATAAATAAAACTGAGTGACATTAAGTCTAGACTCTGCTGGTAGTACAGACAAACGGCTACACAGCAGCGACAAGATGCCTTCAGGCTGACAGTTATGAGCTCAACATTGACAAACTGTGAAATTTATTAGACATTATCTTCACCACTAGGTGGCAATGCCAAGTGTGAGCATTAAGTGTGATTGAGCAGGAAAAATGTCTCATTTTAGTTAATGAATTAAAGCCATTGTGCTTTACTGACAATTAGAGCAAAGGGAGCCCTACACCTGAGGAGGAAGTGGATTCTGGCAAATTGGAACATCTCATTCATTTTTAACAGGCTTTCATGAGGTGACATGATTTAATACCTGCAGTAGAATCATTTACGTGGACATGGGGTTCAGTGTTTAAGCATAAAAGGGAAAAAGAGATGTCACAAGAGATGAAGAGATACATACTATTGCAGGATACAGGGTCCAAAGTGGATGGCTTTGGTTCCTTGCTGCCAAATTTCTCATCTGTTCCGTTCACTGGTCGCCTAGAGCCAGGCTGAGGACACAAAAATGAGACGTTTTAGCAGCTGACTGAAACTCAAGAGTTTCAGTAAGTTAATATCACTGTTATTATCCCTCTCAAATCTGTGGGAGCTGCAAGTCAATATCACCCATGACATCTTGTTAGATTAATAGCAGTGAGAAGTGAGTATTTTCAGCTGATGAAGGGCAGAGTGGAAGAACTGCTCCAACAAGGATTCCAGTGGAAACTGGCGCAGCGTGTGTGCGTCTGTGTACGCACATGCACGCACACACACACGCACACACGCACATGCACGCACACACTGCGCCAGATCACACTCTGTAATCGGATAGCTGCTGCAGTGTGAACCAAGGTCTGCACTCACCGTCATGTCATCCTCGTCTGAGTTGAAAAGGTTGTCCAGGTCGTTGATGGACACCGCCAGGTCTGTCTCGTGGATGAGACTGGTGGAGGCCATGCGGTTGTGGGCAGCTGCACGCTGAGCATCTGTTCACACAAACACACAAGATGTTCATACGAAACATTTCTGGATTCAATCTCATTATCCGTGGGTAGATCCTGGCTGCTTTTAAATTATTATCTTTTAAATCCTTGTGGCATGACAAATTTGTTGCAAGGGATTTGAATGAAAAAAAACAAGAATGACTGTAACACATTTAGGCAAAGAAAGTAGTTTATGTCGTGGACATAGTGAGTAAAAACTGGAACAGACAAGTTTTATTCACCATGACAACTCCCAAATCAGAACACACACTGGGATTTAGATCACAATCCCTGATGTCACCATCCAGGAGTTCAGAGAGGAAATAAGTTACTTTTGTAAAAATATTAACCTCATTCAGATTTTACTGCCTAAATAAAAGGTTATAATACATAAAAACAGGTCTGTGTCTGAGTGATGAGTGCAAATGGAACAACTTCTCACCATCTGACGGACCCGATCCTCCATCTTCACCCTGTTAAGAAGAAAATAAAGAATACAAAAGCTTTATACATTCAATATATACTCAATATATATATATAAATAAAGTAGATGAATGGACTTAACTGAATGACCCGTTTGAGAAGTTTAAATATTCAGCAGTTAGGATTAAGTTGCAATTCTCCGTGACTACAGTTACACCCAGTCGCCTCCACTTGAAAACAATGTGAACAATACACTGTAGCTGTCAGTTCCAACCACACATCCTGAGTGTGTGTGTGTCGAATGATTCCTGTATGCCAGAGTGTGCTCTGCTGAGTGATTAGGTCCTGAAAGTCCTTAAATTCAACACTTAATAGAGAGGTGTAAATTAAAAAAAGAAAAAAAAAAAAAGATTAAAAAACCTTGCAGGAGTAAACTTGCTGAGGAGGTCATCATTAGATGGGTTGTGTGTGAAAACACTGCTGGCAGCATTGTAGACTGTCCTGTACAGAATGTTAAAGTTTTCTGAAAACGTACCTTTTTCCATTTACCTCTCACAAACATATACGACGTCAGAAAATGATGAGATGAATAGACCCCACTTACATACTCTGCAGTTTTAACAGCAGATGCCTTTCTACCTCTAAACAGGTCATGTTGTGACAGTACCATGTCTGCATGTCAGCTGTGGTTCTGCCAAACACTGTGATTTTAACATTTATGAGGTCCTAGAACCATTTTTTTCTCTCACAGTGACCACTTAAATAAGCTCTCAGATGTCAAAAAAGAAAAGAAAAAAGAAAAAAAAAGAAACCTTAAAAAGAGCAACATGATAATGTCAAGTCTGGTTGCAGTTTATATTTGATGGAATAATACAAATCTGGACTTCACTTCCTAATCTTTCACCTTACTAGTAGTAACGTCCGTGTCCTTGTGGAAATTTACCTGAAATTAATGATTTACAACAAATCTGACATTAGTTCAAACTGTTTTGTTGTTTGTTTGTTTTTTTACTTTTTCTTCTCTCTTTTTTTATATTAAGTTGGACACTGACTTATTTTTGTTTTGAAAAAATAGTAATTTTATATGATACACTTTTATGTTTACTTGATTTTCACTTTAAAAAAAAGGTTATTTTGTCTGATGTCAATGTCAATTACAGAAAAGTTCAATCAGCATGTCAAACTTAATAGAACAGTTCTAAAAAACATTGAAATTACTTAAGAAAATTCAATGGGTGCTTCCCTACTTACAATGGTTTTTCCAATAAGTGACAGAAATAAAAAAAAAAAACAACAAAGAAACAAAAACAAACCAACAAAGCTCATAGAGCAGTGAGGAGGGAAATTGGACAGAAACCAAAGACCAGGGTGGAGGGACTGATTCTCTCTTCTGTGGCAAATGGGATTTCCAGCATAGACCAGAGTGAAATCATGATCCAAGGAATGGCTTCTTAGTCTCCTGCCCAGACATCAATATCTAGGAGGGCTGGCGGCATGCGTGTGTGTGTGTGTGCGCGCTCTTAAGACTGGCGGTACAGTGTACACAGTGTGCAGAGCAGATCTAGCTGGGGAACAGGACTGTTGCCATTGATTTCATTACGCTCCAGGGCTATTCTCTGAGTAACGCAGGCTTTAATCTGCCTCCCTTAAAGGTCTAATCCCACCGGTACACAAATGCACACCGAGGCCACAATCTATAGGCAGCAATAATGCCTTAACCCCTTATCAATAACTTCGCCTTGGGTGGGATAGTGTGCCTTGTGGAGATTCTTTACATATTGGAAAACCTTGCTCGACTTCAAAAGTGTCTGCATGAAAACATAACCATCTCATTTTTTGTCTGATTTATCTAAATCTGTTTCCATGATACCCTGTACTTATTTTAGCAGGGGCACCACTTCTGTGCAGTTATCAGATGATGTGCCCATTACAGTCCGTGTCACATGGCCAGCAGTGCAGTCAATAGCTCTCCAGTTAAAAAATTGCTTCATCGCTGCTTGATGCTTTGGTATTATTCACACCAGATATCAGTGCTTCAGCGAGGCAGCAGAATGCGGTTTCATATTCTGATGAGGAGTGAATGCAGGCTGTTTGTTGAGCTCCAAGCTCATTTGTTCAAGAATAAAATGGCTCAGAATCATTACTTTATCTCAAACACATTTTGATACAGTCATCCATCTTAGGGAGACTATGTGGTAACATTTACAGACACGAAAATGAAAATGTTTCCAGAGAGAAGACAGCTACAACACTTATGGAATTACTAGTTTAAATAAACGTCAGGCAGTAAAGGGAATCCACATGTCTGCACAGACATCCGCAGGTATGTGGAGGATTTACGCACGCTACATTAAGTTGACAAATTGTAGAAGAGCGCTCCTCGGGGACTCTTCACCTCGCTGAGAGCTGCCTTCACCCCAACACACTGGCACAGATGGGAGACATGCACTGGTCTTCAGCAGACCGTGGATAAGGAAAATATTTGCATGTGCTTTTTATTCTTCAGCGAGCCATGTTTGTGGCTCTGTGCAGTCTGCGCAATCATGCAGGCCAGCACAGAAAACTTTAGCTCCACTTCAGAGTTACAGGTATTACCAAGCTAAGAGCCATTTAGGAATCTGCTGCAAGGAGGAGGAAGGCTTGATCAAATAGGGAAAACATAACTTAAAGGAAATTGGATAGCCCAAGTATATGGTGTTCCTTTGGGGAAAAGAAATAACAATAGTGATTCAGAAATGGTTTCCTGTTCAGTTAGACCTGGCCAGTGACAGCGGATGTACAAAGAAAGTGGTTGCATAGTTATTTTTAGTGCAGTGTTGCTGACTGTGCCCATGTCCCATTTTCTACCTCGCTTGCTCCCAGATGTTAAAAATCAGCCCTCTTGCCCCATTTTGCCCCAAGCAAACTGAGGAGGGTGCGGTTTCAGTTTACATTTCTTCTCAAAAAGCTTCAAACCACACTGCGACTATTCTTTAAACTGTCGCTACTGTTTTGCAACAAATCCATCCTGTGGCTAAAATAGAGATTAAGAGGAGCTGGTGAGCAGCTCATTTCAAAAGAGTGGATATTTAATTATTGTGCCAGCCAGGCAAATAAATAAATAAACGGCAGGTTTGAAAATAACACATGAAGGTTCAGATTACAGGTGAATGCCGAGCTCTGTCAACACCCAATGCTGCTCACTACATTTCTAAATGATTAATGTAAATCTCAGCAGAAATAATATAAGGGCCTTGAATTTCAATAGATAATAAACTAAATCAAGTGGTCTTTACAAAATCTTAAAATTACATGAATTTAACCTCTACCAGGGCTACAACCCTCTGGAATAGATGTTATACAATACCTACACAATATCACAAATGTTAGATTTCTGGTGTTTTTCATCTACTAACTTGACAGCATTTAGCCATTTTTTACTTTTCTGTTAATGTTCCACACACTTCACTCTGGCAAACCTGTTGAACAGAGGTTGAGCCTCTGATACTTGGACACAAAATGAAATGAGGAAGGTTGTGATAACAAACCTCTCGGAGAGTCAGTTTTTATATAGTTTAATCATTACAATTTACGTCAGTGAATCGAGCCTGGAAATAATAGTGCAGCAGATGGAAGCTGGTGAAAACATCCCTTTTCTACACGTTTGTGTTTACTACACAGTTAATGTTACAAATTACATGGGAAAAAAACAACAACCAAACAAACATACAGCCTCATACTTGTGGAGATTTTCTTGGACTACAGCAACAACTCAGTGGCCATCAACTTGACAAAAAGATGATCTTTAACTTCATCTGAGGACGGTCTTAACCATTATCACCATGTGTGAGTAGCTGCAGCACCACACAAATCTCTAAGCCCTTCTACAGTTAGTGTGTCCTTTATATTGCCATAAAACCTAATTAAACTAAAACACAACACTGTGTTAAAACAGTGAGGTGGGTGAGCAGCAGAAAATCTTGATACATCATAGAAGAGCAACAGCTTCAGCTGCACTTTAAATCAGTTCTAATGTAAAGTACTTTTTTTTTTTTAAATTAAAATGGTGTCACTTTTAGTGTAGTAAAACTACATTTGCCGCTTCTGCACCTTGCATGACTTACCTTATGTTTCTTCCCTGGCTCTCGCTCTCCTCCTGCCTTATCCTTCTTGTTGGAGAACGTGAACTTGACATCTCCCTCCTCAAAGGCGTAAGGGTCCACCTCAGGCTCATGGTCTCCATCAGTTACTGCAGCAGATAGGTAGTGGTTCTTCCTGGCTCTGTATATTTGAACGCGCTCTTCGGACACCTTTAGTGGCCACTTAGATGTAGACATCACTCTAAAGAAAAACATTTCAAAATTAATGCTGAGGTGTGAGAAATCACAGATCCCATATATTCACTCTTAAATATGAGCTCCAATTGTATAAAAACAAGCAAAAAAACAAATCAGCTCACTTATTACAAAATGAATCAAACTGAATATTTAGATGATCGCTCAGTTTTGCCAGACTGCATGTCATAACATAACATGTCAGTGTTACTACCAGGTTCACCTGCAGAAATGCAGATGTCAGCGGCTGCAAACAGTTCTGACAGCTGTCAGCCAGCTGAAGCAATGAATCATGTTTGCTGTCAGACCATTATATTTCTGCTAAAAACAAAATGACTCCAGGGGTGCCTGTTTATGCACTCACATACACAGTTGCCACCTGTTGCAGAGGCATCTTTCTTTAAAATCCCTTACGTAGCAATGAGTTACTCCTCCTATGTGGCAGACTAGGAAGGAATGAGATGGAGAGAAAAAAAAAAAAATGTCCGGTTTACAGAAATGCTTGGACTGACTCAAGTTATGCATCATTCCTCCCCCTAAATGCCTCCAACATTTCTCTGTGCCTCTGCCTGCTCGACATGCTTGTCCAGCTCTGATGCAAGGTGATGGTGTGCAGTGGCCTGGGCAAGAGATTAGCAGCCTTTCAGAGCTGTGGCTGGAAGGATTACAGCACACTAGAAAAGGCTATCCAAGTTGCTAGCCCCTTGGGATTGCATAACCCCACAGATAATTCCCCAGCACAGCCAACCTGCATCCTTCTACAGTCAACAAATCACCCATCACTCTTTCAGTCCATGCTTTCTTACTAGCAGCTCTTTTTTTTTTTTGCTTCTTCTTTCCTGTCCCAGTGAAAATGATAGCCAGAAGACAGGAATCCTATCAGCTCAAAAGTATATTACATCAACTGAGGTTTATCTCAACCTATCATTCTTCTTCCTCTCACTGCGTTTATGTGCAGGAATCAATGTGCCAGCCAAGCACATTAATGTATGATGTCAAACGCACCCATAGCATGAGATTAACATGCTGTGTGTGCAGCACTACAGCAGCCACTCTAAAGCTCTTGAATGGGAGGAGTGCAGTGAGGAAATCTGAAAAAACAAGAGTGAGAAGGTGAGCTTACTTGACTACAGTAAGCAGTTATCCTGTAGCAGAGAATGCCGGCATGATCTAGATGCCTGACTGAACCCTCAGCTGGGATTTATGTGCCAGAGTGGAAGCCCAAGACAGAGAAAAGATGTACTGACTTATGATTGCTGGCAGGAGATACTCACTCTGTGACTGACACCAGGTCCTGTGATGCTAAGGCCTCGTCCCTCAGCTTGTCCCCAGGCAGCAGTGGCGTGGGCAGATCGGCTTCTTTCCTGCGGGGCAAGTTGAACAACCTCCATGGCGCGTGGGAGCCGTCCTCCTCCAGGTTGACTGCAGCACCGACATACACAGTGGGTTCAGGAGGCTCAGAGTAGGCAGAGGTCGCTGAATGAGGGTGTGGGTGATGGGAGTGGAAGTGCTGATTCAGACACTCTGACCCGCCGGGCTCCTCGCCACCCTTCACCCTGACGAGGGAGGGCTCTGGGGGTGGCTGGTAAAAGTGTTGACTGTTGGGGGTTGAAGGGTTTTTCATGGCGTCCCCTGATTCCTCTCCACGCTCACAGGGGTGGGGGCTAAGTGGTGGGGGTTGTGGGGAGTTGGCCTGTTCCGAAGGCCCAACGCTGATCCCCCCAGTATGGAGCTGGGGAGCTTTTGGGATGGCGGTGACATCTGCAGAGCGAAATCTTCCCCCATCTTGACCCCTCATGGCCAGCCTTTGGCCGACTGCTGCGTCTGTTTCTAGGGATGTTTCATCACTGGCCAGGCTGCGATGATGGAAGGGAGTCTGGGGTCTTTTCTGCTGCTTTTCACCTTTTTCTGGCTTCTCTCCTCCAGTTTTGTGCTTGGTTGGAGGCTGGGAAGGCTGGCCTGCTGACTGAGTTTGACCTGGCGTGGTGCCCGTTCGCTGCTTTACTGATTTGTGTCTGCAGTGGAGAAGACAAACAGGGAAACACAGTGTGATCACACCATGAAACGGCAAGCAAAACAGCAGCAGACATGGGTGACCAGACAAACCATGAGGATGCCAACTGAGCAGTTTTAATTCTCAAGAGATACATTTCATGTCTTAGATTTTCAAAACCATATACATTACAGATAATGCATAACTTTTTATTTATGTCCATTGTAAAAGGTATAGCTATATTAAAAAAAGATTAAGAAAGTAGAAGCTGTGCTACAGCAGGGCTGCAAAATAGTGGTGAACATGTCTGATTTACACAGCCAATAGGCAAAAGTTCAGAAATGCATACGCAACACATCCACCATGAAGGTGGAGGTAAGTGGCATTGATCTCTAGCTTGCTTTGCATCGCGTGGGTCACTGTTGAGCAGACCGTTGAGGTTAAGTTGATGATGAAGAAGGTACACCTCTTAAACAACCACGAATACTTGAAGCTTTTCTACACAAAAGAGACATGAAAGAAGTAATACAGAGCTTCTCATGTCTCTACTGTCAAAGCTTTCAACAAATAAACCAACCCCAGATGACTGTCCTAACCTGTAGTTCAGGTCTGCCTGGCAGATGTATGCACTAAATGTATTTTGTTTTCATGGATCAAATTCACTTTAGTCCATACAAGATGTCACTTGCTTAAAAGTCATGATCCAACATTTTCTGTTTTTGTTTGGTAGATCTACCATTGAGGAGTTAAGCACCAAAACATCAGCTAATTTGCTAGAAAAGCAATAAACAAGATGGTGTTTGCATGTGAAGTGGTGAGCAAAAAGACCAGTTGCAGACTGAGGGACATGCGAGACAGAAGACTGCTGTTTAATGCAGTTATGGCAGACAGTCCTTCAGGGACATAAGATCGAATAGAAAATACCAACAATACTGAAATGTTACTGTAAAACCCTGTGTGTCCGTACATACAGTTAAGATTTAGAGCCGACGAACACAGAAGACTTTCCCTGACAACAGCATCCGCTGTGATTGATCTGTTCCTGAAGACAAACTTGCATTTCAACAAATACAGCCACTGCATTTAACATTTTATAAAACACTTTAGGAACTTTATTAACATAGCAGACACTGATAAGTCCATATTATTTCTCCTAGAAATTATACCCGTCAATGTTGGAAAGAAAACTTCTTATTTACATAAAACATACAACGCAGCAGAGGTGTCAGCCCCCCCAACTGTCACTTACACAAGACAGAGGTAAATTATAGACAGAGAAGCCTATAGTGCTTGTCAAAGTCTAGACACAGAAATTACTTGCAGATAGTTTGGTGACTGATCTTTCAGTGGTCCTCTGCGCTGTGTGTGCTGCGCTGTGTTCAGAGCCCTGTAGAGTAAAGTGACTGACCTGGAACAGTTGCAGTTTGACCTCTGTGAAGGCTCTACGAAGTCCCATGCTCCCACTTTCACTAACACCTCCTCCTCACTGGTACCACTGGATGCCGCTGAAAACTTCCGTCTAGGGAGGGGAAAAAAAAGTTAAATCCCTGCAGCATATATCAGAAACACGTAATTACAGATCAGAAGCTCACAGCTTTGTCTGGGTTTTCTGTGCTAGTGTCGTTTCATAAAACATTTTCAGATTGCGATTTCATCACAATACTTGGAGCGATAATACTTTGGCTGATGAGCCAAAACCTAACTGTAGCTGACATTCTGTGCTTGGTCAAGGGGTAACAGATCCCGGGGTGCTCCCAGTGTGTCAGATTCACTGATGCTGAATAACACAATAGACCACAGGACAATACTGTGCACTCAAGCCCAGATTTACTATGACTCTGGGCTGAGCACAAACTCTGCTTTGGCGTCACTGTCGATATTTACTAATGAGGCACAGTGGTATGTCAGCGCCTCAAAGGAGTGGACACAGCAATTTTTCACCTGGCTCTGATGCTTGTGTATTTATGTGAATTCCCTTTCAGAGCACAAAATTATGGGAGGCGATTAGTCAGATAAATCTGGAAACGCTATGGCCATGACATTCTGGTTACCAGCACTATTTAATGGAAAAATAAAAATTAAGAGATTAAACATAAGTCTTCTATGATTTTCTTGATGATGTTGGTGCACAGACGGCCCCCAAACACAGCAGGAATGAAAGATCCTACATTTATATAGTTGTGATGCCAGAATAACTTTAGTGACACTCAAGTCAAAAATACATTATTTTACTTAATTAGTTTATCTGTATTGTGACAACAAATAAGTTGTGCCTGTGTTATTAGTGAACAACAGGCCCCTGACTGATCAACGGGTCTGCTTGTTAGTGACGACACTAATTTGTCTTGCTCCTGGTAAATTGCTTTGGTCTGTAAGGAAATTTGTTATGCTTTTTTGTTGTATCGGAATTTAAGATGTCAACCGCAGAAATGGACATCTCCATCTGTGTCATTTCTAATTTTAAATCACATGAAAATTAGTCAATCTTTTAACAGATGAAGTATTGAAAAGATGTCAACATTGAAAACACAGTAAATTGTAACGATTAAAACAGCAGCTTTTCATCGACTGTCTCAACTTGGAGCACACTAACATGTGAGAAGATTTGCGGTTATGCTGATCCCTGATAATTCCATATCAATTACACTGAGCATTCAGTTCAATCCAAACATTGATCCAATGCTTCTGCATGATGATATGTAAA
Organism: Xenentodon cancila; assembly: GCA_014839995.1. Lineage (NCBI taxonomy): Eukaryota > Metazoa > Chordata > Actinopteri > Beloniformes > Belonidae > Xenentodon > Xenentodon cancila. The sequence goes on along the minus strand of CM026213.1, from coordinate 23,555,674 downwards.
TATTGCTTCGATTTGATGTTGCTACCTGGGTTCTACTAAAGGAAATAATTAGAGGAAGAGAAGGCTTTTAATGTCCATTTCTGATGCAGAAACAGATCTTTCTTCTTCTCTCTTGCTGCCCATTTCCTACATCAACATGTAAAATTAAAACCATATAAAATGACACAAACGTGCTTATTTTGATTGAAATGATGAAGACGGAAAATTATTAGAGCATCTCAATGATTTTCTTTAATACAACCGAGCAGAAACGCTCATTTTTGTTGACACCTTTTCTGATAACGTTACATCAACTAAGAACATCATGTCAAATTGGAGCAGATATAAGGGCACCGATTTCAAAATACTTTTCAACCCCTGTTTATCCAGAAACAGTCAGGAAGTATGTCTACCAGATAGTACTCTTCTTCAATCACACGCCTGGATAAAAACACAGTAAGCTTAACAGCTGACAGCAGATGATTGAGTTCAGTTATAGAAAGATGACAGGTTGGGGAAGAAGTTAGTACAGAGAAGCACCAAGTGCCAATTTTTAAGTGTCTTGATATACATCTTCAAACACTGTCAATGTTACATGCTTCTCATAATGAAGTAACAAAATAAATAAATAAATAAATAAATAAAAAAACGATAGACACACACCTCTAGCGCTTTTTATTTATAGTGTGTTGGAGCACTGTGTGTCTCTTGAAGAGCCGGTGGCAGACTCACTTGTTCTGGGCTTTCTTGATATTGCACTCTTGCCAGACACGCTCCACCACCTGATTGGCTAGCCGGCGTGGAATCTTCCCTCCGTGGTGACTTGTTCTGTCCATGCTGAACACATCACAAGATGAAGGCATCTTTACCCACTTCTGGGCAGTGTGAGAGTCCCCTGGAGAGTGGAAGAGGAAGGTTAACAGACCATTCTATGAAAAAAAAAATGCAGCAGACCATGGCTATGGAAAAAAAAAAAGAAAAAAGAAAAAAGAAAAAAGAAAATCGAGTTGAGACCAAACCTAAATCTTCTTGTACCTGTGTGCACCTCCTCGGGTGATGTGGGAGGTGTGAGGGTCACCAAAGACATGGCAGGCTCTCGCTGCAAAGCAGGCACTTGGTTGCCACCCGAGTAGACGGCAGTGCAGTGGGAGGACCCCACAGGGGCCACAACAGGGATGTCTGACTGGGGTACTAGCACCAGGCAGGCTGGATATACCATACGCACACCACCTGCACACGGTGCACACAAACAGACGAATGGTTCAGAAACCAAATCAGCCAAACGCGAAACAGCCAAATCTTAAAGCTGATAATTAAAATGAACTGACCTACGAGGACCTCCACAGAGGCCAGAGAGTCATCTTCCCAGTCCATGTCCTCTGACACACCCTCCTTGGCACTGGCGCTGATGGGATAGAACTGATTCCACTCCTCGATCAGTTTCTGGGTAGGGGGGTCTGACATCTTAAATGACTGACCAGTCAGTGTTCCATTTAGGCCAAACGGACTCAGGATCACTAGTCAGGAAGAACAGGTTGGAGAAGACAGTTATATCATTACTACACAACGAGCACATTTTCTTTCACCTTTGTATCGATTTACAGTTTTTTTGTTTGTCCCTTTGACACTGTTGAATGATTGAGATATGTTTATGCTACTCAGAGACACTTTCAGATATACATGTAATGATCGTTTTAAACCTGGTATTTTTATATCATGTGTCATATCTTGTGTTTATGATTTAATGGACCCTCAATTTAGCTTCTTGTGGCTTTAATGTTCTAAAGATGTGATGTAAACGTTTTGTGAATAATCCTGCAAGGATGTTGTTTGAGCATTGCTAGGAAATACTGGTATGAGATGTTTAGTGTCTTGGCCAGGAGAAAATATGATTTTAAACCTGAGGAGTGTTACCCTGATTAATTACATAAAGACTTAAATATATACTACTATTCTTAATGTTTTGCATCTGTCTCCAATTTTAGCAACTCTCTCCATGTCAATTTTATCGTCTTTCCTCTCATGCCCGCCTAAAGCCCTCACATTGCCTCTCTTTCTTAGCCTTAAATTCATATGCTCCTATCTTTGATTCTTACTATTAGACAAATAGTCATTTTATCTTAATTATCTTTCACCAGCATACATTTTTCTTGGCTGTCACTCTGTCATCTTAAAGACCAACAGGGTTCTGACCTTTTTCATGAGCCAATTACTGGAAAATACGGGTCTTCCAGAGCCCATAAACAGAGCCTAATAAAAAATGGGCCACTTCTTGGCAAACACTGATCTTACATAAAGAGTCGCAGACAGAACCCATCACTCTGGCTAGAGAGCAACCATCAGCCAATGCAGATAAGCCTCATAAAAACAATGCATAATGCATACATGTGAGCACAGAAACCATATGCATTTCAAATTGAGACGCGCATACACACAGACACATGCACACACAGTTTGATCTCTCACTGTGTGTATTATCCACTGGAATGTGGAGACGGAGGATAATGGCTCAACAACCAGACTGTCTGGGTGGGTGTGTGTACAAGTGTTAGTTAATGTCCCCCTCTGCTCTGCCTTTCTAGTATGTCATTAGCAGACTGTATGGCCTCTGTCCTGAAGTATTGATCGAGTGGCTGGACCGCAAGAAAAAAAAAAAAAAAAAAAACCTTTCAAGACAGGAAAATGGCAGGGGACAATGAAAAAGAAGAGTACGGAACTGAAGGCAGGATGCATCAAGCTTGATGACTGGGGTGCTTTTCTCATAAAAGATTTATTTTTGATACACAACTCCAACTACAGAAAATTTGGGATGCTGTGTAACATGAACATAAAAAACAAAAGCCTATAAACCCATACACTATTCACAATTGAAAGTAGAAAACATCAAATATTGAACCTTACACATTTGACCATTTCATTCAAATATTAGCTCATTATGACTTTGATGGAAGCAAAATGTTTCAAAACTTATGACAAAATTCTTAAAAAGGTAAAAAGTACTATGGGTAGATTCTCTATTCTGTATCTATATAAATTGTCAATTTCATAGTAAAGTTACTCTGCATAAAATCGCAAAAGCTCATAGTATCTCATATAAATATTAAAAGATTCAGAGAATCTGGAGAAGCGTCTGAGCGCGTTGGTCAAGGACAAAATAGCTTCAAAAATAGGAACAATTCAGTCATGGAAATCACTACATGGATCAGGAACACTTCTGGAAATCCCTTTCCATCCACATAATCCACCAGTGCAGGTTCAAGGTATCATGTAAAGAAAAGGCCATTTGTGGAAAATAATCCATATATAACATTTGACATTTTATTTCAAGTTCTATTGTGAATAAAATATGGGTTTATGAGACCTTCTTTGAAATCATTACATTTTGTTTGTATTAACATGTTATTTTATTATTGTTTTATTATCGTTTTTAAATTGTTTTCATACAGTTAAAGAATCTGCACTTCCCATGCAAGATTGATGTATGCACAAGAACCAATTTAGGATTCCAGCTCATTGATACTAGTCTCAGTATTCAGCAGTCACCAACTTCCCAACCTCCCATCAAATGAATTATATTAAAACTTGGTGCTGCTGTAAACCACGCCCCCCCCCAACCCCCCATTTTTACTGTAATGCAGGCAGCCACCGAGAACAGTTACCACTGCAGTCTAGACAAACAACCCTGACTCCTCCCCAGCCCATCCCCAGTGAGTTGTTCGGGCTCAGCAACAGTGAGTTTAAAGATAGGGTCAACATGCTTCACACCTCCAACTGCAGAACAAGATAACAAGCTCCTTAACTATATCCTAGTGCTTTGTGAGAAAACCATACACACCATATACAGCAGAAAAATCACAATACTTCTGGTATTACCAATGTACCAATGACTGACCGTCTATGCTTGGGTTCTCTGCACACAAATGCACCAGCTTTTCTCCTGTTGCATTTCCTGACAAAGTAGGTGCTTCAAGAAGCGTTGCAGTATTTAACTGCACCTCCTGTTACTATGGCAACCCCACTTCTTGCCAAATCAACCTGGAGTGAATTTTAAAAGATTTAAACTATGGAGGAGAAAGTTTGGACATTTTTGCTCTCAAGGAAATTGCAGATAAACAGATCTAACACTTGTGGGTATCTCATGGATGTGTAAGCAGCAAAGGAAATAATCTTGTCTGTCAAATGAACCTGGATAGCTTTCAGAAGATATAGAATGCCTTTAAAAAGGCATAAAACATGTTACTCTGCCCCTCAGCAGTTTGGGCCTACAGATCACACTATCACAGCACATTTATTTATGTTACCATACACAATGACGTCCAGCTATAGGTGACCATATTAACCTTGATATTCAGCCTCTTCGCTTTTGCTTTTCATTTCTGCCTTTCCTGCTGTGTAAAGGTTCTAATGACCTGAGGCCAGTTGTGGAGGAAAGATCAAATTCAGCACAATTACAGAACTGGTTTATCATTTTTCCCATCACCAACCCACCTCCCCCATCATCCTCCATCCCTTCTGCCCCTTTCTCAGGCCGTGAGTGTATCTCTGGCTCCCTGAAGACATGTCAAATGTGCTCAGCTCAGTGTAATGGGCTGAGAGTTCATTACATTCACTCTGCGCCCTTTTATGAGGTCACATCCTGGAGAGGTCTGCGTGCCCGAGTGCTCTGCTGCACAGTAAACCAAGCTTGGCAGAGGTGAGTGGGGAGAAGAAAAGGGGGGGAACGAGGAGTAGATGGATGGATGAAAGGCGGTGGAAGTCAGCCCTTCCTGAACGCTGCGCTTGATTAGCCAGGAGGAGATACACTGCAGCAGGGAAAACACACACCTGCGCACACTCAAGCTGGAGATAAAACACGCACACAAGCTATAGTGATCTCAACTATAGATGCTTCAAGTACTCAAGGTTTGTTTTTGTTTTTTTAGTTTTTTTATTAAAGTGGTGCTTAAAATGTCATTGTTCAATAAAGATAATTCATAGTTTGATACTCAAACCATAAGCAGCTTTTATAACCACAGGAAAAAAATGAATGGGTGTTTTTGTGGTTATATATGTCCCACATCAACGCATTATGTAATGATTATTAGCTGGTGACTGCACTGGAATAATCCACAATGACAACCAGAACCCATCAGCCCCCTTTTACTGAACAGCGATGGTGCAAGAACATTTTAGTTTTAGACTTTAAATGCGGCGCCCCATTTGCAAGAATGATCATTTATGCCAACTACATTTAAAAATAGTGGCAGCATTAGTAAATTAGGCAATTGTTACAGTATTTTTGTATTTTTTCCATATCGTTTTTGCTGACAAACTGTTCAACATTTTCAAAAGTCTTACCAGTGGTACACAATCTTGATCTTGCCATCTTTATAAGCATTAAAATTGCTCCATACAACTGGATAATGTTTTAATCATCATCTCTGACACAGTCATCAAAGGGATGACTGACATTTGTGGAAAATAATCGGATTATTACAGAAGAGTATCAGGGCCACTGAAGAAAAAAAAAAAAAAAAAAGCTGAATTCTGAGAAGAAAGTCAGAATTCTGACTTCTTCTTCTCAAAGTTTTGAAATTAAAATAAGAATTGTGACTCTTTTTTCAGAATTGTATTGTATACTCTTCCGTAGATTATGGGCCATGCTACTCAGAGAGAACAGCACTTCCTTTCCCACGCAGATAAGACAGAATGTATATTACAGTAATTACGCCGACATGTCTAAGTGTGAGAGAAAAATGTAAGCAAGCAATAATTTTGGGACTACACTGTATTTGGCCTTAGGTAGGCAATGAGGGAATATTATTAGAGCTGCTTTTTTATAACTACACTCCCGTATAATTTAAAGTGACTGTGCAGGCTATTCTTTTAAATTGGCTGCAAGCCAATTTGTAATAAAAGACGCTCTGGCAGAAGATTATTTGTACTCTATCTGGATGCTCAATGCAGCACATACAGCTTTCTTTAATTATTTTAATCAAAATCATTGAAAATAAAATTCTTTTTCATGTTTACAAGAAAAAAATATCTTGTTTGCGCTGAAATGTTTTCAAACTTTATCATATGACATGGAGCTGTTTAAATCCTCATGAATAACCTGTAATTGGATATAACTAAACAAAAAGGTATTAAGAAAGATAATCCTAGGTAATGTGTTACAAAAAGGATACTCCAATGTTTAGTCGTTTGAATTTCAGATATGATCGGTCCACTGAATGAATGTCATTTTACCAAAAAAAAAAAAAAAAAAAAAAAAAAAAATCAATGTTAAAAGTTAATGCCTAATCCAAGATATAGAAAAGAAAAAAAAAACAGAAAATAAAAGTAACTGGGCGCAGCCCTTTGGCTGCGTCAGCAGGCAGGACGGGTCTGTGTAGTAACACAAACGTAGGGTTTCCAGTAGGCAGTCCCACATTTAAAAAAAAAAAAACATAACAACTTAAAACACCACCACCCCACACCAAAGGTCTGTGTCAAACTCCACAAATAAAAGTGACAATGACCACATGCCAAATGATCAACGGCTGATCAGACTTTTTAGAAACATCTGGGTACAATGCACAACAAACAGAGTCCCATGTTGTTTTAACAGCATAACGAGGTTGCAGCATGATGCAGACACCCACCTTGAAATGGACTGGACGCCTGCTGGGCCAATGTGAGGTGCTCCTCCGTTAGATGGTAGATGGGCTGGTGCTGGTTGATCTCCACACTGGTGCACACATTACTCTCACCGTGTAAGAAGAAGGTGAAGGCGCAGGACAAGTGCTCACTGCGAGGAATAAAGAGTGAGAGGAGTTTAATATGGCACACATTAAGAGTACATTTCTCCATTTTGCCCTCATTACACTGGCTGCCGTTACATTTTAAAATTAGTATATCTATGTGCTTTGAAATCTCTCAACGGTCTTGCCCTTCCTCACTTGTCTGAGCTGCTACATCCTTCCACACCCACTCACGCTCAGATCAGCTGATCCTGAGCATTGCCAACACTAAGGGTAAGTTTAGAGGGACCATGCTACACAGCTCCCTTCACTGTCTGTTGTATGATTTTACTTGTACTTGTTTTATTTGTACTTTAATATCTTATGCTAGTTGGGCATTTTATGTTTTCATTCTTTATGCTTCAGTATAAATAGTAATTGTTTTTATAGTGCATTATAAATATTGTTGGTATAAAGTGAACAACTTCAACAGAAGGTGGGATGAGAAGTGACTGATGTGCAGATCAGATCACAGAGCTCATGTTCCAGTGAACAAACAGTGAAAGCTAGATCTTTTATTTAGATACCTCTATTGAAAATAAATAAGTGTGAGTTATGTTTAACAGGAATTCATTAAATATAAGACACATGCAATTTCAAATCAGGATTGTTGACAAACGCTTAAGTCAAGATGCAAACGGTCAACAAAGCGTTGCTCACAAGTGCGTGTGGTGCTGTGTGCAAAACAAACAGACAAGCCCTGGGTAACCCCGGCATTCTAGCCAATAAGCTCAGCAACAAAATACCACCTACTCTCACACATGCACACACATAACAGCTCCTCTTCTTACAACGCCTGCCTGTACCAGTATGACCTCAACGGCACAACAGAAAAAGAAGACTACAGAGGGGAAGTGAGGACGAGCAAGGAGAAAGGAGAGCAGGGTAAAATGCAGTGCATTGTCTGGGGGATTTCGCGCCTCTGCCAACATAAACCCATGCAAACACGGAAAAACAGAAAATACAGGAGGCAGCACAAGCAACTAATGACCAAATAAGAGTGAATGCAGTAAATCTGAAAGTGGATCAAAACTGGTCCCTCATCAGAGGATTTGGTGAAGCAAATATCAGTCTTTTTTCCCCATCCCTGTTGCTCTAACACACCTAGACTGCAGAAGATTAAAAAGCAGGAACGAAACAGAAAGCGACAATATCCCCTGCATGTAAAAGAAAAAAGAAGAAAAAAGATAATCTAATGACAGCTAGAAGGAACTTGTATGCCTTTAACTAAATTGTGGCTCTTAATTAACAATGTTTTTCACCTAAACACTTGACATGGAAAATCGAACAACATTTAAAATTAATATAGCTTTAAAAAACATAATTTTCTTTAACATTAACTAAATATTAATCACTACTCTATATAACTAATCAGCACCGAGTGAGCACACAGTCCACTAACAGACCATCACACTGGCTACACAGCCATTTCCCGTTGACATCTTTCCACCATAATTTGTGTTAAAAAAACAAAACAAAAACAAAACAAAACACTAGTATGCAAACTGGAAAAACTCTGCTTTTGTAGAGGTGCTCACAGTCACTGATGATCAGTTAATCAAATGTATTTGATTAACGATACCTGGCTTCTACTTACATTTTTAATCCGTATAGAATCAATAAGGGT